>CM055122.1:206629793-207358126 GCA_029206835.1 Rana muscosa | reverse complement strand
TGTTTGCGGACGATGTCCTAATATTTCTCACTTCACCCCTCATATCGGCTCCGAACCTCATCGAAACTCTTACCAATTTTGGACTAGTTTCAGGACTCAAAATAAATCCTCATAAGTCCAAGGCCTTAAACATCTCCATTCCGCCTGATTTACAGACACAGTTACAGAACTCCCTTCCATTTACCTGGTCATTGACACAACTTACATATTTAGGAATCACACACACAGTAAATCCAGCCAATCTATATGCAGCTAATTACCCACCCATGCTAACCCGACTCACCAAACTTACGAAGAGCTGGTCTTCCTTGCCATTAGCATGGATGAGTAAAATCACGGTTATCAAAATGTCTATTTTACCTAAAATTCTATATTTTTTTAGAGTACTCCCGATACAGGTAGCAGCATATTTTCTACGTATATTACAAAGAAAAGCTCAACAATTCATTTAAGGAAAACTCAAACCCTGTCTTCCACTCCCTACACTGTATGCAACCCGTATTAGAGGTGGATTAGGTGTTCCAAATTTCTCCAAGTATTACTATGCAGCCCAACTAGCCCAACTACCAAAATACCATGCAACTAAAGAAACTCCCCTTTGGGTAATGACAGAATCTGTCTATTGTGACCCCCTATCCATAGCAAATCTTCTATGGCTTTCACCTAGACAACGCTGAACAATAACAAACCCCGTCACAAAGCTTAGTCTCTCAATCTGGGATAGATTAAGAACTTGTTTTGGTCTTCAAACTAGTCATAATCCCCTTCTTTCTTTCCTTAATTATCCTTCCTTCTACCCAGCTTGGACATTTCCTTCTTCTTTCAAAGTTTGGTCAAATGCAGAACTTATATGAGCCCATCACTTTTACAAATCCACAACCATTACACCCTTCACTACACTTCAAAAAACACATGCTCTGCCACATACGGAAACATTCTGCTATCTACAAATAAAAAACTTTCTATCCCAGAATGCCCCCTCAGACTCACCTTCTCAAGTATGACAATTTTTGAACAAGCCTGTAACTCTGATCCTCAGACGTGGACTTCCCCCCTATCTTACATTGCAAAATGGGAAACTGATTTAAACCTTCAACCAGATACTCTAAATTGGACCCAAATATGGCAAAATACTAAAACGGCCACTCCAAATATAGTGGCCTTAGAGACCAATTACAAGGTGCTCACCAGATGGTACCTAGTATCGGCCAAGATCGCAAAGTTTTCTCCCCAATATCCCTCTCATTGTTTGAGGCTGCTCTGACCTGGGCACACATTTACATATTTGGTGGGACTGCCCCAAAGTCCGAACCTTTTGGTTGGAAATATTCAAGATTCTTTCCACCATTTTCAAAACTAACTTACCTCCTGACCCAACGGTAGCAATCCTGAATAATAAACCACAATCACTGACACACCGCGAGTTCAAACTTTTACTTCTAATTACCACAGCTGCAAAACAAACCATTGCAAAAGCCTGGAAAACATCTACACTATGTACAGTATCTGTTAAACATCGAGTAACACAGGCAATGATACATGCTAAAACAGAAGCACTCTAAAGCCTCGTACACACGGCCGAGAATCTCGTTGTAAAAAACACGTCATTTTTTTAGTCGAGATCCTTGGACAAGAAACTTGTCCCGGCCGAGTGTACACACGCTCATTTCAAAGAACCCGCGGTTCTTTGAATGGAGCGAACGCGGTGACGTAATCGAATACGACGAGCATGCGCTCGTCACATTCGATGCCGTCGCCGCCATCTTGGTACACCCTATCCTATGCCTAGGAAGCTACCGCGCATGCGTCAAAGTCATTTCGAGCATGCGTGGGCTTCCCGGAGGATAGGTAAGTGTACACACACACACACACACACACACAAATTTTCTCGTCGAGAAACAGGCTGACGAGAATCTCGACGGGAAAATAGAGAGCAGGTTCTCCATTTTCTCGTCGAGATTCTTGTCGCTTTTCTTGACGAGAAACCATACACACGAACAAATTTCTCGGCAAGAAATCTCTGCCAGCAAGTTTCTTGCTGGTTCTTGCCGAGAAACTCGGTCGTGTGTACGAGGCATAACTTGACAAACTAACCAAGTTTGAACTATTATGGCTCCCATGGATTGAACACTACCTTATCTTGGTTTTTCCTTCATATTGTCCTGAGGTTATATATCCACCATACACAATGTCTCTCTTACCCAACACTATTGATCTACTGAACCACTGACTCCGTTTGGTGATACATGCCATCCCCTTTCTTTCTCCAACCCCTCCCTATCCCTCCCCTACCAACTTTTTTTTTTTTTAATATACTGGAATTTTAAAACAATTTCATTTCCTTATTATATACAGAATATTTCAAGTTAGGAGACTTTTGGGATAGTTAGGTCGCTATTCTTTCTCACCAGGATAAGCCAAACTACATGGTTAGATCTTGGCCCTGGATTAGAGACATGTTTTACCTCCTATCCCTTTTATATATAAAAATTTATTTTCCAAATTACGGTAAACCCTGTCTCCTCCACATTTAACTATGTAAATTATTTTATATGGTCTAAACTTTAATGTTTCAATTAGTTTACTTAGTATATTTGTCTTAATCCACTACTTTATTTTTTTCATTATATTTTGAATTGTATAAATATACAAAATATATACTTTCTGTTTATGCTTTGAGAAGCCCTGTCTAAATTTTATGTATCTTGTGTTCTTACAAAATATTGTCTAAATAACTTGTACTGTATTATTTTCAATAAAAATATTTGAAAAGGAAAAAAAAAAAAAAAAACAGACTTGCTGGCTGGATCACCAGATGAAAATAGAAGAAAGCCTAAAAAATAAAACATATGTAGACATCACATCTAAGAATTGGTGAGCTGCAATACAATAAATGTTTGCATTTGGGTTTATGAATATTGCTTTAAAGCAGCTCTTTCCATTTATTAAGGGTCACCTGCAAAAAAATAAAACAAATACTTAACTTCCTGCACCCTGAACTGCTCAATGTGGCTCCACTGTAAAGATTGGGATTGCCGGTTTGCTGTGTTCCACTGACCTCCCTCTAACCTCCTGTGTCCTGTAGTGGAGTGGAGGTCAACTGGAAGAGCCACAATGGTTTTTCTGCCTTACTAATATGCTGCTGGCTCATGGATGACAGAATTATTTAAATCCTGGTGCCTGTGTTTGATACAAATTATCAGCACTCTTCTGCAACCTCTTACCTTGTGAATTACTGCAAAGTTATATCGTGGAGTCTGACCACTGGGGGTGAATAAATGGAGGAAATGCTCCTCTTGCCTAAAACAGACTGGTGACATCATCTCAGCCAAGGCAAAGTCACTAAAATAGAACTTAAGGACTCATTTTTAATGATGAGCGATACAGGTAAAGTTTTTCAGAAAAAAAATGACTTTTGCTGCATATTGTGACATCTTAGGATTTGTGTTCTTGCAGACTTACAATCCTACTCATTTGATTGGCAGTGAAGTGAATAGAGTATGTAAGGACTACAGATAATGACAAGATTTTTTTTTCAGTAAGTTCCATATTCATTTCCTGAATTCTAACTCTGTTCTGTATTACTCTGAAATTGGATGTGTAAGGAGCAACATCAGCCCCAGAGCATTAATCTTGTTTCAGATAAACCTGTCAGTGTGAAATTGTGGGGACTGTATAGTATCAGCAGACTACAGATTGCACGCTATTTGCCACATAACAAAATTTGTACTTACTGATACACTTGCGACTCTAAGAAGATGGGAAACTGGCAGGCTTTTGCCAGAATTACATAGGATTTCAGCCATCATTGGGTATGTTGCTCTGAAATAATTCTTGAAACATTAGTGAAGCATGGCTTATGATTAACATCAACATTGGCTGAGAAAAATTAATTGAGGCTAGTTGAAGGAATCTGGCACTACAGAACTGTACTGTGTCTTCTGTTTATCTCTATGCTTGGCTTCACTATGTAATCTTGAGAAATATAAATTCTTACCCTAAGGGATTCACAGCTCCTCAGATTATATGCTTGAAAACATGTCTATAAAAGAGTCCACACAGATTAATGTAAAACTACATAAACCAGAAATAAATAAGTTAATACAAATAAAAATGTAATACATTTATGTTTGTTTTTCCCTAAAATAAAAGGTTAAAGTATAGTTTGTAAGGATTAATACCAATACGCATGGATAACTACCTCTTCACCCACACCCCAACTAGTTCTGGACCACTTCTCAGCTACTTGTACCTTTGAAAGCAGAAAGAACAGAAAAGCCCATACCCCAATTTTCTTAGGTGGGTAAGATAAGCACCTACTAGCAACAAAGTTGTAGGAAACCTTTTAGGAATTGAGCAAAACAGTTCATGCAATCAAGATTCAAGACATATATTTTAGGTACTTTGTGAAGCATAGTATGCCAAGTGAACTGAAACTGTGGTTCAAAGACAGAATATTTCACATTTCACATACTCTGGGAGGTCAGGAAGAATTTTTTCCCCTGCTGCAGCAAATTAGATCATGCTTTATTGGGATTTTTTGCCTTCATGATCAGAAATATTATTAAAATATTATTAAAAGTTATTTCTCACACATAAAACAGGAATACTTACAATTACACCCCAAAACACATTCTGCTACTCCTCCTGAGTATGACAATAACACATGTGTGAGACTTTTTCATAGCCTAGCCACAAAGAGAGACCCAAAATCCAGTGAGCACCTTCAGGCATTCTAGGGGCATAAATTACACATCTAATGTCATCTAATTACATCTCAATTAACCATCACATTTTTGGAGGCCATGGAGCACCAGGACAGTGGACCTACTGGTATGGCAGTGATGAGAAAGCTGGTGTGGCGGTGATCAGGACTAACTGGTATGGTTGGGATCAGGGCCAACTGGTATGGCAGTTATCAGGATGCACTGGTTTGGCGATAATCATGGCGCACTGGTATGGCAGTGATCAGGACGTGGTATGGCGGTGACCAAGACCCACTGGTATGGTGATCAGGTCCCACTGGTATGGTGGTGATCAGAACACACTGATAAGAAGATCAGGACCCGCTGGTATGGCGATCAGGACACACTAGTGTGGCAGTGATCAGGATGTGGTGTGGTGGTGATCAGGACACATTAGTATGGCGGTTTTAGGACGTGGTGTGGCAGTCATTAGAACCCACTGGTATGGTGGTATCAGAGCACACTGGTATGGTGATCAGGGCACGCTGTATGGGTAAACAGAACTTACAGGTGGCAGTGATCAGGGACACTGAGGTGGATGACAGCAGGGTAAAACTGATTTGCAAATACCATACAGGTTCTGGCGATGCTAACAGCTCTTTCTTACAAACAGATCACCTTGTAAGGAGAAGGAGCTGGATGCCACACCATGTGGCTTCTGTTTACATTTTACAGACTGGGCACAGAAATCACATGGTACAGGGCCAATTTCATTGGTGCTGTACCCTGTCATGTGATCTGCTGTGTCTGACACACACACACTGATCCCCAGGCTCGTGGGTGCGTGCTCTTGGAGCCATGCACGAGCCTCTGATGCGGGAGGACATTCAGGAACATCCCCCCTCTAATAATTTAAGTAAGCTAATACAGGGTATCACTTAAACTCCAAACTTTCTGCCCTCTTCCATGTGCTATCACATGATATATTAGCTTGATATGCCATTTTTAGCATGCTGCAAGTGTTCGCATAGCTTGATGAATCGGGCCCATGGTGCCTTCCTAAAAAAAAAAGGTGAATTCTTTTTCATGGTCTCTCATTTTTTTAAACGCTGAATATCACTGATTGACTTAATTATGCTGTGCTATTTCTTATTGAAATAGTTTTGGAGTGAAATCACACATTGCTTACTGAAGCTGAAAGGCAGTGTGTATAATGCTATTAACCACATTAAGGAACTAATCAGTGAAACCAAGTGTTAAGTATGAAGTGACACTGCCTCCTCTGCATTCAAAGTTAGAAATAAAGAAGGTGTTCTGAACTGAGTGACAAAATGTATTGAATATTCAAAATGTGTCATCGGGACTGCTGTTAGAAATCATGGGTCCTCGTACAGCCTACCTGACTGGGTACCCCCCACACAGGAAATTATTAAAACAATATTTTGCAAAAAATTAGTGGCCACAAACAAAACGTAACTTACAAATTTCCTGCTAAACATAAAAAAGATAAAACTGCATTGAGTTAATAAATAAAACTGTGTGTGAATGAGGTTTTGGGGCTCATTCACATGGGTGTCATGTCCTGTATAGTGTATGGTCATATTTTTTTTTATGTGGCCGGAGCTGTGTGCAGACAGTAGGGATGAGCTTCGAGTTCGAGTCGAACTCATGTTCGACTCGAACATTGCCTGTTCGCCCGTTCGCCGAACAGCGAACAAATTGGGGTGTTCGCGGCAAATTCGAAAAATCTATGGGAGAAATCTAAAGTGCTAATTATAAAGGCTTATATGCAAGTTATTGTCCTAAAAAGTGTTTGGGGACCCGGGTCCTGCCCCAGGGGACATGTATCAATGCAAAAAGAAGTTTTAAAAACGGCCGTTTTTTCGGGAGCAGTGATTTTAATAATGCTTAAAATGAAAAAATAAAAGTGAAATATTCCTTTAAATTTCGTACCTGGGGGGTGTGTATGATATGCATGTGAAGTGGCGCATGTTTCCCGTGCTTAGAACTGTCCCTGCAAAAAGTGTCATTTTTGAAAGAAAAAAATGCATTTAAAACTGACTCGCGGCTATTAATGAATTGTCGGCTCCCGGCAATACATACAAAAGTCATTGATAAAAAAAAATAAAAAAAAAAAAGCGTGGGGGTTCCCCAGAATTCAATTACCAGGCCCTTCAGGTCTGGAATGGATATTAAGGGGAACCCCGCCGCAAATAAAAAAAAATTGACGTGGGGTTCCCCCAAATATCCATTCCAGGCCCTTCAGATCTGGCATGGATTTTAAGGGTAACTCCACCCCAAATTAAAAAAAAATGGCGTGGAGTCCCCCTAAAAATCCATACCAGACCCCTTATCCGAGCATGCAACCTGGCCGGCCGCAGGGGAAAAGGGGGGGACGAGAGAGCGGCCCCCCCTCCCTCCTGAACCGTACCAAGCCACATGCCCTCAACATGGGGAGGATGTCCCCATGTTGATGGGGACAAGGGCCTCATCCCCACAACCCTTGCCCGGTGGTTGTGGGGGTCTGCGGGCGGGGGGCTTATCGGAATCTGGAAGACCCCTTTAACAAAGAGGACCCCCAGATCCCGGCCCCCCCCCTATGTGAATTGGTAAGGGGTACATTGTACCCCTACCATTTCACGAAGAAAGCGTAAAAAAATGTTTAAAAAAAAAAAACACACAAACACCTTGAAAAAGTCCTTTATTTAAAAAAAAAAAAAAAAAAAAAACATTCCAGCGGTGAAATCCAGTGTCCCGCGGCGATCCCGATGTCCAGCGCTGTCCTTCATTGGTTGTGCCTGAGCGGACCTGATGGGGAACTCCCTCTCAGTATTTTAAATGTATAGACCCGCCCCTTCTAAAGTTCCCCATCAGGTCCGCTCAGCGGACCAGATGCGGAACATGAGAAGGGGCGGGTCTATACATGTATTACCAAAGTGAGAGCAGTTCCCCATCAGGTCCGCCTCCTCGGTATGTCAGACCCGCCTACGTCATTGGCTTGAGCGGGGAACTTCCTTCACTATGTAAATTTAAATTTACATAGTGAAGGAAGTTCCCCGCTCAAGCCAATGACGTAGGCGGGTCTGACATACCGAGGGGGCGGACCTGATGGGGAACTGCTCTCACTTTGGTAATACATGTATAGACCCGCCCCTTCTCATGTTCCGCATCTCGTCCGCTGAGCGGACCTGATGGGGAACTTTAGAAGGGGCGGGTCTATACATTTAAAATACTGAGAGGGAGTTCCCCATCAGGTCCGCTCAGGCACAACCAATGAAGGACAGCGCTGGACATCGGGATCGCCGCGGGACACTGGATTTCACCGCTGGAATGTTTATTTATTTATTTTTTTAAATAAAAGGACTTTTTCAAGGTGTTTGTGTGTTTTTTTAAACATTTTTTTTTACGCTTTCTTCGTGAAATGGTAGGGGTACAATGTACCCGTTACCAATTCACATAGGGGGGGGGGCGGGATCTGGGGGTCCCCTTTGTTAAAGGGGTCTTCCAGATTCCGATAAGCCCCCCGCCCGCAGACCCCCACAACCACCGCGCAAGGGTTGTGGGGATGAGGCCCTTGTCCCCATCAACATGGGGACATCCTCCCCATGTTGAGGGCATGTGGCTTGGTACGGTTCAGGAGGGAGGGGGGGCCGCTCTCTCGTCCCCCCCTTTTCCCCTGAGGCCGGCCAGGTTGCGTGCTCGGATAAGGGGTCTGGTATGGATTTTTAGGGGGACTCCACGCCATTTTTTTTTTAAACTTGGGGTGGAGTTCCCCTTAAAATCCATGCCAGATCTGAAGGGCCTGGTAATTGAATTCTGGGGAACCCCCACGCTTTTTTTTTTTCTCAATGACTTTTGTATGTATTGCCGGGAGCCGACAATTCATTAATAGCCGCGAGTCAGTTTTAAATGCATTTTTTTTTCTTTCAAAAATGAAATTTTTTGCAGGGACAGTTCTAAGCACGGGAAACATGCGCCACTTCACATGCATATCATACACACCCCCCCCCAGGTACGAAATTTAAAGGAATATTTCACTTTTATTTTTTCATTTTAAGCATTATTAAAATCACTGCTAACGAAAAAACGGCCGTTTTTAAAACTTCTTTTTGCATTGATACATGTCCCCTGGGGCAGGACCCAGGTCCCCAAACACTTTTTAGGACAATAACTTGCATATTAGCCTTTATAATTAACACTTTAGATTTCGAACGTTCGAGTCCATTGTATTTAATAGGGTTCTAAAGTTTACACGAACATTTTGTCTGTTCGCAGGTTCTGGTGCGAACCGAACAGGGGGGTGTTCGGCTCATCCCTGGCAGACAGGCTACCTTAAACTAATGGGACACATCAGCTGTACAAACACAGCCGCAGGTCCTAATTTGACAGGTTTGTGGGTGCAGGTATACAGCCCCAAACATAGACAGTATGCACTCGGGGCATGGCAAGTTTTTTGAAGTTGTAATTTTTTGCCATAACTTTTGGGAAAATTATCAAAGTAAAGAATTTTTTTTTTTGTTTTGCACAAGTTATTTCTCACACACAGCACAGGCATACTTACAATTAGACACCAATAACATTCTGCTACTCCTCCTGAGTATGGCGATACCATATGTGTGAGACTTTTTCACAGCCTATCCACATAGAGAGGCCCAAAATCCAATCAGCACCTTCAGAAATTCTAGGGGCATAAATTTCACATCTAATTTCCTGACTAAAATAGTACCCGATAGACACACTACCACAGGGTGGTACTGTGGGTGTCCAAAAAATGTTTTCACTGTGCCACATCCTATATTTACCGTATTTTTCGGACTATAAGACGCACTTTTTTCCCCCCAGAAATATGAGGGAAAATGTCCCTGCGTCTTATAGTCCGAATACATGACAGGCCCCGCCATCGCTGGCACCGCCCCTGCCTTCAGTTCTCATCGCTCCCTGTAGCCGCTGGAATCCCCTGACCGCCGCCACTGGCTCCGCCCCCTCCCCGCCGCCGCTGGCAAAGCCCCTTATACTGCTCGCATTGCGGCGAATCCAATTAGAGAGACGCTCTCTCTTTCTTTTCTCCCTTCAGCTTACAGAAAGGGGTACAGCGTGGCTCCCTGGTGGTGCGGGGTACAGCGTGGCTCCCTGGTGGTGTCCCCCAGCAGTGTATTCTCTTGTGCTCCTCTTCTAACACCCCCTCCCTCCCCTCTAGCAGAGTGCTTGCATGCTGGGGGAACTGGTGCCAGAAGTGAATTCATTTCCCATGATGCCACCAGTGTCTTCTGATTGGCCCTCTGCTGTGGCCAATCATGGGGAGGGAAACAGCAGGGAAGGAAGCTGGGTGGCAGCCCAGCAAATCCAATTAGAGCCGCTCTCTCTTTCTCTTCGGCTTACAGAAAGGGAAGGGGGCGGCAGGGGATATACAGACAGCCCGCAGCTCTCCTCTCCCTGTCACAGCGCCGCTGCCGAGTTCTCTGGCAAATAGAGCAGCGGCGCTGTGACAGGGAGAGGAGAGCTGCGGGCTGTCTGTATATCCCTTGCCGCACCCTTCCCTTTCTGTAAGCCGAAGAGAAAGAGAGAGCGGCTCTAATTGGATTTGCTGGGCTGCCACCCAGCTTCCTTCCCTGCCGTTTCCCTCCCCATGATTGGCCACAGCAGAGGGCCAATCAGAAGACACTGGTGGCATCATGGGAAATGAATTCACTTCTGGCACCAGTTCCCCCAGCATGCAAGCACTCTGCTAGAGGGGAGGGAGGGGGTGTTAGAAGAGGAGCACAAGAGAATACACTGCTGGGGGACACCACCAGAGAGCCACGCTGTACCCCGCACCGCCAGAGAGCCACGCTGTACCCCGCACCGCCAGGGAGCCACGCTGTACCCCGCACCGCCAGGGAGCCACGCTGTACCCCGCACCGCCAGGGAGCCACGCTGTACCCCGCACCGCCAGGGAGCCACGCTGTACCCCGCACCGCCAGGGAGCCACGCTGTACCCCGCACCGCCAGGGAGCCACGCTGTACCCCGCACCGCCAGGGAGCCACGCTGTACCCACACCGCCAGAGAGGGAGCCACACTGTTCCCGCACCACCAGAGAGGGAGCCACACTGTTCCCGCACCACCAGAGAGGGAGCCACACTGTAACCGCTGTACCCGCACCACCAGAGAGGGAGAAAGACCGAGCCACTGCCAGGATACAGACATGCTACACTACTGACTAGAGTCACCCCGGGCAACCCAGAGTGAGCGAACGTCCAGCCAGAGGGATCACTGTTGCGATTTAGCTGGGTCTGGTAAGAGGGCCCGTCTGCCATTATCCATTACTATTCCCAGGGACTGAGCCATTAGGAAGTGCCTAACCTGATATCTTCTAGGCCTTATTGACTGCCACAACGTCCCTCTCTGTCCTCTTCCCACGGCGTTACCCCCTGTCCTCTTCCCACGGCGTTACCCCCTGTCCTCTTCCCACGGCGTTACCCCCTGTCCTCTTCCCACGGCGTTACCCCCTGTCCTCTTCCCACGGCGTTACCCCCTGTCCTCTTCCCACGGCGTTACCCCCTGTCCTCTTCCCACGGCGTTACCCCCTGTCCTCTTCCCACGGCGATGACAGGGCGGGTCTTAAAGATGAAGGGGTGTGTCATATTTAAATTAGGGGGTTCGCAAGTTTAGTCAGGCCTAGGGCAGCACAAAACCTAAATACACCACTGATGGCATGGTCACTCTGCTTTTACTGTGGCAATGGTCACTCTGCTTTTACTGTGGCAATGGTCACTCTGCTTTTACTGTGGCAATGGTCACTCTGCTTTTACTGTGGCAATGGTCACTCTGCTTTTACTGTGGCAATGGTCACTCTGCTTTTACTGTGGCAATGGTCACTCTGCTTTTACTGTGGCAATGGTCACTCTGCTTTTACTGTGGCAATGGTCACTCTGCTTTTACTGTGGCAATGGTCACTCTGCTTTTACTGTGGCAATGGTCACTCTGCTTTTACTGTGGCAATGGTCACTCTGCTTTTACTGTGGCAATGGTCACTCTGCTTTTACTGTGGCAATGGTCACTCTGCTTTTACTGTGGCAATGGTCACTCTGCTTTTACTGTGGCAATGGTCACTCTGCTTTTACTGTGGCAATGGTCACTCTGCTTTTACTGTGGCAATGGTCACTCTGCTTTTACTGTGGCAATGGTCACTCTGCTTTTACTGTGGCAATGGTCACTCTGCTTTTACTGTGGCAATGGTCAGGCTGCTTTTACTGTGGCAATGGTCAGGCTGCTTTTACTGTGGCAATGGTCAGGCTGCTTTTACTGTGGCAATGGTCAGGCTGCTTTTACTGTGGCAATGGTCAGGCTGCTTTTACTGTGGCAATGGTCAGGCTGCTTTTACTGTGGCAATGGTCAGGCTGCTTTTACTGTGGCAATGGTCAGGCTGCTTTTACTGTGGCAATGGTCAGGCTGCTTTTACTGTGGCAATGGTCAGGCTGCGTTTACTGTGGCAATGGTCAGGCTGCGTTTACTGTGGCAATGGTCAGGCTGCGTTTACTGTGGCAATGGTCAGGCTGCGTTTACTATGGCAATGGTCAGGCTGCGTTTACTATGGCAATGGTCAGGCTGCGTTTACTATGGCAATGGTCAGGCTGCGTTTACTATGGCAATGGTCAGGCTGCGTTTACTATGGCAATGGTCAGGCTGCGTTTACTATGGCAATGGTCAGGCTGCGTTTACTATGGCAATGGTCAGGCTGCATTTCATGGGCACTGGAAAATATTTTAGTACACCATTTGGTTCAGAATATTTTTTTTCTTGTTTTCCTCCTCTAAAACCTAGGTGCGTCTTATGGTCAGGTGCGTCTTATGGTGCGAAAAATACGGTATATATTGGAAAAGAAGAACATGGAAACATGGACTTTTTAGGCACGCAATAGTTAAAATACATAATTTTATTAGACCATATAATCCATGAAACGTTCATAAAAGTGTAAGTTAAAGTGATTTTAAATGGCACCGCACTGCTGTCTCAGCCAATGAGGAGGGGAGTCCCGGGCAGACGAGACACTCCTGCAACATCGCTGGATCGAGATGGGACTCGGGTAAGTATTAGGGGGACTGAGTGGGCTGCTAATGCATGGGAGAACAAGGAAGGTAATCAGGGCAGTGATCATCAGTGCCCTGATTACAGGAAAGCTGAGTGCCACCTATCAGTGCCCATGAGTGCCTCAGTGGCACAAATAAGTGCCCATCAGTGACCCAAATCAATGTCCATTACTGGTGCCAGTCAGTGCTGCTTTTTAGTGCCCATCAGTGCCTGCTCATCAGTGCTGCCCATCAGTGCTGCCCATCAGTGCTGCCCATCAGTGCTGCTCATCAGTGCTGCTCATCAGTGCTGCCCATCAGTGCTGCCCATCAGTGCCTGCTCATCAGTGCCTGCTCATCAGTGCCTGCTCATCAGTGCTGCCCATCAGTGCTGCCCATCAGTGCTGCCCATCAGTGCTGCCCATCAGTGCTGCCCATCAGTGCTGCCCATCAGTGCTGCCCATCAGTGCTGCATAATAGTGCCACCTATCAGTGCCCATCAGTGCGTCATAATAGTGCCTCCTCATCATTGCCGCCTCATTAGTGCCGCCTCATCAGTGCCACCTTATCAGTGCAGCCTATCAGTGCCCGTCAGTGCCGCCTCACCAGCGCACATCAGTGAAGGAGTTAAATTACTTATTTACAAAATGTACTGACAGAAAATAAGAAAAAAAAAATGTTTTTTTCAAAATTTTCTGTCTTTTTTCTTTTTTTTTTGTAAAAAATAAAAACCCAGCGGTGATTAAATACCACCAAAAGAAAGCTCTATTTGTGTGAAGAAAATTATTACAAATTTAGTTTGGGTACAGTGTTGCATGACTGCTCAATCGTTATTCAAAGTGCGACAGCGCTGAAAGCTGAAAAATAGCCTGGGCAGGAAGGGGGCAAAATGCCCTCTATTGAGGTGGTTAAAGTGTATTATTTCCTGAAAATTAGAGTTTTATAAATGTTTGCGCACATATCGTGCGACATAAACAACAACCACCATTTTATTCTCCAAGGCCTCTGCTTTCAAAAAGTACATCATGTTTGAGGGTTCTAAGTAAATTTCTATCAAAAAATTTAGATTTTAACCACTTCTCTACTGTGCACGAAAACCCCCTTCCTGCCCAAGCCATTTTTCAGCTTTCAGCGCTGTCACACTTTGAATGACAATTGCGCGGTCGTGCGACGTGGCTCCCAAACGAAATTTGCGTCCTTTTTTTCCCACAAATAGAGCTTTCTTTTGGTGGTATTTGATCACCTCTGCGGTTTTTATTTTTTGCGCTATAAACAAAAGAAAAGCGTCCAGTTTGGAAAAAAAACACTATTTTTTACTTTTTGCTATAATAAATACCCATTTTTTTTTTTAAATAACATTTTCCTCAGTTTAGGCCGATACGTATTCTTCTACATATTTTTGGTAAAAAAAAAAAAAAAAAAAAGAAATCGCAATAAGCGCGTATTGATTGGTTTGCGCAAAAGTTATAGCGTGTACAAAATAGGGGATAGATTTATAGCATTTTTATTTTTTTATTAGTAATGCCGGCGATCTGCGATTTTTTATTGTGACTGCGATATTGCGGCGGACACATCGGACACTTTTGACATATTTTTGGGACCATTCACGTTTATACAGCGATCCCTGCTATAAAAATGCATTGATTACTGTATAAATGTGATTGGCAGGGAAGGGGTTAACCACTAGGGGGCGGGAAGGGGTTAAATATGTTTCCTCAATGTGTTCTTACTGTGGGGGGGAGGGGACTGACTGGGGGAGGTGACCGATGGTTGTCCCTATGTACAAGGGACACAGCATCGGTCCCCTCTCCCTCACAGGACGTGGATCTCTGTGTTTACACACAGAGATCCACTTTCCTGCTCGTTTCCCGGGCAATCGCGGGTGCCCGGCGGCAATCGCGGCTGCCGGGCACGCGCACCGGGGCCTTGTGAACGCGGCGGGCGTGCGCGCCGCTGGCGGCAAGCGCGCACCTCCTAGCTCGTTTTAAAGGGAGGACGTCATATGACGTCCTCCCAGAACGAGAGTATCCTCCGCCCGCCGTCAATTGACAGTGGGCGGGGGACAAGTGGTTAACATGATTGTGAGAAATGTCAGAATTGGCCCAGGCAGGAATTGGTTAAGGCTTTTTTCCTTTATTTTCACTTGGTGATCCAGCCAGTCTGTTTTTTTTTTTTTCCAGCTGCCCTTAAAACGGAGTTCCACCCAAAAATGGAACTTCTGCTTTTCGGTACCCTCCTCCCTCCGGTGTCTCATTTGGCACCTTTCAGGGGGGAGGGGGAGCAGATAACTGTGTAATACAGGTATTTTGCTCCAACTTCTGGGCATAAATACCCAAGCCACCCGCGGGTATCTACGCCATTTCAGGCGCCTTCTCCATCCCCCCGCTGTCTTCTGGGAGACACACAGGTCCCAGAAGGAAGCAGGGACCAGTGGGATAGCACAGCGCGACTCGCACATGCGCAGTAGGGAACCAGGAAGTGAAGCCGCAAGGCTTCACTTTCCGATTCCCTTACCGAAGATGGCGGCGGCAGCACCCAAGAGCCGAGCGATAGATTGGCTTCGGGTGCCGACATTGCGGGCTCCCTGGACAGGTAAGTGTCCTTATTTTAAAAGTAAGCAGCTGCAGTATTTGTTTTTTCTTACCTTAATGCATTCTCTGCTGTAAAGTAAAAAAACCTTGTCCCGCCTGTTCCCTTCCCCCTCCCCAACACTTACCTACTGTAAGTCCTTTATCAATCCAGTGCTGAGGGAGCGTGCCCGTGGGTCAAGCAGACTCAATGTCCGCCGGCGACCCGCGATCGCCTAGTACAGAGGCAGAACAGGGATCTGCCAGTGTAAACAAGGCAGATCCCCGTTCTGACAGATGACATGTCAGAGATCTTCTGTTCCCAGTCATTGGGAACAGCGATCTCTGTCATGTCCCTGGCAGCCCATCCCCCTTACAGTTAGAACAGACCCAGGGAACACAGTTAACCCCTTGATCAACCCCTAGTGTTAACCCCTTCCCTGCCAGTGTCATTTTTACATTGATCAGTGCATTTTTATAACACTTGTAAAGTTTGGGGGTTGTTATAGCTCCACGGGACCAAGTGCATAAACCGTTTGATCTTGAAAAAGGGCTTTTATTTGTAAACAAACTAAAATAAAAACTTAATTTAGCACACAGGAAAACTATAAAACAAAGTCCGTCTTCAGCACAAAACAAATGAAAGAAAAGGCACATACAGTTTTTGTAGATGGGTCTTCGCCCCAAAACTTCAAGAGTCCTTGTTAAGTCTTTGGCAGCTTCCAGCAGACAAACAGCTCATCACAACAGGTGCAATTCCACACTCCTCCTCTCCACCTCTAGCACCACTTCCTGTCTTATGAGCTGTTTCCTGGATGCCTTTAACCCCCTGTGTGCTGACTCCCAGTGGTCAGGAGTGGAGGCTCTATCCCACCCGAATATCACTTTAGAGCCTCCGAAATTCCGGGCCCCAAATAACTCTTTATCAAGACAAAGAGGACTGCGAGACAGTCCTCTCTGGACTACTTCTTTTGCTGGGAATTCCTCACCCATTTTGTGTGACCTCCTCAACACCATCACAACTCCTTAACCACTTAACAACCACCTGCCGACAAATAACGTCGACAAGGTGGTTGCTTAACTCTGGGAGGACATTATATAACGTCCTCCCAGAATCGCGCGCCCCCTGGGGCGCGCACACGGGAAACTCCGTGACCGCCGGGTCCTCTGGACCCGGCGGATCACGAATCGCGGTAAATCGCCGCTGATAGCGGCCGTTTACCACGTGATCGCTCCGTCCAATGACGGAGCAATCACTTGTAAACAGACCGGCGTCATTTGATGACGCCGGTTCCTCCCTCCCCTCTCTGTACCGATCGGTACAGTGTGAGAGGGGAGGGGGAGGGAGCGGATGGCAGCAGCAGCACTGTGGGCTGGATCTGTGACAATTGCAGTCACAGATCCAGCCATCCATCCATCCCTGCTCAGCCATCCCTGTGCTATACCCTGCCAATACTCTGCAATACACCCTGCCAATACTCTGCAAAATACCCTGGTGCAATACTCTGCAATACCCTGGTGCAATACTCTGCAATACCCTGGTGCAATACTCTGCAATACACTGGTGCAATACTCTGCAATACCCTGCGAAATACTCTGCAATACTCTGCAATACCCTGCGAAATACTTTGCAATACCCTGGTGCAATACTCTGCAATACCCTGGTGCAATACTCTGCAATACCCTGGTGCAATACTCTGCAATACCCTGGTGCAATACTCTGCAATACCCTGCACAATACTCTGCAATACCCTGCACAATACTCTGCAATACCCTGCAAAATACTCTGCAATACCCTGCACAATACTCTGCAATACCCTGCAAAATACTCTGCAAAATACTCTGCAATACCCTGCACAATACTCTGCAATACCCTGCACAATACTCTGCAATACCCTGCACAATACTCTGCAATACCCGCCACAATACTCTGCAATACCCGCCACAATACTCTGCAATACCCTCCACAATACTCTGCAATACCCTCCACAATACTCTGCAATACCCTCCACAATACCCTGTGCAATACCCTCCACAATACCCTGTGCAATACCCGTGCAATACCCTGCCATACACCGCAATACCCTGCCATACACCGCAATACCCTGCCATAGTCCGCAATACTCCGCAATGCCCTGCAATACTCCGCAATGCCCGGCAATACTCCGCAATGCCCGGCAATACTCCGCAATGCCCGGCAATACTCTGCAATAACCACTTCCCGCCCTCCGGCCGTCATATGACGTCCTTGACTTTGTGCGGGGATATCTGAATGATGGGAGCAGCTACAGGCATCATTCAGATATCAGCTTTTTCAGCCGGCGATTCCCTACACCATAAGAACAATCATAGCGGCTGTTCCGCCGCTTGATCAATCTTACGGGAGGCGAGAGGGGATGTCCCCCCCCCCCCCCGCCGCCCTCCGGTGCTTCTACCGACTCACCGCTACGATCAAAGCCAGGATTGTTGTTTTTTTTTTTTGTATTTTTTTCAGGCTTCCCAGCCTAGAGGTGAGATGTGGGGTCTTATTGACACCCCCCCCCCCCCATATCTCACTGTAAAGAGGACCTGTCATGCCATATTCCTATTACAAGGGATGTTTACGTTCCTTGTAATAGGTATAAAAGTGATCAAAAAAATGTTTAGGGCGGAAAAACATGTCAAACTAAAATAAATAAAGTAAAATGAAGAATAATTTTTTTTTTTTTTTTAAAGCGCCCCTGTCCCCGTGAGCTCGCATACAGAAGCGAACGCATACGTAAGTCCCGCCCACATATGAAAACGGTTTTCAAACCACACATGTGAGGTATCGGTGCGAACGTTAGAGCGAGAGCAATCATTTTGGCCCTAGACCTCCTCTGTAACTCAAAACATGTAACCAGTAAAAATATTTAAAGCGTCGCCTATGGGGATTTTTTAAGTAGCGAAGTTTGGCGCCATTCCACGAGTGTGTTCAAATTTTAAGGGTGACATGTTAGGTATCTATTTACTCGGCGTAACTTCATCTTTCACATTATGCAAAAACAATGGGCTAACTTTACTGCTTTTTTTTTTTTTAAGCACAAAACATTTTTTTTCCGTAAAAAACGCGTTTAAAAAATTGCTGCGCAAATATCGTGCGAGATAAAAAGTTGCAACAACCACCATTATATTCTCTAAGGTCTTTGCTAAAAAAACATATATAATGTTTTGGGGTTCTATGTAATTTTCTAGCAAACAAATGATGATTTTTACATGTAGGAGAGAAATGTCAGAATTGGCCTTGGTGCTCCAGAACGCCTGAAGGTGCTCCCTGCATGTTGGGCCTCTGTATGTGGCCACGCTGTGTAAAAGTCTCACACATGTGGTATCGCCATACTCGGGAGTAATAGCAGAATGTGTTTTGGGGTGTAATTTGTGGAATGCATATGCTGTGTGTGAGAAATAACCTGCTAATATGACAATTTTGTGAAAAAAAAAAAAGAGAAAAAAAAAATCTTGATTTTGCAAAGAATTGTGGGAAAAAATGACAACTTCAAAAAACTCACAATGCCTCTTTCTGAATACCTTGGAATGTCTTCTTTCCAAAAAGGGGTCATTTGGGGGGTATTTGTACTTATCTGGCATGTTAGGGTCTCAAGAAATGAGATCGGCCGTCAGTACTTCAGGTGTGATCAATTTTCAGATATTGGCACCATAGCTTGTGGACTCTATAACTTTCACAAAGACCAAATAATATCCACCAATTTGTACTTATTTTTACCAAAGATATGTAGCAGTATAAATTTTGGCCAAAATTTATGAAGAAAAAATAGTAATTTGCAAAATTTTATAACAGAAACGAAAAAAAAATCATTTTTTTACAAAATTTTCAGTCTTTTTTCTCTTATAGCGCAAAAAATAAAAAACCCAACAGTGATTAAATACCACCAAAAGAAAGCTCTATTTGTGTGAAAAAAAGGACAAAAATTTCATATGGGTACAGTGTTGTATGACTGAGTAATTGTCATTCAAAATGTGAGAGCACCGAAAGCTGAAAATTGGTCTGGTTATTAAGGGGGTTTAAGTGCCCAGTGGTCAAGTGGTTAAAGGGACCACAACACAAATAGTGGTGCCATATAGCACCCGTCCAGGACCCAACCTTGGCGTCCTGTACACACTGATCAATGTAATAATGTCACTGGTCCCCAAAAAGTGTCATTTGGGATCAGATTTGTCCGCTGCAATGTCACAGTCCTGCTAAAAATCGCAGATCGCCGTCATTACTAGTAAAAACAATAAAAATAAATAAAAGTCCCTAATTCTATAGTATCCCATAGTTTGTAGACGCGATAACTTTTGCACAAACCAATCAATATAGGCTTATTGCAATTCTTATTAAGCAAAAATATGTATAAGAACATATATTGGCCTAAACTGATGAAGAAATGTGTTTTTTATATATTTTTTTGGGAGATGTATTATAGCAAAAAGTTAAAAAATAAAAGTATTTTTTTTCAAAATTGTCGCTCTGTGTTTATAGCGCAAAAAATAATAACCGCAGAGGTGATCGATTACCACCAAAATAAAGCTCTATTAGTGGAAAAAAAAGGACGTAAATTTTGTCAGCATCGCCTGGTCATTAGGAGGGCAAATCCTTCCAGGGCTGAAGTGGTTAATAGAAGTCAATGCAAGTCGCACTGAAGTCACCCCCAAGCACTGCAGGAACCTTTTTTTAAGTCGAAGCGACTAAAGTCACTCCGATTAGAATTGTTCCATTGCACTGAATGGGGCGTGACTTGCCAGGGGACTAAGTCGCCTGACAGGTCACCCCAGTGTGAACCGAGCTTTAAGGGATGCAGGCCCAGCAGCTTTCCTCATTAGAGCCCTACAGCTGCACAGCTGGTTGATAATTATGAAACCACTCCAATTAGACTCTCTTCCCCACATGGTTACAGAGAAACACACAAGGATTTCTTCTGAATAACAAAAGGTAGAAATCTGCAATTTTGATAAAATCCTTGCAATGTACAGTACATTGATCACCCAGAGGGGAATGTTTTTTTCTCAACAAAAGTTAAGTTAAGCTTTAAAACGGAAACACCACTATATTTAATGGGTATACTGGGAATTTAGGTGTGTCTTTACTTTTGCAGCTACAGAATTATTTTATTTTTTTTAACTAATAATGTAGCAATTGAAGGAATGTTATGCATCTTGCAGTGCTATTGTCTACATACTGGTAAAATAAATCTTGTACATCCACTAATTAAACTTAACTTCTTTAGTTTTGAAGGAAGCCCAAAGGGTTATATTGACCAGTTTGCCACTGTGAATTAATCTTCATTTGTGTTCTTTTTTTATTTATATTTCACAGAAAGGACTTCATTCAATAACGTTCAATACAGCCACTAGCTATGTACTGACCTGCTGGGAAAAAAATAGCTTTTTACTATTTAATTTTCTTTAGCCTAGTCAAATGCTGTAGATTAATTAGTATACTTTTGCTTAGATTAACATAACAAATTAGTTATTAAAATAAGAAAATAAAAAACATAAACAGAGAAACAAAACAAATTCATAGTTTAGCCATGTTCTTTTTATGAAACACATTAGATATATTATTTAATTTTATACAACATATTAGAACATTATATTATGATAATAAGTTCCATTAATTGCCAGGAGAATTGCAACTGTAATAGCGGTTTGTTAATTGAACAAGGGTAACTTGCAGCCAGCTGTATCCTAGCCGTTTTCATCCATTACATCATTAATGCAGTATATGAGAAACAGTGAATTTGATAAAGTTGTAATTAAAGTGATATTAAACCCAAAAAACAAAAATATAATTTATTGCAGCTTATCAATCATTAGATGTGGTGGCTGCATTCGTTTTCTTCTAGTCTTTTATTTTAACTAGTAATGCAGCCTAAAGCCTCATACACACGATTGGATTTTCCGCGGACAAAGCGTAGGACTTTTGTCCGAAGGGCATTGGCCATGAACTTGTCTTGCATACAAATGGCAAAGAATTGTCGGCCAACAAACATGAAACTACGTGGTTTTTCAGCTCTTTGGCGCCACCCTTTGGGCAACTTCTGCTTATGTTATGGTTAGCATTGCTTCTAAACATTCGTGTTTGTACTTTGGATTTTTTTCCGAAGGACTTCTTTACACACAAATTTTAAAGCATGCTATCCAACATTTGTTTGGCGGAAAATCCGACAACAATTGTCCGATAGAGCATACAAACGGTCGGATTTTCCAACAACAGCCTGTCATCACACAATTTCCGTTGGAAAATCCGATCGTGTGTACGGGCCTTTAGAGTATATTCACATCAGATGCGATGGGACTGCATTGGGCGGTAATTCCAGAGCAGTCCCACCGCATAACAAGGCAAAATGCCTTGTTTCCTTATGTGCCTAGTTCACACCACTGCATTCCAGTGGTGTGGGGTGAAAAGAAAGCAATCTACCGCCTCACACCATGTGGCGGCCAATTTAATTTTATGGAATGTCTGTGGGACATTCCAATAAACGTTATTTCACCACTTCAGCTCTGGATGGTTTACCCCCCTTCATGACCATGCCATTTTTTTTGCTGTACGGCACTATACTTTAACTGACAATTGCGCAGCCGTGCAACGCTGTACCTAAACGCAATTTATGTCCTTTTTTTCCCACAAAGAGTGCTCTCTATTTCTGATATTTGATAGCCTCTGCGGTTTTTACTTTTTGCGCTATAAACAAAAAAGACCGACAATTTTGAAAAAAAATAACAATATTTTTTACTTTTTGCTATAAAACATGGGCAATAATTTTTTTTTTTTTTAAATCTACGGTAATTTCTTCATCAATTTAGACCAATATGTATTCTGTTACATATTTTTGGTAAAATAAAAATCCCAATACGCGTATATTGATTAGCTTGCGCAATAATAACACTTCCATGTTTTCCCAATTTATATCCTTTTTATTGGGCTCTGAGTGCATCCAGATTTTTTTTCCCATCTGGAATTTTCTGTTTTGATATCAGACAATCTTTTTGCCCCCCCTTCCCCCTGTATAGTTGTGATTGCTATATTAATGCTGTAATACAAGTGCATCTGATGAAGCAATCAAGCTTTTAAAACACATAAAATATAATAACGACAAAGCCACTTCATGGAAGATTCTGTGCTTAGACATTGCGCTTCGGCGCCAAGTATCTGCCACTTCACAGTTAAATACGATCAAATTACTTCTAACTCTATCATAATCTTTATCTGGTATTGGGGTATAAATTCATGCTAGCTAAGCCTGTGGTTATGACAGAGAGAAAAACTTAAGCAGTCATATAGAGACTGCAAATCAATAACAGAGAAAGTACAGCAATCTCACTGATTGGCTTTTTGTGTGAATAAATTGACTTTCTTAGCGAAGAGAACAGAAGGCATTGGAATTCTTTCCTGTTATGGAGCGAATGGTGAGTAATGTTCAATTTCTGAAGCGGAATCTGGCTGAATGGTTCTGAATCTAATGGAATATATAAGAACATCATTTACATTCAGTAGATGAAAAGCATTTTTTACAGTGTGGGGTTCAGGAATTGCAGAATATGATATATCCATATATTTCATCATCTCCTTCATTTCTCTTGCCCATTGAAAATATGAATAAAGTCCTAAACATAACAAGTAGCAGACATAGTTATTTCCAGATTGCACAAGGCATTAGGCTGAATTTTATCTAAAGACATGTAATGAACCCTCAATTCTTGAGTGTGGAGAGCTTTAATAGGGATCTAGGCTACATGCGTTACAGCAAACGGTTAGGGTGTATCTAAAGTTAAAGCTTTTTTTTTTTTTCTGGATAGACGAGAGAGTTGTTGAAATCTTTTGTATGATTTTATTACTGTCTGTGTCTCTGCCAGGGAGATCCATCCTTTCTTTTTGTCCTGGTGACTGTGATGATTTAGACAAACAGTGAAGGCAAATACAAAACGTTACAGTTACAAAGGGAACATCTGTCCTAGTGATACACTTGCGTTTTGGGGCAGTAAAAGCACGCAGTTAAGCTGCGTTTTTACTACCACCCAACCGCTCCTCTTAAACCCTTTTCCACCTACTTCGGCATCCCTTATTGGCAGTAACGTACCCACTGTCACAGTGGCCACATGATCTGAACCAATCTTTAGCTATGGCTAAGCACCAGTAAGGAGTGTGAAACGTGTCAGTTGATTATCCATTGTCTTTGATTGCTGTATGGACTGATTTTATTCAATAAAGACATTTTTCACTGGAGTGCGGCTTTCCAGATTTCCTCTATTGCATGTGCTCTAGTCTACACACAGAGCCAGCACCCAGGCTGTTCAGGGGGGGGTGAAGTTTTGGTATCTCTACCTGGAGTAGTATACATTTTTCTCTTGAACCACTCTTTAGTTGGCACCAAAAGCTGTCTTTTGCTGCATGTGCTCTCTTAGCACATAAACATTGGCCGCTCAAACACACAAAAGTGTGGGGTGTGGGCATTAAAGCGCACTCTTTTTCCACTGCACCAATGCATACCTTCCAACTGGCACGGATTGTGCGGGTTTTACCCGCAGAGGCTCCTCCTTCCCGCACTCCCGCGAGACTATCATGTTTCCCGCACAGCAGGAAACATGAAGAGAAGAAGAGGAGCACAGCAGGAAACAGCAGCAGGTAAGAGCCCCCCCCGCGATCGGCGCACTAGTATGCCCCCCCCGATCGGCGGCCCCCCACCGCGCCCCAACTGCCGCCCCCCCCCCCCGCCCGCTTAAAATTTTTTTTTTGCAAGTCCTTTTTTTTTTTTTTTAAATGTTCCGGCAGCAACCATCACCCCCCCCCCCCCCCGCTCAACAACTTCTGTGGCTATTCCCGTTTTTTTTTGCCAATGTCCCGCACCCCCCCGCTCAACAACTCTGGTTGGCAGGGGAGAGGGGACATCAGAATGTCCCGCGAAGGGACTTTACAAAGTTGGGAGGTATGCCAATGTGTTAGGTGGTCGTAAAGGGGTTAAGCTGCAAAGGTAGTAGATGGGGGTGTACTGTACATATGCTGGGCTGTGATATTTTGCATCACAGTGTGGCAAAAGTTATCCCCCCCTAAAAGGGGGCTGCACCGCAATTGTGTATAATGCACACAGTTGTGGCATGGGGTTGTGGGTTTTTAGGGGTTAAAAGAGGCAGTGAGGAGGCAACTTAATTACTCCTCGCCACCTGTCAATCACCGTCTGAAAAGTAATCCACCTCACAGGACTCTTTAAGGGCAGCATTGATGTAAACAAGCCCTAAGAGAGGATTTGTATTCATTTCCTATGGTAGCTTGAGGGCAGGAAGTGAAGAGGTCTCCACCTATTGTCAGACAGACCAAAATGGAGAATGGTTTTAACCTTTGCCTCCTCTATCCAAAGTGAATGTTGGAGTTCTGCAAAGTTGTGTGTAATATTTTCTAGAAGATAAATGCATGCTATTGTACAAAGTAGGCTTCCTGATTGTGACAACACCATAATATGTTCATGTACCGAACACTGGTGCTGCCACTTATAGTCTCCACCAGAAGTACATATAACAGGTTCACAATGCAAGAGAGCAATCAGTAGAAACTGTCTGTCGGATAAAGGGGACCCACCATGGCCTCAAAACATTTATTATTGCTTTTACTAAAATGAATAAAAACATTATGGTGAGCTGGTAATATGTGATCAACTGAGAGACAGGGAGTATCACAGTGTACAGGAAGCACCTTTACAAGGACCTACATGGCTGAATAACCAGGTTTTATTTTAGGAAAACTGAAAATTTTAAAAGATTAAAATGTACTTATAAAATTACAACAGAATGTTTAGCCCCATACACACTATCAGATTTTCTGCTGATTTTTTTCATCAGATTTACCAAAACCATGTTATATGAGGTCAAACCTTCAATTTGTATGCAATCAGGCAGGCCCTTCTACTACATGGTTTTGGTAAATCTGATGACAAATGCCAGCAGAAAATCTGATAGTGTGTATGGGGCTTTAAAGTTTATATGACATCAACTGTATGACATTAATGATTGGGCTTACAGCTATTTTAACCACTTGACCACTGGGCACTTAAACCCCCTTAATAATCAGACCAATTTTCAGCTTTCGGTGCTCTCACATTTTGAATGACAATTACTCAGTCATACAACACTGTACCCATATGAATTTTTGGTCCTTTTTTTCACACAAATAGAGCTTTCTTTTGGTGGTATTTAATCACTGTTGGGTTTTTTATTTTTTGCGCTATAAGAGAAAAAAGACTGAAAATTCTGTAAAAAATATTTTTTTTTTTCGTTTCCGTTATAAAATTTTGCAAATTACTATTTTTTCTTCATAAAGTTTGGCCAAAATTTATACTGCTACATATCTTTGGTAAAAATAAGTACAAATTGGTGCATATTATTTGGTCTTTGTGAAAGTTATAGAGTCCACAAGCTATGGTGCCAATATCTGAAAATTGATCACACCTGAAGTACTGACGGCCGATCTCATTTCTTGAGACCCCAACATGCCAGAAAAGTACAAATACCCCCCAAATGACCTCTTTTTGGAAAGAAGACATTCCAAGGTATTCAGAAAGAGGCATTGTGAGTTTTTTGAAGTTGTAATTTTTTCCCACAATTCTTTGCAATATCAAGATTTTTTTTTTCTCTTTTATTTTTTTCACAAAATTGTCATATTAGCAGGTTATTTCTCACACCCAGCATATGCATACCACAAATTACACCCCAAAACACATTTTGCTATTACTCCCGAGTATGGCGATACCACATGTGTGAGACTTTTACACAGCGTGGCCACACACAGAGGCCCAACATGCAGGGAGCACCATCAGGCGTTCTGGAGCACCGAGGCCAATTCTGACATTTCTCTCCTACATGTAAAAATCATCATTTATTTGCTATAAAATTACATAGAACCCCAAAACATTATATATGTTTTTTTAGCAAAGACCTTATAGAATATAATGGTGGTTGTTGCAACTTTTTATCTCGCACGATATTTGCGCAGCAATTTTTTTTAAAGCGTTTTTTTACGGAAAAAAAATGTTTTGTGCTTAAAAAAAAACAACAAAACAGTAAAGTTAGCCCAATGTTTTTGCATAATGTGAAAGATGAAGTTACGCCGAGTAAATAGATACCTAACATGTCACCCTTAAAAATTGCACACGCTTGTGGAATGGCGCCAAACTTCGCTACTTAAAAAATCCCCATAGGCGACGCTTTAAATATTTTTACTGGTTACATGTTTTGAGTTACAGAGGAGGTCTAGGGACAAAATTATTGCTCTCGCTCTAACGTTCGCGGCGATACCTCACATGTGTGGTTTAAAAACCGTTTTCATATGTGGGCGGGACTTACGTATGCGTTCGCTTCTGTATGCGAGCTCACGGGGACAGGGGCGCTTTAAAAATTTTTTTTTTTTTTTATTGTTCATTTTACTTTATTTATTTTAATTTGACATGTTTTTCCGCCCCAAATTTTTTTTTTATCACTTTTAAACCTATTACAAGGAACGTAAACATCCCTTGTAATAGGAATATGGCATGAAAGGTCCTCTTTACAGTGAGATATGGGGTCAATAAGACCCCACATCCCACCTCTAAGCTGGGAAGCCTGAAAACAAAAACAAAAAAAAAAAACAATCCTGGCTTTGATGGTAGCGGTGAGTCGGTAGAAGCACTGGAGGGCGGCGGGGGGGGGGGACATCCCCTCTCGCCTCCCGTAAGAATGATCAAGCGGCAGAACAGCCACTATGATTGTTGTTATGGTGTAGGGAAGCGCCGGCTGAAAAAGATAATATCTGAATGATGCCTGTAGCTGCAAGCATCATTCAGATATCCCCGCACAAAGTCAAGGACGTCATATGACGGTCGGCGGGCGGGAAGTGGTTATTGCAGAGTATTGCCGGGCATTGCGGAGTATTGCTGGGTATTGCGGAGTATTGCAGGGCATTGCGGAGTATTGCAGGGCATTGCGGAGTATTGCAGGGCATTGCGGAGTATGGCAGGGCATTGTGGAGTATGGCAGGGTATTGCGGAGTATGGCAGGGTATTGCATGGGGTATTGCACAGGGGGTATTGCACAGGGTATTGCAGAGTATTGCGCAGGGTATTGCAGAGTATTGCACAGGGTGTATTGTGCAGGGTATTTCAGAGTATTGCGCAGGGTATTGCATAGTATTGCGCAGGGTATTGCAGAGTATTGTGCAGGGTATTGCAGAGTATTTTGCAGAGTATTTTGCAGAGTATTTTGCAGAGTATTGCGCAGGGTGATGCAGAGTATTGTGCAGGGTATTGCAGAGTATTGCAGAGTATTGTGCAGGGTATTGCGCAGGGTATTTCAGAGTATTGTGCAGGGTATTGCAGAGTATTGCGCAGGGTATTGCAGAGTATTTTGCAGAGTATTGCGCAGGGTATTGCAGGGTATTGCGCAGGGTATTGCAGAGTATTTTGCAGGGTATTGCGCAGGGTATTGCAGAGTATTGCGCAGGGTATTGCAGAGTATTGCACCAGCGTATTGCAAAGTATTGCACCAGGGTATTGCAGGGTATTGCAGAGTATTGCGCAGGGTATTGCAGAGTATTGCACAGGGTATTGCAGAGTATTGCACCAGGGTATTGCAGAGTATTGCACCAGGGTATTGCAGAGTATTGCACCAGGGTATTGCAGGGTATTTTGCAGAGTATTGGCAGGGTATTTTGCAGAGTATTGGCAGGGTATTGCACAGGGATGGCTGAGCAGGGATGGATGGATGGCTGGATCTGTGACTGCAATTGTCACAGATCCAGCCCACAGTGCTGCTGCTGCCATCCGCTCTCTCACCCTCCCCTCTCACACTGTACCGATCGGTACAGAGAGGGGAGAGAGGAACCGGCGTCATCACATGACGCCGGTCTGTTTACAAGTGATTGCTCCGTCATTTGACGGAGCGATCACGTGGTAAACGGCCGCTATCAGCGGCGATTTACCGCGATTCGTGATGCGCCGGGTCCTCTGGACCCGGCGGTCACGGAGTTTCCCGTGTGCGAGCCCCATATATATAACGTCCTCCCAGAGTTAAGCAACCACCTTGTCGACGTTATTTGTCGGCAGGTGGTTGTTAACTGGTTAAAATACCTATGTGAGTAACCTCAGATATAATTTTCTGACTCACTACTACAAGAGTAGGGATGAGCTTCGAGTTTGAGTCGAACTCATGTTCGACACGAACATTACCTGTTCGCCGAACAGCGAACAAATTGGGGTGTTCGCGGCAAATTCAAAAAGTCTATGGGAGAAATCTAAAGTGCTAATTATAAAGGCTTATATGCAAGTTATTGTCTTAAAAAGTGTTTGGGGACCCGGGTCCTGCTCCAGGGGACATGTATCAATGCAAAAAAAAGTTTTAAAAACTGACGTTTTTTCGGGAGCAGTGATTTTAATAATGCTTAAAGTGATACAATAAAAGTGAAATATTCCTTTAAATTTCGTACCTGGGGGGTGTGTATGATATGCATGTAAAGTGGCTACAATGTACAATGTACCCCTTACCAATTCACATAGGGGGGGCGGGATCTGGGGGTCCCCTTTGTTAAAGGGGTCTTCCAGATTCCGATAAGCCCCCCACCCGCAGACCCCCAAAACCACCGGGCAAGGGTTGTGGGGATGAGGCCCTTGTCCCCATCAACATGGGGACATCCTCCCCATGTTGAGGGCATGTGGCCTGGTACGGTTCAGGAGGGGGGGGCGCTCTCTCGTCCCCCCTCTTTTCCTGCGGCCTGCCAGGTTGCGTGCTCGGATAAGGGTCTGGTATGGATTTTTGGGGGGACTCCACGCCATTTTTTTTTATTTGGGGTGGAGTTCCCCTTAAAATCCAGGCCAGATCTGAAGGGCCTGGTATGGATATTTGGAGGAACCGCACGCATTTTTTTTTAATTTGCAGCGGGGTTACCCTTAATATCCATACCAGACCTGAAGGGCCTGGTAATTAAATTCTGGGGGACCCCCACGCTTTTTTTTTTTATCAATGACTTTTGTATGTATTGCCGGGAGCCGACAATTCATTAATAGCCGCGAGTGAGTTTTAAATGACTTTTTTTCCTTCAAAAATGACATTTTATGCAGGGACAGTTCTAAGCATGGGAAACATGCGCCAATTTACATGCATATCATACACACCCCCTAGGTACGAAATTTAAAGGAATATTTCACTTTTATTGTTTCACTTTAAGCATTATTAAAATCACTGCTCCCGAAAAAACGGCCATTTTTAAAACTTTTTTTTGCATTGATACATGTCCCCTGGGGCAGGACCCGGATCCCCAAACACTTTTTAGGACAATAACTTGCATATAAGCCTTTATAATTAGCACTTTAGATTTCGAACGTTCGAGTCCATTGTATTTAATAGGGTTCTAAAGTTCACGCAAACATTCTGTCTGTTCGCAGGTTCTGGTGCAAACCGAACGGGGGGGGGGGGTTCGGCTCATCCCTACTCGCGAGTGTATGTAAAGTGAGTGTACTTAAAGCGGGGTATGCCTGTACTGTACTGCCCCTTGTTCTCCTAGTTTGGACACTGATAAGTAAGGGATTACAAAGTAGTAAATGCACATTATAAGTGAATGAAGCCATTACGTGAATCAGTGGGGGATTTCTATATATTTTATTTATTTCAGGTACTTAGATAGTGCCGTCAATTTACGCAGCACTTTAAATAAGCCTTATGCCCTGTACACATGATAGGAATTTCTTATGGGCTAAAATCTGATGGAATTTTCTATCAGAATTCCATTCAAGCTGTCTTCCATCAGTCTTGCATACACACTGTCAGACTAAATTCCGACCGTCCAAAGCGCAGTGACGTAAAACACTACGATGAGCCGAGAAAAATTAAGTTCAATGCTTCCAAGCATGCGTCGACTTGATTCTGAGCATGCGTGGGTTTTTTCTCCGACAGAGTTCCACACAGACGATCGGAATTTCCCATAGGTTTTTTTTTTCCATCAGAAAAATTTAAAACATGTTCTATCTCTAAAATCCTATGGAAAAAAGACTGATGGGCCCACACACGATAGGAATTTCCATCATTCTTTTTTTATCAGAAATTCCTATCGTGTGTACAAGGCATAAGGTCCCTAACTCACATGCATACATACACATACTAGTATATAATTACATTTACAGTTGGACACTTTTCTAATGCTTTCCTTGTACTGGGATATGCAGATTAGCAGTCTTTCAGTAGATGCTGTAGCTGAACTGTAGCTGATAACTGCTGTGGAACTTCTTCCTTTGTTGCTGCTGTACTATTCTTTTGCAGTATGGATAGGGTTAAACTGAACATTCATTAATGTAGAAGTGCAGCAGCCATCTTTAAGGAGACCACTTTGCAATGCGTGTCTCCAGTGCAGGGGGTAGCCGCTGGGACAGAATTGCATACCTCCCAACTTTTAAAAATGCTAATCCCAACACAAAAGTGGTGCTATTGCGGGACGGTTGATGAGCGGGGGGGGGGGAAGGGGCGCTTACCTCCTTTACCCGTGCTGCCGCCTCCGCTCCGGCTCACCTCTCTCTCTTCTTGTGCAGGAAAAATTTCTGTCTCGCGGGAAGGGAGTGTCTATGCGGGACATTCTCGCAGAATCCGGTTGCGGGTTGGGAGGTATGGAATAGATTGAGGACAGTATTTGGCTGATGCAATATAGCAAGGAAAAGTGGTCTGCAATCAGCAGAGAGTCAAATAGAGGACTGTCTTGAAGCCAGTAAGGGTGTTAAAAAAATACTTTGCTGCTGATTTGGACCAATGCTTTGTGCACTGGTCCAAATCATTTGGTGGAGGGGGGGTTATGGTGTGGTGTTTTTTTCAGGGGTTGGGCTTGGCCCCTTAGTTTCAGTGAAGGGAACTCTTAAGGTGTCAGCATACCAAGACAATTTCATGCTCCCAACATTGTGGGAACAGTTTGGATTTGGCCCTTCCTGTTCCAACATTACTGCCCACCAGTACACAAAACAAGGTTCATAAAGACATGGATGAGTGAGTTTGGGGAGAAAGAACTTGACTGGCCTGTGCAGAGTCCTGACCTAAACCCGATAGAACACCTTTGGGATGAAATGGAGAGGAGACCGAGAGCCAGGCCCTCTCTCCAACATCAGTGCCTAACCTTACAAATGTGCTTCTGGAAGAAGGGTCAAACGTTCCCATAGACACACTCCTAAATCTTGTGGACAGCCTTCCCAGAAGAGTTGAAACTGTTATAGCTGCAAATGTTGGGCCATCTCAATATTGAACGCTACGGACTAAGACTGGGATGCCATTAAACTTCATGTGCGTGTAAAGGCAGGCTTCCCAATACTTTTTGTAATATAGGGGTTTATTTACTGAAGGCAAATCCACTTTGCACTACAAGTGCACTGGAAGTGCACATAGAAGTGTACATGGAAGTGCAGTTTCTGTAGATCTGAGGGGGACATGCAAGAAAAAAAAAACAGCATATTTGCTTGTACATGATTGGATGATAAAATCAGCAGAGCTTCCCCATTTCAGATCTTCCCCTCAGATCTAAAGTGACTGCACTTCCAAGTGCACTTGTAGTGCAAAGTGGATTTGCCTTTAGTAAATCAACCCCATAGTGCAGGTGTGCCCAACCAGTGGCCCGGGGGGCCACATGTGGCCCGTGGAGCCCTCAGATGTGGCCTGCGACCTCCTGCTCTGTGATGGTGGGTTGGCATGCCCAGATCTTGGGTTCCCAACCCTTTATCTCAGAGCATTAGTGTTGTGAATGAAACAAGAAGTAGAGGAAGCAAGGGGCTGCGGAGCAGAGACGCGTAAGCCAATGCTTCCTGTATAGCACCGGCTCCTGTCACAGGCGGAGTGATACCAAATGTGCTCTGCCTGACTTATTTTCGGCTATTATAGGTCAATTTATTACTAAAATCACAGTGTATATATGGGCATATCTTCTGCATTGGTTACTGGGCTGCTGTTGAACTAATCCGCAGGTGTAGCGCAGTGTGCCTGCGGGTTACCTGCACTGAGCCATAGACTTCTGTAATTAACTGCAGGTTTGGTTTGCTTTCCTGAAAGTGCACCACACCTGCAGGATATAATAGAAATCTATAGAAAAGTGTAGCTAACCCGCAGGAAAGCGACGGGTGCACTGCACTGCACCCACAGTGTGGGTAAACTGCAGCGCATCAGTGTGCCTTAGGCCCCTTTCACAGGTTCAGTCAGACCCAATTTGACCCTCCATTCACCTCCATGGAGCGGCAGAGGAAAACGGACTTGTGTCCATTTACACCCACCTACCTCCAATTCGATCCGTTAAAAAAATAGAAGGGGATCCGTCCCCTTCCGTCTGGGCAGATCAGATCGGAGGGCCCATAGAGTAGAGTGGGCTGCGTCCGTGTCCTGCAGTATGCATGTCATCCGCGTTCTCCACTCATTGTGACCCTCGACCAGTTACCAAGTCGCTTAAATGGCCCTCGCTCTTCAAAAGGTTGGGCACCCCTGCCATAGTGTAAATATACAGGTGCATCTTATAAAATTTGAATATCATCCAAAAGTTAATTTATTTCAGTAATTAAATTCAAAAAGTGAAACTTATATATTTTATAAAGATGCAATACACAGAGAGAAATATATTTAAAGCATTTCTTTCTTTTAATTTTGATGATTATGGCTTACAGAAATGTTGGTTACTGAAAATACTCAATGCTTGGTCAGGGCTCCTTTTGTATGAATTACTGAATCAATGCAGCGTGGCATGGAGACGATCAGCCTGTGGCACTGCTAAGGTGTTATATAAGCCCAGGTTGCTTTGATAGTGGTCTTCAGCTCGTCTGCATAGTTGAGTCTGGTGTCTCTCATGTTCCTCTTGACAATACCCCACAGATTTTCTATGGGGAATAGGTCAGGCGAGTTCGCTGGCCAATCAAGCACAGTGATACCATGATCATTAAACCAGGTATTGATACTTTTGGCAGTGTGGGCAGGTGCCAAGTCCTGCTTGAAAAGGAAATCAGCATCTCCATGAAGCTGGTCAGCAGAGGTCAGCAGAGGGAAGCATGAAGCACTCTAGAATTTCCTGGTAGAGGGCTGTGCTGACTTTGGACTTGATAAAACACAGTGGACCAACACCAGCAGATGACATGGCTCCCCAAATCATCCAGGAAGATAAGAGACACCAGACCCAACAATGCAGACAAGCTGAAGGCCTCTATCAATGCAACCTGGGCTTCCATAACACCTCAGCAATGCCACAGACTGATTGTCTCCATGCCATGCTTCATTGATGCAGTAACTCAGCCCTGACCAAGTATTGAGTGCATACTATACTGTACATGGACATACTTTTCAGTAAGCCAACATTTCTGTATTAAAAATCCCTTTTCTTTATGGTCTTATGTGATATTCAAATTTTCTGAGATGAGATGCTGAATTTGGGGTTTTCACTAGCTGTAAGCTATAATCAGAAAGACAACGGGTAGTGGCGCATAACTGTAATGTAAACATTTGTCCGTATAAGTCCTTTAATCTAATAGCTCTGATGTGAGATAACAGTTTTATATACCCAGGGCTGCTTTGCAGGGGGAGCTGAAGCAGTACTCCAAAGCATGTAAAGAGAGGAAAGACAAAAAACAGGCGCCACTTAGGTTAACTGTGTAATTTTAATGAACAGATGTATCAAAACACTCACTTAGAAGATTCTTTATGATGGCATAATGGAGTCCGATAAGGTGTCTATCTCCGCTCGGGTAAGCTGTCTTCAAGGATAGTCTCTGCAGTGCACTGCCGTGTGAAAGGGAGCCGGTGTCCTGTCTGCCAGGTGACTTCCGGTTTTCGGGCGGCAACCAGAGCGAGGTCTGGAACGCAAGCTGTGAGTGATGGATGCTGGAGCGCAGCGTCAGGCGGAATGACGTCACGGACCATGATGCAACGTGTTTCGGTGCATGCTAGCTAAAAAAAGTTGCACGCGGTGACCACAACTCATCACTGCGCATTAAAATTACACAGTTGACCTAAGTGGCGCCTGCTTTTTGATAATATTTTAGTTTTATGAGATGCCCCTGTATATCTATATCTATATAGATATAGATATCTATATATATATATGTACAGTGGGGCAAAAAAGTATTTAGTCAGCCACCAATTGTGCAAGTTCTCCCACTTAAAAAGATGAGAGAGGCCTGTAATTGTCATCATAGGTATACCTCAACTATGAGAGACAAAATGTGGAAACAAATCCAGACAATCACATTGTCTGATTTGGAAAGAATTTATTTGCAAATTATGGTGGAAAATAAGTATTTGGTCACCTACAAACAAGCAAGATTTCTGTCTCTCACAGACCTGTATCTTCTTCTTTAAGAGGCTCCTCTGTCCTCCACTCATTACCTGTATTAATGGCACCTGTTTGAACTTGTTATCAGTATAAAAGACACCTGTCCACAACCTCAAACAGTCACACTCCAAACTCCACTATGGTGAAGACCAAAGAGCTGTCGAAGGACACCAGAAATAAAATTGTAGACCTGCATCAGTCTGGGAAGACTGAATCTGCAATAGGCAAGCAGCTTGGTGTGAAGAAATCAACTGTGGGAGCAATAATTAAAAAATGGAAGACATACAAGACCACTGATAATCTCCCTCGATCTGGGGCTCCACGCAAGATCTCACGCCGTGGGGTCAAAATGATCACAAGAACGGTGAGCAAGAGTGCGCATGCGCGGGACTTCCGGGAAGACGCTCTGAATGGTAGCTCCAAACTGCTCCGGCCTCTCACAGCCCCCTGAGCCTTCAGAACGAGCGGAAACCGGCCTGAACTGATCCCATCGCCTCCTGGGTGAACCAGGCACAGTCGTCTCATATGTCGGGTGGCTCGCAAAAGAGCGAGGTGAGCCGCCAGCTGGACTTTACACTGGCAGCCCCTGCTTCATACAAGATGGCGGCCGCAGCACGAGAAAGCATGGAGAACCCGGACTCCATTGCTGATCCTCCATCCCATTACCAGCACCAGAACGGACTGCTGGCAACTCCTGTGAGTACCTGCAACCCCCAAGGGATCTCCCCAGCATCCACTGAGTCCCTGCTGAACCAAACTTTTGGAGATCTCCCCCACTCTCCCATGATGCGATCCCCCTTAGGCCTAGCAGGCCCCCACCTCTCCTCCCCCTTGCAGCCAGTCCACTCCGCTGACATGCAACTCATGCTGCAGAACTTTTCTGAAATGCTAGCCACAGGCCTAGCTCACAATGCCTCGCAGATCATTGCTACCATTAAGGCTGATTTGCAGAGCCTGGGAGCCCGCATGGATGCAATTGAGCAGACTGTGGATAACACTGCTGCCCGTACTAACCAACATACCACATGCATCCAAACTTTACAAGATCAATTTGAGACAGCTCTCTCAAAAATCGATGATTTAGAGCAGTGTTTCTCAACTCCAGTCCTCAAGGCGCCCTAACAGGTCATGTTTTCAGGCTTTCCATTATTTTGCACAGGTGATTTAATCAGTTTCACTGCCTTAGTAATTACCACAGCTGTTTCATCTGAGGGAAATCCTGAAAACATGACCTGTTGGTGCGTCTTGAGGACTGGAGTTGAGAAACACTGATTTAGAGAACAGAAGTAGGAGATAGAATTTCCGTATACGTGGGATCCCTGAATCTGTTACTGACGTTCCCAGCACAGTTAGGTTGTTCATTAAAGAACTCATGCCAGACATTCAGGACCACAGATTGGAACTTGACAGGGCTCACAGAGCCCTCCAGCCCCCCCGCCCGGATGGTCTCCCAAGGGACATTGTAGTCAAACCCCATTACTATGGTGTGAAGGAGGATGTTATGAGACAGACCCGCAACCTGGACAATCTCTCCTTCCAAGGGAATAAAATCCAAATCTTTGCTGACATCTCGCCCACCACGGTCCAAAAACGGAGATCCCTAAAACCCCTCCTGGAGGTCCTCATCCAGAATTCCATCAAGTACCGCTGGGCTTTTCCATTCCGCCTACAATTTCATTTCAGGGACAAACCCTTTGGCTTTTCCACCTTTCAAGATGGTGAATGTCTCCTGCTTCAACTTGGTCTTATCTCCCAAGAACTTGCTACACAACAAGCAACAGCCAAATCAGGCTCCTCAAAGCGTCCACCCCCGGGCAGTCCTCTGACCCCGTTATGGAATAAACAACAAACGAAGAGACAGAGAGAATCCCACCCCCCGAGATGAGGGTCTTCTTTTTTACTCCCGGACGGGAGATGTCATGTTTTTTGACTACCCTAATGATTCAGAGAGCTAACTACTCTCCCCCTCTAGTATGGTGGTAGACGGACCCGCACAGCCCTGACTTGCATCAGGCGGGCCAGGGTCTTGATCTGTTTGGTTTGGGCCCCACTTGCCCATTTTATGGCTAGTTGGGACACCCAATACCTGCCATTCCTCCCACCTCGATGAGGAGGACGCCTTCATTGACTTTCTGACTGGTTGCATTTATGATATGCCTGTTCTAGTTCCTACCAATGGTTAGGTCTAGTAGCCTCTACCCTTCCTTCCCCCTTTCCCCCCCTCCTCCCCCCACTTCCCTCTCCCCCTCCTACCCTCCCTCCCCACCTTCCCTATCCCTCCCTTGCAGGTTCCACTCCCTGCACTGGTTATATTCTGGTTATGCAATTTTACGGAACGTTTTAATTGTGTGTTTACAGAATTTTTTGCACTTTGGCCGTTCCAGTACTGTTTTACCCCCCATTGGAGGCTCTGACGGCCTGAGCGGCTCATCATGCCACTCTCTCTGTTGTGACGGGGAGGGACTTTTAATCCCTCTGGTGACATCAGGTAGACGACCCCTACTGGGGTTGCACCCTCTCCAGGGCCCCTCTTGCAGGAGTCCCTGGACTTGGACCCGGCTAGCCGGTCCTGTTGAATTTTCTCAGAATTTTTGCATATGTTTGTTTTGTATTCTTCCTGTGATTTATTTGACCAACATAATTACATCTCTGTTCTTTTCTCCTCTGTCTCTTCTATTTCTTCACCCCCGCCTTTTCTCCTCCCCACAGTGTTCTCCTCCTCTCTCCTCCAGGATTCCTCGCGGAGACCTTCCCCAGACCTTGTTTCAGAGCGCTTGTTGATAACCTACTTCACGCTGGATGTCCGGATTCTCCCTTCTCTTCAGGTGAGCTCCCCTTTTACATTCTCGCACCCCCCCTCGGGCACCCATGGCTGAGACTAACACTCGCAAGCTGCCTTTGAAGGTAGCTTCCCACAATACACAGGGACTTAATTCTCCCTCTAAACGCCGAAAAGCCTTTCAGAGCTACCACGCCAGAAACCTTGATGTTGTCCTTATCCAGGAGACCCACTTCCCCACTAGCTATACCCCTTCCTTCCTCCACCGCAGCTTCCCCACCTTCTACCTTGCAAATGCTGACACCAAACAGAGAGGGGTGGCCATTCTTTTGGCTAAGCGTATCCCATTCACCCACATCCTCACAATTCGTGATAAAGATGGTAGGTTCCTGCTGGTCAAAGGGCTCATAGAAGGGGTGACGTACTCTTTTGTTTCATACTATGCCCCCAATAAGGGCCAGGCAAATTTTTTTGCATCCATGTTTTAAACCCTCTCCTCTCATCTAGAAGGTAGAATCCTAATAGGGGGTGACTCCAACATCACGTTTGACCACACACTTGACAAATCCCACCAGGACAGGTCCCGCCTTAAGAGACCCTCCAAACAAAGCCTCAGAATCGCCCGAATCCTACACGACTTGGGCCTGATTGATTCTTGGAGGGAGTTGAACCCCACGGCTAAAGACTTTACCCATTACTCTGCCCCCCACAAAACATTTGCTAGGATTGACCACATCTTCATACCCAATTCGGACATTCACACAGCCACTCACTCCTCAATACAAGAAGTCCCGTGGTCGGACCACTCCTTAGTAACCCTTAGAATCTCTAGATCCCTATCACCTTCAGGCCCCCCTCAGTGGCGCTTAAGTAAATCCCTCCTTGCCAACCCGGTCCACTGCACAATGCTGGAAAGGGACATCTAAGAATTTTTCCTCCTCAATGACACCGGGGACACAACCCCTAGTTCTCTCTGGGGAGCTCATGAAGCCGTCTTGAGGGGGAAGATGATTCAAATGGCTTCCGACCTGAAAAAAGGTAGGAAGGTGGATGTAGAAAACCTGGAAAGGGATTTTAAACAGCTTAGTAAAGCCCATAAGTCTAAACCCACTCCCGCCAGTCTGGCCAAGTTGGAATCCGCTCGCGTTGCTCTGAATCTTGCCTTGACTTCTAGCGCAGACAAGCACTTGAGCTGGTTAAGCGGCAAATTCTACTTGCAAGCTGATAAAATCGGCTCACGCTTGGCAGCCAAGCTCTCCCCAAAGATCAAAAATGTCTCCTTACCCAAGATTAAATCGCTTTCGGGTTCTCTCACCCAGAACCCCCATAAGATCCTAGAAACCTTCCAGGCTTTCTACTCCAAACTATACTTATCTCCCTCCTCTGCTGACCCTGTTCCCCATGAATCATTTTTGGCTAACATTGATCTCCCCAAACTGTCAGAGTCCCATAGATCCATGATGGAATCACCATTTCGCACTGAGGAGGTCCAGGAAGTTATCAAAAACCTCAAAACTGACTCGGCGCCAGGGCCGGACGGTTTCTCCGCTCTTTATTACAAAACTTTCTCTGGGGTCCTCTCTCCTCGTCTGGCCCATCTCTTTAACTCCCTACGTGAAGGCTCCACTCTCGAACCCGCTGCCAATCTTGCATATATCTCCGTGATCCCCAAACAGGGAAAGGATCCTAGTGATGTAGGCAACTATAGGCCAATTTCATTGATCAATAATGGTCTGAAAATCATGACCAAGATTTTGGCCAACAGAATGGCCTCCTTCATCGCTTCTTATGTTCATAAGGATCAGGTGGGCTTCATCCCCGGGAGACAGGGGCCAGACCAGATCGGGAGAGCGGTAGATTTGATCTCCCTCATGCAATCCTCCTGGGATGGCGGGTCCCCTCAGAGGGGATACATTCTCTCTATAGACCTCCAAAAGGCCTTTGATACGGTCACCTGGCCATACCATCTTACGCCATTGGGGCTTTGGCCCGGAATTCCTAAGAACCCTGGAGTCTCTATACTCCTCCCCGAAAGCCCAGATCAAACTGCAGGGACATCTCTCCGATCAATTCCCAATCTTAAAAGGTACCAGACAGGGCTGCCCGCTCTCCCCTCTTCTCTTCGCTATAGCAATAGAAACCCTAGCTCTAGCAATTAGACAACACCCAGATATTCATGGGGTTCAATGTGGTCAACACACACACAAATGTGCCCTCTTTGCGGACGATGTCCTCCTCTTCATTACCTCCCCCCTCAAGTCGACCCCCAATATTCTCCATCTCCTCAACACTTTTGGAACGGTTTCAGTCCTTCGGGTCAACATGGCAAAGTCAATGGCCCTGAATAGGGATGAGCTCGGTGTTCGAGTCGAACATAGGTTCGACTCGAACATCGGCTGTTCGCGCGTTCGGCGAACAACGAACGATTTGGCCCGTTCGCGCCAAATTCGAGTGACACGAACGGCCCACAATACACTGCGCCATCGCAGTGTAATCCCGGCGCTGTGATTGGCCAAGCATGCACTGTGACCCTGCATGCTTGGCCAATCACAGCGCCGGCAGCGAGGAGAGCAATGATTGGCCACAGGCAGGATGCCTGTGGCCAATTATAGCTGAGGGGGTTTAGTACACGCCCCACACTATAAAAGGCTGCCAGCGCGGCGGCCTTGTGTAGTGTGTTCCGGAGCAGGGAAAGTGAAGGATAGGCAGGGACAGTGTCAAATCTTGTCAAATCTATTCTTTGCTAAACCTTGTGTGTAAGGACAGAGAAGGATAGGCAGGGAGAGTGTCAGTGTCATATTCTTTGCTAAACCTTGTGTGTAGGGAGAGAGAAGGATAGGCAGGGAGAGTGTCAGTGTCATATACTTTGATAAACCTTGTGTGCAGGGAGAGAGAAGGATAGGCAGGGGACAGTGTCAGTGTCATATTCTTTGCTAAACCTTGTGTGCAGCGAGAGAGAAGGATAGGCAGGGAGAGTGTCAGTGTCATATACTTTGATAAACCTTGTGTGCAGGGAGAGAGAAGGATAGGCAGGGGACAGTGTCAGTGTCATTGTTGCTAAGCCTCCTGCACATTATACTAGAAATGACAAAGCTGCGCAACACTAAATTGAATACCAAAAATGAATGAACATAAATTGTAAAAACAATTAACTCTAATGAAAATGTTTATCAACAACAAATAAATTGAGATAAAATAAAACAATATGAATAAATTAAATGAAAATCCCAACTAATATCAGACAGTCAATTAAAGACTGAATATTAGAAGCTGGAAAAGGAAGCTCAGTCCTGTGGATAATTATTGAGATAAAGAAAGCTGAAGATCATGTAGACAAGAACAGCAGACAGGGGTCCTCTCGCTCCACCACTGGTGACTTCAAACGCAATATACACCCTTGAAATAGTGCCAGGTATTCAATAGACAAAGATTCCCCCACCACTAGTAATCACTGCCGCTTACCAGAGCAAAGGATCTGTACACAGATCAATGTCAACAGATGGCTATTTCCCTGCCAGGGTCTCTGTAATACTGTTTTTTCAGGATTCCACGCCACTTTTAATGGTAGAGAAGAACGAGATGCTGCCTCCAGAACTGAAGTGACGTCAGGAGCCGCGGTGAGGAAGGGAAAGATTTGAAGGGACCACATAGCAACAGGGATTAAAAGTGGCGTGGAATCCTGAAAAAACAGTATTACAGAGACCCTGGCAGGGAAATAGCCATCTGTTGACATTGATCTGTGTACAGATCCTTTGCTCTGGTAAGCGGCAGTGATTACTAGTGGTGGTGGAATCTTTGTCTATTGAATACCTGGCACTATTTCAAGGGTGTATATTGCGTTTGAAGTCACCAGTGGTGGAGTGAGAGGACCCCTGTCTGCTGTTCTTGTCTACATGATCTTCAGCTTTCTTTATCTCAATAATTATCCACAGGACTGAGCTTCCTTTTCCAGCTTCTAATATTCAGTCTTTAATTGACTGTCTGATATTAGTTGGGATTTTCATTTAATTTATTCATATTATTTTATTTTATCTCAATTTATTTGTTGTTGATAAACATTTTCATTAGAGTTAATTGTTTTTACAATTTATGTTCATTCATTTTTGGTATTCAATTTAGTGTTGCGCAGCTTTGTCATTTCTAGTATTGTTTTATTGTGTGTGTCTCACTTTTAAGTTGCAGCATTTTTAGATTTTTTGATTGTATTCACGTTTAAATATGTGGAAATAGATCTACACATAGACAGCGCAGTACATTTCACAATTTTTATCCTGCACATTATACACCTGAAGTTAGCCCGTATTGCTGCTTTTTCCTGGTGTGTTACACCAACAGGATTTTGCGGCACTTACAGCGGGCGGAGTGTACCTCCTGACCATATTACACCTTAACTTAGCCTGTATTGCTGCTTTTTCCTGGTGTGTTACACCAACAGGATTTTGCGGCACTTACAGCGGGCGGAGTGTACCTCCTGACCATATTACACCTTAACTTAGCCTGTATTGCTGCTTTTTCCTGGTGTGTTACACCAACAGGATTTTGCGGCACTTACAGCGGGCGGAGTGTACCTCCTGACCATATTACACCTTAACTTAGCCTGTATTGCTGCTTTTTCCTGGTGTGTTACACCAACAGGATTTTGCGGCACTTACAGCGGGCGGAGTGTGCCTCCTGACCATATTACACCTTAACTTAGCCTGTATTGCTGCTTTTTCCTGGTGTGTTACACCAACAGGATTTTGTGGCACTTACAGCTGGCGGAGTGTGCCTCCTAACCATATTACACCTTAACTTAGCCTGTATTGCTGCTTTTTCCTGGTGTGTTACACCAACAGGATTTTGCGGCTCTTACAGCGGGCGGAGTGTGCCTCCTGACCATATTACACCTTAACTTAGCCTGTATTGTTGCTTTTTCCTGGTGTGTTACACCAACAGGATTTTGCGGCACTTACAGCGGGCGGAGTGTGCCTCCTGACCATATTACACTTTAACTTAGCCTGTATTTCTGCTTTTTCCTGGTGTGTTACACCAACAGGATTTTGCGGCACTTACAGCGGGCGGAGTGTGCCTCCTGACCATATTACACCTTAACTTAGCCTGTATTGCTGCTTTTCCCATTTCCCTGCAGGCCATTAGAATGTCTGGAAGGCAAACAAGGAGAGGCAGACAGTCAGGAGCCCAAAAAAAAGGGGAAGCAGGCTCTGTGTCTAGAGACAACAGTGCTGGTCGTGGACGCGGTGCATCGCCATCAGCACGTGGCCATGGGACACGCTTGTCCTTCTTTTCGGCAGCTGGACGTGTTGAGCCGCATCATGCCGAAGACTTGGTAGAGTGGAAGACCAAGCCCTCCTCATCCTCCTCATCCTCTCTCACCCAGGCTCAGGGTACTGGCAAAGCAGCTGCCAAAGCGTCCTCTTCCCTGGTATCAATGTCAGACCAACCATGTCCTCCTGAGGAGTCCCCCGAACTGTTTGAGCACAGTGTTGGGTACATGCTCCAGGAGGATGCCCAGCGTTTCGAAGGGTCTAATGATGATACCCAGCTAGAGGAAGGCAGTAGCGTGAGAGCAGAGAGAGGGGATGCTCAAGAAGGACACCAATCTGGCAGTCATGTTCCAGCAGCTGCAGCATACTTCCAGATTGGCTCCAGTGATGAGGAGGGAGGGGATGATGAGGTCACTGACTCCACGTGGGTGCCTAATAGGAGAGAGGAGGAGGAGGAGGAGGAGGATGAGGAGAAGGCACATCTCCAACGAGGCAGGATGCCCTCGGGGGGCCAGCGTAAGGGCAGCACACCGACGGAATCACACCGCAGAGCTCTGCCTGTGCAGGGCACTGCCTCTGCCCGTTATTCAAAAAGTTCTTTGGTGTGGGCCTTTTTTGAGTCGAGTGCATCAGATCACACAGCTGCTGTTTGCAACATATGTCTCAAGCGTATATCGCGTGGCCAAAACATCACCCGCTTGGGCACCACATGCTTGACCAGACATATGTTGACCTGCCATGCAGCTCGTTGGCAAGCCTACCTTAAAGACCCACACCAAAGAACAAAGCTGACCTCTTCTTGCACCGCATCAGCTGGGATCTCCAACCCCACTATACCTTCAGTCCTCTCTGAAACCTGCTCTGAGAGGAATGAAGGTGTAGAATTAGGTGTGTCACAGCCAAGTACTTGCGGGCACTCTGCTAGCAGTACACCAACGTCCGATTCTAGCAGGCAAATTTCCCTGCCCCAGCTGCTGGACCGTCGAAAGAAGTTCACTCCCAGCCATCCACATGCCCAGCGGTTGAATGCTAGCTTGGCTAAATTGCTAGTGCTTCAACTGCTGCCTTTTCAGTTGGTAGACTCGGCCCCCTTCCGTGAGTTTGTGCAATGTGCGGTTCCTCAGTGGCAGGTTCCCAAACGCCACTTTTTCTCACGGAAGGCGATTCCGGCTCTCTACCGGCATGTGGAAGGCAATGTCTTGGCCTCGCTGGACAGGGCGGTCAGCGGTAAGTTGCATATTACCGCTGACTCATGGTCCAGCAGGCATGGACAGGGACGTTACCTTTCTTTCACGGCCCATTGGGTCACTCTTTTGGCAGCTGGGAAGGATGCAGGACAAGGTGCAGTAGTGTTGGAGGTTGTTCCACCGCCACGCCTCCAAAATGCTACTACTGGTTGTGACACACCTCTGTCCTCCACCCCCTCCTCTTCTTCTTCCTCCGTGGCCTCTTCCTGTGCTTTGTCCTCTGAACCAGCGGTGCTCCGTAGGCGTTCAAGGGGCTACGCAAGTACGCAGGCAAAAAGATGCCATGCCGTGCTTGCGCTGGTGTGTTTGGGGGACAGGAGCCACACTGGGGCAGAGGTTCTGTCTGCTCTGCAGGGGCAGGCCGAGAGGTGGTTGACGCCACGCCAGCTTAAGCCAGGAATGGTAGTTTGCGACAATGGCACCAACCTCCTCTCCGCTCTCCGACAGGGACAACTGACCCATGTGCCCTGTGTGGCTCATGTCCTTAACCTGGTGGTGCAGCGGTTCTTGGGCAGGTACCCGGGCTTACAGGATGTCCTGAGGCAGGCCAGGAAAGTCTGTGTGCATTTCCGCAGATCTTATAATGCCAGTGCTCGCCTGGCTGAGCTGCAGAAGGAGTTGAACCTGCCCAAGAACCGCCTTATATGTGACATGCCCACCAGGTGGAACTCAATGTTGGCCATGCTGCAGCAGCTGCACACGCAGCAGAGGGCCATCAATGAGTACCTGTGCGACTATGGCACCAGGACAGGGTCAGGGGAGCTCAGGTTTTTTTCACCACGCCAGTGGGGCATGATCAGGGATGCATGCACTGTCCTGGCACCATTTGAGGAGGCCACGAGGATGGTGAGCAGTGACAGTGCATGCATCAGTGACACTGTACCTCTTGTCCACCTGTTGGAACATACGCTGCGTGGAATAATGGACAGGGCACTTGAGGCAGAACAGAGGCAGGAAGAGGAGGACTTCCTTGCCTCTCAAGGCCCCCTTTACCCAGACAGTGTTCATTCTGTCCCACCCATCGCACAGGAAGAAGAGGAGGAGGAGGAGGAGGAGGAGGATTGTGTCAGCATGGAGGTGGAGCCTGGCACTCAGCATCATCAGCAGCAGTCTTTTAGGGATGATTTACAGTCCCAAGAAACCAGTGGACTTGTACGTGGCTGGGAGGAGGTGGCTGCGGATCATGTCGTCCTTAGTGACCCAGAGGACTCCGGACTGAATGCCTCAGCTAACCTACGCTGCATGGCCTCCCTGATCCTGCAAAGTCTGCGGAAGGATCCTCGTATTCTTCGGATCAAGGAGAGGGACCATTACTGGCTGGCCACTCTCCTTGATCCACGGTACAAGGGTAAGGTTGCGGACCTTATCTTACCGTCGCAGAGGGAGCAGAGGATGAGACAACTCCGGGAGGCCTTGCAGAAAGGTCTGTGAAACGCGTTCCCAGAGACTGGGAGGTTACAAACTCCTGGTCCTGGACAACGAGTTGCTGAGGCTTCGGTCAGTCAAAGAAGGAGCGGTGGGGAAGGTGGCCGTCTGACCGAAGCGTTCAGACAATTCTTTAGTCCGCAGCCCCAAGATATGATCGGTTCCAGCAACCATCACCAGCGTCTGATATACATGGTGCAGGAATACCTAGGGGCAAGGTCAGACTTGGACACCTTCCCCACCGAAAATCCTCTGGCTTACTGGGTCTTAAGGATGGATCACTGGCCAGAGCTTGCACAGTATGCAATTGAGCTACTGGCCTGTCCTGCATCCAGCGTTCTTTCAGAACGCACATTCAGTGCTGCTGGAGGATTTGTCACGGATCACAGGGTGCGCCTGTCCACCGACTCTGTTGATCGACTGACCTTCATAAAGATGAACCAGTCTTGGATCACCACCAGCTACCAAACACCTGAAGCTGATATAACAGACTAATTTATTTTCAAATGTCACATCCCTTCAAGACTGATGCTGATGCTGAGAGACTGTCCTGTTATGTTGACTGACTATCCTCCTCCTCCTCAATGATCCGATTGACGATGATAGCTTGGAAGAACTTTTTTGTTTCTGGGTGATCCAAGTACAGTATCTGTGAGGGGTTGCAGTGTTGTGGCACCAGTGGCTAAGGCCCAATTTTTCAGCCCCTGTTTAACAGGGGTGTGCTATTACAATTTTTTATGCAACGCTTTGCAGCAGGGCTCATTCCTGCACTCCAACTAGAGTATCTGGGAGTGGTTGCAGTGTCGTGGCACCAGCACCAGTGGCTAAGGCCCAATTTTTCAGCCCCTGTTTAACAGGGGCGTGTAATTACAATTTTTGATGCAATACTTTGCAACAGGGCTCATTGCTGTGCTCCAAGTACAGTATCTGTGAGGGGTTGCAGTGTTGTGGCACCAGTGCCTAAGGCTCAATTTTTCTGCCCCTGTTTAACAGGGGCATGTAATTACAATTCTTTATCTAATAATTCACAGCAGGGCCCATTCCTGCGCCCACCAAGACTAACTGTGAGGCCTTACAGTGTTGTGTCAACACCACCACCACCACCACCAAAGGCCCAATTTTTCAGCCCCTGTTTAACAGGGGCGTGTAATTACAATTTTTGATGCAATACTTTGCAACAGGGCTCATTGCTGTGCTCCAAGTACAGTATCTGTGAGGGGTTGCAGTGTTGTGGCACCAGTGCCTAAGGCCCAATTTTTCTGCCCCTGTTTAACAGGGGCATGTAATTACAATTCTTGATCTAATAATTCACAGCAGGGCCCATTCCTGCGCCCACCAAGACTAACTGTGAGGCCTTACAGTGTTGTGTCAACACCACCACCACCACCAAAGGCCCAATTTTTCAGCCCCTGTTCAACAGGGGCATGCAATTACAATTCTTGATCTAATAATTCACAGCAGGGCCCATTCATGCGCCCACCAAGAGTAACTGTGAGGGCTCACAGTGTTGTGGCAACACCAACATGTAAGGGGCAAATTTCAGCTGAGTATATACGGCAGACCCCTACTTTCAAACATCCAACTTACAAACGACTCCTCCTTGCAAACGGAAGGCTACAACAGGAAGTGAGAGGAAATCTACCCCTAGGAAGGCAAATTCTCTCCTGTAAGAGTTAATATGGGAAAAAAAGTGTCTCCTCTCCACTGATTCTTTATCACCAATTCTTGTTTCAATAAAAACCCCAAATTTTCAAAAAACATTTGTCATTAGGACGGAAAGTGAGGTGAACTGTTCTGAACAGGTGCACACTGCACAGACAGCAAAACAAATGCTACAGGGGTGATAACCCTTCCCTATGTTTTCCAAAAAGCTTAAAAATAGATTTTTTGGCTGGAGCTACACTTAAACAATGTACCTGTTCAAAATTACAAACAGATTCTACATAAGAACAAACCTACAGTCCCTGTCTTGTATGCACCGCCTGTATACGGCTGTTCAGAGTATATAGGGCCTTTTTTATTTTGTGTGCGGGGTTCCCCTAATATCCATACAAGACCCAAAGGGGCTGGTAATGGGCTGGGGTAGGGGGGGGGGGTGATGGGGTAGCTATGCCATTTTTCTCAAAGCTTTTCATCCATATTACCGGGACCAGACATTATATTAAAGCCGCAAGCAGTTTTAAATGGCTTTTTTTCCTTTAGAAATGTAATTTTGTGCAGGGACAGTTCTAAACACGGGAAACACGTGGCACTTCACAGGCATACTTTAGACACCCCCCAGGTACGATATTTAAAGGAATATTTGACTTTTTTTTTTTTCACTTTATGCATCATTAAAATGACTGCTCCAGAAAAACGGCCGTTTTTAAAACTTCTTTTTGCATTGATACATGTCCCCTGGTGCAGAACCCGGGTTCCCAAACCCTTTTTAGGACAATAACATGCATATTAGTCGTTATAATTAGCACTTTAGATTTCGAACGTTCGCATCCATTGTATTTAATAGGGTTCTAAAGTTTGTGCGAACTTTCGGTCCGTTCGCGGGTTCTGGTGCGAACCGAACCCGGGGGTGTTCGGCTCATCACTAGCCCTGAACGTCACTACACCCCAAGATATAGTCGATAGGCTCAAAACTAACTTTCCCTCCTCCTGGTGTGCCTCTTCTCTTCCCTATTTGGGAGTTTTCCTCACCCCTAAAGTAGAGCTCCTATTCCAACACAATTACCCTGCCATGTTCAAAAAACTCACAGATGAACTTACACAATGGTCTCTCTATAATTTGTCCTGGCTGGGCAGAGTCAACTCGGTCAAGATGACCCTCTTGCCCAAATTGCTTTATCTTTTCCGGTCCATTCCTATCCCTGTCAAGAAGCGAGCACTGGATAGATTCCAATCTAAAATCATACAGTTCATATGGGGGGGGGCAAGGGACATCGTCTATCTAAAAAAGTTCTGTATAGGGCAAGGAAGAAAGGAGGCCTGGGTCTTCCCAATATGTGGTGGTACTACCAAGCAGCCCAACTCTGTCAATTCTCAGCGATATATACTAAAGGACCTAAACCAGATTGGGTAGACATAGAAAGGCAGGCAACCCCTAACTACACATTGGACTATTTAGCCTGGAGACCACGTAAGGACCGCCCCTCGATCCTGTCACCCACTCTTTCTCACTCAATGGCCCTCTGCGATACCCTTCATAAACATACCTCACTGTCCTCTTCCTGGCATCCCCTGTCTCATATCTTCCATAACCCCCAATTCCCCCCGGGTCTAAATATCAAGGCTTTTGGATGGTGGCTCGACAAGGGCCTATACAGAATAGGACAATATTTTAACAATGATGGTCCCATCTTGCTCAAATACTGCACTTCCAAACTGGACATGCCCTCTTCCGAAACTTTCCGCTATTATCAATTGTTACATTTTTTGCCTGGGGTCTGGAAAAGCTCAGACAACCCACTCTCTGTTACTCAATATGAGCTTTGGTGCTCCTCAGCCATGGGCGTCAGGGGAGGCATCTCCCTGATCTTTTCAGTGTTAGCTGACCCTCAGGGCAAAGCGAGCTATATTTTGAAATGGGAGCAGGACCTCCAGTTTGAATGGGATCTAGACACTTGGTACACAAACTTCTCCCGCTCATTTAAGGGTATCTTAAACACTTCCCTGATGGAAGCTGACGTTAAGGTCATCTCCAGATGGTACCTGGTCCCTACTCGCCTTTCTAGGTTTTATCCGCAGACTTCCCCCCTCTGCTTCAGAGGATGTGGCCTCATAGGCTCTCTCCTCCACACCCTCTGGGAATGCCCTAAATTTAGGGGGTTCTGGAATAGAATTTTCAGCCTCATTCGCAAAGTCACTGGTTTTGAGGTGAAGCAAGACCCTACTATTGCCCTCCTTAATGATGCTATTCCTAAGGTCCCTAAATTGTCCCGCTCTCTCATACACTTCATCCTTCTGGGGGCCAAGATTACCTTGGCCCACGCCTGGAAGTCGCCCTCTGCATCATTTTGCCAAGCTAAACACAAGATTTCCTGGATAATGACTCAGGAAAGGATTTCTAATACCTTACTAGACACCCCAGAAGAATTCCGTCTTATCTGGGAACCCTGGGTTACACATGTAGGCATTTCCCTTCTTCCCCAATAGGTGAGCACTGGACAGCCCCTAATTGGCTTGTTGCTGGTCATTCTTCCCCCCTCTCCGTGAGGAATTCCGACTTCCCCGCCCCCCCTCCTTTCCCTCTTATTCTCTAGTTCGCTCCCCCTTCTCTTTCCTATCCCTATTTCTCCTCTTCTTTTCTTCCTACTCTCGATCTCTATCTTACACTGTCACTGGCTACTCGGGGATTATATCTGATCAGTCTTTTTTTTTATGTTGATGGGTACAGCTAGATGGTCCGCCTTACAGGCTTTTGGAAGCCACTCCGCTAGTTGGGTTCTTTAACACCTTCGGGCTATTAACAGAGGTTCGAGCGCAGACTCCCCCCGGATGGTTCGCCCCCTCAGGGGGTCAGCAACCGGGGCAGGTTTGCGGGTTGCCAAGCCCTTTGTTCATATCCCTCCCTGGGTGCTCTATTCCCGATCGCTCCATGCACAGCAGGATCCCAATTGGGGTGCGTGGACTGGTAGGGAGTAGACGTAGGGCCATTGTCCCTCAGGGCCTACTTTAAATTTATTGGCGCCTACTTTTTGTATACAGAGTCCGCTCTACCCTCTATATTATGCACTGTGGTCTATGATTCTGTGATGCAACTTATTTCCAAGTGGCCTTCTCTTGTTTGTTTCTAATTATCATATTCTGTACCGACCTCAATTGGGGTCTTTTGTTACCCTTTTTTTTAATATAATTGTACTGCATCTAATCACAATAAACCTTTTTTGAAAATCAAAAAAAAAAAGAACGGTGAGCAAAAATCCCAGAACCACACGGGGGGACCTAGTCAATGACCTGCAGGGAGCTGGGACCAATGTAACAAAGGCTACCATCAGTAACACACTACGCCGACAGAGACTCAGATCCTGCAGTGCCAAACATGTCCCCCTGCTTAATCCAGTACATGTCTGGGCCTGTCTGAGGTTTGCTAGAAAGCATTTGGATGATCCAGAAGAGGATTGGGAGAATGTCATATGGTCAGATGAAACCAAAGTAGAACTGTTTGGTAGAAACACAACTCGTCGTGTTTTGAGGAGAGGGAATGCTGAGTTGCAACCAAAGAACACCATACCTACTGTGAAGCATGGGGGTGGCAACATCATGCTTTGGGGCTGTTTCTCTGCAAAGGGAACAGGACGACGGATCCGTGTACATGAAAGAATAAATGGGGCCATGTATCGTGAGATATTGAGTGCAAACCTCCTCCCATCAGCAAGGGCATTGAAGATGAAACCTGGCTGGGTCTTTCAGCATGACAATGATCCCAAACACACCGCCCAGGCAACAAAAGAGTGGCTTCGTAAGAAGCATTTCAAGGTCCTGGAGTGGCCTAGCCAGTCTCCAGATCTCAACCCCATAGAAAACCTTTGGAGGGAGTTGAAAGTCCGTCATGCCCAGCGACAGCCCCAGAACATCACTGCTCTAGAGGAGATCTGCATGGAGTAATGGGCCAACATACCAGCAACAGTGTGTGACAACCCTGTGAAGACTTACAGAAAACGTTTGACCTCTGTCATTGCCAACAAAGGATATATAACAAAGTATTAAGATGAACTTTTGATATTGACCAAATACTTATTTCCCACCATAATTTGCAAATAAATTCTTTCCAAATCAGACAATGTGATTGTCTGGATTTGTATCGACAATTTGTCTCTCATAGTTGAGGTATACCTATGATGACAATTACAGGCCTCTCTCATCTTTTTAAGTAGGAGAACTTGCACAATTGGTGGCTGACTAAATACTTTTTTGACCCACTGTATAGTACAGAGATGTGGAAAACAGAACTATGTTCATTAACCAGTCCAGGGTAGCCAGACTCTTTCATATTTCTCGGGACAATTCCGATTCACATAAGTCAGTCTGTACATAGGAAGAGCCGAAGTAATGGACTTTTCCCACAAACCCACAGATTCCCGATTGGGAATTCCATTTAAGTATAATTTCTCTTCTAGCATAAAAAAACAGGAAACATAGGAGGATTTTGGTGTACCTGGGCCTTTGGTCATCGTCATGGATGCTGAGGAGTAACAATGTAGGGGTGACCGGTAAATCTAGGTGGAGGTGAAAGTTTATGAGTTCAACCACTCTCGTTTAGAACTGGGCCACTTTCGGACAGCTCCAGAACATATGCATATAAGTACCCACCGCTCCACCACACCGAGTGCAGTCCGCAGATCTCTCTGGGTAGAAGTTATGCAGCCTCTGGGGTGTAAAATAGACTCTGTGTAGGTATTGAACTTGAATCAACCCATCCTTAGAGGAAATCAGCACCAGGGCACTTTCCCAGTCCTCCCTGTCTAAGTCTGGTATGTCCTCCCTCCACTTCTCCCAAAGGCGTTCCATCCGAGGGGAAAGACATCCTAGTAGGTCAAAATACAGGGTAGATAGGGGCTTAGACAGCTGTTCAAGTGCGAGTCTACCTTTTATTGGGTCCATATCTAGCGTCGGGATAGTAGGGAACTGGGCTCGTATGGCATGATGCAGCTGGAAGTAACGGAATGTCATCCACCCAGGTAGGTGGAATTGGGCTCTAAGTTCCATCAGGGAGAGCAGTCTGTCAGCCGATAGAATATCCCATAAAGTCTTCACCCCGTACCTGGCCCACACCTGTGGATCTGGAATAGTACGAAGATGCGGGAGATTTGGGTTGCCCCACAGCAGAGTAAACGGTGACCATCTGTTGGGGCGGGAAAATCTTTTCCTCGCCGCAACCCTCACCCTGAGTGTGCTCCTAGTGGAATCTGGCAGAACATCATATGCCCGGGGCCCCCGGTAAATCAGATTTCCCAGTTCCTGAAGAGAGCCGACAATGGCTGCTTCAAGACAAACCGCAGCATTTGCCCTTGACCGCATAAACCTCCAGCGGACAGTCACCAGGACTGCTGCCCAAAAATACACCCGCAGATCCGGGAGTGCCAGACCTCCACACCGCACCGGAAGGATCAGGGTAGACATAGCTATTCTAGGGAGTGTACCCCCCATTCGAATCTATTCATACATTGTTCTACCTCCTTGAAAAAAGAGTTGGGCATCCAGGTCGGGCAATTGTGAAAGACATAAAGGAACTTGGGGAGAAAAATCATCTTCAGGAGATTGATTCTACCCGTAAGATTCAGGGGTAGCGAGGCCCAAGTCAGACATCGCTCTTTAAGTTGAGTAAGTACGGGTAGCACATTAAGGCCAGAATACGCAGCCGGGTTCCTCCCGACCCGGATGCCCAAGTATTTGAATTGCTCCACCCACACCAACTGGCTATCCGGGGCATTGGTCCGCGCATTGGGGTCAAGGGGGAAAAGAATAGACTCCCAATTAATACGCACCCCGAGTAGTGCCCAAATTCATTAAACAGGCGTAGGGCAGCCGTAAGGGAGCCATCCACGTCCTGCAGATAAAGCAGCGCATCGTCTGCATACAAGGAGAGTTTCTCCTCCAGCGGCCCTACCATGAGACCCCTAACCAGAGCAGACTCCCTAATAAGGATCGCCAAGGGCTCCAGGACCGGAGCAAAAAGGGAAGGGGAGAGCGAGCATCCCTGCCTTGTACCCCGCTGTAAAGGAAAGGAGTCAGACAGTCTATCGTTGGTACATATCCTGACCTTGGGGAGCTATATAACATTTTAAGCCAATGAGTGAAGTGGGGACCAAACCCAAACCTGTCCAATACTTCCCACAGAAACCCCCACTCAATCGAGTCAAAAGCCTTCTCGGCATCGAGAGAGGCTATGAATCTAGTACCACTATTGGAATGGGTGACCGATAGATTCAGAAAGAGGCGACGAAGGTTAATGTTGGTGTCCTTGCCCGGGATGAAACCAGTTTGGTCGACATGAATAATGTCTTCCAATGCCACCGAAAGTCAATTTGCCAGAACCTTGGCCAGGATCTTGGCATCAACATTAAGCAAGGAGATTGGCCTGTACGAGGAGCAGTCCTCAGGATTCCTGCCGGCTTAGGCACCAACACCACCACCGCCTCTGACATGGAGTCCGGCAGTACCCCAAGTCGTAGGAAATCCTTGAAAAGAGAAGTGAGCCTAGGGGCAAGGAGTTCCATGTGTTGTGTGTAAAACTCCACGGGCAACCCATCCACTACAAGGGTCTTGCCCGGTTTAGGTTGGGTCATGGCCTTTTGAACCTCTTCCAAAGTTATGTCTTGGTCCAAGTCAGTGCGAGTCTTGTCATCAAGCCTAGGGAAACTAACTATGTCTAGGTAGGTGCGCAGGTCTGAGTCAGTATAGGAGACCCTAGTGGAGTATAGCTGTTTGTAGTAGAGAAGAAAGCAGTCATTAATGTCAGAGGGTGTGCGTAGTAACGTGCCTGTTTGGTCCCTAACTCCACTAATAGTTGTCACTGCAAACTGTCCCTTTGCCAACCAAGCCAACAACTTGTCATTTTTATTCCCAAACTCAACGATTTTTTGTGCTAGGTGTAAATGAGACTTGTGCGTCATATCTATCCGCAGCAGGGACAGCTGCTTCAACGCGAATTGCCAGGCCCCATACGCAATGGGATTAGGATTAGCCACATATGTAGACTCCTTTTGAGCAACCTCCCTCTCCAGCTCTGTCAATGATTGTGCCAAGGCCTTGCGCGCAGCAGCTATTCAGGATATATAAGCTCCACGAGTCTATGCCTTAAAGGCGTCCCACGTAATCTCAGGGGTGGTAGAGCTTGTGTTGGCAAGCCAATAGTGACAAACGCCCTCCTGTATATGTTCCTGTATGTCAGGGTCCTCTATCCAGTATCTGGACAAACGCCCGGCTGCCAACCCGATACACAACGGAGCAGGATCTGAGATCCCCCTTGGGAGCAAACTTGTCTCAGAAATCCAGCACATCATGGACCGGGAGGCTAAGGCCAAGTCAATGGGTGAGAACGCCCGGAAGGATGCTGAATGACAGGAGAATCCCTTGTCATTAGGATGGTAGTGGCGCCAGACATCCACCAGGTCAAATGCGCCCCTCCACTGGGCCAAGCCAGGGGCCCACCGAGAGGTGGAGGGGAGTCTATCCAGGTCTGAGGACGGGGTCATGTTGAAATCACCCACAAACAAAATATCATCGACCCCATACACCAGAACTTTCTGCAAAACCTCAGCGAGCACTGAAACATCAGCAGGGGGGGCAGGTATAGGCCCACCAGGATCAAGGAGATATTGGAGATAAGAGCATGCAAGATCACATAGCGACCCTCTGGGTCTGTCTTTAAATCAATGAGCTGGAAAGGGAGTCTCCTATGCACCAGGACACTGACCCCCCTGGAATAGCTGGAGTGCGTAGCATGGTAATGCGCCCCAACCCACACCCTTTTCAGACCCAGGATCCGAGACCCCACCAGATGAGTTTCCTGAAGCACAACCAGCTGGGGTGAGTATTTTTTAAGGTAGTTACAAAATGTCATTTCTGAAGGAAAAAAAGTAATTTAAAAGCACTTGCGGCTATAATGAATTGTCGGCTCCCGGCAATACAGAGAAAAGTCATTGATTAAAAAAAAAAAATGCGTGGGGGTCCCCCCAAATTTAATTACCAGGCCCTTCAGGTCTGGTATGGATATTAAGGGGAACCCTGCGTCAAAAAAAAAAAAAATGACGTAGGGTTCCCCCCAAATATCCATACCAGACCCCTCAGGTCTGGTATGGATTTTAAGGGGAACTCCACCCCAAATTAAAAGAAAAATGGCATGGGGTTCCCCCCAAAAATCCATACCAGACCCTTTATCCGAGCACGCAACCTGGCAGGCCGCAGGACGAGAGAGCGCCCCCCCTCCTGAACCGTACCTGGCCACATGCCCTCAACATGGGGAGGATGCTTTGGGGGTCTGTGACCCCTCAAAGCACCATGTCCCCATGTTGATGGGGACAAGGGCCTCATCCCCACAACCCTTGCCCGGTGGTTGTGGGGGTCTACGGGCGGGGGGCTTATCGGAATATGGAAGACCCCTTTAACAAAGGGGGCCCCCAGAACCCCCCCATGTGAATTGGTAAGGGGTACATTGTACCCCTACCATTTCACAAAGAAAGTGTAAATTAAAAAAAAAAACACACAGACACCGTTGGGATAAGTGCTTTATTAAAAATAAAAAATAAAAATAGAGTCCAGCGGTGGTAATCCACTCTCGGTCTCCACTCCAACGCTGCCGGTATCCAGCGATGGATGCTCTCCTCTCCTCTCTTGCATCACTGGGGAAGCCCGGGTTTCCCCTTGCGTCAAGGGGGACGGGGTCACGTGACGGGTGGCCCCGTTCTCAGCTACATAAGAGACCTGTCAGGCTGCGGCAATGATATTCCCGGGGTGTCTCCGGTGGAGACAGGATGCGCTGCGCTGGACATCTCATCGCTAGAGCCTGGACCTGGATGGAGAGGAGATCATCCACTGCTGGACCCCGGAGAGGAGAGCATCCATCGCTGGATACCGACAGCGTTGGAGTGGAGACCGAGAGTGGATTACCCCCGCTGGAATCTTTTTTTTTTTTTTTTTTAATAAAGGACTTATCCCAACAGTGTTTTTTTTTTTGTTTTTTTTACACTTTCTTTGTGAAATGGTAGGGGTACAATGTACCCCTTACCAATTCACATAGGGGGGCCGGGATCTGGCCACAGACCCCCAAAGCATCCTCCCCATGTTGAGGGCATGTGGCCTGGTACGGTTCAGGAGGGGGGGGGGCGCTCTCTCGTCCCCCCCTCTTTTCCTGCGGCCTGCCAGGTTGCATGCTCGGATAAAGGGTCTGGTATGGATTTTTGGGGGGAACTCCACGCCATTTTTTTAAAAAATTTGGGGTGGAGTTCCCCTTAAAATCCATACCAGACCTGAAGGGTCTGGTATGGATATTTGGGGGGAGCCCCACGTCATTTAAAAAAAAAATTCACGCAGGGTTCCCCTTAATATCCATACCAGACCTGAAGGGCCTGGTAATTGAATTTGGGGGGACCCCCACGCATTTATATATTTTTTTTCACATGGACTTTTCTCTGTATTGCCGGGAGCCGACAATTCATTGTAGCCGCGAGTGCTTTTAAATTACTTTTTTTCCTTCAGAAATTACACTTTGTGCAGGGACAGTTCTAAGCATGGGAAACAAGCGCTGATTTACAAGGAAAACACGGGAAACAAGCACTGCTATACACATCCCCTAGGTACGAAATTTAAAGAAATATTTCACTTTTATTGTTTCACTTTAAGCATTATTAAAATCACTGCTCCCGAAAAAACTGCAGTTTTTAAAACTTTTTTTTTGCATTGATACATGTCCCCTGGGGCATGACCCGGGTCCCCAAACACTTTTTATGACAATAACTTGCATATAAGCCTTTAAAATTAGCACTTTAGATTTTTCATGTTCGAGTCCCATAGACTTTAACGGTGTTCGGATGTTCGAACAAATTTATTGACTGTTCACAAGTTCTGGTGCAAACCGAACTGGGGGGGGGGTGTTCGGCTCATCCCTACTTTTAAAGTACAATAAGTCTCTGAATTCTTTTTTTTAACAATCAGGTGTTCTTTATTAAGAGATAAATCACAGGACAAAGAAATACGGCAAAGTTGCCGAACATGACATGACCTCTGAATTATTTTTAATAACGTTGTTATGCTGTTGCTAACCAAAGATGAATAAAGTACTTCTTACCATTAATGCGACTTCTGGTGCTGCATGGTTTTGCTGATGGCTTTGTAGTCTGGTTGATACGTGGTGAGGTTAAGCTTCATGCAGGCGTGATCATAGGTTCCCGACCCCTGTGCTATACCATTTGCGTAAACCAATCAATATACGCTTATTGGGATTTTTTTTAACCAAAAACATGTACAGTACCTGACCGCGATATTGTATCAAACCGCGGCTCGGCATCGGCGATATTCACCCCCCGTGACCCCTGTCGCGGGAGCCAGCGCTGAGCTCGCAGCCCCCAGTAGATTCCTATGGATGCACTGCATCTCATGAGGGAGGCAAGCGCGAGAAGCACAGCCTCGCAGTGCAGATTTCCAGCGCGATCCCATCGCGCTGAAAATACAAAATCGGCCTAAATGTATGAAGAAATTCACATTTTTTAAATTTTTTGATTAAATATGTTTTATAGCAGAAAGTGAATTATTTTTTTAAATTGATAATTTTTTTTGTTTATAGTGCAAAAAATGCAAAAAGTAATGGTGATTAAATACCACCAAAAGAAAGCTCTATTTGTGGGGAAAAAATGAAATTAATGGTATTTGGGTACAGCTTTGCATGACTGCGCTATTGTCAGTTAAAGTAATGCGGTACCGTATTGCAAACAATGTCCTGTTAATGAAGGGGAGTAAATCTTCCGGAGGTCAAGTGGTTAAGAAGGCTCTACAATATTTTACCCTGGTGTAGTTGGGTGCTTTTTGGTTCCTTTTATCCCCCTCATCATTTAATGTTTGTTTATACTTTCCAGAAGAAGGTCAGCAATGGCATTCTCTGCTTTTCTTTAAAGACAAGTACAGGCAACCCCCCCAAAACTCTTACTATTTCCCTTTCCTACTAACCATTGCTCCCACCCATTCACAATTTTAACAATGCTCACCTACTATTTTTTACCTAGTTTATTCACATGACCATCGATGGCATCTCTTTTGTTAGCAAAAAACAGACATTTGCCACTAAGGTTCAGGCCCACTGGCCAATTTTGCTGTCAACACCCGTGTCATGACACTATGATTTTGTCTGAAGTCTTCAGAACTCTGTGAGGACCCCTCTGATCTTCAAGACCCTGTGAGGACTAAACCAATGATATAGCTCCACTTCATCAGGGAACAACATGGGATCCCCCACATTGCAGTCCATAAAACAGAAGACTCCAGACTTGGCATACCACTTGACCATGGTTTCAAGTAAGAATTTTAGATTTTCTATAGATTTGAAACCAAGCGATTAGCTGGGGGAAAGGGGAGTCAGTAGGGTGGTTGTGGTTAGAGATCAGCTTGAAAACATGATGAAATCTTTAGCTACTAATACTATGAAAAAACACCCTTAAAAAATAAATAACCTTTTATAGTTTTGTTCAAATTACACTACATACTGTACATACACATTACACTGATTATTCACTGTAAGTGACAACAAAAAATGTTTTTATCAACTGACTGATAACTCTAGGTGGCCCTTCAAGTTCATATAGAAATTGTTCAAGTTTCAATCCTGTGAGCAGAATACCTAATTACATTGACTTTCACAGCAAATCTCAGATTTCTTTAACAGTATTGTATGTGAAACAATAAAAGTGTGTTCTTTTTTAGATGTATGAAATGTCAGCAATTTGTAGACAGTAATTGCTCATTACTGCAATTGTCCAGAAGTTGTGGGCATTTTGACTTTATACTTTAAATGGTTTCATGAAAACCATGAATTCAGTGAAGCAGAACAGAGGTTACACAAAAAGTGTTTTTTTTTTTTCTACTGATTTAGTTCAGCTGAGCATTCTAAAAATGCTTTAATGGTGAAACAAGCAGTGTACCTTTGCTGTAATAAGTGTTGTTTCAGTTATTAAGTTGCAGGGGCAGATGTACACAAGTGTTGAGTCCTATGATCTGCACTTTTAGTGCACAGATATTAATAAGTACTTTATGTGATTATATGCCAAACTTCCCTCTACTGCTGTTGTAGAGACACAGTTTCCACACATATGACAACATTTCATGGACAAACTATTTGGCAAAGTCATGACACGTACATAATAAACCGACCTGGTCTTATCTTGTTGTCATCACCATACAAAATACTAGGCTTGTGCAATTCGTTTGGTAACGAATTGAAATTCGTCCGAATTTAGCAACTTTCGGACATTAGGAAGCATTCGAATTTCTGAATGAAGCAATTACGAATAGAACCGAATCCGAAATAAATTATATCGCAAATAGCGAATGCCCGAATGTCTTTGGCATAATTCGTTATGAAAAAAGTTACGAATGTACGAATTCATTCGAAGCACAATAACACTCTGCTCTGCTCTCTGCTTCTCCCTCACCGTGCTGAACTCCCTCTCAAAATGGTGTACAGGGGGCGGAGGCTATAGCCGCATGTAAAAAACAAAAGTAAAATACGAGATTTCGAATCCATTCAAAGCACAATAACACTCTGCTCTGCTCTCTGCTTCTCCCTCACCATGCTGAACTCCCTCTCAAAATGGTGTCCAGGGGCGGAGGCTATAGCCACATGTAAAAAACGAAAGTAAAATACGAGATTTCGAATCGTTACAAATAACCGCTATGTATTTAGAAAAGTACAAATCCATTCGAAGCACATTAGGCATAATAGGCAGCGTCGTTTTGAGAGAGACACAGAAAATTACGAATCAACGAACCCAAAGAAAGTTACGAAAGTAGGAGTTGTGTCCAGAATCAATGAAAAACAACGTACTCTACGAAGTACGAATAATAAATCAACTAAAAATAAGGCTTACGATAATACGAATCATTCCGGTTCAACGAAAAATGTCGCTTGCGAAAATACGAATTAGTCCGAACACGAAAAATCCCGTCTAGCAAAATTACGAATGATTACGAATCAACAGGACCGAAAAGAAACGAACCGAAACTAAAAAAAAATTTCCGTTGTGCACAAAAAATGAACCGAAACTAAAAAAAAAATTTCCGTTGTGCACAAGTCTACAAAATACACATCACTGCAACAGCACATATCAGCCAAGTGTACAAACTTCCGTTTTATTTGTCCAGTCAGTGTAAAAAGTAGGCATGAGGTTTGAGTTTACCTCTACCATGGGTTCCTGAGGAATCCCATAGATTCACAAGGATCTCAAACAGTAAACTTTTGCCTAAAAAGTTTGCAGGCTAGACCACCAAAAAAGGAACAACTTATAATGCAGTGCATAGCCCTTTTCCTTTTCAGCTGAGTCACACAAGCCGACAACCTGAAGGAATGATCAACAGATTCCCCTTTCTATAACTATATTGTCAGTGTATTTGGAGCTGTTAGGGAAAGCTGACAATAATGTTAAGAGAGAGATATTGTTTTTTTAATTTTAATTTTGCCATTGGAACATGCCCCCCATGGCTTCTCATTACTTTTTTTATGACAGCTTGATTATTAGCCCGAGATATGGCCAGGATTAAATAACAAGATTTGCCTCCTATAAAATTCAATGGGGTCCACCACAAAGTATGCCAACTTCAACCCTGAATATATAACTTTTACGCAACATACAAACATATTTTATTATATTTATTATTATTATATTATTATATTTATTATTGGTATGCCATGGGAACATGTTCTATTGGTACATGTCCCCCATGGCAGTGCCTGGCTTCATATTTCTTTTGTTGATAACAGCTTTATTACTAGCCCTAGAAATGGCCAGGACTGAATGACAAAGTTTGCCTCCTATAGAATTCAATGGGGTCCACCACAAAGTATGCCAACTTCAACCTTGGATATATAACTTATGTGCAACATACAAACATATTTTATTATATTAAACTATATTATATTTATTATATTATTTTTTATTAAATAATATTTATTATATATATTATAATAAAATATGTTTGTAAAAAAGTTGATTGCATAAGAGTTATATGTCTTTTCTTTTTCATATATGTGAACTTCCGTGGCAACCCTACGAAGTACATATTTTTATAGCAGTGGTTTCTAAACTTGATTTCTGTCAATCAATTTTTTACAAGACCTTATGGTTACTAAAAGTAGCTATGCCAATACACAGGCATGGTCTACTGTTACCACATTTAGGAAGCTAGTTCAGAGCAGAGGTGTGCATCTGGTGCTGAAGTGGCTGCATAAAGAAAGGAGGTGACTCAAAAAAAAAACTGAATGAGACAGCTGGACTAAAAACAAAGTCGATTTAAAAAAAAAAAAAAAACTCAGTACTTTACAAAAAAATATATAATTTTTCACCTTGTGAAGCTTTAGATCTACTTTAAAACAAATTAGCTGTTTACACACAGTTAAAAAGAAATTGAGGGCAGGGGTCGGAGGATGCAGTTTCCATAATGTGCTAATAAACAAGTCACATCATAACTAACTTTTCTCTGATATGGCATGCAGATACCGCCGCACTGTATTCAACTCCAATGTAAGGGGAATGAATGGGCTCAAATTGCAACTCATCGCACCAAAGTTGTGCATGCACCAATCTTGGAACTGCACTGCAACCGGATCGCATGGTACTTTTGTACCATGTGACCCGGTGCAGGTAAACACACTGCTTAATGGAATAGAAGGAATAGATTCTAAATAGTGGTTTAAAGGACCACTTTCCTTTAAGTTTACTGTTGAATATAATTTGATAAACTGTTTACCGGAAGGCCCCCAGCATAAGAATTCCAGCTGTTCGTCTGCACAGTAGCTGTAGTGATAATGTTCTGTGTATGCAATGCTAACAGGCTCCACAGATTCTTACTTAGAAATCCTAATTAACTTGCAAAATCCCGATATTAAGCTTCCATGTGGTAGATGTTCCATACAGGTTTAATATGAAAATTTCAGCTGCGGGCTTTATAATAGTTTATAATTGGTTTCTAGAGGATAACAGCAAATCTTCCAAACGAATTTTAATTGTAGAGAGCATTGTAAAATGTGCAGTTCTTTTACCTAGGGATAATATGGTATTAAGCAGTCATGATCTTTTGTAGGAGGAGGTAAATTCATATTTACAAAAACCATTCTGCCGCTAAAAGCACATAAGCAAGAAAGTTATTTTGTTCCCTTGGTACTTAATATTTTTTAAAGGCTGAGATTCTCCAGAGTACTACTTGTTCATAAATAGTGGGTACTGCTCAGGCATCTAGATCTGTGCCTCCTGTATTGGAGCTTTTAAAAAAAAAAATGATGTTCTTTTACCAGCGGTGTGGCTATATACATATATAGATAGGTATCTATATCTATATCTATATACAGTGGGGTAAAAAAGTATTTAGTCAGCCACCAATTGTGCAAGTTCTCCCACTTAAAAAGATGAGAGAGGCCTGTAATTGTCATCATAGGTATACCTCAACTATGAGAGACAAAATGTGGAAACAAATCCAGACAATCACATTGTCTGATTTGGAAATATTTTTTTTTGCAAATTATGGTGGAAAATAAGTATTTGGTCACCTACAAACGAGCAAGATTTCTGGCTCTCACAGACCTGTATCTTATTTTTTAAGAGGCTCCTCTGTCCTTTTACTCATTACCTGTATTAATGGCACGGTCAAAGGGTAGTAGATCGGCATACCTTTAAACAATATGTTATAGCACAGACATCCCTAAAATTGTCAATTTACAAAGAATGGGATATGGGACTTTAAAGGTGCTAATATAACAGTGGATACGACAAAATATTTATAAAAAAGTAGAAAATGTATTTATCACATCAAATAAAAAACTAATATACACATATCACTAACCGTTACAGGTATACATCTACTACCTAACATGTAACAGAAAAGAAAGGTATATAGTTGACAATGACGCCCATTTATGTTCAACAGTTTTGCCTGTAAGGCTTCATCAGGACTGGACGTTGAGGAATATTTTAACGAATTATTGAAATAGAGATTTCCCACTTTAGATGTAAAGAAGAAAAAACATACATGATTTTAAGACATGTCAATATGAAGAAAAGTAGGTCTTGGCAAAGCATACATAAGCGTTCTCCAAACGCTTTTTTTTTTTTTTATTGTTTGGAGAACGCTTATGTATGCTTTGCCAAGACCTACTTTTCTTCATATTGACATGTCTTAAAATCCAGGTCCCCAAACACTTTTTATGACAAATTTAAAATTAGCACTTTAGATTTAGATTTCTCCCATAGACTTTTACAGGGTGTTCCGCGGCTTTTCGAATTTGCCGCGAGCACCCCAAATTGTTCACTGTTCGTCGAACGGGCGAACAGACAATGTTCGAGTCGAACTCGAAGCTCATCTCTATTTAAAAGTGTTGGTCTTACATAAAATGCACACATTTACTTGTATTTAGTTTTAAACATATTGTATGGCTCTCACGAAATTACATTTTAAAATATGTGGCGTTCATGGCTCTCTCAGCCAAAAATGTTCCCGACCCTGTTATAGCATCTACAAACTATGGGATACAGTATCTAACAAAAGTGAGTACACCCCTCACATTTTTGTAAATATTTTATTATATCTTTTCATGTGACAACACTGAAGAAATTACACTTTGCTACAAAGTTAGGAGTGTACAGCTTGTTGACAGTGTAAATTTGCTGTCCACTCAAAATAACTCAACACATAGCCATTAATGTATAAACCGCTGGCAACAAAAGCGAGTACACTTCTAAGGGAAAATGTCCAAACTGGGCCCAAAATGTCAATATTTTGTGTGGCCACCATTTTTTCCAGCACTGCCTTAACTCTCTGGGGCATGGAGTTCACCAGAGTTTACAGGTTGCCACTGGAGTCCTCTTCCACTCCTCCATGATGACATCACAGAACTGGTGGCTGTTAGAAACCTTGCACTCCTCCACCTTCTGTTTGAGAATGCCCCACAGATGCTCAATAGGTTTAGGTCTGGAGACATGCTTGGCCAATCCATCACCTTTACCTCAGCTTCTTTAGCAAGACAGTGGTTGTCTTGGAGGTGTGTTTGGGGTCATCATCATGTTGAAATAATGCCCTGCAGCCCAGTCTCTGAATGTAGGTGATCATGCTCTGCTTCAGTATGTTACAGTACATGTTGGCATTCATGGTTCCCTCAATGAATTGTAGCTCCCCAGTACCGGCAGCAGTCATGCAGCCCCAGACCATGACACTCCCACCACCATACTTGACTGTGGGCTAGACGAACTTGTCTTTGTACTCCTCACCTGGTTGCCACCACACACGCTTGACACTAACTGAACCAAATAAATTTATCTTGGTCTCATCAGCCCACAGGACATGGTTCCAGTAATCCATGTCCTTAGTCTGCATGTCTTCAGCAAACTGTTTGCAGGCTTTCTTGTGCATCATCTTTAGAAGAGGCTTCCTTCTGGGACGACAGCCATGCAGACCAATTTGATGCAGTGTGCGGCGCATGGTCTGAGCACTGACAGGCTGACCCCCCACCCCTTCAACCTCTGCAGCAATGCTGACAGCACTCATATGTCTATTCCTCAAAGAAAACCTCTGGATATGACGCTGAGCACGTGCACTCAATTTCTTTGGTCGACCATGGCAAGACTGTTTTGAGTGGAGTCTGTTCTGTTAAACCGCTGCATAGTCTTGGCTACCGTGCTGCAGTTCAGTTAGGGTTTTGGCAATCTTCATATAGCCTAGGCCATCTTTATGTAGAGTAACAATTCTTTTTTTCAGATCCTTAGAGAGTTCTTTGACATGAGGTGCCATGTTAAACTTCCAGTGACCAGTATGAGAGAATGAGAGCGATAACACCAAATTTAACACACCTGCTCCCCATTCACACCCGAGACCTTGTAACACTAATGAGTCACATGACACTGGGGAGGGAAAATGGCTAATTGGGCCCAATTTGGACATTTTCACTTAGGGGTGTACTCACTTTTGCTGCCAGCGGTTTGGAAACGAATGGCTGTGTGTTGAGTTATTTTGAGGGGACAGCAGATTTACACTGTTATACAAGCTGTACACTCACTACTTTACATTGTAGCAAAGTGTAATTTCTTCAGTGTTGTCACATGAAAAGATATAATAAAATATTTAAAAAAATATAAAGGGTGTACTCATAGTGAGGCTATAATATTGTGACGGTCAATCAGACACTAACTGCCACTTTTTGGGATCCAGTGACACTAATACAGTGATCAGTGCTAAAAATATGCACTGTCACTGTACTAATGACACTGGCTGGGAAGGGGTTTCAACATCTAGGACGATCAAAGGGTTAAATGTGTGCCTAGCCAGTGTTTTGTGTACACTGTGTGCTGTTTTTTTTTTATAATATGCTTATTGGGTATTTTTATTCAAGAAAAAAAACAGAAATAAAAGTATTGCATACACAAATCATGTATCCGTGAAGGCTGTAAGACAGATAAGATAGCCTACGCATAGTAGAACAAAAGTAACAGTAGTATAGCATCAGCCTTGAGAGCATGGCTAAATTCAGAACAACCATGGTTAACTAATAGCGCATCTGGTATAACAAGAGTAACTAACCAATACATTGCACCAAAGAAACAACCTGAGGAGTGGAAGCGAGTATACATTCTAACCGGATAAGGGAATAGAGACTATTAGGGTTAATAACAAGTACACGTTTCACCTCAAGTAGAGCAGCAGAAGAGAAAATAGAATATAAGGAATGCTATGGGGGACAGGCGGGTTCTGGTATTCAGGGGTACCTCGGATCTTGAGTTTACCCAGTGTATTAGCAAGGTCCGCACGCAAGTACCAGTCCGTATATTTTAAGGATGTCATATGTTGAGAGATCTCTTCTGGAGAGAAGGAGTGTTCCATATAAAGTCGCCATCTGGTGATGAAACATTTCAGGGATTTAGAGTGTTGGGTAACAGTGTCCAGCTTTTCCATGAGAAATAGGGCTCGTAGCGCTTGTTTTACTGAAGCAATATGAGGCGGAGTGGGATGAATCCAGGCTTGCATGAGGACTCTGCGAGCTATCAGAAGGCAAATATGGATCCACTGTGGGAGTGGGGCACAGGTAGATGAAGAGGAAGAGGACTTCAAGGCATCACAGCTAAAGAGACATACTGTAGCAATGGGTCTTTAGAGAGGAGTCTCAGTTGTATCTTGTTAATATATTTAGGCACCTGGTCCCAGAAGGTGGAGAAGATAGCTTGGCAAGTCCACAGTCTATGAAACAGAGATGGTCAGGAGATGTCGCACCAGGGACACATAGAGAGGGAGGTATCCTCTTTGCTATGTCGAAACGGTTTGTATGCACGATGGGCGATTTTGAACGGAGTTTCTTGCCATTCTTCGCAGATCACTAGGGAATCTTTTCTGGGGTGTCTTGGATATCAAGGATGAAAGCTCAGGATTTAAAAGTAAGGATGGGGTACTTAGAGGCCTGGTGGGTGAGAAGGTTAGAGTATATTTCTGAAATAGAGTATTGATCCCGCTTGAGCATTGCATCGATGAATGAGCACTGACAAGGGTTTTGTCGTGGACTGGAGCAGGATTTGAGGTAGCTGGACAGTTGATAGTAGTGAAATACCTGTGACGGTGATAAGGAGTATTGTTGGGTCAATTCTGAGAAAGGTCTGAGAGATCATTGGGTAGGATTGAAGAGGTTGGAGACAGTCTGTAGGCCTGAAGAAGACCATTGTGCAAAGGCTTTATGTGTCCCTGAGGGGGAGAACATTGGGTTGCCAAGAATAGGCAGGTGGGAGGAGATGGTGTAGGGTAGACCCAGGAGTTTCCGAACCTCTCTCCAGGCTATAACGGTATCTCTAATCAATAAATTTGATTTTAAGATAGGAGGTAGAGCGTGCAACCTGGAATGGAGCACCGCCTGAAGATTGAACGGGAACACCAGGGCACCCTCCAGCATATAATTGGAATATCGAGACCTTTTAGACAACCAATCGATGCCCTGCCGCAGTAGGCAAGAAAGATTATAGAATCTAATATTGGGCAGGCCTGCTCCACCCTCACTCTTTCAGAAGAAGAGGAAGGGTCTGCATTGGATACAATAGTCTTGTGAACAAGACCATTTTGAAGAGGTGGCATCTCCCAAAAAGTTAAAGGGAAGGGCCGACTATGCTTCCAACTCCCGTACAATCTTGTCTATGGGAAAAAGAGATTACCGCTCCAGGTGAGTAAGTTCTATTTATCCTTCAGCAATCAGGAAGCCGTGGGTGCTGGCAATGCACAAGGCAGACTGAGAACAGCAAATAGAGAACTACTGTATGAGTAAGCACTAATACCTGTAGTGTGAAATGCATCAGCTGATCCCTGCCTTGCTGTGACCTGTGGTGCATTTGTTCATCGATTTTTACAATAAAAGCAACCGATAAGGTTTTTGGAGTGCGGCTGTCCATTTCTCTATTTGCTGTTCACAATCTTGTCTATGACAGGGGGATAATTTAGACTATATAATGAGGAGGGTAATCTACCAATGTGGATACCTAAATAGGTGATAGAATGCTTTGCCACCAGAAATGGGGATAAGTCAATCCAGCTGCGAGACAAATGTGGGTTAAGGGCCAAAAGTTCACTCTTATCAGAATTAATCCTTAGTCCAGAGCAGGCTTGGTAGGTCGCAAATAGTTCTTGGAGTAGTGATATGTCAGATGAAGGGTTAGTTGAGAAGAGAAGAATGTCATCGGCAAATAGAGCCGAGCGAAGAACTTGGTTGCCTATCATGACACCACTGACCCCAGAAGGGGAATTCAAAATTCTGGATAGCGGTTCAATGGCGATGTTGAAGAGAAGAGGGGAGAGAGGGCACCCTTGACGTGTGCCTTTGGTGAGGGGGATGTCGGGGGATATAAAGTCTGGGGTGAAGAGACGGGCAGTTGGAGAGGCATACGTGTGCTGTTTTTAATAGAGGAAGAAATTGATTCTAGTCCCTGCTTTGCAGGAATACAGAATCCATCCATTCCCCCTGTCAGAACGGTGATCTGCCTTGTTTTCATCAGCAGATCACTGTTCTGTGTTCTTTACTGACCATCGACAAGTGCCAGAAGACATTAAGTGCACCCACAGATCGGCTCCTGCTCTGAATATTCACGCGCTGCTGGTGGAGATTCCAAATCACGTATACGTAACCCGGCGCACAGCTACCGCCCTGTAGTAGTAAAACTGCTATAGGGTGGTCAGCAGGTGGTTAAAGCAAAATGTATCTGCACATCTTATTTCCATCACACATCCCCAAAAAAAATTGAATTTATTTTCCATTTTTGGGATAGAGCCATGTAAACCATTTTGTTTTCCATCGGATCAATGCTGCATCCACCTATGTGAGTATGAATGTTTATTTATTTTTTATTTGGTCAAAACTTGTTTTTAAAAATCAGCACAAGGGGCATTACTTAGAGTCAGTGCTATGGGGTTAATTTACTAAAACTGGAGAGTACAAAATCGGGTGCAGCTCTGCACAAAAAATAATCGGCTTCCAATTTTTTTAGTCAAAGCTTAATTGAGCAAGCTAAAGTTAGGAGCTGATTGGCTACCATGCACATTTGCACCAGATTTTGCACTCTCCAGTTTTAGTAAATTAACCCCTATGTGTCCCTTGTACTGCTGGCAGTTGCTTTAGTTGAAATCTTCTGCCCTCTAATCCCACCACATTGGTAATCTTCTGGTGTGGTGAGGGTTAATAGAGCCAAGGAACCTGTCATATGCTCTCATCAAGAGTGCCAACTATGCACCCCTTTCTGCACCCCTCCTCCATTCACAGAAGCTGTACTATGGCTTCTATGAATGGGAATGTTTTATGAAAGGAGGACTGGCAGATGAATAAAAGGTTCACCTCCTTTATTCATAAATATTTTTTTATCCATAGAAGATATAGTAAAGCTTCTGTAAATGACTGATGCTGGATTTACATCAGAAGTTTTTGTTACATTTTTTGTTACATTTTTGTTACATTTTTACCGGTGTAGATGATATTTACTGTTTACATGTTGTGAATTCATTTTCTGATTTCTAAAATATCTGGGGCCCCCAAATTCTAAAGGGGCTCATGATTCTGATAAGTCCCCCCTGCCCCCCTCCATAAACCCCACATAGCTTTTTGGGGACAGCATATGGGGAATAGGCCCTTAGTCCTCTCCACATTGTAATAAGGTGCCTTGCAAGCAGGGCTACTGATAGGGGGACCACCAGCCCTCCAGTAGGGGGCCCGGGCACACATGGGGGCCCAGACAGGGAGGCAGATCGGTGCGCTGTGACAGTTACCGAAACAATGCCTCCTGTCGGCTTTCAGCTGCTAGAGGGAGAGCTACACGGCATTGTTTCTGTAACTGTCACAGTGCACCGATCTGCCTCCCTGTTTGGGCCACATATGATCCTCCCATAGGTGCCTGGTCTCCCCCAAGCGCTGCCTGTTTTACTCTCCCTGAAAGCAGTGGGATTCATCAGGACACTGAGAGCGGAGGAGGGCTTGCCTGTCTTAATGCACAGGCACTTCTGCAAACTTCTCAGGGGTCCTAGGTGCATGGAGGGGCCTTTGAAGTTTCCTCCCCGCAGTTTTGGCAGTGGTAACAGCTCTCCTCACTTTGGCTGTCTCTTTTGCTACAGTACAGGTCAGTTCTGTTATCTGTCTCTCTGATGTCTGCAATGCTCGCTCTCCCTCCCTGGCATATTCCTCCCCGCCTCAGCCACTATCAGGGCTGTTCTGTCATCCTCACACAGATCCATTCATCTTTGCCTGTCACACTGCTCCTCTCAGGTGGTTGTTATCTCTCACTCCCCCCTCCCTCCCTTCCCTGTCTTTTCCTCCTCAGACACTTCACCTTCACACAGGTGTGTGTCCCAGGATCTACAGTACAAACATTACAAATGGCAGGAATACCTCACCCTGCACACCCCCCAACACTGTCTCTTTACTAGGCAATGGAGATCACTTCCTCTTCCCTCCCTTCCAGACAGCCCATTTACTTTTTTTATACTATGGCTATTTCTTACCAGCTGAGAGTATGCCCCATGCCCATCTCTGATTATCCCTCTCCAGTCCCCTTGACAGCCATCTATCCGCCCTCCCTTCCCCCCTGCCAGCACAAATCCTCCTCCTTTTTTATCCCTATACAGACCAGGATTCCCCCAGTCTCATTCCAGTTCTTCTCTATCCATCCCCCATCTCATACCCAGCCCCACTTTTACACCCCTTCCTCTTTCTCCCCTACCCCATGATTCTCATCCCCACCCCATTTTTTTCAGGGCTTAAGGAAGAACCCCGAGGTGGAGCATCTTACTACTGCTGCTTGTGTGGGTAAGATGTGTACTGTGTACTGTGCCAATCCCTGCTGACCCTCTTCTCCTATTTATCCCATGTGATTGGTGCAGTACACATCCCACCCGCACAAGCAGCAGCACTAGTAAGATGCTCCACCTCGGGATCCTTCTTTAACCCCTGCAAAGCACCAGAAAAGAGTCAGAAACTCTGAAGGGGCAGGAAGAGGGGCGTTGTCATTCCTGTTGTATATTTAGTCCAGTGACAGCCTGCCAGAATAGATAGGATCTGTGACATCAGCTTCCCTGCACAGCTCTGCTTCAGGAGACCATATCTATATTCTACATTACTGCCCCTATACTGTACCCTCTTGCCCCCTGTACTATGTCCACTTACCCTCCTCCTGTACTGTACCCTCCTGCTCCCCCTGTACTGTATCCTCCTAACCCCACCATACTGTACCTTCCTGCCCCACCCCCCCATACTGTGCCCTCCTGCCCCCGTACTGTACTTTCCTGTCCCTCTCCTACTGTGCCCCCTGTACTGTACCCTCCTAACTACTGTACTGTGCCCTCCTGCCCCCCTTGTACTGTACCCTCCTGCCCCCCCCTGTACTGTGCCATCATGCCACCTCCCCCCACACTGTACCCTCCTGTTCCCCTGTAAGTTTATAAGTTTTGTTGTGTTTGTGTATGCTAATAATGATTTTTGTGGTGCATTGTTAGCAAAAATACTGTTTTGATATATTTTTAGGGGGGCCCTGTCAGGTAGGCTGTACGGGGCCCCGTGATTTCTAACAGCAGCCCTGCTTGCAAGTGTTTGGTAAGGCTTTGCCATCCTTCTTTTCAAGGTACCCTTCTAATTTTAAAGGCATGTGGTCTGCTCTGTTCAAAGAAGGGGGGTGCATGCTTGTTGCCCCCCTTCCCTGGCCCAATTTTTTTTGCAGTGGGGCTTATTGGATATATAAAATATTGTTCTCCTATCTAAATCCAATTTCAATCAAGTTGTCCAGTGTAGAACCCCCATCAATCAACCACAGCCCAGAGATATTCCCCTGCCACCTACAATGTCCCAGCCAAGCAAGCTGCTAATTAGGCCTGTGCTTTCAACTCACTGAAATAAATACCATTGTAGGTCCAGTTCCCTGCTGGTTTGCTCAATTGGTTCCCAGTCAAGAAATGATAAGAAACACATTGTGTGGAGTTTGCGTGTGACGTCATCATGGCCAGCAAAACGGGTGAAACCGGGGCCTGGCTTGTTTTTATACACTGCTTGTGATTCTCAGCCTTTTTGTAAGTGTAATCTTGTATTTTTTAATAAACCGGCTTTACTGTTTTACACTATGGGGCTTCTCCTTGTTTACCTTTCACACATGCCTGTATGGTTTGAGCTCACTGACATCAGCGAGAGTGCCATAACAGGAGCGCCTTATCCTTGAACCAACCAATGTGGAGATTGAGTGCAGGCTAATCTGATCTCTTTAATCGTGTGCCATGCTGTCTGATAAGAGCCTGCTTTTTTTATTTTAAGGAGCACTTTTGGAGCACTGGAGCACATTTGGAGTGGAAATTGATCCTTGAGAATGGTATTATTTAAGCATGTTTATATTGGACGGTTTTTCCATCTATTAAGATGATTTGACGGACTTTAGAATTTGATTACATATTGATGCATTGTATTTTTTATTGTATGTTCATATTCATTATTTTGCACTTGCACTTTATTTATATGTACACCATTTTCTGAGTGGTATTTTGCGGGTTGTTCCTTTGAGAACATGTTTTGGGTATACTATTTTTTTTACACATTCCCAGCTTCTACTCCCTTTGCAAATGACAGATGCCTGATTGCCTTCTGTTTGTCAACAAACTGGCCAGGGATCATTCAGTCAATTATATCATCCAGACATAAACTCAGCGGGTCAGCAGGAGTCGCTCATCCTGATTGATGTGGATCTGCATCACTGGACTACGTGATTAAAGATGGATTTACTTTGTTGGACATGTTTAATAAAAGACTTTAAAAAGAGTATATGTTTACATTTATAAAGGGGAAGGGACAGTATTGGGGGGCCCACTTATTTTTAAAGGGGCTGCCAAATTTAATGATCATCCCTGCCCACAGACTCCAACAACTATGCAGTCAGGGTTGAGAGGAAAAAGCCCTGCTCCAACATGTGGACAAGATGCTTTGCCAGGGTTCTTCCCCCTGGCAAGGTGCCTGCCACAGGTTTGAAAAGGAAGAAAGGTGGTGCCACTTTCAGGGTTAAAAATAACTCCATTATTGTAAATCCATTAAAAGATGAAGCATGACATGCAAACAAACCATGGATGATCAGTAAACGCATTTCACGTTATTCATCTTTTACAAAAAAAAATTGCTTTTATCCCTGGAAGTGCCACCACCTTGCGCATCGCAGCGATCAGTCTGACACACCATAACTCCAATCGTGGTATGGAGCCTCTGACAGAGGCTTGTTACCACATGATCAGCTGTGACCAATCACAGCTGATCATCGCGTGAACCAGGAAGTGCCGATAAACAGCTTTCCTCGGTTCATGTTGACAGTCTCTCCCTGTCAGAGGGGAGGTCTGCGCTGATAATCAGCACATTGATTATCAGCACAGCCCACATCAGATGTGCTAATCAGCTGCCAATAAGTGCCCATCACCTGCCAGCCTGTGCCCCAGAAAGAACACCTGCCAGTGCCCATAAAAGTGGCAATCAGTGCCCAAAACAGTGCCAATCAGTGCCCATAAAAATGCCAATCAGTGTCCCATCAGTAATGCCTGTCAGTGCCCTTCAGATGCCACTCATTAATGCCTGTCAGTAGCTCCTCATCAGTGCTGCCTATCCAGTGCCACCTATCTGTGCCCATCAGTGCCGCCGGCGCCTATCAGTGCCCATCAGTGCTGCCTCTCAGTGCCCATAAGTTGTTGTTTTTTTCAAAATTGTCTGTCTTTTTTTGTTTATAGCACAAAAAATAAAAACCGCAGAGGTGATGAAATACCACCAAAAGAAAGCTCAATTTTGGGAAGAAAATTATAAAAATGTAGTTTGGGTACAGTGTTGCATGATCACTCAATTGTCTTTCAAAGTGCGACAGTGCAGAAAACTGAAAATTGTCCTGGGCAGGAAGGGGGGAAAATGCCTGGTATTGAAGTGGTTATCGTAATAGGGTTTGGATATGGCACACAAACTCATCCTGAATCTATACCTCAAGCATTCAGTTAATTACTACTCCTTACACATGATTCTGATCTGTGTAGTCTCCTCCTATTTGTGGTTTAGACTACACTGAGCTCAGAGAGGGAACATGGCTTAAAACACTAAGCATTCCGACCACAGTAGGTTAAGGGATGATTCATAAAGAATTTGCATAGCCATTCGCCCAGTGAAAGTGCATTTACATTCCTTCTTTGCGAATAGGGCCACTAAACACAGCTAAGTATTATCACAAATTCTCATGATACTTCACTCCATCTAGTGGCAGAGTGATGTATTTCTATTTTAAATCAATGATTTTATGTACAAACAGCACTGGATAAAGCATTTTTACATTTGTTTTTTACCCCATCCACACCGAATGAATGCCTTTCTCTAGGCAAATGGCTATGCAAATTATTTTTCAAGTTAACCCTTATGCCCCATACACACGATCATTTTTAATGTCATTTTTAAAACTGACGTTTTTCTTGTCATTTTTTTTCTTGTTTCCTCTCAAGCCTGTCTTGCGTACACACCATCATTTTAAAAAATGTTCAAGAAAAGCGCAGTGACGTACAGCACGTACGACGGCACTATAAAGGGGAAGTTCCGTTCGAATGGCGCCACCCTTCATGTTAGTAAAGTTTGTTGAGAGACGATTCGCTCTTTTCAGTCTAGTGCTTTTCAGTCTGTTACAGCATGACGAATGTGCTATCTCCATTACGAACGCTAGTTTTACCAGAACGAGCGCTCCCGTCTCATACTTGATTCTGAGCATGCGCATTTTTTTTCACGTCGTTAAAGCATACACACTATCGTTTTTCACGTCGTTAAAAAAAACGACATGAAAAACGACGTGAAAAAAGAGAGCATGTTCGAAATTTTTAATGCCCGTTTTTCACGTCGTTAAAAATGCTCTGGAGCATACACACGATCATTTTTAATGGCCATTTTTTTTAATGGCATTTTTAACGGCATGAAAAATGATCGTGTGTATGGGGCATTAGTGTCACTAGGAAGATGGATTCTGGGATTAACAACTACGAGCTGTTTGGGCATAACTAAATACTGCCAGTTAAGTTATATAAAAAAATTACATGCAAACATTTTTTTTAATACATTCAGGGGTGGCAACTCTGCTGAATTGAATAGCAGTGGTGCAGCAACGTCATTCAGATAAAGGTAGTGCATGATATGTGACAGGATTAAAAGGTAAATTTGCCACCATATTGCAGGAGAACCAGATACTCTGCAAGCTTATTTCCACTTTTGTAGTCACACTTACGAAAACCCCACTATATATTTGTAATGTGTTCCTATTCACACAGCATACCTAAAAACAGTTTTAAGGCATGTATCTTACCTTTTGGATGTTTGTTTAGAGCAGGCCTCTTGCAGACTACTCTGAACAATTCCCCAGTGATTCTGTCCCCACTGACAAAGAGGGACACACCAAGCTTTCCCTCATTAACATACAGCAGATGAAGCCCAGGTTCTAGATCTTTGAACCTTGGTTAGGAGAGATGGTGTTCAAATCTACTTTACAACTGATAATGAGATCTGCCAGCACAGAATAGACACGGTTCAATATGGCATATAATGGTATACATTACTCCCTCAGACCCCTCATAAACAGTAAAAAGGAAGCTACTGTAAGTAGGATTTTTCCTGGAGTTTTTGGAAAAGAACATTTAAAAAAGTAATCAACAATTTTTTAATATTTTTATGTTATGTAATTATAGCACTACCCCATAAGGAGCCACTGAGTTTTGGGTACCCCTATAGTCTGCACAGCTAGTCAACACGCATTTTCCCCTCTCAGGCAGAGACAAGAAACAGTCCATGGGCTTGGTTTTATGATTTATTAGGAAATTCAACTTGGATACGGTAAATGGGATACCCAATAGCAAAATGAGGACAACTTTCTTCTCTAGCACACTGCAAATAACAGATACTTGACTGTATTCCCTCCGGAAAACAGCAACAGTCTATAGCAAAGTAATCCCCTCTTAGGAGTTTGGTGTCTACTGGAATGGGTTTTTTGCAAAGTCCCAATTTGTAGGAGCTCTCACCTCCTTAATAAAAAATACCAGCCCACCTGGCTACGGTATCCCAAAGCAAGGGATTGGGTAAGCAATAAACTGTTCCCTGCAGACTTGCTAAGAACTTGCATCTAGCTGACTTCTTCCTGTTTTCATGCCTTCTGATGGGCTGGTTTCTTTCTAGGCTATGCAGGCTGCCCTTCCCTGGTGGACTGCAAGGCAATGGATTTCCCTTTGTCAGATGTCCTATTTCCTAAAACCTCCAGCCTGGAGGCAGAACCCCCTTCTCTGGGGCCCACTCCCAGGCTACACAGCAGCACCTCAACTATCCATCTTTCACCCGACTCCCCTTCTGACCAGCCTCCTCAATATTTATGGGCTGGTTCAGACACCCCGCCAGGCTTTCTGCCTGAGGATTGGTCAGATTCACATAAAAATTCAAATCAGCACCTCCTGGCCTTCACCCACTAGCGTCTAGAAACATTTCCAAGCTTCTAGAACCAGGGGGAGGTACCAGAGGCCTGACCTGCAGAGCCCTCCAGCCTGACCCAAAGTAATCCTGACTCACACCCAGGCTTCTAACAAGTTTCTATTTACACTACACAACTATTTACACAAGTGGGCACTACATAATTGTATATTAAAGTGGTTGTAAGCCTTTGACATGACATATGAACAAAACATATCCCTCTATAGTATATACCTGTCTCAGTTAAGAGTGTCATTTCTGTCTGCTGTTTCATTCTTCTGCTATCAGCACAAGTCACTTCTTAAATGTTTCCCTGAGTGTGCTGTGTGAAGGGGTGTGTCCATTCCCTCCAATCAGCTCTTAGAGCTCTCCTCATTGTACTCTGCAGTGTGTAATTTCAGCTCTCTGCACACTGTTTTCTGACAGTCAGACAAGCTTAATAAATTCTGGACTGAATGGATGTAGAGAGGAGAAAACTTCAGATAAACAGGTACAACTTATGTAGGAGGATTTTTTTAATCTCTGTGTATCACCTGAGCATAGTAACTTGACTGAGTATATGTAAGGGTACACAATCACTGTAATTTATGCTGTGTGAATAAGAACATGTAACAAATATAAAGTAGGGGTTTCCCCAATTTGGCTGAAAAAGTGCAAATACCCTTTAAGGCTTCATTACATTTTTAGTTTTCCCATAGTTCTACAATAACAGTTTAGCACAGTGCAGAACATGCATATGTAGGATGACATTTTTAGCAGTTATTCTGCGATCCCACACCACGTCTTTTAAAAACAACAGTGGGAAAGTCTACATCTGTTTCCTCTAACCCACATCAGGGACTAAACTGTACTAAATGCTTCTTTTTCGATCACTGCAGATCAGTCTGTTTTTAAATTCAAAGTGATGTTTCAACATAAAAACATGATAAAATTTATGTCTTGCCAATGTCTTTACAGTGGTGCATGAGTCGACCAGCAAAGTTTTGAAATTCAGAATTTTTTTTAGGCATTCTGTTTGTTAACTCGCCTACACACAGTAAATACTCCCAGGTTTAAATTATTCATCTCAACAGCTCAATGTGAAAATGTTTGAAAGTCATGATAGTTGTGTTATGATCCCATAAACAACATGTAAGAGACTCATTTAATACACTTTTACCTTCCAGGAAAATGGTTGACACAACTGAAATATTTATGAAAAAAGAGTATTCCATATGCTCTGAAGTTTGTCCAGCTGTTTTATTAATTTTACAAAAACACATCACTTAAGATAATCTTACCCAGCAATTCAGTAAGTTTCTGCAGTTAACTAAAATAAAAATGTTTAGATAGATATAACACACATATCTTCATGAATTTAACTAAATAAATATGGTTTATCTGTCTTCTCAAATGTCAATATCATAAATGTTTCAAAAACTGCCAAGAAACACAAAATATAGCTGCTATGGTAGATTGACAGTGAAGATCATTGTTAACTGAACATTCCAACCAACCAGAAATCATGCTAGATTTTTATTCTTTGCTCATAAAATGGCAGGTCAGTGATCACCATTAGGGATGGGCTATCTGTTCGAGTCGAACATGAATTTGACTCGAACATCGGCTGTTCGATCGTTCAACGAAGATTATGGGCCGTTCGCGCCATTATGGGCCGTTTAGTGACCCAGAGGACTCCGGACCGAATGTCTCAGCAAACCGACGCTGCATTGCCTCCCTGATCCTGCAAAGCCTGCGAAAGGACCCTCGGATTTGTGTGATCAAGGAGAGGGATCATTATTGGCTGGCAAACCTTCTTGATCCACGTTATAAGGGTTAGGTTTCAGAAATTATCCAGTCTTCACAGAGGGAGCAGAGGATGAAACATCTTCGGGAGGCCATGCAGAAAGGTTTGTGCAATGCGTTTCCAGAGCCTGGGAGGTTACAAATTACAGGTCCTGGACAACGTGTTGCTGAGGCTTCGGTCAGTCACAGAAGGAGCGGTGGAGAAGGTGGCCGTCTGACCGATGCGTACAGACAATTTTTTAGTCCGCAGCCCCAAGGTCTGATCGGTTCCAGCAACCGTCGACAGCGTCTGATTTACATGGTGCAGGAATACCTAGGGGCAAGATCAGACTTGGATACCTTTCCAACCGAAAATCTACTGGGTTACTGGGTCTTGAGGATGGATCACTGACCAGAGCTTGCACAGTATACAATTGAGCTACTGGCCTGTCCTGCATCCAGCGTTCTTTCGGAACGCACATTCAGTGCTGCTGGAGGCTTTGTAACTGATCACAGAGTGCGCCTGTCCACCGACTCGGTTGATCGTCTCACCTTCATAAAAATTAATCAGTCTTGGATCACCAGCTACCAAGCACCTGATGCTGATGTAACCGATAATTTTTTTTTATGAATGTGAGATCCCTTTAAGACTGCCTATGCTGATGCTGAGTGACTATCCTGTTATGCTGAGTGACTATCCTATTCCTCCTCAATGTTCATGTTGATAGCTTATAAGAACATTTTTGGTTCTGGGCACCACCACCAGTGCCTAAGGCCCAATTTTTCTGCCCCTATTTAAAAGGGGCGTGTAATTACAATTTTTGCTGTAATATTTTGCAGCAGGGCTCGTTCCTGCGCTCAACTAGAGTATCTGTGAGGGGTTTCAGTGTTGTGGCACCAGCACCAGTGCCTAAGGCCCAATTTTTCTGCCCCTGTTTAACAGGGGTGCGTAATTACAATTTTTGATCTATTATTTCGCAGCAGGGCCCATTCCTGCGCCCACCAAGAGTAACTGTGACGGCTTACAATGTTCTGGTACCACCAACACCTAAGGCCAAATTTTTCTACCGGGCATGTAATTACAATTCTTGATATAATATTTCACAGCAGGGCCCGTTCCAGCACCCACTAAGAGTAACTGTGAGGGCTTACAGTGTTCTGGTACCACCAATACGTAAGGCCCAAATTTCTGCAGAGTATATAGGGCAGGCCGTATAGTATATACAGGCGGTCCCCTACTTTCAAACGTCCGACTTAAAAACGACTCCTACTTACAAACGGAGGGAGACAACAGGAAGTGAGGGGAAATCTACCCCTAGGAAGGGAAATTCTCTCCCGTAAGAGTTAATATGGGAAAAAGGTGTCTCCACTGATGCTTTATCACCAATCCTTGTTTCCGTAAAAACCCCAAATTTTCAAAATCCAGTTGTCATTGGGACAGAAAGTGAGGTGAAATCTTCTGAACAGAGGCACAGACAGCAAAACAAATGTTACAGGGGTGATGATAACCCTTCCCTATGTTATCCAAAAAGCTTAAAAATTGGAGCTACACTTATAAAATGTACCTGTTCCAAATTACAAACAGATTCCATTAAGAACAAACCTACAGTCCCTGTCTTGTTTAGACCGCCTGTATACTGCTGTTCAGAGTATATAGGGCCTGGGGGCCCCACACCGTTTCTTTTTTTAATTTGGGTGCGGGGTTCTCCTTAATATCCATACAAGACCCAAAGGGCCTGGTAATGGGCTGGGGGGAGGGGGGTACCCATACCGTTTTTTTCAATAAGTTTCATCTATATTGCCGGGACTCAACATTACAATAAAGCCGCAAGCAGTTTTAAATTACTTTTATTCCTTTAGAAATGTCATTTTGTGCAGCGACAGTTCTAAACACGGGAAACACGCGCCACTTGACAGGCATACTGTATACACCCCCCAGGTACAATATTTAAAGGAATTTTTCACTTTTATTTTTTTCACTTTAACCACTTAAGCCCCGGACCATTTGGTAGCTAAAGGACCAGAGGTGAATTCAGAATTTTGCACTGCGCTGCTTTAACTGTAAATTGTGCGGACATGCAATGTTGTACCCAAACAAAATTTGCGTCCTTTTCTTCCCACAAATAGAGCTTTCTTTTAATGGTATTTGATTGCCTCTGCGATTTTAATTTTTTGCGATATAAATGGAAAAAGACCGAAAATGTTGAAAAAAAATGATATTTTCTACTTTTTGTTATAAGAAAAATCGAATAAACTCAATTTTAGTCATACATTTAGGCCAAAATGTATTCAGCCACATGTCTTTAGTAAAAAAAATGTCAATAAGTGTATATTTATCGGTTTGCGCAAAAGTTATAGCGTTTACAAACTAGGGTACATTTTCTGGAATTTACACAGCTTTTAATTTATGACTGCCTATCTCATTTCTTGAGGTGCTAAAATGACAGGGCAGTACAAAACCCCCCCAAATGACCCCATTTTAGAAAGTAGACACCCCAAGGAAATTGCTGAGAGGCATGTTGAGCCCATTGAATATTTTTTTTTTGTCCCAAGTGATTGAATAATGACAAAAAAAAAAAAAATTACAAAAAGTTGTCACTAAATGATATATTGCTCACACATGCCATGGTTATATGTGGAATTGCACCCCAAAATACATTTTGCTGCTTCTCCTGAGTACGGGGATACCACATGTGTGGGACTTTTTAGGAGCCTAGCCACGTACGGGACCCCGGAAACCAAGCACCGCCTTCAGGATTTCTAAGGGCGCAAATTTTTGATTTCACTCCTCACTACCTATCACAGTTTTGAAGGCCATAAAATGCCAAAATAGCACAAAACCCCCCCAAATGACCCCATTTTAGAAAGTAGACACCCCAAGGAAATTGCTGAGGCCTGTTGAGCCCATTGAATATTTTTTTTTTTGTCCCAAGTGATTGAATAATGACAAAAAAAAAAAAAATTACAAAAAGTTGTCACTAAATGATATATTGCTCACACATGCCATGGTTATATGTGGAATTGCACCCCAAAATACATTCTGCTGCTTCTCCTGAGTACGGGGATACCACATGTGTGGGACTTTTTAGGAGCCTAGCCACGTACGGGACCCCGGAAACCAAGCACCGCCTCCAGGATTTCTAAGGGCGCAAATTTTTGATTTCACTCCTCACTACCTATCACAGTTTTGAAGGCCATAAAATGCCAAAATAGCACAAACCCCCCCAAATGACCCCATTTTGGAAAGTAGACACCCCAAGCTGTTTGCTGAGAGGCATGGTGAGTATTTTACAGCTCTCATTTGTTTTTGAAAATGAAGAAAGAACATTTTTTTTTTTTTTCTTTTTTTTTTTCAATTTTCAAAACTTTGTGACAAAAAGCGAGATCTGCAAAATACTCACAATACCTCTCAGCAAATAGCTTGGGGTGTCTACTTTCCAAAATGGGGTCATTTGGGGGGGTTTTGTGCCATCTGGGCATTCCATGGCCTCCGAAACTGTGATAGGCAGTGAGAAGTAAAATCAAAAATTGACACCCTTAGAAAGCCTGAAGGCGGTGCTTGGTTTTTGGGGTCCCGTACGCGGCTAGGCTCCCAAAAAGTCTCACACATGTGGTATCCCCGTACTCAGGAGAAGCAACAGAATGTATTTTGGGGTGTAATTCCACATATGCCCATGGCATGTTTGAGCAATATATCATTTAGTGACAACTTTGTGCAAAAATAAATAATTATTTTTTCCGCAACTTGTGTCAACATATAAAATATTCCATGGACTCGACATGCCTCTCAGTATATAGCTTGGGGTGTCTACTTTCCAAAATGGTGTCATTTGGGGGGGTTTTGAACTGTTCTGGCATTTTATACACAACATTAGGAAGCTTACATCCACTCTTCTAACCACTTGAAGACAAAGCCCTTTTTGACACTTTTTGTTTACATGAAAACATATTTTTTTTTGCAAGAAAATTATGTTGAACCCCCAAACATTATATATATTTTTAAAGCAAAGGCCCTACAGAATAAAATGGTGGGTGTTGCATTTTTTTTTCTACACAGTATTTGCGCAGCGATTTTTCAAACGCATTTTTTGGGGAAAAAATACACTTTTTTTAATTTTAATGCACTAAAACACACTATATTGCCCAAGTGTTTGATGAAATAAAAAAGATGATCTTAGGCCGAGTACATAGATACCAAACACGACATGCTTTAAAATTTCGCACAAACGCGCATTGGCGACAAACTACATACATTTTTAAAAGCCTTTAAAAGCATTTACAGGTTACCCCGTTAGATTTACAGAGGAGGTCTACTGCTAAAATTACTGCCCTCGATCTGACCTTCGCAGTGATACCTCACATGCATGGTGCAATTGCTGTTTACATATGACGCCAGACCGACGCTTGCGTTCGCCATTGGGCAAGAGCAGGGCAGGACAGGGGTGTTTTTTTTTTTTTTGTTTTTTTTTTATTATTAATTTTGCTTTTTTATTTTATTTTTAAACTGTTGCTTCCATATTTATTTATTTTTATCACTTTTATTGTTATCTCAGGGAATGTAAATATCCCCTATGATAGCAATAGGTAATGACAGGTACTCTTTTTTGAAAAAACTGTGGTCTACTGGACCCTAGATCTTTCCTCTGCCCTCAAAGCATCTGACCACACCAAGATCGGTGTGATAAAATGCTTTCCCAATTTCCCAATGGCAATTTTTATATCCGGGGGGGGACATTCCCTCCCACTGCTTGTAAAAGCAGTCCAGAGGCTAATTAGCCACTAGGATTGCTTTTACATGAAAGCCGGCCGCTGGATGAAAAGAATGATACCAAGATGATACCTAAACCCGAAGGCATCATTCTGGTATAAACATTCAAAGTCCAGCAACATACCAGTACGTTGCTGGTCCTTGTTGGACATGTATTGTAATCTTTTTTTTTCATGCAGCCTGTTGGCTGAACGAAAAAAAAAGATTGATCGGTGGGTATGCCCACCATTAGAATACCGCCCTTCATCCACCCACTTCTAATGATGGGCATACATGCACCATTTATATATGCCGAAGCATGGGGGCATCTTCTCGCAAAAGTTATGCCGCGTACACATGGTCAGACTTTTCCACGGGCAAGCCTCCGTCGGAATTTCGACCGTATATACGCGGCATTAGGAGCAAAATCGCTCCTCCGCTCCTGCTGCCCCAATGCTTCGGCATATATGCTTTTTTTTTTTAACTGTGGTGGTGAAATCACCTCCTACAGCACTGGAGTCGCAGGGATCAGGTCTGTCTCTGCGAACGCTGCAGTTATGTGTGTTGTGTTTTGCAAGTGACAGTGATTGATCGATACTGCACTTCGGTGGCCTGGGCTGGACGGAGGGGCAAAACGCAGGTGCTAGCAGGTATCTGGGCTGATCCCGCTAACACTGCGTTTTTGGGAACCCTAAACTGCTGGGGACGCTAGTATAGATCTGATCAGATCAGATATTGAGCTGATCAGATACTATACCACTAAGGGGGGTGTATGCTTCACGTGTGGGTGTTAGCGCTACTGGCACTAACCTGACGCTGCCTGGGGTGTGTCGCAGACCCTCTCTGACGCTAAAACCTAACTGATATCACCCGCCGGGCGATCAGGGGGTTAAACCTTTATTGGGTTATATACGGCGGGTGCCCTGACACTATAAAAAGCAAACTAACTAACCAGCGTCACCCGTAACACTTATATGATGATCACTGGTGAAAGGGTTAACTAGGGGCAATTAGGGGGTTAAAACCTTTATTAGGTAATATATGGGGGTACCTGACGCTATATAAAAACCTGACGGCGAACCTAAAAAAAAATTACTGGCTACCTATCGGCATCACCGACACTAAGACAACGATCATAAAAACGATTGCTTAGCGACAGTGGTGATAGGGGGTGAAAGGGTTACCTGGGGGCGATCAGGGGGTTAAACCTTTATTAGATAATATATGGGGGTACCTGACGCTATAAAAACCTGCGGCGAACCTAAAAAAAATTACTGGCTACCGATCAGCATCACCGACGCTAAGACATCGATCAGAAAAATGATCGCATAGTGACGGCGGTGCTAGGGGGTGAAAGGGTTACCTGGGGGGTGATCAAGGGGGTTACACCTTTATTAGGTAATATATGGGGGTACCCGACGCTATAAAAACCTGCGGCGAACCTAAAAAAAATTACTGGCTACCGATCAGCATCGCCGACGCTAAGACATCGATCAGAAAAATTATCGCTTAGTGACAGTGGTGATAGGGGGTGAAAGGGTTACCTGGGGGGGCGATCAAGGGGGTTAAACCTTTATTAGGTAATATATGGGGGTACCCGACGCTATAAAAACCTGCGGCGAACCTAAAAAAAATTACTGGCTACCGATCAGCCTCACCGACGCTAAGACATCGATCAGAAAAATGATCGCATAGCCACGGCGGTGCTAGGGGGTGAAAGGGTTATCTGGGGGGTGATCAAGGGGGTTAAACCTTTATTAGGTAATATATGGGGGTATCCGACGCTATAAAAACCTGCGGCGAACCTAAAAAAAATTACTGGCTACCGATCAGCATCGCCGACGCTAAGACATCGATCAGAAAAATTATAACTTAGTGACAGTGGTGATAGGGGGTGAAAGGGTTACCTGGGGGGCGATCAAGGGGGTTAAACCTTCATTAGGTAATATATGGGGGTACCCGACGCTATAAAAACCTGCGGCGAACCTAAAAAAAATTACTGGCTACCGATCAGCATCACCGACGCTAAGACATCGATCAGAAAAATGATTGCTTAGTGACAGTGGTGATAGGGGGTGAAAGGGTTATCTGGGGGGTGATCAGGGGGTTAAACCTTTATTAGGGGGGGTTAGGGGGCTACACTGGACCTAAAACTAAATGTAGTGACACTTTTACAGTCACAAATGTCACTGATTGCAGTGATCACTAAATAAATGGTCACTGCAATCAGTGACACTGTGACTGGGGGCTGGGGGGGGCTGGGGGGTGATCTGGGGGTGTCTGGGGGGGCCTGGGGGGGCGATTTATGTGCCTATGTGTCCTGGTGTCAGTGTGCTGTTTTGTGTACTAACCTGGCATCTTCTCCTGTACGGCGCTCGGTATATGTGAGTGCCCCAGGAGAGATGACATCACTTCCTCCTTCCTGGCAGGCAGGGGAAGCTCTCTCATTCGCCGGGAGCGATCGAGAGGGGGTGGCCGGAATCGAATGGCCGTCCCCTCATGCCGGATCGCTCCCGAAGGTAAAACGACCGCTCACTGTAAAGAAGGGGGGTCCGATCGGACCCCCCAACTATACAAAGGCAATCACGTACATATACGTGATTCTGCCTGTCGGTGCCATTCTGCTGACGTATATTTACAGTGGGTGGTCGTTAAGTGGTTAAGCATCATTATCCACTCAAGGACCGCTCACGGCATATATACGTTGGCAGAATGGCACGTATAGGCACAATCACGTACCTGCACGTCCCCTTTAACTGACTGCCATGTGGTCGCGCACGCGCCGCCGGTGGCGCACTAGCAGCCCTGCAGTCATCCCTGGGTCCTGTGGATTCGATTGCCGCGGGGATCCCCGCGATCGTCTCACGGATGGATGGAGCGGGGAGATGTTAGTGTAAACACAACATCTCCCCGCTCGCCTACTGACACTGTCACGGATCTCCGCTCTGTGTAATCAGAGTGGAGATCGGTGACATGTCACTCGTAGCCACGCCCCCCCTCAGTTAGAAACACGCCCCTAGGCACACTTAACCCCTTCAGCGCCCCTAGTGGTTAACCCCTTCACTGCCAGTGTCATTTTTACAGTAACCAGTGCATTTTTATTGCACTGGTCGCTGTAAAAATGACAATGGTCCCAAAAATGTGTCAAAAGTGTCCGATGCCTCCACCATAATGTCGCAGTCACGAAAAAAATCGCTGATCGCCGCCATTACTAGTAAAAAAATAAAAAATTTATAAAAATGCCATAAAACTATCCCCTATTTTGTAAACGCTATAATTTTTGCGCAAACCAATCAATAAACGGCAATTGCGATTTTTTTTACCAAAAATATGTAGAAGAATAGGTATCGGCTTAAACTGAGGGAAAAAAATGTTTTTATATATATTTTTGGGGGATATTTATTATAGCAAAAAGTTAAAAATATTGAATTTTTTTCAAAATTGTCGCTCTATTTTTATTTATAGCGAAAAAAATAAAAAACACAGAGGTGATCAAATACCACTAAAAGAAAGCTCTATTTGTGGGAAAAAAAGGACGTAAATTTTGTTTGGAAGCCACGTCGCACGACCGTGCAATTGTCAGTTAAAGCGACGCAGTGCTGAATCGCAAAAAGGGGTCTGGTCCTTATGCTGCGTATTGGTCTGGGGATTAAGTGGTTAAAATCACTGCTCCTGAAAAAACGGCCGTTTTTAAAACGTTTTTTTGCATTGATACATGTCCCCTGGGGCAGGACCCGGGTCCCCAAACCCTTTTTTTTTTTTCCTTAAACAAGAGTTTTATTGCACAAAAAAAGGAAAATATACATACATGAGCTATTCATGACAAACATCTGACATATTGTACAAAATCATATACAGATATCACAAAAACATCGTCCAGCATCAATGTACGCTATTAACATGAGACATTAAAATTGGGTTCACATTCCTTAAATCATGCATCATGAAGTGTGTTATACTAGTGCACTCTCCAATCCTCCCCTGCACATTTCACAGGTACGGGGACCAGGGGGAAGCAGTATCAGGACACCACCTTCCCCAGTTAGACACAGGTTTCAGGAACCTTAGGCCACCTATCCCAAATCTGCTCATACTTTGTGGGACATCCTCTGTGCGAGTATATAAGCTTCTTATAAGGCAGACTATTGTTGACTTCCGCCAACCAGTGTGAGAGCTCAGGCGGGTTGGGCCTCATCCAAACTCCAGCAATTACTTTTTGTGCTGGAAAAAGGGTTTCATTTAGGAAAATTTTGGTAAATTTATCTAGCTCTGGATCAGGGAATATACCCAGGAGGCACGGTTTGGGCTGCAGTGTTATAGGGGAGCCTATGGTGTCGTGTAAGAACTGTACCACCTGAGTCCAGAATGCCTGGATCTTAGAGCATTGCCACAGTAGGTGGTAAAACCCCAAACCCTTTTTAGGGCAATAACTTACATATTAGCCTATAAAATTCGCACTTTTGATTTCTCACGTTCGAATGTTCGCGCAAACTTTCGGTCCGTTCGCATGTTCTGGATGCGAATCGAACCAGGGGGGTGTTCGGCCCATCCCTAATCACTATTAGCCATTCTGACATCCATAAATGAGCCTCTGTGTTGCATTTCAATAGATAGCATGTTGGTGTATTGTAAATAGAGTTGGGCCGAACACCCAACTTTTCAGTTTGCGCCAGAACTCTCGAACATCGCAAAAGTTTGGACCCAAATCGCGAACCCTATTAAAGTCAATGGGACCCAAACTTGAAAAATCAAAAGTGCCCATTTTAAAGGCTTTTATGCAAGTTATTGGCAATAAAAAGGGTATAGGGGCCCAGGTATTGCCCTAAAGTCAAACACTAAAAATTAAAAATTCCTTTAAATATAGTGCCTGGGGGGGTCCCCTTAATCTGCCTTTAAAGTGGTATATCTGTATCTTCTATAGAAACCTGCTGCAGCAAAACTGCCATATATAAAGAAAAAAAAAATACATTTAAATAGATTTTCCATGCAAGCATTCTTTATTTTGTTAACAACAGCTTGGGGAGCCAGTCTATATGATGAGGCCACAATTTAGAGCACTCGGAACAAGATTAGAGATTTTTTAGATTAATTCTGCTGTCTCTTTGGCAGACTTTGGATGGAAATAACAAATTTTTGCTCCACAGTTAGCAAGCCTTATGTGAAGAAGCCAAATTATAGTACACTAATGCCAAGATTAACATTTTACTTTTTTTGGTAAAGTCTGGTGTTTCTTTCACAGGCTTTGGATAAAATTAACAGGTGCAGAAAAACGTGGCTTTGAGTATTGGTGGTGCCTTCATACTGAAACCCTATAGATGTACTCTTGAAAAAAAAAACTGTTTATTTTTCTTAACAAAACATACACAAACAATGTCTGTATTCCATTCCATATCCCACTTCATCTTCACCATTACTGGTTTACCAGTAAGGCCATTAAGGAATGGTTTTTGGTTTACTGGCAAACTTATTCTGCCACTGAAGCCACCGCTGATCTAAAGACCAGTGAAAAAAAGAAAAAAATTCCCACTGAAATTCTCTGTGAAAACACCACTGGAGAGAGCAGAAAATGGCCAGAGGTACTCTTGATGAAAGAATTGGTCTTTCTGTAATAAATTTAAAGTATATGCAATTTTTTTTGTTTTATGTTTGTCTGTTTTGGTGCTCCTCGCTGATCTGAGCGACTCTGTGAGGTTGGTAGTCAAAAAGTTTTTACTGTGAATTCTTGGTTATCAGACTTAAAGTTTATACATTTTTTTTATCACATCCTATTATGACCTTACTGTCACTAAAGTAACCCAGTTGGCCTTCCTGGTAGTCCTTTACCAGGGCTCTATAGTATAGCCTAGATAGACTTGCAGAGATTCCAGATCCCAAAAACATTTAAAGGGGTTGTAAAGGTTTTTTTTTTTAAATAACAAACATGTCATACTTACCTCTACTGTGCAGCTCGTTTTGCACAGAGTGGCCCCGCTCCTCGTCATCTGGGGTCCCTCGGCGGCTGTCTCAGCTCCTCCCCGCAAGAGCTAACCCCTCTCTGGGAAGCGCTCTCTCAAGGGGGTTAGCTTGCGGGCGCGCTCTAGTGATACAGTGACTGCATCACTTGGCCCCACCCCCGACACGCCGCGTGATTGATTTGATTGACAGCAGCGGGAGCCAATGGCTGCACTGCTATCAATCATCCAATGAAGAGCCGAGAACAGCTGAGAAGCCCGGGCCGATAAGCCAGCACGTTCACGACGCAGGACTTTTGAGGGCTCAGGTAAGTAAACGGGGAGCTGGGGGGGCCTGTAAGCATCGGATGTTTTTTCACCTTAATGCATAGGATGCATTAAGGTGAAAAAACACAAAGCTTTACAACCCCTTTAATCAGCAGCATCGGCATCAGGGGCTTGATAGCTGCTGCTAATCCAGGACTGACTCTTTTTGACAAATGGCAACCGGTCAACTGTCTGTTGACAGACACACTTTTTTATCTGACACAAAACCTCCAGCAGAACTGAATGCCTGTTCAGAAAGCAAGCTGAATGCAGGGCAGCCCAGCAGCTCAATTGCATACTGGGCAAGTTCTGGTCAGTGGTCTATTCTCATGACCCAGTAACCCAGTTAATTGTCTACTAGAAAGCTCTCCATGTCTGTTTTCATCCCTAGATAATCTTTCAACATATGATGCAGACGCTGCCAATGGGATGTGGGAGCTGACAGCCCTGGGCGCCGAGGACTACATTTTTTTTAAATGCATCACTTATACTCCTTGGCAGTATTCCCAAATGTGGCTCAGGGTGAAATTTCAGTACCATTAGTGGTAACCCCGAGCCACACTTGGGACTGCATTGCAGGATCCTGGAAGAGGTGACTTACCTTGTCCCCACGATCCTGCGATGTACTCCCGCTGTGTCCGGCGGCAGGATCTTCTGCCCGATGCTCTGTGTGTACCGGCTTCCCTGCCCTGCGAGCGTCATGATGCAGGGGGTTGGAACCGGTGGCAAATTCAAAATGTAGTTAAGGAGACAAACCGGTACCAAGAGCAACAGGCTGCTACACATCGGAAGTTTTCAAGAAGTAGAAAGTGGCAACCAGTGACCAAAGGTAACATTTGGAAATTTCTGGGCCTAATAATTCTTCAGGGAGTGGTGGGGAAACCCCTGCAGAAGTGGTATTGGACAACCAATAAATTACTTGCCACTCCATTCTTTGGCACGGTCATGTCAGAGTACAAATTTTCCCTGGTAATGAAATATTTACACTTTGAAAACAATGAAGAATTTGATGAAACCACTCACCGAGCACCAAAACTCAAGAAAATTTGGAAAGTATATAAAATGATTCTGAAGAATTTCCAACGGAGATATGGGCCAGATATAGACATCAGCACAGATGAAAGTCTAATGACCTACAAGGAAAGGCTCAGCTGGACAATACATGACATCAAAGAGGGCACTATTTGGCGTAAAATCCTTCATGCTATACGAATCGACAACTGGCTACATTTGGAATTCAGTCCTATACACTGGGAAATGAACCAAATTCAACCCAAAATACAGCAATTATGGAATGGCAACATCTTCTGTTCTTTCACTGATTGACCCATTGCTAAATCAGGTCTATTGTGTAACTACAGACATGGCAATCCCAAGTATGAAAGGGTTTAACGCCGTTTAAGATATTCAATTCCCAAACACAAGGCAGCTACCAACACTCCTACCAGCTGAATAAGACCCATAAGAATAATTCTCCCCCAAGTACGAGACAAACGCTCTGTCTTGAGGTTTAAGCAGGACTGACAATCTTTATTGAAAAGACCACAAGTTTTATACACAGTTAAAAGAGGAGGTGCATCATATTTCTCTGGACATACGCCTGTGACCAGACCTACTTAACATGCTAATTACCTAATCATTTTAAGCAGCTGATGACTCAGAGACATTTAGGCTAGACCTGCCGTCTGGGAGCTCAGAAGACACAATCAACATTATCACAGGAACCCTTCATACAATAGCAGAGTTAATTACCACAATCCACAATAAAAAGATCCTTAAAAGTTAGTCTGGACTCAATTTACATTACACAGGCCAGTGTTTCTCAACTCCAGTCCTCAAGGCGCCCCAACAGGTCATGTTTTCAGGATTTCCCTCAGATGAAATGGCTGTGGTAATTGCTAAGGCAGTGAAACTGATCAAATCACCTGTGCAACATATGGGAAAGCCTGAAAACATGACCTGTTGGTGCGCCTTGAGGACTGGAGTTGAGAAACACTGACACAGGCAGACAGGTGGCTAGAGTTGAACACATCAGCATCTCTCAATTAACCTGTTGAGTTCAGAATCAAACAACCAGCAAATAGTTATTTTACTTATATCCTGGGAGATATTGTGGATAAATATTACTATCCCATTTTAGGTAGTCCAAGGTATATTTCCTCAGTCACCCTATGCCCAAAGTGACTCCTGTCACACCTGAATTTTATGAGTTCCTTCTGCAGAACAAAATGGATGCCTATGGAACTGTGACATGCCGCCAATCTTTGGCAATAAGAAGCTCAAGACTGGAGAAATGGTTGCCTGGCAGAAAGGCAAAATGATGGCAATGCGATAGCGTGACATACAAGATGTGTGCCTAATGAGTACAATCCATAATACCTCCGCTATCATGGTACGCACAAAATGTGGGAAAGACAATTTTTTTTAATGGCAACACATAAACAGATAAATAAATTTACCTTGAGAAACAAAAATAAAAAAGTTTGCCAAAAAATGAAAAAATGTATGCAAACAACGAAGAACCTAAGGGAAAATGAAGAGTAAGGAGATAATAAAAAGTAATTTTGGTTAAAGTATATGTAGCACATCCCACGTAGGAGCTGCAGATGAACAGGGATCCCCCACTCCCACACAGCCTGGCACATTGAATTTTCACAGGTACACAGAGTCAGAGAACAGTCTGTAACTTTTTTTTTTGTGATTTATTAGGGGGTTAACAACTTGAATGGGGATAGGATGTTATGGGATGCCCACTTGACTGTAACAAGAACTTCAGGGACAGACGTCCTACTGTATGTACAATTACTTCAATTTCTTCCTCCTGCACACATTTGTTCTACTTTGCCCAGCTTCTGCTTGCTCTTGAGGGAACATGACAGTCAGTTCAGTAGCGGCCCAATACAGGCAGGGACTCACAGTCCCATAAAAGCAGCATGTATATGGAGTGAAACAGCGTGTACCCTTTCCTTCTGCTTCTTCTGTGGCCACTGATCCCAGCACCACTCCCTCAGGCAATTCTAGCTCAACTAGCTGCAACCACCTCTTTCACCAGCCTTCCTGATTCTTCACCAGCCCACCCGGCAGACTCTCTGGAGATGTCACAGAGAAAAGGCAGAAGACTTAAGCCCACCGCTGTCTTCAAGGGAGACTGGCTACATGTGGCAGTCTCTCCCTTTGTTAGTTCCCACCAGTGTTGCTCTACTCGCTCAAACCTCTCTTTGCTCCCATGACTCCAGGAAAGATTTCTTTCCTTGTGTTTTTGGCAGGATCCTTCCAGCAGCTGAGCCCCAGCCCAAGGCAGGATACCCCCCCCTCTCCCAGACTAGGGAGTATCACTCAGGGCCACCAACGGCTTCCTAAACACTGTATCTTCATCTTCCTCCCAACTGCCCTGCTGGCATGGCCCATGTCTATGAGGTAGTCCCAGCCCCCTGCCAGCCTACTTCTGGGGATTGGCCGAGGCCCCACAAATATTCATAGTAGCCACTCCCAACTCCCACACTCTAGTTCTAGAAGGTTCTTCAACCTTCCAGACCAAGGGGAGGCACCAGAGAGCTGTCAAAATGAGTCATCCAGCCTCGGCCCCTAATAACCCAGACACAATTTAGTGACTACGGTTATTCCTGACCAGAATATATTTTGCCTGTTATACTAATACTAGTAGCACATACTAGAGGGTGCTACATATATGTAATGTAAACCCTAACTTTGAAGCGAGAGTCCCTTGCACCATATGGGATCATGTGCCTGTTTGCAGTGTTGGATTATGGCTTGTACTGCACCTATTTCTTGGCATTATTCAGGGCTATTGTGTTCCTTAACCATCAGTGCCTAGGGGCCTCTCTGTTGTACCTTTTAGGTCATATGTGTCCCAATCCCACACCTCCTGGGGCAGGCACTCCGTGAGGGTACCATTCCAAAGTGCTATTGTTTTCATTTATATTTCAAGCTGATTAATACCCTGTCAGTGGCATCCACTCCTGATGAAGCAAATGAATATTCACAAAACACGTTGATATTGATGATGCTTTTTATTTTTTTATATTATGAGCAGTGTTTGTGAAACTCTAGCATGAATGCTGTTAAAAAAGATGAGATCATGTATTAATGATGCTAAGGAGACTGACAACAGAAAATCAGCTTCCTTTCTCTTTTAAATATGTTTTGCCTTTGCAAATCAAAATATTTTTATCTTTGGATAAAATAAAGGATTGATGTTTTTTATATAATAATTTTTGCTGATGGTTTGATGTACCTCAATCAGGTCTTTCTCATGGGCATTTCAGAAGCTTTGTTCGAAATTTTTACCGAACTCTCTTGTTTGTAAAATTATGTTTACTTCTGTAAAACAAACTATTTTTCTCACAGTGAACTGAGGCAACAAAAAAAACTTCTTAATAAATAGATGTCTTGGAACCGTAAATGTAATTGCTGCCACCAAAATAAACAAGCATGGGCAACCAGTAAGAAAGTCTGAATGTTTAATTAAAACCACCTGAATTATTTATGACAAGTGAGTCACTCATAAAACTGCAGTCCTATTTTATGACTGGAGGGTGCATATGGATTTTGCTGTAAAATTAAAAATGTACTTTGGTGCACATCTCGGCTGTCATAAACAAAAGATCAATCATGCACAAAAGAAATAAAAACGGTAATAGCACAAACATAAAACAGATTTTAAATGGCAAAGCACCACATACGAAAGAAGTGAGTTCTATATATTTTTCTAATGATCAGATTGTATTTCTCATATTGAAAGAAGATGAATTTGTCTGCATGATTAAGGGGATTCAGCCTCATTAAAAGTACAGGATTGAGTAAAAGGTAAAATTAATAAATTGTACATTTTTTTTCCCTTCCATTTTCCCTTTCCTACAAACTAGCAATGCAGTTTTTGAAAGTTGACAAGTTCTGCTTATAATTATAGAACTAAATTAATTAAAAACGTATTTAATGGATTTTTAAAATGAACTAGTTTAGATGCCTGTATGGTTGATTTGCTAAAACTGGAGAGTGCAAAATCTGGTGCAGCTCTGCATAGAAACCAATCAGCTTCCAGGTTTTATTGTCAAAGCTTACAGTTCCTTGAAAAAGTATTCATACCCCTTGAAATTGTCCACATTTTGTCATGTTACAAAAACGTAAATGTATTTTATTGGGATTTTATGTGATAGACCAACACAAAGTGGCGCATAATTGTGAAGTGGAAGGAAAATGATAAATGGTTTTCCAAATTTTTTACAAATAAATATCTGAAAAGTGTGGCGTGCATTTGTATTCAGCCCCCTTTACTCTGACACCTATAACTAAAATCTAGTGGAACCAATTGCCTTCAAAGGTCACCTAATTAGTAAATGGAGTCCACCTGTGTGCAATTTATTCCTAGTATAAATACAGCTATTCTGTGAAGCCCTCAGAGGTTTCTTATAGAACCTTAGTGAACAAACAGCATCATAAAAGCCACGGAACCCACCAGACAGGTCAGGGATAAAGTTGTGGAGAAGTTTAAAGCAGGGTTAGGTTATAAAAAAAATATCCCACGTTTTGAACATATCACGGAGCACTGTTCCATCCATCATCCGAAAATGGAAAGAGTATGGCACAACTGCAAACCTACCAAATCATGGCCGTCCACCTAAACCGACAGTCTGGGCAAAGAAAGCATTAATCATAGAAGCAGCCAAGAGGCCCATGATAACTCTGGAGGAGCTGCAGAGATCCACAGCTCAGGTGGGAGATTCTGTCCACAGGACAAGTATTAGTCGTGTACTCCACAAATCTGGCCTTCATGGAAGAGTGGCAAGAAGACAGCCATTGTTGAAAGAAAGCCATTAGAAGTCCCATTTGCAGCTTGTGAGGAGCCATGTGGGGGACACAGCAAACATGTGTAAGAAGGTGCTCTGGTCACATGAGACCAAAATTTTACTTTTTGGCCAAAAAGCAAAACGCTATGTGTGGTGGAAAACTAACAATGCACATCACCCTAAACACACCATCCTCATCGTGAAACATGGTGGTGGCAGCATCATGTTATGGGGATACTTTTCTTCAGCAGGGACAGAGTTGATGGGAAGATGGATGGAGCTAAATACAGAGCAATCTTAGAAAAAACCTGTTAGAGTCTGTAAAAGGCTTGAGGGCAGGACAACAATCCTAAACATACAGCCAGAGCTGCAATGGATTGGTTTAGATCAAAGCATATTTGTGTGTTAGAATGGCCCAGTCAAAGTCCAGACCTACGGTAAATCCAATTGAGAATCTGTGGCGAGACTTGAAAATTGCTGTTCACAGATGCTCTCCATCCAATCTGACAGAACTTAAGCTATTTTGCAAAGAAGAATGGGCAAAAATGTCACTCTCTAGATGTGCAAAGCTGGTAGAGCGTGACATACTCCAAAAGACTTGCAGCTGTAATTGCAGCAAAAGGTGGTTCTAGAATGTATTGACTCGGGGGGCTGAATACAAATGCAAGACACACTTTTCACATATTTATTTGAAAAATATTTTGAAAATAATTTATCATTTTTCTCCCACTTCACAATTATGTACCACTTTGTGTTGGTCTATCACATAAAATTTGGAAAATTTCAAGGGATATGAATACTTTTTCAAGGAAATGTAACTGAACATGCTGAAGTTAGAAGATTATTGGCTACAATCCACAACTGCACCACATTGTGCACTCTTTGGTTTTAATCTTAAAGGGGGGTTCCACCCACGATTTTTTTTTTCTTTTTAAAGTCAGCAGCTACAAACACTTTAGCTGCTGACTTTTAATAAGGACACTTACCTGTCCTACTCGCCCGTGATGCCGGCCCCCGCTGAGGCCGATCCCTCGATCCTGGCAGCTCCCGGCGCCGCCATCCTCAGTAAGGGAAACAGGCAGTGAAGCCGTGCGGCTTCACTGCCCGTTTCCTACTGCGCATGCGCGAACAGTGCAGCGCTTTGTGAATGGGCCGGCTGCTCTCTGGGATACACACAGTTCCCAAGAAGACACCAAGTGTAGGACGAGGAAGAAGATCCACTACGGAGGATGAAGAGGCAGATTAGGGACTTCCACATAGCAACCGCTATTTCTGGTAAGTAAAAAATATATATATAGATTTTTGGTAAAAAAAAAAAATGCAGGGTGGAACTCCACTTTAATATCAGACTCCTGTAATCCCCTACCTGGCAGAATTCAGACTAGTAGAGGGATGTCCAGTTCTAGAAGCCAATCAGGCTTTTCTGTAGTAAACATTTGCTGACAAAGAACTTCCTAAAAGGATGTGCTGTGTCCAATCAGTAGGCTGGGGTACGTGTTTGACCAAGCTGTGCTTCTACAACAGAGGTCCAGTACTTGGCTTTGATGTATTGCTGGGGTTTGCAGGGGTGTACCAAAAAATTGACTGTCCAGAATTACAAATCTTTCAGCAAACAAAATAGTTCTCATATATGTGATTCTTAATGTGGATTTAGCAGTTTTTTTTTTTTGTTTTTTTTTCACTTTCTGGAACCCATTGGGAGATTAGGTCTCATGCACATGGACGGTTTGACCCATTTGCTGCAAATCCTAGTGGTTTGGCACTCAGGAATCATAGGTGCAGTGTCCAGCCCTGTCAGCATCTTGTCAAAATATATTCCGAACTAAAAATGTGACGACTTGACACAGCACTGAGCAGTACTCACCAGGCCCGGACTGGGACAAAAAATAGGCCCGGGCATTTTAGACTGAGCAGCCCGGGGGGGCGCGGCGGCGGCGCTTTGCTGCGGAGGTTAATGATGGGATGTGGGGTTCCAGCACCTTGTACCTCTGGACCCCTTTACATTACACAGCACCCTGCACCTCTGGACCCCTTTACATTACACAGCACCTTGAACCTCTGGACCCCTTTACATTACACAGCACCCTGCACCTCTGGACCCCTTTACATTACACAGCACCTTGAACCTCTGGACCCCTTTACATTACACAGCACCCTGCACCTCTGGACCCCTTTACATTACACAGCACCCTGCACCTCTGGACCCCTTTACATTACACAGAACCCTGGACCCCTTTACATTACATAGCACCACACCTCTGGACCCTTTTACATTACACAGCACCCTGCACCTCTGGGCCCCTTTACATTACACAGCACCCTGCACCTCTGGACCCCTTTACATTACACAGCACCCTGCACCTCTGGACCCCTTTACATTACACAGCACCCTGCACCTCTTGACCCCTTTACATTACACAGCACCCTGCACCTCTGGACCCTTTTACATTACACAGCACCCTGCACCTCTGGACCCCTTTACATTACATAGCACCGCACCTCTGGACCCCTTTACATTACACAGCCCCCCACAGTTTGTTACACAGACACCCCCTAACAGTTCTGGACCCCCTGCATGTTACACAGACCTCCCTACAGTACAGACCCCCTCCCCACAGTACAGACACCCTCCCTACAGTTCAGACCCCCTCCTTACAGTGCAGACACCCTCCCTACAATGCAGACCCGCCCTACAGTACAGACCCCCTCTGCATTACAGCCCCCCCTACATTACAAACCCCCCTACATTACAGACCCCCCCTACAGTACAGACCCCCTCCCTACAGTACAGACCCCCCACATTACAGACCCCCCTACAATACAGACCCCCCTACAATACAGAACCCCCCTACAATACAGAACCCTCCCTACAATACAGACCCCCTACAACACAGACCCCCCTACATTTCAGAACCCCCTAAAATACAGAACCCCCTACATTTCAGACCCCCCCTACAATACAGAACCCCCCTACATTACAGAACCTCCTACAATACAGAACCCCCCTACATTTCAGACCCCCCCTACAATACAGAACCCCCTACATTTCAGACCCCCCTACAATACAGAACCACCCTACATTTCAGACCCCCCTTCAATACAGAACCCCCCTACATTACAGACCACCTACAATACAGAACCCCCCTACAATACAGAACCCCCTACAATACAGAACCCACCTACATTTTAGACCCCCCTACAACACAGAACCCCCCTACATTTCAGAACCGCCCTACATTTCAGACCCCCCCTACAATACAGAACCCCTATACTTCAGACCCCCCTACAATACAGAACCCCCCTACATTTCAGACCCCCCCCTACAATACAGAACCCCCCTACAATACAGAACCCCCCTACATTTCAGAATCCCCCTACAATACAGAATCCCCCTACAATACAGAACCCCCTACAATACAGAACCCCCCCTACATTTCAGACCACACCTACAATACAGAAACCCCCCCTACAATACAGACCCCCCCTTCAGACCCATAATGTACCTCAGATCAGCGCGGGACTGCATGTTGGGTCCCCTCCCCCTGTGTGGACATAAAGGAGGAGGGGGAGGCGGCTTCACTCTGCTTGGCTGTGTGAGACAGCCGAGCCGAGACTGATCAGATCATCAGTGCCGCGGCCACCTTGCCAGAGAGAAGGGGATCGTTGCGGGTCCCAGCCCCCTGATGTGCCGACGGGTGTCACTGTCACTCGAGTGTGGCTACGACTCACAGCTGAGAGTGCACTGGGGCAGTGGCGTCACTAGGGTTGGTGTCACCTGGTGCAGCAAAACATGGTGTCACCCCCTCCTGTCTATCCTGCCCAGCGCCCTGCAGGCAGCGCACGGTCATGAGGCGTACCCCAAATGACCCCTGTAAATTAAAGAATAGGGTGGTATTGGGCCGGCTGGGGCGATATAGGGCAGGCTGGGGTGGCATAGGGCCGGTTGGGGGGTTGGGGTGGTAAAGAGCAGTTTGCGGTGGCATAGGGCAGGTTGGGGTGGTTTAGAGCAGGTTGCCGTGGCATAGGACAGGTTGCGGTGGCATAGGGCAGGTTGCGGTGGCATAGGGCAGGTTGTGGTGGCATAAGGCAGGGTGTGGTGGCATAGGGCAGGCTGGGGTGGTATGGTGCCAGGTTAGGACTCTATGTAGTGACATGTGCAGCAGTGCAGTAACTTACAGCATGCCTGGAGATGAAGACACTCTGGCTGCTGTGTCCTCATTTCTTTCTTTTTCAGCTGTGGGATCAGCCAGAGTGAAGGAGTCTTTGGGAGGAGTGGAGGGGGCAGCCACCCCCCCCAGCTCCGCCCACCAACTCTGGCTGCCTCCGGAGACATTGAAGATGATGGGGAAGACGTTACATGCTGTCCGACGGCCCACAGGCCGTTACGGGCCACCATTTGCCCGGTATGCCCTATGGCCAGTCCGGGCCTGGTACTCACATATAGGGCCTTATGCATTCAGGGACATGTGCCCTGAACTATGCATTTAGGGAAAACTTTCTTACATGCATACAGTCCTAAATGTGTGTACCAGTTGGTATAGCACCAAGCCTCCGAATATTTCAGACATTAATTTTGACATGCTGCTGGCTGCAACATGTCTGGACACTGCACCTGCATCTCCCAGGCATTCGAAAACATTGAGATTTGACGCTGACGGGCCAAACTGCCCATGTGTATATAGCTTACCTTCTGAGTTTGTCCTAAAAACTATTCTCCTTGGGACAAAAAGTAGGGAAAATCCAAACTTTAAATAGTCAGAACAGGAATATAGGGAAAATCTTGTTCTAGTAATAACTGGGATTTCCCTCACTTTAAACAGATTTGCTTTCCTTTTCTGTTTTGACTACAGGACAGGTACATTTCCCAATAGGGAACAGATTGAAGATATATGAAACCACTAACATTGCTTTGATATTCATTAGGATAAGTTAAAAGGAAGAATTACAATTTCTGCTGTGTTTTTAGTGTTGTCTGACCCCACTCAGTAGACCTTCCCTCACTTCCCGCCCCTCTGACACCGATACAAGAAATGTGTAGAGTGGTTGTGACTGGGACAGGAATGTGTTTGAACTTTTGTCTGTGTCCCAAATGGAAAAACTTCAGAGGTGAAATCTCCTTAGCGAGGACATAGAAAGCAATAAAAAGCTTATAGTCTCTAAACCTTCTCTGCTTACAGCTGATTTTACAAGAGAAAAGTTATTTATATATATATATATATATATATATATATATATATATATATATAGCGATACCCCCAGCTAAGAGGGCTGCTGGTATATTTTGGGCCAGGTAGTGCACCCTGTCAACCCCTGGCAATCGGCTCTACCCTCCCTTGGCACAGTTAGTAGGGGATGATAGGATTGTGTGGCCTGCAACTCACGGTGACACAATCCTATAGCAAGAACACACAGCAATAAGTTAAACTATATTTAACCGGCACTTCTGCTGAGTAAATGACACCAACACCAGTATAGTTGACCCTTATGTGTTTACTCAAATTAGTGGGTAAGCAAAAGAACAACAGTGTACATCTCATGTGCAGAGCCTTGCAATAAAACAGTATTTAAATGAGCAGACAAGTATACAGTACTATGCAACCCTAACTGTCCCCGCTGCAGCTATTCTCCCTCGTGGACAAGATGGCGCCCCGCAATGTCTATGCTACCCAGTCAGGCCTGACTGAACTAAGTGAAAGTCTTGCAGAGAAATCTTCGCTAGCAAACGGCGGTGCACTTTGAAGAATAAACTGTAATCCACAAGGGTAACAGGGATACTGTATCTGTCTCTGAGCAGGTGCTCTCTCACCCAACCGGACCAGTCCGTTTCTTCCTCTGCTGTGTCTAGGTACACAGGTCTCTCGACATCCGAGTCCTCGGTCCTCCTGGCAACGATGCAGCAACAATGGAGAGATATCCCTCAGGTTCCTCAGTGAGAGCGGAAGGCTCTTTGGAGAAGGGCCCAGGCTTCGGGCCTAAAGTCACAGCAAACTCAGACACGAGTTCCACTTGCTGGGCGGGCGGTGTCCAAAGAGAAATATTTCCGTTCCGCCTTCTCTTATAAAGTCCACCCCAGCAGTCCCTGCGTGGGACAATGCACCCTGGGTGTCTTAATGTCTACTGGGTAATGTAGTTTCTGCGGGATTGAAGAGAAATACCCCGCTACATATATATATATATATATTAGGGCTGCAGAAATTAACGATTAATCCCTGGATTAATCGTAAAAAAAATTGATTGATCAAAATTATTTTGATCGGTACTCACCTCTCCGCCGGCTTCCGGGTCTCCGCTGCCTCGCCCATAGGAAAGGCTGCGGCTTCGGCCTAGCTCCGGAGCGGCGGCCATCTTGGTCCACCCGGCGGTGGCCTAGGTGAGCTCCTAGAGCGGCGTCATCACCTCTCAACTGCTCGTGGATCCAGGCGGAGGGGGTCTGCCGGCTTCTATTCTGGTATGTCTGCTGGGGGAGATGTCTATTACAGTGGGGGAGATGTCTTATTACAGTGGGGGAGATGTCTATTACAGTGGGGGAGATGTCCTATTACAGTGGGGGAGATGTCCTATTACAGTGGGGGAGATTGCGGATATTACAGTGGGGAGATTGCGGATATTACAGTGGGGGAGATGTCCTATTACAGTGGGGGAGATTGTGGATATTGCAGTGGGGAGATTGCGGATATTACAGTGGGGAGATTGTGGATATTACAGTGGGGAGATTGTGGATATTACAGTGGGGAGATTGCGGATATTACAGTGGGGATATTGCGGATATTACAGTGGGGAGATTGCGGATATTACAGTTCGGAGATTGCGGATATATTACAGTGGGGGATATATCAGTGGGGGAGATTGCGGATATTACAGTGGGGGAGATGTCCTATTACAGTGGGGGAGATTGTGGATATTACAGTGGGGAGATTGTGGATATTACAGTGGGGAGATTGTGGATATTACGGTGGGGGAGATGTGGATATTACAGTGGGGGAGATTGTGGATATTACAGTGGGGAGATTGTGGATACTACAGTGGGGAGATAACATGGCTATATTACAGTGGGGGAGATTGTGGATATTACAGTGGGGGAGATGACGTGGATATATTACAGTGGGGAGATTGTGGATATTACAGTGGGGGAGATGACGTGGATATATTACAGGGGGTGGGATTGTGGATATTACAGTGGGGGAGATTGTGGATATTACAGTCTTCTTTTGTAGCGGGGTCCCCAAAGCTATACCTAAATTTAGGGGAAGGTTTGAGCTGTAGTTGGGCTCAGACCACCTTAATTGTTAGAGCATTCTATTTTACACCGCAGGTAGTATACTGGTGTGTAGTTCCCTGTGGCCTGTAGGTGGCACTGCCATAATGGGCCAGGGTTGAACCGCTGGTATAGTGCTGTGCCTTGGATGTCCTCTCTCTACGGTTGTGTGGTGGGCGTGGTCGGCTTGCTGTGCACGCTAGGAGAGGATATAAAAGGGGCAGACGCTGCTTGCGAGGGGGTCTTCGGTTCTTTTCGGGTCTTGATGGTCGGTTCCGGTATGAGCCCAGGGGGCCATCGTGGAGTGTGGTACCTGGCCCTCCTGGCCAGGGGCCCACGTACGCATCAGTCCCAGGCGCCTTTAGCCCTGGGGCTGCAGCAACAGCCTTGGGCCCAGCACCTTTAGCTGGAGCCCGTGTCCTGGAAGGAGAAATCCCAGGGTGCCTCTGGCATGGGGACCCGTTCTGAGATGAGGAGGCCGGGGGAGGACACTTCTGAAGGACCAGTGAGAAGTTCACAGAGAAAGAAGGGCATGGTAACTCTCTGGAGGGATAGATCCATCCAACACTAGAGGATTGGGATTAACGGTTCTGTGGCAGAGAATCTCCTAGTCGCATCTAGAAGGGGAAAACTAAAGAAAGGTATGAGCATCACTTTGGCTGCTAGGATCCGCTTTCATAGGGAACTATCCGGGTGAGCTAAGCCTACTTGAGGAACGAGTAGTGAATTCATAATTTGTCTTGTGCCTGGACTCATATCCAAACTCTTACTGTCCTGTCTTCTATCCACCCTTTTCTATCCATTGACTTTGCATATAAAGAAATAAACTCTACGTTGGAGTTTACTACAGGTGTGGACCTTGGAGTTACTTGGGGATACAAAGACTTGTCCTTACATTCTAAGAGATGGGAACCAACTAAAGAGAGAACCTTGCTGAAGGACCCTAGTTTGTGGCACCGCTCAACCTCTTCACACAAGAGGGTACGGGCAGGTAGCATGGTGTGTCTTTCCTGCAAGTGAGCCAAAGGCAGGTAAAAGACCAATCCGTGTGCTACACTGAATGCTGGGAACACAATTTGGCATGTATAACACAATAGCATATATAAGTGTTGTTACCTTTCTCTGGTAACAATCCCTCAAGAAACAAAGATACTTCAAACAGAATTGCTTCACTTAACCAAGGGCAAACTTTACTTGGTGTGAGAAAAAAAACAGTAATACACATATGCATACAGTTGACTCAGCGGGGCCCTGCAAGAGTCAATATGAATAAGGTAAGAAAGATCTTCAAACAAAGTTAACTCTATTTGCAATTAAGAAAACAGTCTATGCTCGCGAGCTCCCCCAGTGGGCAACACCACCCCGTGTCCTGTAAGTGTTAGTTCCAGTCAGGCCTGATAAAGACCACTATACGAGTTCCTCAATAGTGGGAGTCTTCGCTAGCAAACGTTGGTGCACTTTAATTTGTAATCCAAGGGAACCTAAAGATGCAACTAAACTTTTGCAGATACAATGTGTAACGGGTCCCCAAATATCAAGGGGTATTAATGCCGTTTACGATGTTCCCTCTCCTAGACACACATCCACTCGCTACCGATATCCACAGCTAAACGACCCTTTCCTATAGGACCCGACCCCTCTGGAAGAAAACGAGACGCACTCTGTCTCTTCTGTAGTAGGAATGAATTTATTAATGCCAAACATTGTAACTTTATACACAATTCAGGGCACATGATTTAACATGAACAAGGGCCCAGCTCCACCCACACATCCCAAAACTCAACACCTCATCCTGACGTCTGCTAGGCTTCAAAAGATCCCAACACAATAGAATATACGATCTCCAATACACATTTTTCCACAAAGGGTTGGCAGCCAGTCTGTCTGGCGACAACAGGTTCTAAACCCTTTACATCTTAAATCCCTTTGTATTGTAAATCCCAGTCTGCCTTTACAATACACACAAGTATAGGGTTAATTACTTCTATTCACACCAGACCTTCCCAAGTCATACTGAACAATAGAAATGAAAAACAACTTAATTCCTCACAGCAATGATACTTAACCCCCACATACAGTATACATCCAATCTATATACAATGTATATACAGCCTTGAATATGGCTATCATAGACCATATTGGGGTTTTCATTCACCCTGTGCCCCTAATAGAGACACAGGGTGATTGACACATAAGAGCCATTGGGGAAGCTGGCGCAAGGGTATTTCATACTTCCTAAGCGATTCTGAGTTCCCCGGGCCTTCCCGTTACACAATGTTTGTGGAAGGGACTCTCAGTTAGTATAACGCCACTTAAACTGCGTAGTTATCACACGCTGCACTATATTCTGCGACGTGCACTACTCTACTACAGTTGCAGAACCTGGGCAGGTGCCCGCTCACCCGAACAGGCCTAGTCCACCTGAGTTTCCTCACTGCTGGCACCTCGATCCGTGGCCTCTCCGCAACGTGCAGTCTCCGGTCCCTCTATCGGCAGCAAAAGATGTCAGCCGATGGACGACTCCGGTCTCTGGGAAGCGCTGGACACACAGAGGGAGATCACTCTCCTGGCTTGGTGATCCTCCACAGGGTTGTAGGCCCAGGCTTCAGGCCTAGTCCCTCTGGTAACAGGCCTCACACACACGTCTTGCAGGGAGGAGGTGAAAATCCCAAGAGGCCGAACAAAGCTCCTCCCCTCCTTTAAGTAGACTCCCCATAAAGCAGTGCGGAGATGCAATGCACTTTGGGAGGACAATTGCACTGTGGGTACCATAGTCTTATTATCTACTTATGTCAATGGAGTCCCGTTATCCAGGTACCGCAAGTTCCACAATGCATTGCTTCACAAGGTTAATGACAGTCTTATATTACACCACAAACCGCCACCCCGCTACATGTGTCTATTAATGCACAATAGTATCAGGAACTTTAGGACCCCTTTCACACTGGAGGCATTTTTCAGGCACTAAAGGGCAGCCCCAGTGTGAGAGCCCGAGTGCTTTCACACTGGAGCGGTGCGCTTGCATTAGAAAAAATCCTGCAAGCAGCATCTTTGGAGCAGTTTAGGGGTGGTGTATACACCGCTCCTCCACTGCCGCTGCGCATTGAAATGAATGGGCACCGCTGCAGAAGTGCCTGCAAAGTGCTTTGGCAGCAACGCTTTTCGGGTGCATTTAACCCTTTCTTCGGCCTCTAGTGGGGGTTAAAAACGCCCCGCTAGTGGCCGAAAGGTGCCGCCAAAACGACGGTAAATAGACGCTAAAACTAAAACTAGCAACGCTTTACCGCTAACGCCGCCATGCTGTGAGTGTGAAAGGGGTCTAAGTGACAGCTATGCTAGTAATTTATGTCTTAACATGTCTCCAGATTCAAATCCAAAAAGGCCAGCAATTTTTCAGCAGGGATAATGTGCCACATACTCAGCTAAAATGTAACTATGAGCCAAATGTAAAAAAAATTACATATATGCTGCAATCTGGCAATAGCATTAAAACAGCAGTTTTTGTTTTTCTGAGTCCTCTCTTTAATATAATTGTATTACCTGTAGGGATGAGCTTCGTGTTCGAGTCGAACACACGTTCGACTCGAACATCGGCTGTTCGATCGTTCGACGAAGATCAACGTTATGGGCCGTTCGCGCCAAATTCAAGTGGCGCGTCACGGCCCATAATTCACTGCGGCATCGCAGTGCATTGCTGGCTGATGATTGGCCAAGCATGCACTATGACCCCGCATGCTTGGCCAATCACAGCGCCAGCAGCGAGGAGAGCCATAATTGGCTACAGGCAGGATGCCTGTGGCCAATCATAGCTCAGGGGGGTTTAGTACACGCCCCACACTATAAAAGGCTGCCAGCGCGGCGGCCTTGTGTAGTGTGTTCCGGCGTGCAGAGAAAGAGCTTGATAGGCAGGGAGAGTGTTTTTGACATCCTTTGAAACCTTGTGCATTTGCAGTCTGTTGGTGTGCAGGGACAGAGAAGGATAGGCAGAGAGAGTGTCAGTGACATCCTTTGAAACCTTGTGCATTTACAGTGTGTTGGCGTACAGGGATAGAGAAGGAAAGGCAGGGAGAGTGTCAGTGACATCCTTTGAAACCTTGTGCATTTACAGTGTGTTGGTGTGCAGGGACAGAGAAGGATAGGCAGGGAGAGTGTCAGTGACATCCTTTGAAACCTTGTGCATTGACAATGTGTTGGCGTGCAGGGACAGAGAAGGATAGGCAGGGAGAGTGTCAGTGACATCCTTTGAAACCTTGTGCATTTACAATGAGAAAAAGGGGGGGACAGCGGGTATACTCAGTACCCAGGGATTTTTTGAAAACACGGTGCTTGATAGAGATAAACACAATTGTCAAAATCAATAAAAGATTAAATTTTATTACATGAAGCATAAAAACAATACACAAAATTATTAACCATCCTTCAAGATATGTAGGTCAGTTTTCAAAAAGATGCAATTCACTGCTTGATTTCCACTCAACTAGTTTCGCTCCCAGCGGAGCTTCTTCAGGAGTGTAATAGAGTAATAGCAGGTTTAAACTGTGAATACAGGATGTACAACAATTAGCAACATAGAATGGTTAAAAGTATGTAAGACTTTAATGTTGAACATTTCAGAAAAATTGATAAATTGACGTGCCCAAAGCACGCTAATGGTTAAGTAGTTCATAAGGGTAGATCATTAACACAATAGATCCGTTCACACTGAAATGGTGATGGCCCATGCTGAGCATCATACAAACACATATGTATACACTCACCGACTTACATGTGTAGCTACAAACTGGAAGAACAAATGGCATTTCCACTGGTATTAGTTGACCGGTTTGCCCAATCCACTGAAACAACCCATAGGGTTAGCAACCACAAGGGTAAAGAAAATCTATTGAAGACTGAAAATAGAAAGCATACAAAAGGTATATAGTGAATAGATGTTAAATCTAGCAAATTCAACATAATTCATCCTGAAATGGATGGAAAGACAACCTCTTACCTTGAGAGGTTGTTAGTATGGGTCACTAGATCCAAAGTCAGCAGTATGCCAATAGGGAGTTGTAAAAATCCTTATAGAGCACAAAGTGTCTATTTGTGCTAAGAAAGACAAACCCTCGGGCTGAATGATTGGAAACACATAGTGAAAAAATAACTTCACTGGTTACATTGCACTCAAGATGGTTGGGTGGGATGGATGAGCTGGTCACCAGCTGTAAATAAAAAAATATAGCAGACAAAGTGATGAGCAACCTCGGCCACTGCGAGGAGAAAGTTATCAACACAGCGGACAAGCGATTGTCCATAACAGCAGCCTACCTGGGCAAGTTGAAAAGGGGTCAGAATCCGTCCGGCTGGAGCAGGTATATCTCCAAGCCCCAGGGCGGCGAAAGATCCTCGCAGACTGTCGGCGGACCGGAGCCGCATTTAAAATACCCCCATCGCGGCGGCGTCTGACGTCATCGCCGCGATGCGGACGTACATTGGTGGATCAATGATGACGCGCACCGCCGTCCAAGAGTTGGACTGGCGTGAGCGTCATTGAGACAGCAGCCAACGTGGCGTGTCACACACCAAGCGAGGTGTGTGTCAGTCAGCTGGACGCTGCTGAGGCCAGCCGCGCCATCTTAAATAAGGGAAAACAGAATATATAGATAATAGTAAATGAACCCAGCGTCATTGAGAGAGTGGGAACAAGAGTATATATGGTGTAATGACATTAATAATCAAAATCTATATTGAAGCAGCGCAGGTGGAACTCACAGAATGACTGTCAACATTGATCATCAATTTGGGGCACCCCATTGAAAGCTCGACTGGCATCACGAGTATATCAAAGCAGGGGGCCCCCGGGCGTCCGTATGGTTGCCCGGGGTGAATCATGAATTGAGCCAGTCAGCAAATACCAGATGCAATATAGAGAAAATAAATTTGGTATGAAAATTTTTTTTTTTTATTATTATACAGGGACACATTGTGTCACCCAAGTAGATAAATAATCGAAATTAGATAATAACTAGAATGCCAATTTTTCACAAAGAGTAAACCCAATTTGTAGCAAGGGTCTGAAGTAAAGCAAATGGGCGGAACTGGTGAAGCTCAGGATGGAACATGAACATACAGTATGACGGATTACATGAATCATGAAAAATACATTGTAAGTTAAACTTTCCAACTTAGGAAACATGTGTTAATATATGAGGAATGCAAAGTGTTGCAAGGGATGAATCTAAGTGAGATAAAGAAATGAAAAAAGATTGAAGATAAAATAATATGAAATGAAAAAATGATAACTGGACTCAATTTGAATTTATAACAATATAGCAAAAAATTAAAAAAAATATATTGATGAATATTAGATAATGGAGTAAATGTTGGACGAACAATGCTATAGTAATTCACGGCAGAACTCTATAAAAACGGCTTAAAGCTAAAGGCATCGTTTAAACCAGGGTGCCTAAGAGCTGATAACCTATGGATCCATCTGGCCTCTTTCTGCAGTAGAATTTTATCAAAATTCCCTCCTCTCTCCCCTGGGGGAATGTGTTCTAAGGCGGAAAAATGCATTACTGCACTATCAAATTGATGAAACAGACCTACATGCCGGCTAATTGGGGTTTCCATTTTCTTTTTCCTTATCAGAGAAACATGGTCTCTGACACGGTGAAAGAAGGGCCTTTTGGTCTTGCCGACATAGAATGCATCACATTGGCATTGCATTAAGTATACTATACCAATGGATTGGCACGTGACTGAAAACATAGGTCTGTGTACTTGTCCGTCCGGAAGAGTAACCGTGGAGGAGGAATGTAAATATCTGCAGAATTTACATTTATGACAAGGCCTAGTGCCCCTAAACGGGATGGGATTAGACGGCGATGAAGAAAAGTGGCTATGGACCAGAGTGTCTCGTAGAGATCGCGCTCTCTTGTAGGTGATCTGTGGATACGGTTTGATAAATTTAGAAATTTGATCATCGCTGGTTAGTAGGTACCAGTATTTTTGTAGGATGAGGCGCACCTGTTGGTGTTGGTTTGAAAATGTAGTTATCAACCTAACACCCGGGTCAGATTTTGTTTTCTTGGGACCATGCAGAAGAGCACTTCTATTTTGTTTTTTGGTTCTAGCATAAGCCTTTTTAAGGCACTTGTTGCTGTAACCTCGTTCTAAAAAACGGGCCCTCAATAGTTTAGCCTCATGTTCAAAGTCCTTTGAACTGCTACAGTTCCGCCGCAATCTCAAATATTGCCCATAGGGCACACTTGAGATCAGAGGTTTGGGATGGGCACTCCCTGCATGCAGCAGGGAGTTTCCAGCCGAAGATTTACGATAAAGGGAGGTGCTGATGGTACCATCAGTTTTGATGTTGATTTTGAGATCCAGAAAGGTCAACTCCCTTTGGCTAATTTCAAAAGTGAATTTGAGATTAAAGTTATTGATCTTTAAGGAATCAAGGAAAGTGGTAAGGGCATCTCTGGGGCCGGTCCAAATAAAGAAAATATCGTCAATGAATCGTCGCCATATTGGGATAAAATCCAAATGGCTCTGTAAATCCTCTCTAAAAAAGAGGTTTCTCTCCCACCCCCCCAGATACAGGTTCGCGTAGGAGGGGGCACACTTGGTCCCCATTGCCACCCCCTGTATCTGGAGGTAGTGGGAGTCTCCAAACAAAAAAATATTGTTAGATAAAATGAATTCGAGAAGGTTCAAAATGAACGAGATATAGGCCCGAGGGATGCCCCCATCCTCGGTGATGAAGCCCTCCACAACCTCCACACCAAGTTGGTGTGGTATGGAGTTGTAGAGGGCCTCAACATCAAGTGCCACCAACCAAGATCCCTCAGGCACAGAAATGCCATCTAAGGTTCTTAAAAGGTCAGTTGTATCCTGTAGATACGATACCAGCCCTTCAACATGAGGTCTGAGAAAGTCATCGATCAGTTGACTAGCCGTCTCTGTCAGGGAACCATTGCCCGAGACAATAGGACGTCCCGGGGGAGAGGACAAGTTCTTGTGAACTTTAGGTAATGCATAGAGAGTGGGGGTTCTAGGATTGGCGACACTGAGAAATTCCCAAGTTTTTTTGGTGATTAAACCATCATGATATGCACTGCCGATCAAATGTCTGTACCGTTCAGTAACCAGATGCAAATGAGCACTAGATACTTTCCGGTACCAACTTTTGTTGGTCAGTAGGTTCATGACCATTTGCTCATAGTCACAACAGTTCATAACCACCAAGTTGCCCCCCTTGTCGGAGGGCTTGATGATAATCTCTTTGTTGAGCTGTAGAGATCGCAATGCCTCACGTTGAGAATCACTAAGATTGGAATCGGCCTGTGATTTCCAGTTTGACTGGTTTATCTCCAACGTCACCTGTTTTGTGAAAGCCCAAATATTAGGATTTCCCTGTAGTAATGGGAATAAATTGGATTTGGGTTTGTATTCCCGTTGAACAGATTTTATTACCAAAGGATTAGAGGAGGATGGGGCCTGGGGGGGAGGGGAGGGCAACGTTGACATACACTGTTCCTCTAGAGCCCGTGCCTCATCAAGGTCCGTGAGGTCAACGTTGCCCTCCTCCCATAGCTCCATGAGTTCCTCAAGAGCCTTTAAGTCCTCAATGTTCATTTCCTGCCATAAAGGATTGGCCAGAGTGGTAGTCTGAGACTGATCTTCAGGTTTGTCATAAAGAACTCGGAATAGTAATTTCCTGGAAAATAGATTTAAATCTTTGATGAGTTCGAACTTATCAATTTGGTGAGTAGGGCAAAAAGTAAGTCCCAGTTTTAAAACTGAGATCTGATCAGGGGTCAATGCATATGAGGACAAATTGATTACCTCAAGTTCGTTTTCGAGAATTTTTGATTCTGTGGATCTGAATTTACCTGCTTCCTTGGGTCTAGTGCCAACGACGGAGCTGGCTGAGCCAGCCGAAAATCCGCCTGATTGGAAAGACAAGGGTGCGCAGAATTGCTTACCTGTGCCGCAAGTGAGGAAGTGAGGGCTGAGGTGGAGATGGGAGTGATGAGTGGTTGGATAGAATGTGTCATCGCAGTGCCGGAAGTTGAGGAGATTTTGGCCGAGGTTGCCCTGGTCGTGATGGGTGCCCGAGACGAGGCAGTGCGCTGAGAAGGGAAAGATTTAGTGGATGTCTTACCATTACGGGCCTGAAAAAAGCCGTGAGTTTTAGGCATAGGGAGTGCCTCTGGTGCCTGTGAGGAAGAAAAAGAGGAAGCAGAAGAGTCAGATTCACTAGGATCATGGTATGATTCATTTGATTGACGTTTAGTATTTTGAAAACGTCTGCGGCTTTTGAAACTCGTGCCCCAATTGTAGGCCTGAATATTATCGTATGCCAATTTGTCCCTGACAAACTTTTTTTCTTTGGTTTTAAGAATATTGGAGACAAACACCTCCAAATCAGCTTTTAAGGAAGTTTCTCTGACTATAAACGATTCATCAGAGACGATGGTTTCATTGGCTTTATAGAGGTCTTCAATTTCTCTATCAATAGCAATCAAATCAGAAGCGTATTGTTTATTCAATAGTTCCATCATGTGGATGGAACAGGTTTGGAGGTTAGTTTCCCATTCTGCTTTGAATGCAGGATCAATTTGGTTCAAGGTAGGAAAAATTTGAACTCGAAGACCCCAAGGGACAACATTGTCCTCTATATATTTAAGAAAGTACCATCTATTCCAAAATAGTCTGGACTTTCTTTCCAACATCCGTTGGAGTCTCATGATAAAGCGATCCATGGACAGACCTCCACTGGCAGTGTTTTGAGCCTTGTGGATTTTGTCCATGTAGCCTTCGAAAGCATTACCGCAGTAGCTTGCCATGTTGGTACTACAAGGGGACAAATGAACAAGATAACAGTGAAAAGGCACCAATGAATAAGGATAAAGAGTAGGATAATAAGAAAGAAACAAAAAAAAAAAAAAAAAGAGAAAAATAAACAAATAGATTCAGCACTTTGCAACAGTACATAGATGCATGAACACCATACTAATGTTATTAAAAATTTGGAATGGTCCTTAAATAGTATTGGTATCGCACTTGAGAATCAAGCGGGATACTGCATAAATTTATACAAAAATGATTTGACTAAGTACAAGAGCACCCCAGAGAGAGAAGGGTGGGTAACACCCGGGTATTTGAAAACTAATATATTGGGGTACTCTTGGTCAAATCAAAAAGCACCACATCCCATTGTAATTTAATATGAGAAAAAGGGGGGGACAGCGGGTATACTCAGTACCCAGGGATTTTTTGAAAACACGGTGCTTGATAGAGATAAACACAATTGTCAAAATCAATAAAAGATTAAATTTTATTACATGAAGCATAAAAACAATACACAAAATTATTAACCATCCTTCAAGATATGTAGGTCAGTTTTCAAAAAGATGCAATTCACTGCTTGATTTCCACTCAACTAGTTTCGCTCCCAGCGGAGCTTCTTCAGGAGTGTAATAGAGTAATAGCAGGTTTAAACTGTGAATACAGGATGTACAACAATTAGCAACATAGAATGGTTAAAAGTATGTAAGACTTTAATGTTGAACATTTCAGAAAAATTGATAAATTGACGTGCCCAAAGCACGCTAATGGTTAAGTAGTTCATAAGGGTAGATCATTAACACAATAGATCCGTTCACACTGAAATGGTGATGGCCCATGCTGAGCATCATACAAACACATATGTATACACTCACCGACTTACATGTGTAGCTACAAACTGGAAGAACAAATGGCATTTCCACTGGTATTAGTTGACCGGTTTGCCCAATCCACTGAAACAACCCATAGGGTTAGCAACCACAAGGGTAAAGAAAATCTATTGAAGACTGAAAATAGAAAGCATACAAAAGGTATATAGTGAATAGATGTTAAATCTAGCAAATTCAACATAATTCATCCTGAAATGGATGGAAAGACAACCTCTTACCTTGAGAGGTTGTTAGTATGGGTCACTAGATCCAAAGTCAGCAGTATGCCAATAGGGAGTTGTAAAAATCCTTATAGAGCACAAAGTGTCTATTTGTGCTAAGAAAGACAAACCCTCGGGCTGAATGATTGGAAACACATAGTGAAAAAATAACTTCACTGGTTACATTGCACTCAAGATGGTTGGGTGGGATGGATGAGCTGGTCACCAGCTGTAAATAAAAAAATATAGCAGACAAAGTGATGAGCAACCTCGGCCACTGCGAGGAGAAAGTTATCAACACAGCGGACAAGCGATTGTCCATAACAGCAGCCTACCTGGGCAAGTTGAAAAGGGGTCAGAATCCGTCCGGCTGGAGCAGGTATATCTCCAAGCCCCAGGGCGGCGAAAGATCCTCGCAGACTGTCGGCGGACCGGAGCCGCATTTAAAATACCCCCATCGCGGCGGCGTCTGACGTCATCGCCGCGATGCGGACGTACATTGGTGGATCAATGATGACGCGCACCGCCGTCCAAGAGTTGGACTGGCGTGAGCGTCATTGAGACAGCAGCCAACGTGGCGTGTCACACACCAAGCGAGGTGTGTGTCAGTCAGCTGGACGCTGCTGAGGCCAGCCGCGCCATCTTAAATAAGGGAAAACAGAATATATAGATAATAGTAAATGAACCCAGCGTCATTGAGAGAGTGGGAACAAGAGTATATATGGTGTAATGACATTAATAATCAAAATCTATATTGAAGCAGCGCAGGTGGAACTCACAGAATGTCTGTCAACATTGATCATCAATTTGGGGCACCCCATTGAAAGCTCGACTGGCATCACGAGTATATCAAAGCAGGGGGCCCCCGGGCGTCCGTATGGTTGCCCGGGGTGAATCATGAATTGAGCCAGTCAGCAAATACCAGATGCAATATAGAGAAAATAAATTTGGTATGAAAATTTTTTTTTTTTTTTTTTTTTTTTTTTTTTTATTATTATACAGGGACACATTGTGTCACCCAAGTAGATAAATAATCGAAATTAGATAATAACTAGAATGCCAATTTTTCACAAAGAGTAAACCCAATTTGTAGCAAGGGTCTGAAGTAAAGCAAATGGGCGGAACTGGTGAAGCTCAGGATGGAACATGAACATACAGTATGACGGATTACATGAATCATGAAAAATACATTGTAAGTTAAACTTTCCAACTTAGGAAACATGTGTTAATATATGAGGAATGCAAAGTGTTGCAAGGGATGAATCTAAGTGAGATAAAGAAATGAAAAAAGATTGAAGATAAAATAATATGAAATGAAAAAATGATAACTGGACTCAATTTGAATTTATAACAATATAGCAAAAAATTAAAAAAAATATATTGATGAATATTAGATAATGGAGTAAATGTTGGACGAACAATGCTATAGTAATTCACGGCAGAACTCTATAAAAACGGCTTAAAGCTAAAGGCATCGTTTAAACCAGGGTGCCTAAGAGCTGATAACCTATGGATCCATCTGGCCTCTTTCTGCAGTAGAATTTTATCAAAATTCCCTCCTCTCTCCCCTGGGGGAATGTGTTCTAAGGCGGAAAAATGCATTACTGCACTATCAAATTGATGAAACAGACCTACATGCCGGCTAATTGGGGTTTCCATTTTCTTTTTCCTTATCAGAGAAACATGGTCTCTGACACGGTGAAAGAAGGGCCTTTTGGTCTTGCCGACATAGAATGCATCACATTGGCATTGCATTAAGTATACTATACCAATGGATTGGCACGTGACTGAAAACATAGGTCTGTGTACTTGTCCGTCCGGAAGAGTAACCGTGGAGGAGGAATGTAAATATCTGCAGAATTTACATTTATGACAAGGCCTAGTGCCCCTAAACGGGATGGGATTAGACGGCGATGAAGAAAAGTGGCTATGGACCAGAGTGTCTCGTAGAGATCGCGCTCTCTTGTAGGTGATCTGTGGATACGGTTTGATAAATTTAGAAATTTGATCATCGCTGGTTAGTAGGTACCAGTATTTTTGTAGGATGAGGCGCACCTGTTGGTGTTGGTTTGAAAATGTAGTTATCAACCTAACACCCGGGTCAGATTTTGTTTTCTTGGGACCATGCAGAAGAGCACTTCTATTTTGTTTTTTGGTTCTAGCATAAGCCTTTTTAAGGCACTTGTTGCTGTAACCTCGTTCTAAAAAACGGGCCCTCAATAGTTTAGCCTCATGTTCAAAGTCCTTTGAACTGCTACAGTTCCGCCGCAATCTCAAATATTGCCCATAGGGCACACTTGAGATCAGAGGTTTGGGATGGGCACTCCCTGCATGCAGCAGGGAGTTTCCAGCCGAAGATTTACGATAAAGGGAGGTGCTGATGGTACCATCAGTTTTGATGTTGATTTTGAGATCCAGAAAGGTCAACTCCCTTTGGCTAATTTCAAAAGTGAATTTGAGATTAAAGTTATTGATCTTTAAGGAATCAAGGAAAGTGGTAAGGGCATCTCTGGGGCCGGTCCAAATAAAGAAAATATCGTCAATGAATCGTCGCCATATTGGGATAAAATCCAAATGGCTCTGTAAATCCTCTCTAAAAAAGAGGTTTCTCTCCCACCCCCCCAGATACAGGTTCGCGTAGGAGGGGGCACACTTGGTCCCCATTGCCACCCCCTGTATCTGGAGGTAGTGGGAGTCTCCAAACAAAAAAATATTGTTAGATAAAATGAATTCGAGAAGGTTCAAAATGAACGAGATATAGGCCCGAGGGATGCCCCCATCCTCGGTGATGAAGCCCTCCACAACCTCCACACCAAGTTGGTGTGGTATGGAGTTGTAGAGGGCCTCAACATCAAGTGCCACCAACCAAGATCCCTCAGGCACAGAAATGCCATCTAAGGTTCTTAAAAGGTCAGTTGTATCCTGTAGATACGATACCAGCCCTTCAACATGAGGTCATGTTCATTTGTCCCCTTGTAGTACCAACATGGCAAGCTACTGCGGTAATGCTTTCGAAGGCTACATGGACAAAATCCACAAGGCTCAAAACACTGCCAGTGGAGGTCTGTCCATGGATCGCTTTATCATGAGACTCCAACGGATGTTGGAAAGAAAGTCCAGACTATTTTGGAATAGATGGTACTTTCTTAAATATATAGAGGACAATGTTGTCCCTTGGGGTCTTCGAGTTCAAATTTTTCCTACCTTGAACCAAATTGATCCTGCATTCAAAGCAGAATGGGAAACTAACCTCCAAACCTGTTCCATCCACATGATGGAACTATTGAATAAACAATACGCTTCTGATTTGATTGCTATTGATAGAGAAATTGAAGACCTCTATAAAGCCAATGAAACCATCGTCTCTGATGAATCGTTTATAGTCAGAGAAACTTCCTTAAAAGCTGATTTGGAGGTGTTTGTCTCCAATATTCTTAAAACCAAAGAAAAAAAGTTTGTCAGGGACAAATTGGCATACGATAATATTCAGGCCTACAATTGGGGCACGAGTTTCAAAAGCCGCAGACGTTTTCAAAATACTAAACGTCAATCAAATGAATCATACCATGATCCTAGTGAATCTGACTCTTCTGCTTCCTCTTTTTCTTCCTCACAGGCACCAGAGGCACTCCCTATGCCTAAAACTCACGGCTTTTTTCAGGCCCGTAATGGTAAGACATCCACTAAATCTTTCCCTTCTCAGCGCACTGCCTCGTCTCGGGCACCCATCACGACCAGGGCAACCTCGGCCAAAATCTCCTCAACTTCCGGCACTGCGATGACACATTCTATCCAACCACTCATCACTCCCATCTCCACCTCAGCCCTCACTTCCTCACTTGCGGCACAGGTAAGCAATTCTGCGCACCCTTGTCTTTCCAATCAGGCGGATTTTCGGCTGGCTCAGCCAGCTCCGTCGTTGGCACTAGACCCAAGGAAGCAGGTAAATTCAGATCCACAGAATCAAAAATTCTCGAAAACGAACTTGAGGTAATCAATTTGTCCTCATATGCATTGACCCCTGATCAGATCTCAGTTTTAAAACTGGGACTTACTTTTTGCCCTACTCACCAAATTGATAAGTTCGAACTCATCAAAGATTTAAATCTATTTTCCAGGAAATTACTATTCCGAGTTCTTTATGACAAACCTGAAGATCAGTCTCAGACTACCACTCTGGCCAATCCTTTATGGCAGGAAATGAACATTGAGGACTTAAAGGCTCTTGAGGAACTCATGGAGCTATGGGAGGAGGGCAACGTTGACCTCACGGACCTTGATGAGGCACGGGCTCTAGAGGAACAGTGTATGTCAACGTTGCCCTCCCCTCCCCCCCAGGCCCCATCCTCCTCTAATCCTTTGGTAATAAAATCTGTTCAACGGGAATACAAACCCAAATCCAATTTATTCCCATTACTACAGGGAAATCCTAATATTTGGGCTTTCACAAAACAGGTGACGTTGGAGATAAACCAGTCAAACTGGAAATCACAGGCCGATTCCAATCTTAGTGATTCTCAACGTGAGGCATTGCGATCTCTACAGCTCAACAAAGAGATTATCATCAAGCCCTCCGACAAGGGGGGCAACTTGGTGGTTATGAACTGTTGTGACTATGAGCAAATGGTCATGAACCTACTGACCAACAAAAGTTGGTACCGGAAAGTATCTAGTGCTCATTTGCATCTGGTTACTGAACGGTACAGACATTTGATCGGCAGTGCATATCATGATGGTTTAATCACCAAAAAAACTTGGGAATTTCTCAGTGTCGCCAATCCTAGAACCCCCACTCTCTATGCATTACCTAAAGTTCACAAGAACTTGTCCTCTCCCCCGGGACGTCCTATTGTCTCGGGCAATGGTTCCCTGACAGAGACGGCTAGTCAACTGATCGATGACTTTCTCAGACCTCATGTTGAAGGGCTGGTATCATATCTACAGGATACAACTGACCTTTTAAGAACCTTAGATGGCATTTCTGTGCCTGAGGGATCTTGGTTGGTGGCACTTGATGTTGAGGCCCTCTACAACTCCATACCACACCAACTTGGTGTGGAGGTTGTGGAGGGCTTCATCACCGAGGATGGGGGCATCCCTCGGGCCTATATCTCGTTCATTTTGAACCTTCTCGAATTCATTTTATCTAACAATATTTTTTTGTTTGGAGACTCCCACTACCTCCAGATACAGGGGGTGGCAATGGGGACCAAGTGTGCCCCCTCCTACGCGAACCTGTATCTGGGGGGGTGGGAGAGAAACCTCTTTTTTAGAGAGGATTTACAGAGCCATTTGGATTTTATCCCAATATGGCGACGATTCATTGACGATATTTTCTTTATTTGGACCGGCCCCAGAGATGCCCTTACCACTTTCCTTGATTCCTTAAAGATCAATAACTTTAATCTCAAATTCACTTTTGAAATTAGCCAAAGGGAGTTGACCTTTCTGGATCTCAAAATCAACATCAAAACTGATGGTACCATCAGCACCTCCCTTTATCGTAAATCTTCGGCTGGAAACTCCCTGCTGCATGCAGGGAGTGCCCATCCCAAACCTCTGATCTCAAGTGTGCCCTATGGGCAATATTTGAGATTGCGGCGGAACTGTAGCAGTTCAAAGGACTTTGAACATGAGGCTAAACTATTGAGGGCCCGTTTTTTAGAACGAGGTTACAGCAACAAGTGCCTTAAAAAGGCTTATGCTAGAACCAAAAAACAAAATAGAAGTGCTCTTCTGCATGGTCCCAAGAAAACAAAATCTGACCCGGGTGTTAGGTTGATAACTACATTTTCAAACCAACACCAACAGGTGCGCCTCATCCTACAAAAATACTGGTACCTACTAACCAGCGATGATCAAATTTCTAAATTTATCAAACCGTATCCACAGATCACCTACAAGAGAGCGCGATCTCTACGAGACACTCTGGTCCATAGCCACTTTTCTTCATCGCCGTCTAATCCCATCCCGTTTAGGGGCACTAGGCCTTGTCATAAATGTAAATTCTGCAGATATTTACATTCCTCCTCCACGGTTACTCTTCCGGACGGACAAGTACACAGACCTATGTTTTCAGTCACGTGCCAATCCATTGGTATAGTATACTTAATGCAATGCCAATGTGATGCATTCTATGTCGGCAAGACCAAAAGGCCCTTCTTTCACCGTGTCAGAGACCATGTTTCTCTGATAAGGAAAAAGAAAATGGAAACCCCAATTAGCCGGCATGTAGGTCTGTTTCATCAATTTGATAGTGCAGTAATGCATTTTTCCGCCTTAGAACACATTCCCCCAGGGGAGAGAGGAGGGAATTTTGATAAAATTCTACTGCAGAAAGAGGCCAGATGGATCCATAGGTTATCAGCTCTTAGGCACCCTGGTTTAAACGATGCCTTTAGCTTTAAGCCGTTTTTATAGAGTTCTGCCGTGAATTACTATAGCATTGTTCGTCCAACATTTACTCCATTATCTAATATTCATCAATATATTTTTTTTAATTTTTTGCTATATTGTTATAAATTCAAATTGAGTCCAGTTATCATTTTTTCATTTCATATTATTTTATCTTCAATCTTTTTTCATTTCTTTATCTCACTTAGATTCATCCCTTGCAACACTTTGCATTCCTCATATATTAACACATGTTTCCTAAGTTGGAAAGTTTAACTTACAATGTATTTTTCATGATTCATGTAATCCGTCATACTGTATGTTCATGTTCCATCCTGAGCTTCACCAGTTCCGCCCATTTGCTTTACTTCAGACCCTTGCTACAAATTGGGTTTACTCTTTGTGAAAAATTGGCATTCTAGTTATTATCTAATTTTGATTATTTATCTACTTGGGTGACACAATGTGTCCCTGTATAATAATAAAAAAATTTTTTTTTCATACCAAAGTTATTTTCTCTATATTGCATCTGGTATTTGCTGACTGGCTCAATTCATGATTCACCCCGGGCAACCATACGGACGCCCGGGGGCCCCCTGCTTTGATATACTCGTGATGCCAGTCGAGCTTTCAATGGGGTGCCCCAAATTGATGATCAATGTTGACAGTCATTCTGTGAGTTCCACCTGCGCTGCTTCAATATAGATTTTGATTATTAATGTCATTACACCATATATACTCTTGTTCCCACTCTCTCAATGACGCTGGGTTCATTTACTATTATCTATATATTCTGTTTTCCCTTATTTAAGATGGCGCGGCTGGCCTCAGCAGCGTCCAGCTGACTGACACACACCTCGCTTGGTGTGTGACACGCCACGTTGGCTGCTGTCTCAATGACGCTCACGCCAGTCCAACTCTTGGACGGCGGTGCGCGTCATCATTGATCCACCAATGTACGTCCGCATCGCGGCGATGACGTCAGACGCCGCCGCGATGGGGGTATTTTAAATGCGGCTCCGGTCCGCCGACAGTCTGCGAGGATCTTTCGCCGCCCTGGGGCTTGGAGATATACCTGCTCCAGCCGGACGGATTCTGACCCCTTTTCAACTTGCCCAGGTAGGCTGCTGTTATGGACAATCGCTTGTCCGCTGTGTTGATAACTTTCTCCTCGCAGTGGCCGAGGTTGCTCATCACTTTGTCTGCTATATTTTTTTATTTACAGCTGGTGACCAGCTCATCCATCCCACCCAACCATCTTGAGTGCAATGTAACCAGTGAAGTTATTTTTTCACTATGTGTTTCCAATCATTCAGCCCGAGGGTTTGTCTTTCTTAGCACAAATAGACACTTTGTGCTCTATAAGGATTTTTACAACTCCCTATTGGCATACTGCTGACTTTGGATCTAGTGACCCATACTAACAACCTCTCAAGGTAAGAGGTTGTCTTTCCATCCATTTCAGGATGAATTATGTTGAATTTGCTAGATTTAACATCTATTCACTATATACCTTTTGTATGCTTTCTATTTTCAGTCTTCAATAGATTTTCTTTACCCTTGTGGTTGCTAACCCTATGGGTTGTTTCAGTGGATTGGGCAAACCGGTCAACTAATACCAGTGGAAATGCCATTTGTTCTTCCAGTTTGTAGCTACACATGTAAGTCGGTGAGTGTATACATATGTGTTTGTATGATGCTCAGCATGGGCCATCACCATTTCAGTGTGAACGGATCTATTGTGTTAATGATCTACCCTTATGAACTACTTAACCATTAGCGTGCTTTGGGCACGTCAATTTATCAATTTTTCTGAAATGTTCAACATTAAAGTCTTACATACTTTTAACCATTCTATGTTGCTAATTGTTGTACATCCTGTATTCACAGTTTAAACCTGCTATTACTCTATTACACTCCTGAAGAAGCTCCGCTGGGAGCGAAACTAGTTGAGTGGAAATCAAGCAGTGAATTGCATCTTTTTGAAAACTGACCTACATATCTTGAAGGATGGTTAATAATTTTGTGTATTGTTTTTATGCTTCATGTAATAAAATTTAATCTTTTATTGATTTTGACAATTGTGTTTATCTCTATCAAGCACCGTGTTTTCAAAAAATCCCTGGGTACTGAGTATACCCGCTGTCCCCCCCTTTTTCTCATATTAAATTACAATGGGATGTGGTGCTTTTTGATTTGACCAAGAGTACCCCAATATATTACTTGTGCATTTACAGTCTGTTGGCATGCAGGGACAGAGAAGGATAGGCAGGGAGAGTGTTAGTGACATCCTTTAAAACCTTGTGCATTTACAGTGTGTTGGCGTGCAGGGACAGAGAAGGATAGGCAGGGAGAGTGTCAGTGACATCCTTTGAAACCTTGTGCATTTACAGTGTGTTGGTGTGCAGGGACAGAGAAGGATAGGCAGGGAGAGTGTCAGTGACATCCTTTGAAATCTTGTGCATTTACAATGTGTTGGCGTGCAGGGACAGAGAAGGATAGGCAGGGAGAGTGTCAGTGACATCCTTTGAAACCTTGTGCATTTATAGTCTGTTGGCATGCAGGGACAGAGAAGGATAGGCAGGGAGAGTGTTAGTGACATCCTTTAAAACCTTGTGCATTTACAGTGTGTTGGCGTGCAGGGACAGAGAAGGATAGGCAGGGAGAGTGTCAGTGACATCCCTTGAAACCTTGTGCATTTACAGTGTGTTGGCGTGCAGGGACAGAGAAGGATAGGCAGGGAGAGTGTCAGTGACATCCTTTGAAACCTTGTGCATTTACAGTCTGTTGGCGTGCAGGGACAGAGAAGGATAGGCAGGGAGAGTGTCAGTGACATCCTTTGAAACCTTGTGCATTTACAGTGCGTTGGCGTGCAGGGACAGAGAAGGATAGGCAGGGAGAGTGTCAGTGACATCCTTTGAAACCTTGTGCATTTACAGTCTGTTGGCGTGCAGGGACAGAGAAGGATAGGCAGGGAGAGTGTCAGTGATATCCTTTGAAACCTTGTGCATTTACAGTCTGTTGGCGTGCAGGGACAGAGAAGGATAGGCAGGGAGAGTGTCAGTGACATCCTTTGAAACCTTGTGCATTTACAGTGTGTTGGCTTGCAGGGAAAGAGAAGGATAGGCAGGGAGAGTGTCAGTGATATTCTTTGCTAAACCTCCTGCCCAGTATACACCTGAAGCTACCCCTTATTGCTCGTCGTAGTGTTGTTCTGTTGTGTAACACAGACAGGCATCTGCAAACAGTTACAGTGGGTGTAGATGCCTCCTGCACAGTATACGCTACCCCTTATTGCTCGTTGTGGTGTTGTTCTGTTGTGTAACACAGACAGGCATCTGCAAGCAGTTACAGTGGGTGTAGGTGCCTCCTGCACAGTATACGCTACCCCTTATTGCTCGTGGAGTTGTCCTGTTGTGTAACACAGACAGGCATCTGCTAACAGTTACAGTGGGTGTAGGTGCCTCCTGCACAGTATACGCTACCCCTTATTGCTCGTCGTGGTGTTGTTCTGTTGTGTAACACAGACAGGCATCTGCAAGCAGTTACAGTGGGTGTAGGTGCCTCCTGCACAGTATACGCTACCCCTTATTGCTCGTCGTGGTGTTGTTCTGTTGTGTAACACAGACAGGCATCTGCAAGCAGTTACAGTGGGTGTAGGTGCCTCCTGCACAGTATAGGCTACCCCTTATTGCTTGTGGTGTTGTTCTGTTGTGTAACACAGACAGGCATCTGCAAGCAGTTACAGTGGGTGTAGGTGCCTCCTGCACAGTATACGCTACCCCTTATTGCTCGTCGTGGTGTTGTTCTGTTGTGTAACACAGACAGGCATCTGCAAGCAGTTACAGTGGGTGTAGGTGCCTCCTGCACAGTATACGCTACCCCTTATTGCTCGTGGAGTTTTTCTGTTGTGTAACAGAGACAGGCATCTGCTAACAGTTACAGTGGGTGTAGGTGCCTCCTGCACAGTATACGCTACCCCTTATTGCTCGTGGAGTTGTTCTGTTGTGTAACACAGACAGGCATCTGCTAACAGTTACAGTGGGTGTAGGTGCCTCCTGCACAGTATAAGCTACCCCTTATTGCTCGTTGTGGTGTTGTTCTGTTGTGTAACACAGACAGGCATCTGCAAGCAGTAACAGTGGGTGTAGGTGCCTCCTGCACAGTATACGCTACCCCTTATTGCTCGTGGTGTTGTTCTGTTGTGTAACACAGACAGGCATCTGCAAGCAGTTACAGTGGGTGTAGATGCCTACTGCACAGTATACGCTACCCCTTATTGCTCGTCGTGGTGTTGTTCTGTTGTGTAACACAGACAGGCATCTGCAAGCAGTTACAGTGGGTGTAGGTGCCTCCTGCACAGTATACGCTACCCCTTATTGCTCGTGGAGTTTTTCTGTTGTGTAACACAGACAGGCATCTGCAAGTAGTTACAGTGGGTGTAGGTGCCTCTTGCACAGTATACACCTGAAGCTACCCCGTATTGCTGGTTTTACCATCTCCCTGCAGGCCATTAGAATGTCTGGAAGGCCAACAAAGAGAGGCAGACAGTCACGAGCCAATAAAAGAGGGCAAGCAGGCTCTGTGTCTGGGGGCAACAGTGCTGGTCGTGGACGCGGTGCATTGTCATCAGCACGTGGCCATGGGACACGCTTGTCCTTATTTTCGGCAGCTGGATGTGTTGAGCCGCATCATGCCGAAGACTTGGTAGAGTGGATGACCAAACCCTCCTCATCCTCCTCATCCTCTCTCACCCAGGCTCAGGGTACTGGCAAAGCAGTTACCAAACCGTCCTCTTCCCTCGTATCAATGTCATCATCAGTCACTCCTTCCCTAGACCCACCATGTCCTCCTGAGGAGTCCCCCGGACTGTTTGAGCACAGTGTTGGGTACATGCTCCAGGAGGATGCCCAGCGTTTTGAAGGGTCTGATGATGATACCCAGCTAGAGGAAGGCAGTAGCGTGAGCGCAGAGAGAGGGGATGCTCAAGAAGGACAGCAATCTGGCAGTCATGTTCCAGCAGCTGCAGCATACTGCCAGATTGGCTCCAGTGATGAGGAGGGAGGGGATGATGAGGTCACTGACTCCACATGGGTGCCTGATAGGAGAGAGGAGGAGGAGGAGGATGAGGAGGAGGCACATCTCCAACGAGGCAGGATGCCCTCCGGGGGCCAGCGTAAGGGCAGCACACCGACTAAATCACTCCGCAGAGCTCCGCCTGTGCAGGGCGCTGCCTCTGCCTGTTATTTCAAAAGTTCTTTGGTGTGGGCCTTATTTGCAACATATGTCTCAAGCGTATCTCGCGTGGCCAAAACATCAGCCGCTTGGGCACCACATGCTTGACCAGACATATGTTGACCTACCATGCAGCTCGTTGGCAAGCGTACCTTAAAGACCCACACCAAAGAACAAAGCGGACCTCTCCTTGCTCCTCATCAGCTGGGATCTCCAACCCCACTATACCTTCAGTCCTCTCTGAAACCTGCACTGAGAGGAATGAAGGTGTAGAATTAGGTGTGTCACAGCCAAGTACTTGCGGGCACTCTGCTAGCAGTACACCGAAGTCCGATTGTAACAGGCAAATTTCCCTGCCCCAGCTGCTGGACAGTCGAAAGAAGTTCACTCCCAGCCATCTACATGCCCAGCGGTTGAATGCTAGCTTGGCTAAATTGATAGCACTTCAGCTGCTGCCTTTTCAGTTGGTAGACTCGGCCCCCTTCCGTGAGTTTGTGCAATGTGCGGTTCCTCAGTGGCAGGTTCCCAAACGCCACTTTTTCTCACGGAAGGCGATTCCGGCTCTCTACCGGCATGTGGAAGGCAATGTCCATGCCTCGCTGGACAGGGCGGTCAGCGGTAAGGTGCATATTACCGCTGACTCATGGTCCAGCAGGCATGGACAGGCCCATTTGGTCACTCTTTTGGCAGCTGGGAAGGATGCAGGACAAGGTGCAGTAGTGTTGGAGGTTGTTCCGCCACCACGCCTCCAAAATGCTACTACTGGTTGTGACACACCTCTCTCCTCCACCCCCTCCTCTTCTTCTTCCTCCATGGTCTCTTCCTGTGCTTTGTCCTCGGAACCAGCGGTGCTCCGTAGGCGTTCAAGGGGCTACGCAAGTACGTAGGCAAAAAGATGCCATGCCGTGCTTGCGCTGGTGTGTTTGTGGGACAGGAGCCACACTGGGGCAGAGGTTCTGTCAGTTCTGCAGGGGCAGGCCGAGAGGTGGTTGACGCCACGCCAGCTTAAGCCAGGAATGGTGGTTTGCGACAATGGCACCAACCTCCTCTCCGCCCTCCGACAGGGACAACTGACCCATGTGCCCTGTGTGGCTCACGTCCTTAACCTGGTGATGCAGCGGTTCTTGGGCAGGTACCCGGGCTTACAGGATGTCCTGAGGCAGGCCAGGAAAGTCTGTGTGCATTTCCGCAGATCATATAATGTCAGTGCTCGGCTGGCTGAGCTGCAAAAGGAGTTGAACCTGCCCAAGAACTGCCTTATATGTGACATGCCCACCATGTCAAACTCAACATTGGCCATGCTGCAGCGGCTGCACACGCAGCAGAGGGCCATCAATGAGTAGTGCGACTACGGCACCAGGACATGGTCAGGGGAGCTCGGGTTTTTTTCACCACGCCAGTGGGGCATGATCAGGGATGCATGCACTGTCCTGGCACCATTTGAGGAGGCCACGAGGATGGTGAGCAGTGACAGTGCATGCATCAGTGACACTGTACCTCTTGTCCACCTGTTGGAGCATACGCTGCGTGAAATAATGGACAGGGCACTTGAGGCAGAACAGAGGCAGGAAGAGAAGGACTTCCTTGCCTCTCAAGGCTCCCTTTACCCAGACAGTGTTCCTTCTGTTCCCCCATCGCACAGGAAGAGGACGAGGAGGAGGAGGAGGATTGTGTCAGCACGGAGGTGGAGCCTGGCACTCAGCATCAACAGCAGCACTCTTTTAGGGATGGTTTATAGTCCCAAGAAACCCGTGGACTTGTATGTGGCAGGGAGGAGGTGGCTGCAAATCATGTCGTCCTTAGTGACCCAGAGGACTCCGGACCGAATGCTTCAGCTAACCTACGCTGCATGGCCTCCCTGATCCTGCAAAGTCTGTGGAAGGATCCTCGTATTCTTCGGATCAAGGAGAGGGACCATTACTGGCTGGCCACTCTCCTTGATCCACGGTACAAGGGTAAGGTTGCGGACCTTATCTTACCGTCGCAGAGGGAGCAGAGGATAAGACATCTCCGGGAGGCCTTGCAGAAAGGTCTGTGCAACACGTTCCCAGAGACTGGGAGGTTACAAACTCCTGGTCCTGGACAACGAGTTGCTGAGGCTTCGGTCAGTAGCAGAAGGAGCGGTGGGAAAGGTGGCCGTCTGACCAAAGCGTTCAGACAATTTTTTAGTCCGCAGCCCCAAGGTATGATCGGTTCCAGAAATCATCGCCAGCGTCTGATATACATGGTGCAGGAATACCTAGGGGCAAGGTCAGACTTGGACACTTTTCCCACCGAAAATCCTCTGGCTTACTGGGTCTTGAGGATGGATCACTGGCCAGAGCTTGCACAGTATGCAATTGAGCTACTGGCCTGTCCTGCATCCAGTGTTCTTTCGGAACGTACATTCAGTGCTGCTGGAGGCCTTGTCACGGATCACAGGGTGCGCCTGTCCACCGACTCGGTTGATCGACTGACCTTCATAAAGATGAACCAGTCTTGGATCACCACCAGCTACCAAGCACCTGAAGCTGATGTAACAGAATAATTTATTTTGAAATGTCACATCCCTTCAAGACTGCCTATGCTGATGCTGAGTGACTGTCCTGTTATGTTGACTGACTATCCTCCTCCTCCTCAATGATCCGATTCATGATGATAGCTTGGAAGAACATTTTTGTTTCTGGGTGCCGCCACCAGTGCCTAAGGCCTAATTTTACAGCCCATGTTTAACAGGGGCGTGTAATTACAATTTTTGATGCAATACTTTGCAACAGGGCTCATTGCTGTGCTCCAAGTACAGTATCTGTGAGGTGTTGCAGTGTTGTGGCACCAGTGCCTAAGGCCCAATTTTTCTGCCCCTGTTCAACAGGGGCATGTAATTACAATTCTTGATCTAATAAATCACAGCAGGGCCCATTCATGCACTTACCAAGAGTAACTGTGAGGGCTGACAGTGTTGTAGCACCAGCACCACCACCAAAGGCCCAATTTTTCTGCCCCTCTTCAACAGGGGCATGCAATTACAATTCTTGATCTAATAATTTACAGTAGGGCCCATTCATGTGCCCACCAAGAGTAACTGTGAGAGCTGACAGTATTGTAGCACCAGCACCACCACCAAAGGCCCAATTTTTCTGCCCCTCTTCAACAGGGGCATGCAATTACAATTCTTGATCTAATAATTTACAGTAGGGCCCATTCATGCGTCCACCAAGAGTAACTGTGAGGGCTGACAGTTTTGTAGCACCAGCACCACCACTAAAGGTCCAATTTTTCTGCCCCTCTTCAACAGGGGCATGCAATTAAAATTCTTGATCTAATAATTTACCGTAGGGCCCATTCATTCGCCCACCAAGAGTAACTGTGAGGGCTGACAGTGTTGTAGCACCAGCACCACCACCAAAGGCCCAACTTTTCCTACCACTGTTCAACAACGGCATGTAATTACAATTCCTGATATAATAGTTCACAGCAGGGCATTCCAGCGCCCACCAAGAGTAACTGTGAGGGCTCACAGTGTTGTAACAACACCAACATGTAAGGGGCAAATTTCAGCAGAGTATATACGGCAGGCCCCTACTTTCAAACATCCAACTTACAAACGACTCCTACTTGCAAACGGAAGGAGACAACAGGAAGTGAGAGGAAATCTACCCCTAGGAAGGGAAATTCTCTCCTGTAAGAGTTAATATGGGAAAAAGGTGTCTCCTCTCTACTGATGCTTTATCACCAATCCTTGTTTCAATAAAAACCCCACTTTTCAAAAACATTTGTCACTGGGACAGAAAGTGAGGTGAAATCTTCTGAAGAGGTGCACAGACAGCAAAACAAATGTTACAGGGGTGATAACCCTTCCCTATGTTTTCCAAAAAGCTTAAAAATAGATTTTTTGGCTGGAGCTACACTTAAACAATGTACCTGTTCAAAATTACAAACAGATTCTACTTAAGAACAAACCTACAGTTCCCTGTCTTGTTTGCACCGCCTGTTAAACTGCTGTTCAGAGTACATAGGGCCTTTTTTATTTTGGGTGCAGGGTTCCCCTTAATATCCATACAAGATCCAAAGGGGCTGGTAATGGGCTGGGGTAGGGTAGGGGGGGGGGGGTGATGGGGTAGCCATGCCATTTTTCTCAAATATTTTCATCCATATTACCAGGACAAGACATGACATTAAAGCCGCAAGCAGTTTTAAATGGCTTTTTTTCCTTTAGAAATGTCATTTTGTGCAGGGACAGTTCTAAACACGGGAAACACATGCCACTTCACAGGCATACTTTAGACACCCCCCAGGTACGATATTAAAAAGGAATATTTCACTTTTTTTTTTTCACTTTATGCATCATTAAAATGACTGCTCCCGAAAAACGGACGTTTTTAAAACTTCGTTTTGCATTGATACATGTCCCCTGGGGCAGAACCCGGGTCCCCAAACCCTTTTTAGGACAATAACATGCATATTAGTCGTTATAATTAGCACTTTAGATTTTGAACGTTTGCGTCCATTGTATTTAATAGGGTTCTAACGTTCGCGGCGAACTTTCGGTCCGTTCGCAGGTTCTGGTGCGAACCGAACCCGGGGGTGTTCGGCTCATCCCTAATTACCTGTTGATTCTGCAATTAATACAGCATGTTCTGCAGTGAAATTACACAGCAGTGTTGGCACCTATGGGCAGGGTAACTTTGGATGAACATGTAGTTTTAAATGGACTTCAAATAAAAGAAAAACAAATGAATGTGTATGTAGAACTGAAAAGCTTTCCTTTTTTTAGTTTAACCACTTAAGGACCTCTCACGGCATATATACGTCGGCAAAATGGCACGTACAGGCACAATCACGTACCTGTACGTCCCCTTTAACTGCCTGCCGTGTGGTCGCCTGCATGCCGGCGGCGGCGCGCTCGCGACCCTGCAGTCATCCCCGTGAGTCGGACTGCGGATCCCGCTGGCTCGATCGCCGCGGGGATCCCCGCGATTGTCTCTCGGAGGGATGGAGCGGGGAGATGTTTGTAGAAACACAACATCTCCCCGCTCGCCTACTGACACTGTCACCGATCTCCGCTCTGTGTAATCAGAGCGGAGATCGGTGATGTGTCACTCGTAGCCACGCCCCCCTTAGTTAGAAACACGCCCCTAGGCACACTTAACCCCTTCAGCGCCCCTAGTGGTTAACCCCTTCACTGCCAGTGTAATTTTTACAGTAACCAGTGCATTTTTATTGCACTGATCGCTGTAAAAATGGCAATGGTCCCAAAAATGTGTCAAAAGTGTCCCATGTGTCCACCATAATGTCGCAGTCACAAAAAAAATCACTGATCGCCGCCATTACTAGTAAAAACATTTTTTATAAAAATGCCATGAAACTATCCCCCATTTTGTAAACGCTATAATTTTTGCGCAAACCAATCAATAAACGCTGATTGCGATTTTTTTTACCAAAAATATGTGGAAGAATACGTATCGGCCTAAACTGAGGAAAAAATATGTTTTTTTATATATTTTTTGGGGATATTTATTATAGCAAAAAGTAAAAAATATTGAATTTTTTTCAAAATCGTCGCTCTAATTTTGTTTATAGCGCAAAAAATAAAAACCCCAGAGGTGATCAAATACCACCAAAAGAAATCTCTATTTGTGGGAAAAAAAGGACGTCAATTTTGTTTGGGAGCCACGTCGCACGACCGCGCAATTGTCAGTTAAAGCGACGCAGTGCCGAATCGCAAAAAGGGGCCTGGTCTTTATGCTGCGTATTGGTTCGGGGCTTAAGTGGTTAAGATATGAAAGATGTAGAGTTCTCTAAAGCTGGTCAGAGATGGATTGAATTTTGAAAGAAAAATCTTAAGGAAAGTCTTATGCCGCGTACACACGACCGTTTTTAATGTAATTGAAAAAACTATGTTTTTCTCAACGTGATTCTTCTCAAGCCTGCCTTGCCTACACACGATCGTGAAAAAAAATGCTTGAACAAAGCGCAGTGACGTACAACACGTTCGACAACACGTACAACGGCACTATAAAGGGGAAGTTCCATTCGGATGGTGCCACCCTTTTGGCTGCTTTTGCTGATTTCGTGTTACCGCGTTTTAGTAAAAGTTTGGTGAGACGATTCATGCTTTTCAGTCTTCGTGCTTTAAAGATCGCTTTCTGGTGTTCAGTTTGTGCTTGTGGGTTCGTATCTGTCTTTCAGTGCTTGTAGTCAGTTCATATCTGTTTTTGCAGTGTGTTCTTGTCCGCTCGTTACTGTTTTTCAGGTCGTTCTTCAGAGGCCTTGCTGTTCTTCAGTGCGTTCTTTTAGTTCGTTCTGATTAGACGACCGTTTTCTAGCCATGTCGCGGGTACGTTCTTTCAGACCTCTGTAGGTCTGATACAGTGTTAACTAAATTTGACCATGCCTAAATAGGCATGGTCAAATTTAGTTAACACTGTATCCGACAAAAAACATTGTATTATTATTAGTGAGCGAATGAACGATGATTCCTATGACCGATAATTGTGCCCAAGAACATGAAACTTGACATCTTGAACTGTACTACATTAAAGAAAAAGCACATTCAGCACCATGCTAGTAATAATAATCTGAGTAACGCAGGAAAATTATTTACTTTTTCTAATAACTTTTTAATTTTGTGGTATTGCTCCGACTCCCTCAACTTGATGTCAGACCATCTTTTGCGGAGCTGTTCTTTTGATCTGCGCACCCCAAATTAAATTTGCAGAGTTTTCACCACTTTGTCCATTATTTTGGCCTTGACCTGATTAGGCTTTTTGTATGGGCCATGTTTTGCATCATAATCCTCCCTCCTCAATATTGCCACCATTTCAACCATCTCCTTGAATGCCATGTTTGTGGCCTTGTATCTCCTAGATCTGGTCTGTGGTTCCATCTGGATTTCCTCCTCGGTTGAGGTTGCCACTTGCAGAGTGTCCGCCATGTTGTCTTGCATTACGACGAGCGAGAAAGGGCGGAGAAAGTAGTATAACGAACGTCAGGGGCGGGGAAAGCGTGCGGAACTTCACGCATGCGCAGTGTATATAACGGTAATCCGCATGGGTCAAAACGACGTTCAGTGTGTGGAAGAAGGTCGGAAGCAACGAACATGTAGATCGAGGGTACGTAACATTTTTTATACCTGACTGATCAGTAGATGAGTTTGTGGCCTATATATGGTGAGAAAGATTAGTAGTAGAGTCTTGACTGACATTAGTATCTTTTCTGTTTTTTGACTTGCAGAAATCATGCAGGTATTCAAAGATACTGAATTTATGGCAGAGTTCCTGCAAAGGTGGAAAAATCTTCCAGTTTTCTGGTGGACCAAAAATAAGGCGAATAAAAATAAAGAAGCCAGGAAGATAGCACTGGAGAGCATGCTTGAATTTATGAAAACACAGATCCCCACAGCAACAATCGAGGATGTCAAGAAGAAAATTGGGACCATTAGGGGCACATATCGGACTGAACGCAACAAAGTCCTAAAATCAATGAGGTCAGGAGCAGCTGCAGATCAAATTTACAAGCCTAATCTGTGGTACTTCAGTCAGCTAAACTTCCTTGATGACAATCTGGAAGCAAGGGAATCCCTTTCAAGCCTTCCCCCCAGAAGTAGCTCCAGCCTTCCCTGCAGCCAACCCTCCAGCCTTCCCTGCAGCCAACACTCCAGCCTTCCCTGCAGCCAAGTTCAACCTTCGTTGGAGGAACAACCTGAATTCCTGGAGGAGCCTGATTTGACCATTTGGAGCCAGGTATAGTATTTAACTAAACATTTCTTGTACTAAAAATATAATGATGTCAAATAGATGTTACTAGTGCGAAAAATTTAAAGATTTAACAAAAAGTGTTTGACATATCAATAGACAGTAGTGGCCAAAAATGATGGGGACAAGAATGAAAAATGCAGGGGTCATAATGTCTTGTCTTTAATATTTATTAGCATTCAATTTGCAACTGTCATGAGGTGACAAATGTGTGTGATAGATGAAGACCAAAATTTAACTATGTACCTTTTTGATACACAGACAGAACAAATCCAGGATGAGGGGGGAGAAAATGTGAGCCAGGAGAAGGCAGGCCCCAGTGGGACCCAGGAGGAGGCAGGCCCCAGTGGGACACGGCGTAACACCAGGTCCCAGATACCTCCTCTACGCATTCCAGCAAAAAGGGCCAGGAGGCTTATACAGATGGAGGAGGAGACACAGGCCCTAATTAGGGAGGCTACTGCAGCCCTCAGAGTGCCCCCTACCGCTGCAGAGGGATTTGCTGCCCTTATTGGGCACAAACTGCCAACAATGGACATGGGCCAGCGTCTCAGATGTGAGACCATCATATTGAAGGAGGTCAACATGGGCATGATGGGGAAGCTCACCGATTATACCGACCTTGTGGAGATTGCTCATGTTCCTGCTCCTGCTCCAGTTCCTGCTCCAGTTCCTGCTCCTGCTCCAGTTCCTGCTTCAGTTCCTGCTCCTGCTCCTGCCACAAGATCTCCTCCAGGGACACAGCCTCCAAAGACACGGTTAGCAAAGGCTGCAGAGAAGGCTGCAGGGAAGGTTGCAAAGAAGGCTACAAAGAAGACCAAAAAATAATTCTATGATATGTCCTTCTCATGGTCCCAATTTTGTTCTTGACATCCTTGGTTGTTTGCTGTGGTGATCTGTGTCTGCACTAATTCAAGTAGGGTCTCCTGTGCTGTCTTCCTGGCTTCTTTGTTTTTCTTTTACCTGTGTTTGTGGTTTGCCTTCACCTTTAATTTGTTTTCATGCCAGAAAATTTTGATTTTTGGTTTCCAGGCAAAAATTGACCATGTGTTTTTATTCAAAATAGAGAGTTTGCTAGTGAGTAGGCAGGGACATTTCAAAAAAACATTTTCAAATGAACAAGGGACACTAACCTCCTTGAGGGTAAATAATACTAAATAATAATGTTGTTGTGGTAACTTGATACACTTAAAAAAACCAAACAAATTATGGAAATCAGTCTAAAATATTATCCAAATAATAACCAAAAAATAAAAGATTGTAAAAATATTAAAAAAATTTTTTTAGGGAGATCTGGCTTACAAAAAATAAAGATTATTGAGATCACAATAAATAATAAAGAAACAAGTTTGTCATAACTCTGTGAGAATATCAGCAGCAAAATAATTTGATTATTGTAGCATTATAACAAAGAAAAGAATGCGCTGCATTAAACGATGCAATAATTTACAGCATGACGAATGTGCTATCTCCATTACGTACGCTAGTTTTACCAGAACGAGCGCTCCCGTCTCATAACTTGCTTCTGAGCATGCACGTTTTTTTCCCGTCATTAAAGCGTACACACGGCTGTTTTTCACGACGAAAAAAACGACGATGTGAAAAACTACGAGAAAAAATAGAGCATGTTCTAAATTTTTAATGGCCATTTTTTGTGTCAAGAAAAATGCTCTGGAGCCTACACACGATCGTTTTTAATGACCATTTTAGAAAATTGCATTTTTCTCATCATTAAAAACGGTCGTGTGTACCCGGCATAAGGAAAATTCATATGAAAATTCTCAGAACATTTTCAAAACATTCAAATGCTGTTCAAAAGATTCAGGTTGCTTTTAACATTTGATTTTGAAATGAATTGACTTGAAGATTTTTCCATCCTGCCTCTTCAGATTTTTCTATCGTATTTGAAAACGAAAGTTGAACACACTTTCTTAGAACATTTTTTGGAAGTGAGGTGCCCCAGGGATTTTATGGGCAAGGAAAATGAGCCAGAATGAAAGCGAGTAATATCGTAAAAAAAGTAAAATTTTTATTTAATATACATATATATTGAAAATGCACAAGTAGGTACACCTAAAAACAATGCATTTGAACACGATCGAATAGAACAGCAACTAAATACTGGAACACACTAGCCTCAAAATTGGGGGTTACAATAAATGTGTGGTCACAGATGATCCCAACATGTTTCGGAGATGTAGGTATTCAGTTCCTTCTTTAGGGATTTTTAACAGGCTGTTTGTTCTATTCAAAAAGATGTACATAGAGAAAAACGCATAAATACATATAAATGATAGAAAATAAATAAATATAGATGTATATGAATACAGCAGGTAAGCAGCAAAACATCTATTCGTGGGACATGGGAATTCATCATACTCACAGAGGATCATGTCCTTACAAATACAATACACATCAGAAGTTCACAAGTAGGAGGGGCTTGCATCTCTGCATTCGCTCAGTTGCATGAGGGACTCTGGGAACCACGAGTGAGTCTGCAATAATGCATCTCACATTCACCAAGGGTGATGGAATTCCTAACAGGCCTTTGTGTGAAAAATAGTACATGCTGAGGAGCCTTGCAGCTTCACCTTGGCCAGAAAACGCATCAAATATTGCAGAGATCACCATAAGATGGGAAACCAATCTAACATAAAAAATACATATATATGATCATAGTATCAGATCATGTTCACATTCTTTTCCTAAGAAATTTCATGCAAAATTCTACCCATCTATGGGCAGCCAAACTGCAAATCCACACGACTAACAGCTGCCGGAGCGCTTCACCTCTCTGCCAGCTGTCTATTCCTAACTGCAGTAGGGGGTAGTGTGGTGCGGAAGTCTGTGCATCACATAAAGCTCCCATTTAATTTTTTGTTTTTGTACAAACTTTATTTGAAGTGTACAAAAGAACACTTCATTAATGTCACTCTACAGCAGCGCAATGCACTGCACTGCTGTACAGTGCCATGCAATTCTGTACAGTGCAGCTCCTGGCTGTGTTGCAGTGCGAATGGGAGACACAGAAAACTCTGACCTTGAAACTGTTTTTTGAACTATGCTTGCTCGCTACCCAACCTGACTTTGCACTGCCCCTGGATTCCACTACCAGCAATGCTCTCAGTCTTGGTGCCATTTGGCCAGGAATTTAGCATCGTGTTTTAAGACCTGGGGCAACCAGGAACCAGTAGTCATGCTTGCTTTAAAGCAAGGTCACAAAAAAAAAATAATTAAAAGTCAGCAGCTACAAATACTGTGGCTGCTGACTTCTAACAAACACAATTTTACCAGTCCAGGGATCCAGTGCTGTCCTCACCTGGGCTGGTTCTTTGCCGGTCTTCGGGTCCTAGCAACCTCCATGTTGGGTGTGGGAAGCGGGCTGTGGCTTCCTTTAGTTTCACATCCATATTCCCACTTGCACATACGTGATTTGCACTGTGCTTTGTGAATGGACCCTCCTTGGTAAGCTGAGCAGAAGTGGGAGCAAGTACCTGCCAGAAATAGGTATGCGCTCCCTAAAAAAAAGTCAAAAATGTTAGAGGAGGAGGGGAGGATTAGAAAAAGTGGAACTTCTCTTTTCAGGTGATGTTCCACTTTAGGGGATGCTATAGGCATAAGAAACACCAACCAACTATAGTTCCTGACCTAGGCACCAGCCATAGTTTAACTTGAAAATACATTTTGATGGCTAACTGATGCTGCTGGGAGGAACATCTGGGTATATGAGGAGCATTTGTATAGTTGACTGTTTCTGGTGTGAAATCCAAATAGTGAATGCTTTGGAACTGAAGAGCTTACAGCTTGTATTATGGGACAAGGAAGTAAGAATGTTATAGCATTTACTGGAGTTTCTTGTTAGCAAAAATTCTTTCAGAAAGTGATATATTGCCATAGCTTTTAATGAATTCAGTCCCAGTAGCCTCTGTAAATATGAAAGGGGACTGCAAATATTCATTAGTCTGTCTGTAGCTTGCTGCTCTGATTTACTTAATAACTGTCATAACCTTTGCCAATCTTCTGTCTCAGTTACAAATGATAATGAAAAATTGCCCCTTCAATGATTGGCAAAAAACATTCATTATTTGCAATCCCTTGTTTACTGTAACATTTCTTTAGTTCAAATTAACAAGATACAAGCCAACCAATATAAAATTAAGTTGTATACAGTTAAAGACAATGTACAGTACATTGGTCTTGTTTTTAAACAAGGGTAAAAAAATAAATAGAAAAAAAATATTAATGTAAATAATGCATAGGAATTGTGTATAGTCTTGTATGCACCAGCAATTTGAGCTCTCAGCCCCTAATCTTCTGCTGCCTTAGCTAGTTTGTTGTAAAAAAAAATCTGTTGTATACAGAGTACAATATCTCAAGCTGATATTTACACACACAAGAAATGGAGTTAGGGGGGCAGTTTATTGTTTAATAAACATGCTCTACATGGCTCAGGTAAGGCAAGTAAGAAGGCCTAACATTTATCAACCAACCTATCTGACAGACCAGTACTACAATGGATAGAATGTGGATGTCAGGTCACCCGAGGCCAGGTGACAGATGCACACTGTTGGGGTCAGGAGTGTACCGCTATGGTAGTGGACCCTACGGCTGACTGCTGCGGATGGAACCCTGGGTGGTACAGGAAGGCAGGTCCACTGGGGCACCAACACGGATCACACAGGGAGCTAGAACATAAGATTCCCCAGGGCGCGGAGTCTAAGAGCCAGCAGGTGTTCACCAGAGCCTCTAGTGGTGAGGATGGACTACGCCGCAGCTGACTCCAGGTCGCGGCCCCCAGGGTCTCCCAGCTCACTCTCACGGTAGGCTATAGGAGGATAAGCTGAAGGTCGGGGTGACTAGCAGACAAGGATAAACGGAGAACAAGCCAAAGGTCAAGGTCACAAGCAGGCAGGGATAGTCGGGAACACGCCAAGATTGGTAACAGAGACAAACGTAGAGCACATGGCAAGCAGGAAACAGGAAACCAAACACACAATATTGCACGGCAAGGCAGGCTTGGAGAACACAGTGTTAAATAGTGGTTCCTGTTGAGGCTAGGGTGGAGCCACACTGAGGGAAGATTACTTAAAGTGGATGTAAACCCACTCTCATCCTTTCTAAACTACTGCCATAGTGCTGATCTATAAGGATAAAGATTATTTTTGCATGTATCCTTATCTGTCAAATGTCTCCCCTCTGTCTGCTATGAGAACTGAAAATCTGCAGATTCTGTGGATGGATCTGTTGTCTGGAGCTCGGTGGGTGGAGTCGTGATGTCCACCTCGTGACGCCCATCTCTACACTCCCCTTGTCAACATGCATTTTCTCCTGAGTATTCCTTCTGCTATGATCACTAACATCCAGTCAAAATCCAGAAAAGTAACCACATGACTTCAGAAAAGGAGTGGGGGTGGGAATTAAAAAAAGCTAGTGCACGAGATATGTAAATAACCTGTCACTCAAAGCAAGGGGGCGGAACGGACAAAGGTTTTTCTCTGTTTTTCCTTTTTATCTTACTGAACAATAAAAGAGGATTGCTCAGAGCTGGATTAACTCTTTGTGGCAAGACCTGGCAATCTTATAGGAAATCTTATACTCTACATCGTGACAGCAAAAAATAAATAAAAAATGTCATCCACGTTAACCATGCAGGTGTGAGAGAGCCAGCCCTAAGGCTGATACACAGACCAGGTAAGAGACAGACAGGTTATGAAAGTATTACTGCAAGGTCATGACAGTGGAAGGGTGTGAAGATTTATTTTTGTCCTGACAACCATTATCACTGGGACAAAAAATGATGGGAATTAATTTTTTTTAAAAGATCACAGGAACAAAGGCTTGCAGAAATAATCCAAGTAAAAGTGGGACACTTTATTGGTGAGATTTCTGCATACATCCCCAGGTCTGTACACCTGCTGCAGCCATAATGAGAGGATCCCACTGTATTTTGGATTTTTAATTTATTGTGCAGTATATTATGTGGCTCTCTCGATCTGGGACAACGTCATATGATGTCATCCCACTCTCGTCATGCTCGCACGTCGGCAGGGGGATCCGTGGGGCATGCCGCATCCCCGATCTTGGTAAAGAGCCGATTTCTACCCATGTGATCAGCTGTGTCCAATCACAGCTGATCACATGTAAACAAGAAAATGCTGACAGTGTGAGGAGAGGAGAGCCTATCAGTGGCATTTTCTCACAGGGGAGACCTGCAGAGATCATCATGGCACTGATCATCAGTGCCCTGAAGATCAGTGCAGCCCCAAACATGCCCAGCAGTGATGCCAATCAGTGATGCCAATCAGTGTCCATCAGTTCCACCTATCTGTGCCCATCAGTTCCACCTATCGTTGACCATCAGTGCCACCTATCAGTGCTGCATATTAGTGCCTCCTCATCAGTGCCACCTCATCACCAGTGCCCTTCAATGCCATCTTGTTAGCACCCATCAGTGCCTCCTCATTAGTGCCCATCAATGCCACCTATCAGTGCCCATAAGGGCTGCCTATCAGTGCCATCTATCAGTGCCCATTAATGCTGCAAATTATTGCCTCCTCATCAGTGCCACCTCATCAGTGCCCTTCAGCGCATCTTATCAGTGCCTATCAGTGCAGCCTATCAGTGCCCATCAGTGCAGCCTCATTAGTGCACATGAGTGAAGGATAAAAATTACTTATTTACAACATTTTCTAACTGAAACTAAGAAAGCCTTTTTTTTTTTTTTTTGCATTTTCGGTCTTTTTAATTCTTTTAGCAAAAAATAAAAAAACCTAGTGGTGATTAAATACCACCAAAAGAAGGCTCTATCTGTCTAAAAAAAATTATAAAAATGTAATTTGGGCACAGCGTGCATGACCGTGCAATTGTCATTCAAAGTGTGAGAGCACTGAAAGCTGAAAATTGGCCTGGCCAGGAAGGGGGTGAAAGTGCCCAGTATTGAAGTTCTTAAGCAAAAAGCAACAGAAAGTACTGATGGTGGTCGCTGGGCAGGAAAACCCCTGGGGACATGACAGAGCTCTCTTTTGTAGTATCCAAGCAGTTCTAGTATACACCTACAACTAACAAATCTACAAAGCTGAACTCGAGTTTTAGTGTGATTGTTGGTCTAATTTCCCTGCATAGTGTGATCTTCTCACAGTGTGCATGAGAAGATGTAGGAAGTTTTAGAGCCCATCTAATTTGCTGGCTGTAGGACATCCAGCATCATCAAGCTTTTTCTATTGCAGCCTCCTTGTCCCCGGGTCCATCCTTTTCATTCATTGGATCTCATTTGTTTTAATCCTGAAAGCTCAGAATCACATGCAGGTGTTACCTAGGGCTACCTGTTAGTTAAATTATGCACGGCCCCTTTCACCAACCTGCATTTCACATAGATGCACAGAGACCCAGTAAAGACATTACTGGGTTTAAAATAAAGTATGTGATGAAAATTGAAAGGTTTTGTTTGAAAATGTGATTACTATGTTGATGAAGGGGAATGAGTTGAACGAGGGAATGCAAAATATAAGCAGATTAAACTTTAGCTTTAAGTGTACTGGCCCTTTTTAATTTGTCTTATGTGCTAATGGTAATTTGTGTGTGCATTACATTACATTCATCATAAAATGTTTTAATTACATGTAGCGGGGTATTGCCCTTTAATCCCTCAGAGACTACATTACCCAGTACACTTTAAGGCACCCAGGGTGCATTGCCCTGCGCAAGGACTGCTGGGGTGGACTTTATAAGGGAGAGGCAGAGCCCAGTTCTTTCTCTTTGGACACCGCCCGCCCAGCAAGTGGAACTGCTGTTGAGTTGCTGTGACTTTAGGCCTAAAGCCTGGGCCTTTTTCCAAAGAGCCTTCCGCTCTCATCCGAGGAACCAGAGGGACGTCTCTCCATTGTTGCTGCATCGTTGCCAGGAGGACCAAAGACCCGGATGTCAAGAGACCTGTGTACCTAGACACAGCAGCGGAAGAAACGGACATGGACTGGTCCGGTTGGGTGAGAGAGCACCTGCTCAGAGACAGACATAGTATCCCTGTTACATTGTGGATTACAATTTCTATTCTTCAAGTGAACCACCGTTGCTAGCGAAAATTTCCCCTATAAGACTTCCACTTAGTTCAGTCAGGCCTGACTGTGTAGCGAAGACATTCCTGGGCGCCATCTTGTCCACGAGGGGAAATAGCTGCAAGGGGAACTGTTCGGGTTGCGTAGCACTGTATATTTGTCTGCCATTTAAACACTGTTTATTGCAGGGCTCTGCACATGACATGTACATTCCTGTTTTATTGCTTACCCACTAGTCTAAGTAAATATACCAGGGTTAAGTATATTGGTGTCTGTGTCCTTTACTTTACAGAAGAGACAGCTAAAGGAAGTTTTAATATATTGCTGTGTGTTCTTGTCAAAGGACTGTGCCGCTGTGAGTTACAGGCCTCACAGTCCTATCAACCCCCACTAACTGTGCCAAGGGAGGTTAGAGCCGATTGCCAGGGGTTGACAGCGGTGCATTACAGGGCCCAAAAATCATACAAGCAGCCCTCCTAACTGGGGGTATCGCTACACGTGGGGGCGCGGGTCCAGGATTCCTGTATACTGCACGCCGCAATCAAGCCGGTCAGAAGTACCAGCATGGACCCGCTAGCAATGACACAGTGGTGCACAGCGGCTGGCGCTGATTCAACCGAGGCGGTAGTTATTGAACTCCCGGGGGGGATCTGGCAAGAAGAAGAGATCAAGCGGCTAATAATGTCGCTGTCTCCGAGCCAGAAAGCATGGGTGATTGATATAAAGCCAGATATCTCATGTACATACGCATTAGTGGAATGGAGAGGAGAAGTTCCGGAAGATTTTAGAGGTCAGAACATAAAAGCCATAGATGACCAGACATATCGCTTTGTGCATACGAGGGCCGTGAAGAAGGAATCTCCAAAGACCTCTCCGCCATCATCCCCACTACTCGTCCCCAAAATGGAAAGCAGTCAAGAAACGATAGCCCCGGGGACACCCCTGGCCGCCATAGGGCCGGAACTATTTAATGCTCTGGGAGACTTTGTCACTAAGTGCCAGAAGAGCAATACGGTGCACGTAGAAGCCGGGTACCGGAAGCTCTGGATCTTTTCAGGGAAGCTATCCGTGCCTTCCGGGGAAGAAGACTTCAACACCTGGATTGAGCAGGCAATGCAGGCCATAGAAGGATGGGAAGTACCAGAAGCGCAGAACAAGCAGCGCATCAGTGAAAGTTTGAAGGGCGCTGCTGCTGAGGCTGTGAAGAATCTTAGGTTCAGCAATGCTGCCTGCACTGCATATGATTATCTGTCTATGTTGCAGGAGGAATTTGGCCAGCTGGAGAAGGTGACTGAACTAATGTACCAGTTTGAGCATACCCTCCAACAGCCGGGAGAGAAATTATCCGAATATGTCCAGAGGTTAAACAGAATGCTGTGCCAAATTGTACTCAAAAAGGGAATGCTGCCCCAAGTCATAGACGCAACTAGGATGAAGCAGATCCTGAGGGGAGCTTTACGTTTGGATCCAGTTTGGCTCCACTTGAAGACCTCTGAAGGAGTCATGGCTTTGAATTACCCAGATCTTGTGCGGATCATAAGAGACGAAGAAGCACTGTTGAAGGACCAACAGGCGGTTGAGAAGATCACTCCTCTCCCCTCAGTGGGAGTCAGAGCAGCAGTAACCACTGAACGGGACCTAGAAGTAGAGACCTTAAAGTCCCAGATGACTCAAGTACTGGATCTATTGACCTCTCTACTGGCTAAGAACTCAGGAGCCAAAGAGCAAGAGGAGGTCAGGAATGAACCACGCCAGAGTGTTTCCACTCCAACATCCCCGCAGGGAAGAAAAGAAACAGTTTGTTGCAACTGTGGAGGAGTCGGTCATTTTGGAAGAGTGTGCCCCAGTCCAAGGAAGAACCGAGGCACTTACCACCAGCCGGCGGAAAACTTCAGAGGGCCCCGGTGAAGGAGTCAGTCGGGCGCCCACTATTTACAGAAAGCTCCAAAAAGATCCAAAAGCCAGAAGAGGCAAAGGAAAAGAAAAACAATGCCCCTCCTAAAATACCCGATGCCACTTGTCAGGGGTGGAAATCTATCAATCTGTGGGAAATCAATGCATACCAGGCCCAACAAGGGTTGAGATCCAGAAATAAATGGGAAAAAAAGAAAACCTCAAAAGGAAAGTCCAAGAGTCCAAAGAAGGAGACCCCCCAGCCAAGTTAATAGGGCCCTCCCCCCTAGTCCCCATTCAAGTGGAGGGAGTCTACACCAAGGTCATCCTAGACACAGGAGCCCAAGTGACCCTTTTGTATAAAGACTTTTACCAGAAACACCTGAGTCACGTGCCCCTACAAAAGCTGTAAGACCTAGAGATATGGGGAATTGGTACTCATAGGTTTCCCTACAACGGTTATATCTCAATCAGGCTGGCCTTCGACCCCTCTGTGACAGGAAAGGCAGAAGTCTTTGATGCCCTGGCAGTAGTTTGCCCTCGCCCACCAGGAGCCAACACGAGTTCCCTGATTATAGGGACCAACACTGATCTGGTCAGGAGACTGCTGACTCCCCTAGCACAGGAGCAGGGTACCTCAGGAGACAGGATCCACCCCATGCTGCAGCAGGTCTACTGGAAGTTGGTCCTGGAACAGAAGGCCCCCGAAGAGGGGGTGGGGAAAGTCTGGAGAGTGTCAAGGAAGGAGAAGATGTTGCAGCCTGGTGAGATGACCTGTCTGCAGGCTACTGTGAAACTCTCATGGGAGCAGCCTGGCCCCTTTGTGGTCCTGGAACCAGACCCCCTAGACACCTACCCAGGGTTGGAAGTGATCACCAAAGTGGTCCCATTGAGGGCATTGAAGAAGGCGAAGGGCCAGGTCCCAGTGAGCATCAGGAATGTCACTAGTTCTCCCATGAAGATTCTGGCCCAGATGTTGCTGTGAAAAGTAAACCCTGCTACCCCAGTGGCCCTGTCCGACTTGGAGAAGGCTGAAGGAGGAGAACACACCCTAGAGAAACTCTGCCTAGAGAACACCACCCTACCACCGGTGTGGAAGGAAAGAGCCAAGGTCCAGCTGACCAGATGGAGAAAAATATTCTCAAGGGACGAGTTTGACGTAGGGTGTGCAAGGAGTGCCACCCATAAGATCCGTCTGCAGGAAGACAAACCTTTCCGGGAGAGGGTCCGGCGAGTTCCCCTGGCTGATTTAGAAAACTTAATTGAACAGTTGAAGGAGCTTAAGAGAACTGGGGTTATTCGGGAGTCCAGAAGCCCATATGCCTCCCCTATCGTGGTAGTCAGGAAAACAATTGGGTCGCTGAGACTTTGCATAGACTACAGGACTCTCAATAGAAGGACCATACCCGACCAGTATACCACCCCAGGATAGAAGATGCCTTACAGAGTCTGTCTGGGGCCAAGTGGTTCAGCGTCATGGACCTGAAGAGTGGATATTACCAAATCCCAATGCACCCTGATGACAGAGAGAAGACAGCATTCATCACCCCAGTGGGATTCTATGAGTTCAACAGGATGCCTCAGAGCCTGTCAGGGGCCCCTGCCACTTTCCAGAGGTTGATGGAGAAGACAGTGGGGGACATGAATCTTATTGAAGTCTTGGTGTACCTAGACGACATCATTGTCTTTGGGAAGACTCTGGAGCAGCACGAAGAAAGGCTGGAGAAAGTCCTGAAGAGACTCAGTGAAGAGGGACTTAAACTCTCCAGGGAGAAGTGTCAGTCCACTATCTGGGACACATAGTGTCTGAAGAGGGAGTGTCTACAGACCCTGACAAACTGGAAGCAGTTACCTCCTGGCCCCGACCAACTACAGTGACTGAGCTGAGGTCCTTCCTGGGGTTCTGCTCCTACTACCACAGATTTGTAGAAGGGTTTGCAAAAATTGCCAAACCTCTGAATGAGTTACTGAAGACAGAAGGAGAGGAAGATGATACTGGCCCCAGGAAGCCCGGAGAGTCCGTGGAAGACCAGTGGACAGAGAAGTGTGAAGAGGCCTTCGAAATGCTGAAGAAAAGTCTGACCACTGCCCCGGTCTTGGCCTATGCTGACACCAAGAGACCATATTAACTACATGTGGATGCCAGCCATGATGGTCTGGGAGGTGTACTGTACCAGGAGTATGAAGGACAGCTAAGGCCAGTCGCCTATGTAAATAGGAGTCTAACACCAGCGGAAAAGAATTACCCCACCCACAAATTGGAGTTCCTGGCCCTAAAGTGGGCAGTTGTGGATAAACTCAAAGACTACCTGTATGGAGCTGACTTTATAGTAAAGACAGACAATAACCCACTCACCCACCTTTTCACCACAGTCAAGCTGGATGCCACCGGCCACCGTTGGTTGGCGGCCCTCTTTGGATTCAACTTTAGCCTTAAGTATAGGCCGGGAACTGGAAACAGAGATGCTGATGCATTGTCCAGAAGGTCTCATGCTCCCACTTACCATACAGAAGACTGGACCCAGGTATCCCCAGATGGGGTGCGGGCTTTGTGTCAAGGAGCACAACTTCAAGCTAGTGGCGGATCCAGGGCGGAAGAAATTGGAGTTTCGGTAGTGGGGGTGCCCAAATGCTATTGTGACATAACCCAGATTGGTGAAGACGACTTGCCAAAACTATCCAAGAAGGACATAAGAAGAGATCAGTTGGAAGACCCCTGGAGAAGATTGGCTTTGGAAGCTCTGGAAGACCAGGATCCAGACAGGCTCTTGCAAGATCTCTCAAAGGAGGCTCGATTAATCCACAAAGAATGGGACAAGCTGCAGGTGCATCAAGGGGTGGTCTACCGAAGGGGCCCCTCTGATGACCTAGAAGAGAAGTGGCAACTGTTTCTGCCAGAAAAACACATAAAGACTGTCTTAGCTGCCCTACATGACAACCATGGCCACTTAGGGGCCGAACTAACCTTCCAGCTTGTAAGGAATAGATTCTACTGGCCTTGTATTTGAGCTGAAGTGGAGGAGTACTGTCACTCATGTGCTCGCTGCCTACAGAGGAAGACATTGCCACGTCAAGCTGCCCCAATGGGCCATCTGCAGAGTCAAGGGCCCTTGGACTTGGTATGCATCGACTTTCTCTGTCTGGAACCTGACTTGAGTGGACACGGAAATGTTCTGGTGATAACCGACCATTTTACCTGTTATGCCCAGGCCTTTCCAACTAAAGACCAGAAGGCCTCCACTGTAGCCAAAATCTTGGTGGAGAAGTACTTTGTGCATTACGGGTTACCTCAACGCCTTCACTCAGACCAAGGGAGAGACTTTGAGAGCCGACTGATTTGGAAGTTGCTGGACTCTTTAGGCATAAAAAAACTCGTACTACCCCTTATCACCCCCAAGGTGACGCTCAACCAGAAAGATTCAACAGGACTCTGTTAAATATGCTGGGGACTCTGAACAGTGAGGAGAAGCAACATTGGGGCAAGCACATAGCTGCCATAGTGCACGCCTATAATAGCACAACCAGTGATGTCACAGGGTATTCCCCTTACAGACTTATGTTTGGAAGAGAGGCCAGACTACCAGTGGACTTGGCCTTTGGCACCTCCATGGACCATACATCTGTCGCCTCACACAAAGGATACGTGGACAGACTGCGGAAGAGCTTAAGGCTGGCCTATGAGAAGGCCCAATCAACTTCTGATCAGAGAGGAGCCCGGAACAAACGGAACTTTGACGGTCCGTATTCAAGATTTTCAGCCAGGAGACAGAGTGTTGCTGAGGAATTTAGGAGTCCCGGGGAAGCACAAGCTGGCAGACAGATGGAAGTCAGAACCTTATGTAATTTGTAAGAAGCTGCCTGGGTTGCCCGTGTACCAGTTGAAGCCTGAAGGAAGAGCGGGGCCACTGAAGACCTGGCACAGAAACCATCTGCTGCCCCTTTCTGAAGCAGTCAGGGTGCCCCCTACTCTGGATCCCTCTGAATTACCTTCCGCTCCTCATACTCCTAGACCCAACACCAGGTCTCAGACAACTCTATTAAGGGAGGAAGAAACTTCAGACCAAAGCGAAGAAGAGGAAGCAGAGCTCAGTTGGCTGTGGCCATCCCAGGCGCCTGAATCCCTGATAGTGGATCCTTTGTTACCTGAATCCCCCATAAATGAAATTTTGAATGCAGAAACTGCAGAGTTTATTCCTTCTAATGCCCAGAGTGATGAATGGGAAGATGCACTAGAATCAGTCCCGGATGAAGATCCAATGAACTCTCTATACCTCCCTGCACCTGAATCGGATGTCCTTGAAGAAGAAGGTCCTATTGTACCTGTCTTAGTGGAAACACCCTTAGAGCCAGAACCCATAACACCCAGGGAGCAAAGGGTGAAAATAATTATCCACCCTCCTCGGAAGTTGACATACATGCAGATGGGAGAAAGCTCTGAGGACACAGTAACTACCGCAAGAAGGACAATTCAAAAGCCTGGCCCCTCCACTGTGCAATTGGTGGAGGGCAACCCCAGTTCACTTTCTGGCACAGTTAGGCAGGTCACTTCTGCTAATGTGGCCTGTGGTCAGAGCAACCTCCCATACCAAGTTTGGTGGGAGGTTCCCCTGCCAAGTTCTTTTGCCATGGTCAATTGCATTACTGTTAAATAATGCTTACGTTATCTTTGGGGACCAAAGATTTTAAGTGGGGGGAGTGTGTAGCGGGGTATTGCCCTTTAATCCCTCAGAGACTACATTACCCAGTACACTTTAAGGCACCCAGGGTGCATTGCCCCGCGCAAAGGACTGCTGGGGTGGACTTTATAAGGAAGAGGCGGAGCCCAGTTCTTTCTCTTTGGACACCGCCCGCCCAGCAAGTGGAACTGCTGTTGAGTTGCCGTGACTTTAGGCCTAAAGCCTGGGCCTTTTTCCAAAGAGCCTTCCGCTCTCATCCAAGGAACCAGAGGGATGTCTCTCCATTGTTGCTGCATCATTGCCAGGGGGACCGAAGACCCGGATGTCGAGAGATCTGTGTACCTAGACACAGCAGCGGAAGAAACCGACACGGACTGGTCCGGTTGGGTGAGAGAGCACCTGCTCAGAGACAGACATAGTATCCCTGTTACATTGTGGATTACAATTTCTATTCTTCAAGTGAACCACCGTTGCTAGCGAAGATTTCCCCTATAAGAATTCCACTTAGTTCAGTCAGGCCTGACTGTGTAGCGTAGACATTCCTGGGCGCCATCTTGTCCACGAGGGGAAATAGCTGTAAGGGGAACTGTTCGGGTTGCGTAGCACTGTATATTTGTCTGCCATTTAAACACTGTTTATTGCAGGGCTCTGCACATGACATGTACATTCCTGTTTTATTGCTTACCCACTAGTCTAAGTAAATATACCAGGGTTAAGTATATTGGTGTCTGTGTCCTTTACTTTACAGAAGAGACAGCTAAAGGAAGTTTTAATATATTGCTGTGTGTTCTTGTCATAGGACTGTGCCGCTGTGAGTTACAGGCCTCACAGTCCTATCAACCCCCACTAACTGTGCCAAGGGAGGTTAGAGCCGATTGCCAGGGGTTGACAGTGGTGCATTACAGGGCCCAAAAATAATACAGGCAGCCCTCTTAACTGGGGGTATCGCTACATACATAATATGGCCAGTGGAAAAAAGGGTATAGCAAAAGCATAAGGACCATATCACTTGTGAGATAGTTAGCATGGCCTGTAAATACAACCTGAGCCCATGTTTTCACACTACAGTAATACAAATTCAACCAGTTTCAGTATGAAATAATGCTCTGTAAAAAATGTTACTCCTTAGGGGACATTATTTCCAATTGTGTCTCTTGTTACAGCTTGTATTATGATTATGAACAAATGTGTCGCTTTTATGGCCTCTTTGTAGAAAATCCATTTATTTCTACAGTCTGCAGTGTTTCCTAATAATGACATATACTGTACAATTAGTTATAATATCTACCCATTCACTTGTTTTATTTTCCAGTACGCTTCCATCTTAACACAAGTCTTTTCATGGTTCAATAAAACTTTAACACGATTAATAGAAAGCAATATTTTCACGTTATGCCACTTGCAGGACTCCACTGTGGAATTATGTTGAATAGAATACACTCTTAACAAATGAGTAGGTGTAATTTTGTTTTTCTTCAGAGAAAAGCACAAGCAGGGGACCCTTTCTTTTCCCTTTCAGAGTATACAGTCAAATAAAGCCTTGTATGGAGTATTTTAACCTTGTGAATGTCTTAGTAACCTTTAAAAAAAAATATTTCTGTAGAGTAATTTTACAAACTAACGTAAACTATTTTTAGCTGTACAAAATTTTCTGGACTGTTTCACCAGCTGTTCTCTAATCTTTTTTTTTTTTTTGTAAGTAATGATTACGCCTCCATAGAAATTCAGAATTTACTCATAGTTGAAAGAAGCTAAATGCGCTAATTATATAAATTAATTATGTTAACAGATTTAAAGACTATGGGTGTACTCCAAGCGCATGGTGCAATGAACGTATTAATGGGACAATACCTAATGACTATTTTTTATCCAATAATTTCTTGAAGCTTGCTAACCCATTCATTGTTCTCCATAGTTGTTGGTATCATAAGTGTGAGTAGGTAAAAATCACAGTTTATGAAAATCTGCACCAAGTGGACCCAGAAACCACAGGGATACTCTTGCAAAACGTCTTAATCTGGCAGTACCATGTCAAAGAAGCACGGTCTTGGATCAACCTAAGCTTACATAAGATAATAATGAGGCAAGCTCAGATCTCATGTTATTGCCAGGCATTCTCTCTCCACAATAGTATAGTTAGCCTTTGGCCAAGAAAAAACAAGGGTTACTACTCTTAATAGATGGCCTGAGACAGGCTCCTAATTCCACATTGTGGAGTTTGTCTATATAAAAAATTATTTCGAGAAATTGAGAGCTACCAGGACTGGATGTTGGTGAAGTGTGGACTTCTGGGGCTCTACAAAAAGCCCTATAAGCCTCTGGGATCTATTCTACCAAGGCTGACTTCTAGTCTTTGTCAGATCTGTCAAAGGAGCTCCCATGATGGCAAAATTTGGCACACTTTGTCAATAGTAAATGATGATACATAGGGGTGCATGTACCTGTCTTTTCAAGACCAGGTGGGACAAGGATTAGATAGCCCCTATCTTGTTGAGCTGTGATTTCACAAACCCTTCTCTTACAATTTACTTTGCTTCACTCAATCGCACCGTGCACAGTGCAAGATTAACATTTTTTTTTTTTTAGATAAAGTCTGGTGTCTCTTTCGAAGACTTTGGATAGAAATAACAGGTGCGGAAAAATTGGGTTAGAGTTTTGATTCTGCCTTCATACCGTAACCCTATAAAGGTACTCTTGATGAAAGCAAGAAATGGCCTTGCTGTTAAAAAAATAAATATATTTGATGCCCCTGTCACACGGTTGCAGAAAAATTGGTCTTTTGGTGTTGGTGGTGCCTTCACCGCGTAACCTTCTAGAGGCTCTCATGATGAAAGCAAGAATATGCCTTGCTGTAAAAAATTGAAATTTGATGCCCATGTCACACAGTTGCAGAAAAATTGGTCTTTGGGTGTTGCTGGTGCTTTCACCCAGTAACCTTCTAGAGGTACTCTTGATGAAAGCAACAATTGGCCTTGCTGTAAAAAATGTTAATGTGATGCCCCATTCAAACAGTTTTGGATAAATTGGTCTTTGGGTGTTGCTGGTGCCTTCACCCCGTAACCTTCTACAGGTACTCTTGAAGAAAGCAAGAATTTGCCTTGCTGTGAAAAATTGAAATTTGATGTCCCTGGCAAACAGTTGTGGAAAAATTGGTCTTTGGGCGTTGGTTGTGCCTTCACTCCCTAACCTTCTAGACGTACCCTTGATGAAAGCAAGAATTGGCCTTGCTGTAAAAAAAAATAATGTGGTGCCCCGGGCAGACAGTTGTGGGAAAATTGGTCTTCGGTGTTGGTGGTGCCTTCACACCGTAACCCTATAGAGGTACTCTTGATGAAAGGAAGGATTGGCTTTGCTGTAAAAAAAAAGTAAACTTGATGCCCCGGTCAAAAAGTTACCGGAAAAATTGATCTTTGGGTGTTGGTGGTGCCTTCACCCGGTAAGCTTCTAGAGGTACTCTTGATGAAAGCACGAATTGGCCTTACTGAAAAAATTTAAATTTGATGCCCCTGTCACATAGTTGTGGAAAAATTGGTCTTTGGGTGTTGATGGTACCTTCACACCGTAACCTTCTAGATGTACTCTTGATGAAAGCAAGAATTAGCCTTGCTGTAAAAAAAAATATTTGATGCACCTGTTAAACAGGTGCTGAAAAATTGGTCCATGGATGTTAATTGTGCCCATGAAACCTATATCAGAAAATTACTTCAAGATAACATCAACACCCACAAAGCTAGGCAGCCTAGAGAGTCTTGCAGAGTTTTGAGATCCCAATAACACTTAATCAGCGACATCGGCATCAGGAGCTTGATATCTGCTGCTAATCTAATACGGATTCATTTTGACAAATGTCAGCTGGTCAACGGAGTCTTTTATCTGTCACAAAGCCTCCGGGAGTACTGAATGCCCATTTGGCACAGCAGCCCAGCAACTCAATCGCATACTGGGCAAGTTCTGGCCAGTTGTCTTTTCTCATGACCCAGAAACCCAGTGGATCGTCTACTCTGGAAAGCTCTACATGTCTGTTTTTGCCCCTAGATAATCTTTCACCACATGATGCACACACTGTCGATGGGATCGGCCCCCTTCTCCACGCCTCTTTCTTTGGCGAACAGAAGCCTCCAATCAAGCTTTTCCATGAGACTGTAACCTACCAGGGCCTGGAAAGGCATTATATAAACTCCTCTTTAAGGTGTGCTCAAGATATTTCAACCTGTGAATGAAATATATCATCCCTGACCATGTTTGTTGGACCAAATGTCAGCAGTAATGTGGACCTTGCTGCTGACTGCCTTGCCCAACATTGGCAAAACATTGCCTTCCACGTGATGGTACAGAGCTGGAATAGCCTTACGTGCAACGAAATAGTGACTGGTGGGGATGAGCCCGGTGTTCGATTCGAACCCATGTTCAAATCAAACATCGGCCGTTCGTCCGTTCGACGAAGCCAGAACTTTGTGGGATGTTCGCATCAAATTCGTGTGATACGAACGGCCCACAATGCACTGCGCCAGTCACAGTGCATTGCTGGCTGATGATTGGCCTAATTCCCCAGTTTGAGAAAGAACAAGCAAACTTTAGAAAAAAAAAAGTGTTTATCTATTGATTCCCTTCTACCAGTGCCTCTTAAGAGACCACTAATGGCCATAGTGTTTAAATATAAATGATTATACCTTGTGATATCTTCACCCATGTTTACGTTCAGGCGATCCTCCCCCCGACCTACTCTTCCCCCAATTTTAAGTGACAAACCCATATTCCCCAGGGGAATAAAAATGAAAAATTGTGATGTCCTCGCAGTGATCATATACACCAGGGATATGCAATTAGCGGACCTCCAGCTGTTGCAAAACTACAAGTCCCATCATGCCTCTGCCTCTGGGTGTAATACTTGTGGCTGCCAGAGTCTTGCTATGCCTCATGGGATTTGTAGTTCTGCAACAGCTGGAGGTCCGCTAATTGCATATCCCTGATATACACTCTCTATCCTAATATTACTTCCAGGCCCTCTTCTCCCGTGTGTGCCCTACTCCTTGTCCTCCCCCCCTCCCAGCCCTCCCCTCCCCACCCCGCCCCAGCACGACTCAACTCCCTCTCTCTCTCTCCCATTCAGGGGCAGACATCTCACTCCACCCCCTCAATGCAGTCAGAATTTAATAGGGAGGTCGATGAGAGAGAGAGGTAGGGGAGAAGGAAAAAAAAAACACCTGTATCTACCGTTTATTGTTGGTGTTCTCTAATACAGGCATCTGCAGGAGTTAGTGGGTGTTGTGTGCCTCCAGCACAGTATACACCTGTATCTACCGTTTATTGCTGGTGTTCTCTAATACAGGCATCTGCAGGAGTTAGTGGGTGTTGTGTGCCTCCAGCACAGTGTACACCTGGATCTACTGTTTATTGCTGGTGTTCTCTAATACAGGTATCTGCAGGAGTTAGTGGGTGTTGTGTGCCTCCAGCACAGCACAGTATACACCTGTATCTACCCTTTTTTGCTGGTGTTCTCTAATAAAGGCATCTGCAGCACAATATACAAAAAAAAATCTTATGATATCGGAAAATCATACAAAATGGGATATTGCCTACCTAGAGACCTATATCAAACAAACCATGGTCCCTAGGAGTCTCCGATGGGATGTAGCCCCTCAAAAGGGTGATACAGACTTAGAAAACTGGTTCAAATATTTCAATCAGGCAGGATTGTCTTTCCTCCGATTTTTGGTTGAAAGGAAGGCAACCAAACTGGTGAAATTAGATGAGGAAATTAAACTCATTAAAGACAAATTAAATCCAGTCAAAGATAGTGATGAATATAGGGATAAATCCCAAGGTCTCCTTAAGACTCTTGAAAAAGAGGATAAGGACCAACGTATTAAGAAAAAGAAAAAGTATAATAGGGATCTTGCGGACTACCATGGCAATATAGTTTTCAACTGGCAGAAGAAACTATTGGAGGAGGAAGCCATGAGGAACAATATAGAAATGGAAGTTCCGAGTCCGACGTTATCAGGTCCCGCTTATAAAGGACAAGTCCCGGTGCCCTCGGTGGGTCCCAGAAAAGGCCCACTGAATAGAACTTTGGGCCAACACCCCTACCAGCCGCCTAGACGAGGTATGGTGGGACCTAGAGGGGGTCCACCCCCTTTCAGTCAGGGTGGCCCTATGAATCAGGGTGGCCCTCCCTGGCCCCCAAGATTGGGGCAAGGAGGAGGTACTAGCAATGACCCTTCCTCCTATTACCATGACCCCCCGTGAGATCACGGGGAAAAAAACCCAGAGGAAGAGGCTGGGGACGTGGTGGCCAGAGAGGGGTAGGCCCCTATGTTGACCAACCGGAAGGATGGAGACGGAACCTTGGTGGAGACTGTGGTTCCTATTCTCCCTCCTATTTTCAAAAAGAGGGAAGTTCGGGTTGGGACTATAGTGTTCCTGTCCAGAATTCCTTCTTTCCTTTGAGAGATATGGATGCTGTAGAATTAGATTACGGCTACAATGGCCCACATTATTATCCATCACATGAGGGTCCAACCCGCAGCCCCCTGCTTCATCAGTCGCAGTCTGGACCTCCAGCTCCTCCCCCCATGACTTAGGGGGACAAAATGGTTACAACAGTTGGGGTTTTCACAAGCCCATACAAGGAACAAAACGATTAGGAGAAAGAGGAGAGGAACCAGAGGGGGGAGGCGGTCGAGAGCAACTAAAGAGACCAAAAATGTAACGGGCCAAGGCATTTTTAACCTAAGTAAGCAAGTGTTGACAGGACCAGAAGAACTCCTTTTGGACCAAGGTCTTAAATTTGCGCCACCTAAAAGTTTGGACAAATTTCACACCTATATGGACATTCATAGGTTCATTAGGAAATTAAACATAAAACGGTATATGGCTGGTAGTGTAAGTACAGATCGGGTGGCATCGAATGATTATGTTCATTTGGGACTATCCAATGCATCTTTATTTAACCCCCCTGGAGTTTTGGCGCCCTCCCTGAAAATCTTTTGGGATGTACTTCTGAGGGATTTGGATGCCCTAGAGGTTAAAAAGGCGAGGTTAAACAAAACTTTGCAAGAGGGATTGGATTCTCTCTGTACTAACAAAGAGTTGGTGATTAGACCGGCCGATAAGGGGGGAGGGATTGTTATCCTAGATAAGCAAGATTATCTGACAGAGATGCATAGAATAGTCGATGATACGAACACTTACACGTTGCTACCCTCAGACCCAAAGGGGAAATATGTTAGGGATTTGGAACTTTTGGTGTTAAGAGGTCTTTATGAGGGAATCCTTACTCCTAAGGAGAGGTTGTTCTTGATTCCCAAGGCCCCCCGCACACCAACCATATACTACTTACCGAAATTGCACAAGAATCCAATCTGCCCCCCGGGACGTCCCATTGTTAGTGGGATTGATTCCATTACGTCCCGGGTGGGCAGATATATTGATTTCTTTTTGCAACCTCTGGTGAGGAATACACCATCATATGCCAAGGATTCTAGGCATGTAATGAATCTCTTGGCCGGAATCTCACCTAGGGAGGGCATGTGGATGGTAACAGTAGATGTTACATCCCTATACACCATTATTCCTCATGTTTTAGGATTTGAGGCGGTGCGATTTTATTTAGAAAGGGATTCGGGACTTCCAACCCGACAAATTGAATTTCTGATGGACCTTTTGGGTTTCGCAGCCGCCTCGAATTACTTTTGGTTCAATGGCAACTTTTACCGGCAAGACACCGGAGTTGCCATGGGAGCTAAGTATGCCCCGAGCCTGGCCAATCTTTTTATGGCTAGGTGGGAGGAGGATGTCATCTATACCAGGGACTTGCCCCAGGTAGCCTTCTGGGCTAGGTATATTGATGACATCCTCCTCCTATGGGATGGCCCCCACCAGGGCTTGATTGAGTTTATGTCTGTGTTGAATGACAACCAGAGGAATATAGAACTAAAATATGTAGCCAGCCAAACTGAGGCCCAATATTTGGACTTGCAGATTTCCATGAGAGATGACCAGTTTGTAACCTCCACCTTTTTTAAGGACACAGACAGGAACTCTTTCATACCCATTGGGAGCTGCCATCATGCTTCTTGGCTCAGAGCGGTTCCAAAGAGTCAGTATCTAAGACTACGGAGGAACTGCTCGGATGATCATGTATTTGTCCAACAGGCTGGGGTCCTGACAGGCCGTTTTTTGGAAAAGGGTTACACTATGGCCGCTTTGCAGGAGTCCCTAAAAGTGGTTATGAATACCAGGAGAGAGGACTTCCTGGTGGAACGTGTACCACGGGAGGGAGTAGGTTTTCCTCTGGGAGTGCCCTTCATTACCACTTATTCCATCCAACATAAGGCCATTAAGCAATTAGTTGGGAAACATTGGCACCTTGTCGTGAATGATAGTGTGTTGCAGGATATTCTCCCAGAGAGGCCGAAAGTCATCTTTAGAGGGGTTCAGTCCCTAAAAAATCGTATTGCCCCTGGAGTTGTGAACCCGCCCAATATGGGGAGGTTTTTTTTTTAACAACTCACAGGCTACTACAAATGTAGGAGATGCAGGGTATGTTCTATGAACTCAAATCTAGATAGACGGACTACCAATTTTACATCTACAGCTACTGGTTTACAGTATGTTATCAAACCTTGCATTACGTGTGCCTCTACCGGAGTTGTGTACCTGTTGCAGTGCCCGTGTGGCCTGCAATATGTAGGGCGGACCAAACGCCCACTTCACGTACGACTCAACGAACATATCACCAACATTCTGACAGGGTTTAAAAATCACTCTGTGTCTAAGCATTATTTGCTTAAACACAAGAGAGACCCATCAAACACCCTCTTTCTGGGGATCGATAAATTTAGACCGAATTGGAGGGGTAGTAACCTAGTCAGAGAGATTTCGAGGTTAGAAATGGCTTGGATCCATCGGTTGAAGACCTATTCCCCATATGGGTTGAATATAGAAACCGATGTCAACGCATTTATTAATAATGCCTAAGTATGACATTTATGTAAACCCAGTGTGTGATTCACGGATGCACATAAAAAATAAAATATTTTATTTTTAGTTCTTCGTTTTTTGGGTTCTGTACGTGGTGTTTTTTCCCTTTCCCTTTTGCCTTGGAAAGGCTTATTAAACTAGTTTTGATTAAATTAGTTTTAATTAAGTATATTTTCATTAAAGGGGTTGCTCCGCCTGAAAAAAAAAATTAAAAGCCAGCAGCTACAGCTACAGCAGCTGCTGGCTTTTAATATTTGGACACTTACCTGTCCTGGAGTCCAGCGACGTCCGCAGCAGAGGACGAGCGACCGCTCGTCGCTCTGCTGCTCCCTCCGCCATCCTCGCTGAGGGAACCAGGAAGTGAAGCCCTGCAGCTTCATGCCCGGTTCCCTACGGCGCATGCGCGAGTCGCGCTGCGCCGTTCTGATTGGTGCTTCTGTGTTCTGGGAGCCGAGTGTCTCCCAGAACACCAAGGGAAGTCTGCGGGAAGTGACGTAACTCCCGCAGATTCCCGGAGACAGGACTCCCGGATGTGGGTGAAAATACCTGTCTTAGACAGGTATCTTCACCCCCTCCCCCCTGAAAGGTGTCAATTGTGACACCGGAGGGGGGAGGGTTCCAAATAGCAAAAGTTGCTATTTAGGGTGGAGCTCCACTTTAATATAAAGAATAATTTATAAATTTTTTGGAACTCTATTATCTGTCATTTGTGGTTTTTCCACAAGATGTCAGTCTAGAGTTTGTTTTGATTCACTACACAGACTAGTGCACATGTTTTATAATCTCACTGTTATTTTTGTTCACTAGATGTCACGTTAGAGTGGTTTAAACCGCATATATGATTTGTATGCTAATAGTAAATTCATGACACTGTCACTGTCCCTTGTCACACAAAATATGTCATAATTGCATGTGCAAATTCATTGACTGTTTAAAACTATTCCCTCTGTGAGGTTCATTCACTTTTTGAGAGATGTGCAATTCTATCTAAATTCCTCCCCAGAGTGGATTAGCCATTCCTTCTGCCCGCAGATGTAATCCTGCGCTTTCATTAAGGATCGGTCCAGGTATTTGTCTGCAATCCTGGTTACGCTTTTTGCCACTGAGCCGGGATTGCATTGAGGTTCCCCTTCTTTGTTTTTTTGTTCTATAGTAAGGGCTGAATTTGCCCAATAGAAAGATGGCCGTTCCGTGCATCTCACAATGTGGTCCGGCCTACTTAAGCGTGATGCGTCCCTCAGCGCCCATTCCTATTGATAACGTCTGCGTAATGACGAAACGCGTCTAGGAGGATGCTCAGTGACGTCACCACGCTCGAGGAGTGAGGCTCTCGGTATGCCGGCCGGCATTATATTGTATCTTTGACCTAAGCTACTTTTATCGTCTTAAACTTGTAAGTACAACTTACGTTTTTTATAAATAAATTTCCAAACGGAATTACGCTATTGGCTTGCCCTCTCTATTCAATTTATGTTTGGGGTCCATGATGCGATTGAATTAACTGGTTGGAATACCGCTGCTGATTGAGGGAGGATTACTGCTGCAACTTAAAGGCCGCGGCTGGGTAACAGTCGAATGCCCTAAACCGCTTGCCTTTTGGTAAGCTGCTCCCCTTGTCTTTGGTGGTGGTTACCTCACATGAAGTTCTGAACAGTCACTGTGGTGCTGTGCCTTTCTAACTTAAGGAGGAGTGGATTCTTCTTTCTCAGATCATTTACTGTGAACTGCCTATTGGACTTTTGTCTCAAATAGCTTTTGGACTCATTTACTAGCAAAGTGTGTTATTTGGGATAAGTGGGTTGGCGCAGTCTTTTTTCTATTTACTGTTTGGTGCTGTCTCACTATTACTGCTGCCTTTAGTGTTAGTCGTTCCCTAGCGCAGTTTTCTTTTTTCCTTCTACCCTTTATTGCTGGTGTTCTCTAATACAGGCATCTGCAGGAGTTAGTGGGTGTTGTGTGCCTCCAGCACAGCACAGTATACACCTGTATCTACCCTTTTTTGCTGGTGTTCTCTAATAAAGGCATCTGCAGGAGTTAGTGGGTGTTGTGTGCCTCCAGCACAATATACACCTGTATCTACCCTTTATTACTGGTGTTCTCTAATACAGGTATCTGCAGGAGTTAGTGGGTGTTGTGTGCCTCCAGCACAGCACAGTATACACCTATATCTACCCTTTTTTGCCGATGTTCTCTAATAAAGGCATCTGCAGGAGTTAGTGGGTGTTGTGTGCCTCCAGCACAATATACACCTGTATCTACCCTTTATTGCTGGTGTTCTCTAATACAGGCATCTGCAGGAGTTAGTGGGTGTTGTGTGCCTCCAGCACAGCACAGTATACACCTGTATCTACCCTTTTTTGCTTTGAAGAACGACAAAGGTTGGGACTTTAAATGAAGCAGGCAGGTGTAGGTAATTAAATTTATTGGAAATCAATGAAACGTTGCATGAAGGTAATCATGAGAACAAGGAAACCAATAATTCAATGGATATACATACAGCAATAACAATTGGCCACACACTGATAAAATTTCACAAATCACATGGTACAGGTGATCTTAAGGTAAAACATGTAGTGGGCATAAAAACATGGCATATAGTAGCTCTATGCATTTCGTGGATTCATCTACTCTTCAGGAGCATGCACATGGAAAACTGAAAGCTGTTGTATAATGGTAATAGAAATATCTGTAAGGTCTGACCCTGTCACGGAAAAATTTAAATAAAATTGGGTAATTAGAGATAATATTGTAAATAATATAAAATAGATCAGATAAATCTTCAATGTGAATAAGTGATGAAAAGTAACATGAAATTACCTAATAAACACGTCAATTGTGAAGGATCAACAGGATGTGCAGACAAGAAGCTGGAACCACCATGTGAGTCAACCGCCCCAGAATGGCTTATAAGGGCTGGTCAGCCACACCCACCAACATCACGTAGGCGTGCACTTATGGAGAGTAGACAACTGCAGCTGGGGAAAACCGCCCCCAGACAATAAGTGCCAAAAGGTCCCTCCACCTGGCTGCTAGATGTAAAACGATGGGAGGTAACGGCGCCAAAAACATGGCACAACTATTCCATCGCATTTGCGTGATGTCGATGCATAGTGGGAGCGGTCCATCCACCCTGTAAATAAGGGGAGGGGGAGGAGCACTCGCAGTACGCATCGCAGCTCCCCAAAGCGATGGAGCCAATGCTCCTATCTAAAGCACATGAACCATGCAGCTGCCCGGGGTATAAGACTACCTAGTATAAGGATGGGGAGGAAAAATTGCCCGATCCCATGGGGATAACCCGGTGGAAGGAGGGGGAATTTCTATATTATGTAAAGTAAATTATGGCAAAAATAAAAGAGGTATTAATCAGACCTAAAATGATATCAACAAGCGTGCTTCCATCCCTGTATTATGAAAATGGGGGAATTGGGGGGAGGGGGAAACTTGGGACTTTAAATGATGCAGTGACAGGGTAAGGTCGGTTGCCTCCATCCCTATCTAATTTGAAGAACGACAAAGGTTGGGACTTTAAATGAAGCAGGCAGGTGTAGGTAATTACATTTATTGGAAATCAATGAAACGTTGCATGAAGGTAATCATGAGAACAAGGAAACCAATAATTCAATGGATATACATACAGCAATAACAATTGGCCACACACTGATAAAATTTCACAAATCACATGGTACAGGTGATCTTAAGGTAAAACATGTAGTGGGCATAAAAACATGGCATATAGTAGCTCTATGCATTTCGTGGATTCATCCACTCTTCAGGAGCATGCGCATGGAAAACTGAAAGCTGTTGTATAATGGTAATAGAAATATCTGTAAGGTCCGACCCTGTCACGGAAAAATTTAAATAAAATTGGGTAATTAGAGATAATATTGCCTAGGATAGACCCCCCCAAACCACTCTCAACAGTGCTTACATTGTCTGTGTCTAAGCAGTAGCATGGTTCCATGTGGATGAGAAATCCCCCCCTAGGGGTGTCGCTGGTGGGAGCTGAGGTGGTGATGGCAGACAGGACTCAAAAACAAGGATGGTTTCCAAATAAAGGTTCCAAAGGTAGGGTCAAGAATGACCACAAGTGCTAGAAACAAGGTGAGATAAGAAAATAGGCTAAAAGGCTCATACTATGTGGTATAGTGAGTCATCAGCCCTAACCTTGGTAAAGGATAGGGTGTAAAGATGTTAATGAGTGTATAGGTATGGTTAACTTAGTGAGAGTGAAGTATAAATTAATAGAAGGTGAAAAGCATAGAAAATAGAAAAACCCAGTTTCCAACAGAGTAAAATAGATCAGATGAAAATTTCATGTAAAAAGGTAAATAAAGTTACCTAATAACCACTTGTATATACCCTAAACCTGATAAGGGATAGGGTAATGAGATGCTAATGAGTGTATAGGTATGGCTAACTTAGTGAGAGTAAGAGGTAGACAGATATAAAGGTGAAAAGCATAAAAGGTTGAAAAACCGAGTTACCCATGAAAGTAAAATAGATCAGATAAATTTTCAATGTGAATAAGTGATGAAAAGTAACATGAAATTACCTAATAAACACGTCAATTGTGAAGGATCAACAGGATGTGCAGATAAGACGCTGGAACCACCATGTGAGTCAACCGCCCCAGAATGGCTTATAAGGGCTGGTCAGCCACACCCACCAACATCAGGTAGGCGTGCACTTATGGAGAGTAGACAACTGCAGCTGGGGAAAACCGCCCCCAGACAATAAGTGCCAAAAGGTCCCTCCACCTGGCTGCTAGATGTAAAACGATGGGAGGTAACGGCGCCAAAAACATGGCACAACTATTCCATCGCATATGCGTGATGTCGATGCGTAGTGGGAGCGGTCCATCCACCCTGTAAATAAGGGGAGGGGGAGGAGCACTCGCAGTACGTATCTACCCTTTTTTGCTGGTGTTCTCTAATAAAGGCATCTGCAGGAGTTAGTGGGTGTTGTGTGCCTCCAGCACAATATACACCTGTATCTACCCTTTATTGCTGGTGTTCTTTAATACAGGCATCTGCAGGAGTTAGTGGGTGTTGTGTGCCTCCAGCACAATATACACCTGTATCTACCCTTTATTGCTGGTGTTCTCTAATACAGGCATCTGCAGGAGTTAGTGGGTGTTGTGTGCCTCCAGCACAGCACAGTATACACCTGTATCTACCCTTTTTTGCTGGTGTTCTCTAATAAAGGCATCTGCAGGAGTTAGTGGGTGTTGTGTGCCTCCAGCACAATATACACCTGTATCTACCCTTTATTGCTGGTGTTCTCTAATACAGGCATCTGCAGGAGTTAGTGGGTGTTGTGTGCCTCCAGCACAGCACAGTATACACCTGTATCTACCCTTTTTTGCCGGTGTTCTCTAATAAAGGCATCTGCAGGAGTTAGTGGGTGTTGTGTGCCTCCAGCACAATATACACCTGTATCTACCCTTTATTGCTGGTGTTCTCTAATACAGGCATCTGCAGGAGTTAGTGGGTGTTGTGTGCCTCCAGCACAGCACAGTATACACCTGTATCTACCCTTTTTTGCTGGTGTTCTCTAATAAAGGCATCTGCAGGAGTTAGTGGGTGTTGTGTGCCTCCAGCACAATATACACCTGTATCTACCCTTTATTACTGGTGTTCTCTAATACAGGTATCTGCAGGAGTTAGTGGGTGTTGTGTGCCTCCAGCACAGCACAGTATACACCTGTATCTACCCTTTTTTGCTGATGTTCTCTAATAAAGGCATCTGCAGGAGTTAGTGGGTGTTGTGTGCCTCCAGCACAATATACACCTGTATCTACCCTTTATTGCTGGTGTTCTTTAATATAGGCATCTGCAGGAGTTAGTGGGTGTTGTGTGCCTCCAGCACAATATACACCTGTATCTACCCTTTATTGCTGGTGTTCTCTAATACAGGCATCTGCAGGAGTTAGTGGGTGTTGTGTGCCTCCAGCACAGCACAGTATACACCTGTATCTACCCTTTTTTGCTGGTGTTCTCTAATAAAGGCATCTGCAGGAGTTAGTGGGTGTTGTGTGCCTCCAGCACAATATACACCTGTATCTACCCTTTATTGCTGGTGTTCTTTAATACAGGCATCTGCAGGAGTTAGTGGGTGTTGTGTGCCTCCAGCACAATATACACCTGTATCTACCCTTTTTTGCTGGTGTTCTCTAATAAAGGCATCTGCAGGAGTTAGTGGGTGTTGTGTGCCTCCAGCACAATATACACCTGTATCTACCCTTTATTACTGGTGTTCTCTAATACAGGTATCTGCAGGAGTTAGTGGGTGTTGTGTGCCTCCAGCACAGCACAGTATACACCTGTATCTACCCTTTTTTGCTGGTGTTCTCTAATAAAGGCATCTGCAGGAGTTAGTGGGTGTTGTGTGCCTCCAGCACAATATACACCTGTATCTACCCTTTATTACTGGTGTTCTCTAATACAGGTATCTGCAGGAGTTAGTGGGTGTTGTGTGCCTCCAGCACAGCACAGTATACACCTATATCTACCCTTTTTTGCCGGTGTTCTCTAATAAAGGCATCTGCAGGAGTTAGTGGGTGTTGTGTGCCTCCAGCACAATATACACCTGTATCTACCCTTTATTGCTGGTGTTCTCTAATACAGGCATCTGCAGGAGTTAGTGGGTGTTGTGTGCCTCCAGCACAGCACAGTATACACCTGTATCTACCCTTTTTTGCTGGTGTTCTCTAATAAAGGCATCTGCAGGAGTTAGTGGGTGTTGTGTGCCTCCAGCACAATATACACCTGTATCTACCCTTTATTGCTGGTGTTCTTTAATACAGGCATCTGCAGGAGTTAGTGAGTGTTGTGTGCCTCCAGCACAGCACAGTATACACCTGTATCTACCCTTTTTTGCTGGTGTTCTCTAATAAAGGCATCTGCAGGAGTTAGTGGGTGTTGTGTGCCTCCAGCACAGCACAGTATACACCTGTATCTACCCTTTATTGCTGGTGTTCTCTAATACAGGCATCTGCAGCCTTTACAGTGGGTGTTGTGTGCCTCCAGCACAATATACACTACCCAATTGCTGGTTTTCCCATCTCCCTGCAGGCCATTACTATGTCTGGAAGGCCAAAAAAGGGAAAATACTGCGCTAAACCAAAAACAATGTACATGCAAGCTGCCAACACTCAAACAAACAAAGTGTACAGGAATGGTAAATAAAAATAGTGTGGCGCTCAAAGCAATAAAAACTTGTAATAGGTGAATGGCTACTTAAAGCAATAAAACCAACAGTGCTCTAATAACACAATTATAAATGTGAGTCCGCTACAAGGGTATTCAGATGAATTGTCCTCCTTGCGAACTGTGTGATATACCGTGAAAGGTAAAACGTGAAAAGTAGAATACAATCCCAAATAACAAAATGTGTGTGATCATGGATGTCCTTCAATAGATAGCCTTCCCACAACGCAGACTGACAAAGGGACTTCAATGCAAATGATGAATCAAACAAGGAGAAGACACTAGTTGTTATAGATGGGTACTCTTACCGCTGATGGTGGACCCACCTACCGTACGGCAGTGGGTCTTGCAGGCTTAATGGTCACCAAGACCAGACGGGATATAGCTGGATGTCCTGGGTCCTCGCTTGAACTCCAACCGGATGATGGAAAAGGCAGCTCAAACGATGGATTATTCTCACATGGGCCAGGTTCCACAGCAATCCGCGAGAAATATAAAGATGGAAGAAAACCAAAAAGACTCCAGATGGTGCAGGTCAATAAAAACCGATTGCCGGAATTTTATTAAATAAAAATATTTTTGTCCAACAGTCATGCAGACAAAATAAAAAGTGATCACGAAATAAAAATATATTCAAAGCAATATGGGGTGCAGCGTCAGCAAGCCCTACGCGTTTCGACTACTACAGTCTTCAACAGGGGCATGACAAAAATATTTTTATTTAATAAAATTCCGGCAATCGGTTTTTATTGACCTGCACCATCTGGAGTCTTTTTGGTTTTCTTCCATCTTTATATTTCTCCGCCCTCCGACAGGGACAACTGACCCATGTGCCCTGTGTGGCTCACGTCCTTAACCTGGTGGTGCAGTGGTTCTTGGCAGGTACCTGGGCTTACAGGATGTCCTGGGGCAGGCCAGGAAAGTCTGTGTGCATTTCCGCAGATCATATAATGCCAGTGCTCGGGTGGCTGAGCTGCAAAAGGAGTTGAACCTGCCCAAGAACCGCCTTATATGTGACATGCCCACCAGGTGGAACTCAACGTTGGCCATGCTGCAGCGGCTGCACACGCAGAAGAGGGCTATCAATGAGTACCTGTGCGACTACGGCACTAGGACAGGGTCAGGGGAGCTCAAGTTTTTCACTCGGAGCTCGGGTTTTTTTCACCACGCCAGTGGGGCATGATCAGGGATGCATGCACTGTCCTGGCACCATTTGAGAAGGCCACGAGGATGGTGAGCAGTGACAGTGCATGCATCAGTGACACTGTACCTCTTGTCCACCTGTTGGAGCATACGCTGCGTGGAATAATGGACAGGGCACTTGAGGCAGAACAGAGGCAGGAAGAGGAGGACTTCCTTGCCTCTCAAGGCCCCCTTTACCCAGACAGTGTTCCTTCTGTCCCACCCATCACACAAGAAGAGGAGGAGGAGGAGGATTGTGTCAGCATGGAGGTGGAGCCTGGCACTCAGCATCAACAGCAGCAGTCTTTTAGGGATGATTTACAGTCCCAAGAAACCCGTGGACTTGTACGTGGCTGGGAGGAGGTGGCTGCGGATCATGCTGTCCTTAGTGACCCAGAGGACTCCGGACCGAATGCCTCAGCTAACCTACGCTGCATGGCCTCCCTGATCCTGCAAAGTCTGCGGAAGGATCCTCGTATTCTTCGGATCAAGGAGAGGGACCATTACTGGCTGGCCACTCTCCTTGATCCACAGTACAAGGGTAAGGTTGCGGACCTTATCTTGCCATCGCAGAGGGAGCAGAGGATGAGACATCTCCGGGAGGCCTTGCAGAAAGGTCTGTGCAACGCGTTCCCAGAGACTGGGAGGTTACAAACTCCTGGTCCTGGACAACGAGTTGCTGAGGCTTTGATCAGTAGCAGAAGGAGCGGTGGAGAAGGTGGCCGTCTGACCGTTGCGTTCAGATTTTTTTTTAGTCCGCAGCGCCAAGGTATGATCGGTTCCAGCAACCATCGCCAGCGTCTGATATACATGGTGCAGGAATACCTAGGGGCAAGGTCAGACTTGGACACCTTTCGCACCGAAAATCCTCTGGCTTACTGGGTCTTGAGGATGGATCACTGGCCAGAGCTTGCACAGTATGCAATTGAGCTACTGGCCTGTCCTGCATCCAGCGTTCTTTCGGAATGCACATTCAGTGCTGCTGGAGGCTTTGTCACCGATCACAGGGTGCGCCTGTCCACCGACTCGGTTGATCGACTGACCTTCATAAAGATGAATCAGTCTTGGATCATCACCAGCTACCAGGCACCTGAAGCTGATGTAGCAGAATAATTTATTTTGAAATGTCACATCCCTTCAAGACTGCCTATGGTGATGCTGAGTGACTGTCCTGTTATGTTGACTGACTATCCTCTTCCTCCTCAATGATCCTGATGATAGCTTGGAAGAACATTTTTGTTTCTGGGTGCCGCCACCAGTGGCTAAGACCCAATTTTTCAGCCCCTGTTTAACAGGGGCATGTAATTACAATTTGTTATGCAATGCTTTTCAGCAGGGCTCATTCCTGCACTCCAACTAGAGTATCTGGGAGAGGTTGCAGTGTCGTGGCACCAGCACCAGTGCCTAAGGCCCAATTTTTCAGCCCCTGTTTAACAGGGGCGTGTTATTACAATTTTTGATGCAATACTTTGCAACTGGGCTCATTGCTGTGCTCCCAGTACAGTATCTGTGAGGGGTTGAAGTGTTGTTGCACCAGCACCAGTGCTTAAGGCCTAATTTTTCAGCCCCTGTTTAACAGGGGCGTGTAATTACAATTTTTGATGCAATACTTTGCAACAGAGCTCATTGCTGTGCTCCAAGTACAGTATATGTGAGGGGTTGCAGTGTTGTGGCACCAGCACCAGTGCCTAAGGCCCAATTTTTCAGCCCCTGTTTAACAGGGGCGTGTAATTACAATTTTTAATGCAATACTTTGCAACAGGGCTCATTGCTGTGCTCCAAGTACAGTATCTGTGAGGGGTTGCATAGTTGTGGCACCAGCACCAGTGCCTAAGGCCCAATTTTTCAGCCCCTGTTTAACAGGGGCGTGTAATTAAAATTTTTGATGCAATACTTTGCAACAGGGCTCATTGCTGTGCTCCAAGTACAGTATCTGTGAGGGGTTGCAGTGTTGTGGCACCAGCACCAGTGACTAAGGCCCAATTTTTCAGCCCCTGTTTAACAGGGGTGTGTAATTACAATTCTTGATCTAATAATTCACAGCAGGGCCCATTCCTGTGCCCACCAAGAGTAACTGTGAGGGCTTACAGTGTTGTGGAAACACCGTCTACCACCACCACCTCCACCACCACCAAAGGCCCAATTTTTCTGCCCCTGTATTCACAGCAGGGCCCATTCCTGTGCCCACCAAGAGTAACTGTGAGAGCTTACAGTGTTGTGGCAACACCACCACCACCACCACCACCAAAGGCCCAATTTTTCTGCCCCTCTTCAACAGGGGCATGCAATTACAATTCTTGATCTAATAATTCACAGCAGGGCCCATTCATGCGCCCACCAAGAGTAACTGTGAGGGCGTACAGTGTTGTAGCACCAGCACCACCACCAAATGCCCAATTTTTCCTACCACTGTTCAACAATGGCATGTAATTACAATTCCTGATATAATAGTTCACAGCAGGGCGTTCCAGCGCCCACCAAGAGTAACTGTGAGGGCTTACAGTGTTATGGCAACACCAACATCTAAAGGGCAAATTTCTGCAGAGTATATATGGCAGGCTCCTACTTTCAAACATCCAACTTACAAACGACTCCTACTTGCAAACGGAAGGAGACAACAGGAAGTGAGAGGAAATCGACCCATAGGAAGGGAAATTCTCTCCTGTAAGAGTTAATATGGGAAAAAGGTGTCTCCTCTCTACTGATGCCTTATCACCAATCGTTGTTTCAATAAAAACCCCACTTTTCCAAAAACATTTGTCATTGGGATGGAAAGTGAGGTGAAATGTTCTGAACAGGGGCACAGACAGCAAAACAAATGTTACAGGGGTGATAACCCTTCCCTATGTTCTCCAAAAAGCTTAAAAAATTGATTTTTTGTCTGCAGCTACACTTAAAAATGTACCTGTTCCAAATTACAAACAGATTCTACTTAAGAACAAACCTACAGTCCCTGTCTTGTTTGCACCGCCTGTATACTGCTGTTCAGAGTATATAGGGTTTTAGGTATAGGGTTTTATTTTGGGTGCAGTGTTCCCCTAATATCCATACAAGACCCAAAGGGGCTGGTAATGGGCTGGGGTAGGGGGGGGGGGGTGATGGGGTAGCCATGCCATTTTTCTCAAAGATTTTCATCCATATTGCCAGTACAAGACATGACATTAAAGCCACAAGCAGTTTTAAGTGGCTTTTTTTCCTTTACAAATGTCATTTTGTGCAGGGATAGTTCTAAACACGGGAAACACATGCCACTTCACAGGCATACTTTAGACACCCCCCAGGTACGATATTTAAAGGAATATTTCACTTTTTTTTCACTTCATGCATCATTAAAATTACTGCTCCAGAAAAACGGCCGTTTTTAAAACTTCTTTTTGCATTGATACATGTCCCCTGGGGCAGAACCCGGGTCCCCAAACCCTTTTTAGGACAATAACATGCATATTAGCCGTTATAATTAGCACTTTAGATTTCGAACGTTCGCGTCCATTGTATTTAATAGGGTTCTAACGTTCGCACGAACTTTCGGTCCGTTCGCAGGTTCTGGTGTGAACCGAACTGGGGGGTGTTCGGCTCATCCCTAGTGACTGGGAACATGCCATTGTGGTACAGCACATTGTGAAATTTTGCAGAAGGGGCAGAATCCACCAGACAGAAAGGCAGGAGTTGCAAAACCAGCAATTGGGACAAGCTGGTATTTAGATGCTGGGCATGTGGGTGACAGGGAGTGTATTTTTTTTTTCGATGCGGAAGCTGGGGCAGAGAAATTTGCCTGCTATACCCTACAGCTGGTGGTGTGCTTCTGGCATGCATTTTGGAAGGACTTGTGACACCCTTTGCTATACCATCATCCCTGTCAGTGGAGGCTGATGAAAGGTCATGATATATAGTGGGGGTAGACATGAAAGGTGAGGAGTGAGGAGGAGAAGAATTGTGTCCCTTGTGTCTGGCTTTCAGGTGCTCTTGCCAATGAGCTGAGTGGTGGGAGGTTAAACGCCTTGTCAAGCATGTGGTGCCCAAATGGCTGGTGTTTTTGTCACACTTTATCTGCTTGCAGCAGAGATTGCAAATTGCAACAGTGTGATCGGCTGTACATGGCAGGAGTAGCTGTGGACAAGGAGGCAGAATTAGCCACTCTGGCAGCTGCAGTGGACTGTGCACTAGTGTCAGCTCGGGTCAGAGGATGAGGAGGATGAGGATGGTTTAGTAAGCTAGTCCCATACTTCCCCTGCATGCTGTGGCTGGATAGCATTGGCAACAGTGCGATCGGCTGCACATGTGCTAAAAAAGGCCCACACAGCTGAGCTGTGGGAAGTGGGCCAAGAGATAACAGCTCCACAATCTGATGGAATACGGTGGCTGCTCTCCACTCTTCCATGATGGCTGCCTCTGGAGGACATCCTGCCTCATTGGGGTCGTTTCTCCCCCTCACTTTTCTCCTCTGCTCTATCCAGCACCCAAGTTGCATCAGTGACCTCATCATCATCCCCTCCTTCCTCATCATCACTAGAGCCAACTTGGCAATACGCTGCAGCTGGGAGAACATGATTGCCAATTTTGTGTTTATCAGTGTTCTCCCCTCTCTGTAGGCTCGTGTTACTCCTTTCCTCTACTTCAGAACCAACATCAGAATCAAGTAATGTCTGTGCATCCTCAAGAAACATGTGGCTGATGCTATGTTCAAATAATTCAGCTGACTCCTCCATGCATGATGCTGGGGCTATGGCAGGAGTAGCTGTGGACAAGGAGGCAGAATTAGCCACTCTGGCAGCTGCAGTGGACTGTGCACTAGTGTCAGCTCGGGTCATAGAGGATGAGGAGAATGAGGATGGTTTAGTAAGCTAGTCCCATACTTCCCCTGCATGCTGTGGCTGGATAGCATTTGCAACATCACTAAATAGAGACAAAGGTGTCCTGTCTGAGGACAGACCAAGTCCATCTTTGCCTGTAGACACAGACACTGCTGGCCCCCTCATAGTGGCATGGGAACGTCTGCCTCACCTTGTTAGCGTCCCAGACATGATGGGGGGGGCTTATTCACCAAATTTAATAGAAACTGGGAAATTTGTGCGATTGGATGAACTTTATTGAATGAAAAGTGGTGTTTGATTCACTTTAAATTGAGGACTGGAGCTGACAGAAACGTAAAAACTATAATAAAAAAAATTAATAAAAAAAAGGAGGAACACCTTCGCAGTCAGAAAAACTGGCTGGCAATAAAAGAAAAAGGGGGGGGGCAGGCAGGGGACAAAAAAAACATGCAGCAACCCAAAAAGAAGGGGTATACAGCACTAAATGTTATGTAATGCTGTGTTAAACACTGCACTACACTAGCAGACTTCACTGACACTACACTATACTCACACTATACTCACACACTATACTATACTCACACACTATACTCACACTATACTGACAGGTGAGAACATAAGCCGAGTCATACACTGAAAAGCACAATTAGCATGTAAAATCTTAGGTAATTTAGGAACTAGCTAGAGACCACTCAGCACAGAAGTACCGAGTGTGCAAACGAATGCTTACACTCATCAAGATACTTCCAGCACTTACAGTACACTATGCATGGGACCATATGCACATACGCATATATCTACACTAGTTTCCTTATACTAAACCCGATCTTCCTTACACATAGTGGACAGAAGGACATCTAGTAGCACAAACCAGTAATGGGGGGGGGGGGGGGGATATCTAGATTGAAGATGAATATTGAAGTAAAAGCAGGTGTTGTTATTTTAATATTAACAGGCTATTCATTTTCGTTTAGTTATTTTTGGTGGGAGTTCTGCTTTAAACTTTTGCTGTATGTTGTGACATTGTAGCAATATTTTCTCCTCTTTTGTACTGATCTAAACTGCAGTAAGTCACATTAGCAAAAAAAACAATAAAGGAAAAAGAGGAGAAATGGAGACTGGTGGCGGTTGGAACCAGTTTTTTACATATCAGTTTTTTACTGCCTGTTATTGTGTAAAAATATGCAGCATGTACACTCTTCAGATGTTTAATTGCATGTTGTCCTTCAGGGAGGGAGCAATAAAGCATCTGCAGATATTGTGATGCCAAGTTTCAGGATGATGGCATTGCCGTGAGCCCCACAAGTACTTAGTAAAATAAATTCTTGCCTACAGCACAGGTGAACCATTGTCTGAACTAGCAAAGAATTGCCTGTCTGTTGCGGTGGGAAGCTCTCAGCTTGAGGAGGAGTTAATTCTATGTATTTTAAGTTTTTGAGGACATTTAACACAAAATTACTTTTGAGTTTTTTACTTTTAAAATGATCAGAAACAGATTACTTGTTCAGTATGCTTGAACAATTGTAGTATATGCTCCATTCCTCCCAATTTTTTAAGATAGGAACAATGGACACCTGTTAGCAAAAGTATGTAGGCACAGTACCCCCTGTCAATCCCCCTTAATGAGAATTATACAAAAAAGATTAGTTATACCTACAAGTGCTTTTTTTTACCACTACTATTCCTTTATATTGGATTTTGACATTTACAAATGCAGCAATTCAGAAATCGGATGAAAGGTTTAGCAATGGGAAAGATAAATAGTGCATTTTATATACAACCAGTGTGTCAGGTCACCAGGTGACAGATGCACACCGTTGGGGTCAGGAGTGCACCGCTAAGGTAGTGAACCCTATGGCTGACTGCTGTGGGTGGAACTCTGGGTGGTTAAGGAAGGCAGGTCCACTGGAGCACTAACAGGGATCCCACAGGGAGCTAGAGCCTAAGATTCCCCAGGGCGCAGAGTCTAAGATCCAGCAGGTGTTCACCAGAGCCTCTAGTGGTGAGGATGGACTGGGCTGCAACTGGATCCAGGTTGATATTAGGATGGTGGCAACAGGAAGTCTTTCTTTTGGGACAACCTTGGGTAGGCAGGACGAGGAACAGGAGGAACCCCAAGCCAGGATCTGTCCAATAGTCCAGTCAACATGTGAAGAATGGAGCCGTAACCAAGTGTAGCAGGTGGTTACATTTAGGGGGAAGCATCTGAGTGGTAACTAGGCTCAGATGCACTAATTGTTAGGTTTCATGGACCATTTCTATCCCTGGGAGATGGTACTGGTGTGTAGTTCCCTGGGGCCTATAGGTGGCACTGTTGCCATGGGCCTGGGTTGAACCGCAGTGCAAGGTTGTGCCTTTTTTGTCCCCTCTTGGCATCAGTACGGCGGGGCGGGAAACCTGCTGTGCCTATCGGGAGAGGATATAAAAGGGGGCGGCCATCTTCCAGAGGGGTCAGTTCCGCGCTCAGGCACCTTAGGCCTGGGTGTGTGTGTGTCGCCTCCGGGTGCCCTAGGCCCGGAGGCCTGGTCGGGTTGTCTCTGGGTGCCCTAGGCCCAGAGACGGAGCTGCTGTTCCATCTCAGACACCTTCAGTCTGGGGGTGAGGTACTTTGGAGAAAGGCCCGGAGCCCAGCAGCCTTCGGCTGGGATCCGCCGGGGACCGAGACTCTAGGGGTCTACCTTGCGAGGGGACCCGTATCCAGGACGAGGAGGCCAGGGAGGTGACCCTTTCTGAAGACCCAGCGCAGAGTCGTGGTGACAGATGGGGCCTCTGGTAACTCTCCGGAGGGATGTTCTTGTCCTATAAAGGGCCCGTTTACTAACGGAAGGAAGTGCGTGTTCTTTAAGTCACAGTGGCAGTGACACTACGCACCCAAGGTCAGTGACAGTGGCTTTCATCATCTTTTTCAGCCGGTCAGTGGCAGTGACCAACTTCATGGTCTGTGGCAGAGACCGTGCGCCAAGCCTGTTCGTGATAATCGGAACAGGAGAAAACACAAATTCAAGTTTGTGTCTGGACCTCCTCCCACCTTATCTGACCTGTGTCTTGTCCCAACCTGTCTGCTCTCAACGAGACTGTTTATTGTGCTAAAAGAATAAATAAGAGTTGGACCTTTCAGTTGGTGTGGACAGTTGCTTACTGGGGAGAACTAAAGGCTTGTTTCTGACTACCACAGAAACGAGGTCAGCACTGGAGGTTTTTAAACACTGGCTGCAAGCAGGCCCGAGAAACTAACACCGCTCAACCTCCCATTCAGGGGGGTACGGGCTTGTGGTGCGGTGTGCCTAATTCTTTCCTGCGGAGGAGCCAAGCAGAAGAAAAGCAGGTAAAGTCTGGGGTTGGTGCGCTACACAAGGAAGACCCAAAATGATAGGAGTTGAGGCCTTAGGTAAGATAAGGAAGGATATCCACTCCTGGTGGAGTGTCCCTAGCGACATCTTAACAGGCAGGGTCTGGAAGCGGATAGGACCCCCTGGGAGAACAGTGCCATCAATCGCCAAGACCACCAATGGCGTGGTGAGGGGCAAAAGGGTAAGTCTCATTGACGATGCGATTTCCCAGTCCAGGAAATTGCCAGCAGCTCCGGAATCCAGATATGCTGAGACCGAATGAGAAGAAGCACCAACATGAAGGAACACAGAAAGAAGAAGACGAGAGGGTGAAGGTGATATTTCTGGGTCCAATGCTCCACTTTTCAGATGTATTGGACCCGAAAGTTTTTCTGGACAGAGAGAGCAAGTGTCACGAAAATTACCTTTGCCCCCAAAGTAGAGACACAGGCTTAGAGTTCTGCGCCTAGCACAATCCTCAGAGGATAGCCTGGTCCGACCCAGCTGCATGGGTTCCTCAGCTGGCAGGAGATGCTCCACGGGTCGAAGAGAGGGGAGCTCAGGCTGACTAAGGACCAAAGAGTGCCGGCGTCGCTTTTCTAGGGTCCTTTCCTGAAAACGAAAATCGATCTGGTTACACAAGGAGATAACTTTGTCCAGATCAGTGGGGATGGTTCTTCCTGCTAATTCATCCTTCACTCTATCAGAAAGGCCATGCAAAAAGGTTGTGACTAAGGCCTCATTGTTCCAGCTCAACTCAGCCGGCAGCATGCGGAAATGAAGAGCATACTGTCCCACAGAAGCAGACTCTTGGCGGAGACGTAAAAGGGCGCTGGCCGCTGAAGAGACACGAGCCGGTTCTTCGAAGATATTCCAAAAAAGTTTCAAGAAGTCAGACAGGCTAGAAACCACTGGATCATTTAGTTCCCACAGAGGGGCTGCCCAGGCTAAAACTTCACCGGAGAGGAGGGAAATGATATAGGCTACCTTTGCCCTATCAGACAGAAAGTTTTGAGGCTGGAGCTCAAAATGAATAGTGCATTGGCTGAGGAACCCCCTGCAGGCCTTGGAGTCCCCAGAGAAACGGGACAGAGCTGGCAGTTGTAGTGAATGTGTGGCTGCGACTGCGACTGGAATAGGTGCAGCCGCTGATAGTGGTTGAGGTTGTTGAACCGGGGTCCTAAGGAGGCTTGAACTTGTTCAAAACGGGAGGCCAAATCCTGAAGGAATCGCATCACCTGGGTCTGATTAGATTCCTGGGTCTCAAGTCTGCGGACTATGCCCTGCAACGGATCATCTGTGGGTAGCAGAATATCAGCTGGGTCCATGGCTGATCAAACTGTCAGGTCACCTGAAGCCAGGTGACAGATGCACACCGTTGGGGTCAGGAGTGAACCGCTAAGGTAGTGAATCCTATGGCTGACTGCTGCAGATGGAACTCTGGGTGGATAAGGAAGGCAGGTCCACTGGAGCACTAACAGGGATCCCACGGGGAGCTAGAGCCTAAGATTCCCCAGGGCGCAGAGTCTAAGATCCAGCAGGTGTTCACCAGAGCCTCTAGTGGTGAGGATGGACTGGGCTGCAACTGGATCCAGGTTGCGACCCCCAGAGTTCCCCAGCTCACGCTCACAGTAGGCTATAGAGGATAGAGGGGAAGCAGCAGCTCAGGATACAAGAGATAGTGAGGGGATAAGCCAAACGTCGGGGCGACTAGCAGACAAGGATAAACAAAGAACAAACCAAAGGTCAAGGTCACAAGCAGACAGGGATAGTCGATAACAAGCCAAGATCGGTAAAACAGAGACAGACGTAGCACACGGCAAGCAGGAACCCAAACACACAATAGTTAAACAAACAACGTTGATCAGCGCGGCTGACTTGCAGTGCACAGGTTAATATAGTGTTCCCTGATAGGGCCTGGGTGGAGCCTTGCTTGGAGGAGAGATTATTTAATCAGCCAGGTGAGAGTGGCTGGCCTCTAAGGTGAACACATGGAGAAGGGGTAAGCTGAGAGACAAACATTACAGCATAACCATGACAAAGTGGCAGTGCGTCCATTAGGGAAGGTCAGGCAGTGCCCCCTCTCTCCAGCCACCCCCTCTGTGTACTATGGATAGATTCATGCATTGCTGCAGCCACCCCCCATTCAGGCGTCTGCTCCCTTTTTGAGTGCTGGGCATCTGAATTACAGCGGTGGGGGAAGGGGTGTTTTTAAAGCACCTGATTAGAGCCATAGGCTCTAATAGGCTTCAAAAAAGGTGTACTGTGAGCGCAAACCATTGCCCTCTTAGTGTCTTAGCAGGTGTGTTAACACAGAACCGCCTCTCAGCCAATCAGGAAGCCCAGATGTAATACCGGGCACCTGATTGGCTGAAGGTAGAGGCGATCCCATTGGCTGCTGTGCAGAACAGGAAGAAGACACGCACGGAGGAGTCCTGCATCCATCGCTGCGCTACACAGCTCGCCGCCTGTCCCGCTGCCTGACCCACCACCACAATGGGGAAAGTGCTGGGCAGACAGCGAGCGGGCGGGGGGGCACAGTGGCTCCATATTATGAGCACAGAGGCTGCAATTGATGGGCCACAGTTGGCTGCATTTGATGATTACAGTGGCTGCATTTGCTGGGCACAGTTGGCTGCATATGATGGGCACAGTTGGCTGCATAAGATGGGCACAGTGGCTGCATATTATGGGCATAGTTGGCTGCATATGATGGGCACAGGTGGCTGCATATGATGGGCACAGGAGGCTGTTTTTGCTGGGCACAGTGTCTGCATATGATGGGCAGAGTGGCTGCATATGATGGGCACAGTGGCTGCATATGATGGGCACAGTGGCTGCATATGATGTTTTTGTTTCAGTGTTTTTCAGTTTTTTTCAGTTCCTTTCCGTCCCCACAACTATATAGGTCAGACCAAAATGAGGGACAAAGTAGGAGGAAAGCTCTTTGAGGGTATGATAAGAGATTATATACAAGATTTTAGAAATGAAAACAGTATCATTAGCAGTAATCAGCATGGATTCGTGAAGAATTGTTCTTGCCAAACAAATCTATTAACCTTTTATGAGGAGGTGAGTTGCCATCTAGATAAAGGAAGGCCCGTAGACGTGGTGTATCTGGATTTTGCAAAAGCATTTGACACAGTTCCACATAAACGTTTACTGTACAAAATAAGGTCAGTTGGCATGGACCATAGAGTGAGTACATGGATTGAAACCTAGCTACAAGGGTGAGTTCAAACGACCTGGAGGATGGGGTAAACAGTTCAATCTCTGTATTTGCGGAAGATACTAAGCTAAGCAGGGCAATAACTTCTCTGCAGGATGTGGAAACCTTGCAAGAAGATCTGAACAAATTAATGGGGTGGGAAACTACATGGAAAATTAGGTTTAATGTAGAAAATTTTAAAATAATGCATTTGGGTGACAAATATATGAATGTAATCTATACACTGGGGGAGAACCTCTGGGGGAATCAAGGATGGAAAAGGACCTGGGGGTCCTAGTAGATGATAGGCTCAGCAATGGCATGCTATGCCAAGCTGCTGCTAACAAAGCAAACAGAATATTGACATGCATTAAAAAAGGAATTAACTCCAGGGATAAAACAATAATTCTCCCATTCTACAAGACTCTGGTCCGGCCACACCTAGAGTATGCTGTTAAGTTCTGGTCACCAGTCATCAGGAAGGATGTACTGGACATGTAGCAAGTACAAAGAAGGGCAACAAAGCTAATAAAGGGTAGTTAGGAAGAATGGTTGCGAGCACTGAACTTATTCTCTCTGGAGAAGAGATGCTTGAAAGGGGATATGAATTCAATTTACAAATACTGTACTGGTGACCCAACAATAGGGATAAAAAATTTTTGCGTAAGGGAGTTTAACAAGACATGTGGCCACTCATTAAAATTAGAAAAAAAAAGAGGTTTAACCATAAACTACATAGAGTGTTCTTTACTGTAAGAGAGGCAAGGATGTGGAATTTCCTTCCACAGGTGGTGGTCTCAGCAGGGGGCATCGATAGTTTCACAAAACTATTAGATAAGCACCTGAACAACCACAACATACAGGGATATACAAGGTAATACTGACATAATCACACACACAGGTTGGACTTAATGGACTAATATATAACTATGTAACTATATGAAAGAGGGACAGATGAACTTTGTTCCAAATCAGGGGCAGTCCCTCAAAATCAAGGACAGTTGGAAGCTATGATAGGCAAACACAATAACCAAACTTTATTGTGTGCAATCACTATCAACTGGCATTCTTAAGCAGTTAGAGACTACACATAAACAACAGGATGGGTAATATGATCACTCATCAAGCGAAACATAGTTCCCTTGTTCATGAGGTGAGTTAGTAGCTATGGTGTGTGTGATTTAGTATATTTCAACTGCAAAGAAGTATCTCCCATGGGACTTTGTTGCAGAAATTGAAATGCCAACAAATTATGTTTTTTTATATAAAAATAGAAAATGTATTTGTACAACAAGATAAAATCATCTGGCCTATACAGTCCAGTTTCTAATATAGTAGTAGGATCTCATATATATAGCAAAAATACCATATACATAATGCATTGATTACCGTATTTGCTGGGGTATAAGGCGACTGGGCGTATAAGACCCCCTATTTTTCCAGTGAAAATGTTGGTTTTGGGCTATACTCGCCGTATAAGACTACCCCCCTTCTGAGGCAACACCATTTAAAAAAAACATCAGAAATATAAAAAAACATCAGACTTAGACTTAACATCAGATTTGATTTAAATACGGAATTTTTAATTAAAATGGTTGACCTACTGGTACTTAAAATCCTTCAAAATCCTCAACATGTTCGTCCTCTGACATCATAAGTAGTGTTGAGCGAACCCAAACTGTAAAGTTCGGGTCCGTACCGAACTTTAGCTTTTTCCCGAACCCGGACTTTGCCCAAAAGTCCGGGTTCGGGTTTGGCAATCTAATTACGCATTTAGAAATGCTTCAGGGGCCAGCCAATCACCTTTTGATTAGCTGGTGTGCCCTTAGAGGCCCATCATAGCCATGCCTACTAATGGCATGGCTGTGATTGGTCAGTGCAACATGTGACCCAGCTTCTATATAAGCTAGAGGCACACAGCACACACGTCACTCTGCTTCAGAATAGATAGGGAGAGGATCTAGTCTGCTGCTGCTGCTTTTAGGGAGAGATAGAAAAATAGATGAGGTAGTCCTGATTCTACAATCTGAGGGAAAAGATAGAGAGATAGTGTAGTGTAGGGCCAGGTTCCTGTTGGTGCTTTCAGGGAGAGAGAATAGGAGTCCAGATTCAGAGATTAAAATCAGCGATCTGCATAGGTTTACCTGTTCGTGTTGCAGTGCAGTCTTTTTACACTGCCATGAGCCCAGTGTCAGAGAAAATCTAACTTTTAGGGGGAAAAAAAAAAGGCACTTTATTGTGCTCTTTTCCAAAAGACCCATAGGGCAAAAAAAAAAAAAGCATTTTATTTTGCTCGTGCAAAAAAAGACCCGTTTAGGGCAAAAAAAAAAAAAAAAATTCCACTTTAATGTACGCTTGCAAAAAGAGCCATTCAGGGGCACAAAAAATAGTTTGCAGTGTGTTATACATATTTGGAGGTGTGTGAAATAAACAATTTCTATATAGTTTTCTTCTACTGTGCTATACTAAAAAAACAACATTTTTTTTGAATAGCATTTTCTGCAGTTCTGTAGCTGTGCGATTCAGCGGTTACGTACTGTGGGTGTGTTCTGCTCTTCCAAAAAACGCCGTTTAGGGGCACAAAAAATAGTTTGCAGTGTGTTATACATATTTGGAGGTGTGTGAAATAAACAATTTCTATATAGTTTTCTCCTACTGTGCTATACTAAAAAAACAACATTTTTTTTGAATAGCATTTTCTGCAGTTCTGTAGCTGTGCGATTCAGCGGTTACGTACTGTGGGTGTGTTCTGCTCTTCCAAAAAACAACGTTTAGGGGCACAAAAAATAGTTTGCAGTGTGTTATACATATTTGGAGGTGTGTGAAATAAACAATTTCTAAATAGTTTTCTTCTACTGTGCTATACTAAAAAAAAAACATTTTTTTAAATAGCATTTTCTGCAGTTCTGTAGCTGTGCGATTCAGCGGTTACGTACTGTGGGTGTGTTCTGCTCTTCCAAAAACACCCATTTAGGGCAAGATCCTAAATTTGGAAAATATGAGGAGAAGGTCAAAGGGACGTGGTGGCCCCGGTCGTGGTGCTGCTGGTGGAGCTCCTGTTGCAGGGAGAGGACGTGGTGGATCTGTGCCAGATACACGCACAAGTGAAACACCTTCCTCAGGTGCGAGTAGGCGACCGAGCCTGCGGCGGTATTTTGTCGCGCCTAATGAGGCTGTATGAATGTTTAGGCCAGGACAAGTACAGGCGATAGTAGATTGGGTTGCTGACAGTGCCTCGGGTTCCTTCACATTGTCTCCCACCCACTCTTCTGATGAAAGAACAGAGTTGGCACCTGAAACCCATGTCCATCAGTCTTTCACCTCACCCCCTTGCAAATCAGCCAAGCAGTCTGAGCCCCAAATCATGCAGCAGTCTCTTCTGCTTTTCGATGACTCTGTTAGCAGGGTTTCCCAGGGCCATCCACCTAGCCCTGCCCCAGAAGTGGAAGAGATTGAGTGCACCGATGCCCAACCACTTATGTTTCATGATGAGCACATGGGAGGACCATCGCAGTACGTCTCGGATGATGACAAAACACAGGTGCCAACTGCTGCTGCTTTCGCAATTGTGCAGACAGACAAGGAGGGCAGGGGTGAAGACTGGGTGGAAGATGATGTGGAGGACGATGAGGTCCTCGACCCCACATGGAATGAACGTTATGAAGGTGACCAGTGTAGTTTGGAGGAAGAGGCAGTGGTCGCACAGAGCCACCAGCACAGCAGAAGAGGGAGCAGGGTGCAAAAGCGGAGCATCCGTCCGCTAGACAGTATGTCTGCTACTGCCCAACGCAGCAAGGGACCGAGCACACCAAAGCCAGGTCCAAGGAGTTCCCTAGCGTGGCAGTTCTTCACACAATGTGTTGATGACAAGACACGAGTGGTTTGCAGGCTGTGCAATCAGAGCCTGAAGCGAGGCATAAACGTTCTCAACCTGAGCACAACCTGCATGACCAGGCATCTAACTGCAAAGCACGAGCTGCAGTGGAGTAGACACCTCAAAAACCAAGAAAGGTCTCTGGCTCCTCCTGCTTCCTCTTCTGCTGCAGTCTTGGCCTCTTCATCCACCTCTGTAGTGACAGTGGCACCTGCCACCCCGCAAACAGAGGATCTGCCAGCAACACTACCACCTGGGTCACCAACCATCTCCACAATGTCCCATGGAAGCGTTCAGCTCTCTATCTCCCAAACATTGGAGCGGAAGAGGAAGTACCCCCCTAGCCACCCGCGATCCCTGGCCCTGAATGCCAGCATTTCAAAACTCCTGGCCTTTGAAATGCTTTCATTCCGTCTGGTGGAGACGCAGAGTTTTAAAAGCCTGATGGCATTGGCTGTCCCACAGTACATCGTGCCCAGCCGCCACTATTTTTCCAGGCGAGCCATCCCTTCCCTGCACAACCAAGTGGGGGACAAAATCAGGTGTGCACTGCGCAACGCCATCTGTGGCAAGGTCCACCTAACTACGGATGCATGGACCAGTAAGCACGGTCAGGGACGTTATATCTCCCTAACAGCACACTGGGTAAATGCAGTGGCAGCTGGGCCTGAGGCAGATAGCAGTTTGGCGCATGTCCTTCCACCACCGAGGATTGCAGGGCGATTCAGTTTGCCTCCTGTTGCTAACTCCTCCTACTCCGCTTCCTCATCCTCTACCGCCTCCTCATCCGGTCAGCGTAACACCTTCACCACCAACTTCAGCACAGCCAGGGGTAAACGACAGCAGGCAGTTTTAAAACTTTCCTGTTTGGGGGAAAAACCCCACACCGCGCAGGAGTTGTGGAGGGACATGGAACAACAGACCAATGAGTGGTTGCTGTCAGTGAGCCTCAAGCCTGGCCTGGTGGTGTGCGATAATGGGCGAAATCTCACAGCAGCTCTGGGCCTAGCCGGTTTGACGCACATCCCTTGCCTGGCGCATGTGCTGAACTTGGTGGTCCAGAGGTTCCTTAAATATTACCCCAATATGCCAGAGCTGCTGCAGAAAGTGCGGGCTGTGTGTGCGCACTTTCGGCGTTCTCACCCTGCTGCTGCTTGCCTGTCAGCGCTGCAGCGTAACTTCGGCCTTCCCGCTCACCGCCTCATATGTGACGTGCCCACAAGGTGGAACTCCACCTTGCACATGCTGGCCAGCCTGTGCGAGCAGCAGCAGGCGATAGTGGAGTTTCAGCTGCAGCAATCACGCGTGAGTCGCTCTGCGGAACAGCACCACTTCACCACCAATAACTGGGCCTCCATGCGAGACCTGTGTGCCTTGTTGCGCTGTTTCGAGTACTCCACCAACATGTCCAGTGCCAATGACGCCGTTCTTAGCGTTACTATCCCAGTTCTATGCCTCCTTGAAAAAACGCTTCGGGCGATGATGGAAGAGGATGTGGCACAGGAGGATGAGGAGGAGGAGGAGGAAGCGGGATCATTTCAAAGGCTTTCAGGGCAGTCTTTCACAAGTGGCTACGAGGGTGGGTTCCTGCACCAACAAACGCCAGGTACACAATTGTCCGGCAGAAAGGGCACAGTTCTGGAGGATGACGAGGTGGAGGAGGAGATGGAGGAGGAGGAGGAGCCATTTTCACAACAGGGTGGCACCCAGACCAGCTCGTGGCCATCACTGGTGCGTGGCTGGGGGGATACAGAGGACACAGACGATACACCTCCCACAGAGGACAGCTTTTCTTTGCCTCTGGGCAGCCTGGCACACATGAGCGATTACATGCTGCAGTGTTTCCGCAATGACCGCCGAGTTGCCCACATTTTAACTGGTGCTGATTACTGGGTGGCCACCCTGCTGGATCCCCGTTACAAGGACAACGTACCGTCCTTAATTCCCTCACTGGAGCGGGATCGTAAGATGCGCGAGTACAAGCGCACGCTGGTAGACGCGCTGCTGGTGGCATTCCCACCTGACAGCGGGCATACGGTGGAAGCACAAGGCGAAGGCAGAGGAGGAGGAAGAGGTCGCCAACGCAGCCGGGGCACCGGCAGCACCTCAGAAGGCAGGGTTAGCATGGCTGAAATGTGGAAAAGCTTTGTCAGCACGCCACAACAACCAGCACCACCAGCTGAGATGGAACGTCTTAGCAGGAGGCAGCATTTCACCAACATGGTTGAGCAGTATGTGTCCACAGGCCTACACGTACTGGATGACGGGTCTGCCCCCTTTAACTTCTGGGTCTCCAAATTGGGCACATGGCCTGAGCTTGCCCTTTATGCCTTGGAGGTGCTGGCCTGCCCTGCAGCCAGTGTATTATCTGAACGTGTATTTAGCACGGCAGGGGGCGTTATCACAGACAAGCGCAGCCGCCTGTCCAGAGCCAATGTGGACAAGCTCACATTCATTAAAATGAACCAGGCATGGATCCCACAGGACTTGTCCATATCTTGTGCAGAATAGACATGTATACCGGTGTTGTGACAAAAACTGTCCGGCCATCGGATTGTGTCCGGCCCATACTGCGAAGGCACAGCGCTTGCGCAGTACAGAGGACAAGGGGATTCACAAAATCTCCGAAGATGAACGGCGCCTGCGCTGTGAGTGCAGGTTCAAGCCCCACCATCCAAGTGGACATACGGTAGCACATAGTAACAGGGCTCCTCATGGGCTCGGTTCGATCGCCACGCTTCGGGCACGGCCTCACTTGGCTCGGCTTGAACCACGGATGGTGTGGCCTTCACCTGAACTCACCACGCAGGCGCCGTTCGTTTTGGGAGATTTTCGAAATCCCCTTGTCCTACATACTGAGCAAGCGCAGTACATGGTGGACCCTATTTGACGGGGGACAGAATTCGACACATCACCGGCCTTACCCAGCCATTGTTGTATTTTTGAACCAGTGTTGGCTACCTCGTCCTCCTCCACCGCCGCTTCCACCTACACAGCCACATCCAGCGCCACCTCAACCTCCTACTCCATATGGACCTCGTCCTCCTAGGTCAAGATTATTATTTTTTATTTTTATTTTTTTTATGTTATTTTAAGTTATTTCCCTATCCACATTTGTTTGCAGAGCACTTTCCATGCTCGTAACAACATTTTGCTGCCATTTGCAGCCCTCTAGCCCTTTCCATTACTTTTTTAGAGCCTTTTTAGTCCTTAGAAGTCCGGGTCCCCATTGACTTCAATGGGGTTCGGGTTCGGGTTAAAGTCCGGTCCCGAACCCGAACTTTTTTCCGAAGTTCGGCTGAACCCATCGAACCTGAACATCCAGGTGTCCGCTCAACTCTAATCATAAGTTCATCAATGACATCTTGTGTTACATTTGTAAGACAGTCATCATATGGATCTAATTCCAAATCATATGGTGTGGCTTCAGCTTCGGCTTCCCCTTCATCTTGACACAAGTACTCGTCACCCATACTATCCAATGAATTTGATATGCCACACTTCTTGAAAGACTTGATTACTTTTTCTGCATCAATATCATTCCAGGCTTGATGACAAAGTTGCACAAAACATCCAACTGTGGAGCACACGTTTCCTCCTTTTGTGAATGACTTTTTGCGCTAACCATCCACTCATTCCACTGTTCTTGAATGCAATCTTTATATGGCTTGTTTAGGCACACATTCAGTGGCTGTACCAGCGATGTCAATCCATCAGGAATAACCGCTGCATCTGTGTTTATTCTTGTCAGCCTTTCCTTTGTGCTGGGAGTTAAATGAGCCCTGAACATATCCCACACCAGTAGGCTACATTCTCGACAAAGTCCACCTGGTCGCCTACTCCATACATATTCAAGCCATAGCTTTACCCCATCTTCATCCATCCAGCCTTTTTCATTCACATGTAAAAAAACTCCTACAGGGAACTTGATTTTCTGCATTGTTTTTCTTTTGAAAATAATCATGGGTCTTAGTTTGGCGCCATCAGCTGTACATGCTAGTACCACTATAAAACTGGACTTTTCATGTTCAGTTGTTTTAATTAACACGGTTTTTGCACCTTTTGAATTGACTGTTTTATTTCCAACCATATCGAAATTCATAGGAGTTTCATCCATATTTCAGATCTGACTTAACACATAGCCGTGTTTCTTGCGTTGTTGTATTACATATCAATGGAAATTACTTACTTTACCGTCGAGATCTGCAAGTAATTTTTGTTCAGTTTTTGTCATTTGCCTCAGTACCAGTTCATGCCCTTCCAATAACCCAGTACACCAGGATATAGTGGCCTAAATCCTTTGCTGTGATCTGGGTTAGATTTGGCCCACTAAAGTGCAAAAATCCGTATGTTGTTTCGTGTTACTATAAAACCATTGTGACGATGCTCATGCACCATGTCTGCTACATGCTTTTCGAGTTCTGGCCAATGTGGGGTGCCTCTTCTTAATGCACATTTACCCCTTGGCATACTCTTTAATGCATCTTCCTTTAATTTCCTGTCTCCGTCCATCTTTTCTGTTAATCCATATTGTCTTGCAGCAGTGAAGTTATCATGTGTCTTGGCAAAGTTTACAACTTTGAGCTTGAAACTGGCTTGATGTTTCCTTCTTCTTGCTGGAGCCATGATGGGGTCCTGTCTATCAGCCATTTCACACTAATCTGAAATCTGTCAGGTATTGTAATCTGTCAGGTATTACCACTGTATTATCACTGTTAAAACATCAAAAAGGAAACTGGTGAACTACAAGTCCCAGAGGTCCCACAATTGGTAGGCAGCAACAATAGCCCCTAACAATAGCCAGCAACAATGGCCAGTGAATCCTCTCCTCCAAAGCACCAGAAATCATATTATATGAAGGGAAGATCTGGAGCTGGATGTGCAGTAATACTGCATGTACAGTAGCGCCAGGTACACTGCAGAAAACAGTATACACCGCTGAGCCAATCACGGCGAGCAATGCATTTTATTATTCTATTAATGAATACAAAGCCTGCTCGGATTGGTAGAAGCTGTAACATCATCAGCCTGTGCCTCCCTGACTCACTGTATGTAGCCTGCTCGGATTGGCAGAGGTTGTTACTCCAATCCGAGCAGGCTCTGTATTCATTAATAGAATACATCGCTCGCCGTGATTGGTTCAGCAGTGTATACTGTGTGTATACAGTATTACCGGCAGGCTGACATCCACCCAGTGGCTGGTGTATAAGATGACCCCCACTTTATACCCGGCGTATAAGATGACCCCCGCTTTTTGGCAGTTTTTTTTAAGTGTAAAAGGTCCTCTTCTTGATATGCCACCATAGGAGGCCTCTTCCTATGGTGGCACAACTGCAGGCTCGATCTCGAGCTGCGCTGTCTGCATCCATAACTGACAGCAGCGGGAGCCAATGCCTCAGTAAAGCCTGTGAAAGTGGAGAGAGCTGCTACAAATGGGAAAAGCGCTAGATTGTGTAAGAGTTTAGGTAAGCATAAAGGGGGTGAGGGGCATACTGCTACCTAAACATTTTTACCTTAATGCAAGGAATGCATTTTTTTTAAGAGGGCCAGAGTTGGGATTTAGGATCATTTGTTGGTGGTTTATGCTATAAACTTTTTCTTTCAAGTCATAACTATACTTGTGTTCCCTTTTTCCCCTTATTTATTATTTTAGTATATTTTGGATGGTGCCCAATTCTTGGGTAGCCTGGTGATCAAACATAAGTTTATACCATTAGCTATAAAATCTGCCAAACTTTGCAAGGCTTTCTGTGCGCACACAAGGGATTTACTGAAATGTTCTTTGAATGAATTCCACTTTGGCAACCCTTTTAAAATATTCATGGCATACTGACTCGAAATCTGCTTTTCCGTTATCATAGGTTGGATGTATTTTTTCAGTGTGCTGCTAAATTAAAATACATTCTATATTTATGTTTGCATTTTTAAGATAACATTCATTGTTATAAGTAACCACTTTTATATTACACTCAACAGACACAAATGCACAAGAAAGTACATTTTTTTTTGTTTTACTGAATTGAACCTCTGCTGAATCATTCATTAGTTGTGCACTAAATGTAAGTGATTAATTTTTATGCCATTGATAAGGCAGCATATTGCATTTGTGAGATGCATTTAAAGCAGAACTACTCACTTAATCAACATTAAAGTGAACAGAACATTAAAAATAAAAATAAAAATAACAAACATGTTATACTTACCTCCTCTGTGCAGCTGGTTTTGCACAGAGCAGCCCCGATTCTCCTCTTCTCGGTTCCCTCTTTGCTGCTTCTAGCCCCTCCCCCCTTTGAGTGCCCCTCAGCCAGCAGCTTGCTACAGGGGGCACCCAAACCGAGTCAGAGCTTTGTGTATCCATTCAGACATGGAGCTAGGGTTGCCAACTGTCCGGTTTTGACCCGGACAGTACGGGTTTTGACACATGTGCCCGGGTTTCCACCCGCTGGAAACCCGGGCACACATTCCAACGTCCTGTGGCCAGTGGCAGCCGGATCTCTGTCCCCGGCCGCAACTTCTAGAGAGGCGGCGCGCTGCGCACATGATCCCGTGCCCACTACCATAACATTGTCACACAGCTGTGGCACGGTGCACTCTGAGCCAGCGGGTGCCCTGTAATTGGCTGAACGGGCCATGTGCGGGGCGGGCCGAGCGGCAGACATGGGGGTCTGTGAATGGCCCTGCGGAGCTGGTGCTGGTCACGTGTGGAGACGGGGGCGGGGCTGGACTGTGGATTCGATCATCGCGCCTGCTTGCTCCCGGAGTCCTGCCTCACAATGTGTTTCTCCTGAGGTCTCATCTGCTCTGTCAGCTTACCCCCCTTCCTCTGTGTCACCCCCCCTCCTCCTCCTCTGTGTCACCCCCCTCCTCCTCCACTGTCTGTGTCACCCCCACCCTCCTCCTCCATGTCACCCCCCCTCCTCCTCCTCTGTGTCACCCCCCCTCCTCCTCCTCCTCTGTGTCACCCCCCCTCCTCCTCTGTGTCACCCCCCCTCCTCTGTCTGTGTCACCCCCCTCCTCCTCCTCTGTCTGTGTCACCACCCCTCCTCCTCCACCTCTGTCTGTGTCACCCCCCCTACTCCTCCTCTGTGTCACCCTCCTCCTCCTCCTCTGTCTGTGTCACCCCCCTCCTCCTCTTCTGTGTCACCACCCCTCCTCCTCCTCTGTGTCACCCCCCCTCCTCCTCCTCTGTGTCACCCCCCCTCCTCCTCTGTGTCACCCCCCCTCCTCCTCCTCTGTCTGTGTCACCACCCCTCCTCCTCCTCCTCTGTCTGTGTCACCCCCCTCCTCCTCCTCTGTGTCACCCCCCCCCTCCTCTGTGTCACCCCCCTCCTCTGTGTCGCCCCCCTCCTCTGTGTCACCCCCCCTCCTCTGTCTGTGTCACCCCCCTCCTCCTCCTCTGTCTATGTCACCACCCCTCCTCCTCCTCCTCTGTCTGTGTCACCCCCCCCTCCTCCTCCTCTGTGTCACCCCCCCCTCCTCCTCCTCTGTCTGTGTCACCCCCCCTCCTCCTCCTCCGTGTCACCCCCCCTCCTCCTCCTCTGTGTCACCCCCCTCCTCCTCTGTGTCACCCCCCCTCCTCCTCCTCTGTCTGTGTCACCCCCCCTCCTCCTCCTCTGTGTCACCCCCCCTCCTCCTCCTCTGTCTGTGTCACCCCCCCTCCTCCTCCTCCGTGTCACCCCCCCTCCTCCTCCTCTGTGTCACCCCCCTCCTCCTCTGTGTCACCCCCCCTCCTCCTCCCTGTCTGTGTCACCACCCCTCCTCCTCCTCTGTCTGTGTCACCCCCTCCTCCTCCTCTGTGTCACCCCCTCCTCCTCCTCTGTGTCACCCCCCCTCCTCCTGTGTCACCCCCCCTCCTCCTGTGTCACCCCCCTCCTCCTGTGTCACCCCCCTCCTCCTCTGTGTCACCCCCCCTCCTCTGTGTCACCCCCCTCCTCTGTGTCAGCTCCCCCTCCTCTGTGTCCCCCCCTCCTCTATGTCCCCCCCTCCTCTGTGTCACCCCACCTCCTTTGTGTCACCCCTCCTCCTCTGTGTCACCCCCCCCCTCCTCCTCTGTGTCACCCCCTCCTCCTCTATTTCACCCCCCCTCCTCCTCTGTGTCACCCCCCTCCTTCTCTGTGTCACCCCCCCCCCTCCTCTGTGTCACCCCCCTCCTCTGTGTCACCCCCCTCCTCCTCTGTGTCACCCTCCCATCCTCTGTGTCACCCTCCCATCCTCTGTGTCACCCCCTTCCTCTGTCAGCCCCCCTCCTCTGTGTCACCCTCCCATCCTCTGTGTCACCCCCTTCCTCTGTCAGCTCCCCCTCCTCTGTGTCACCCCCCTCCTTTGTGTCAGCTCCCCCTCCTCTGTGTCAGCTCCCCCTCCTCTGTGTCAGTTCCCCCTCCTCTGTGTCACCCCCCCTCCTCCTCTGTGTCACCACCCATCCTCTGTGTCACCCCCCTCCGCTCCCCCTCCTTTGTGTCAGCTCCCCCTCCTCTGTGTCAGCTCCCCTCCTCCTCTGTGTCAGCTCCCCCTCCTCCTCTGTGTCACCCCCCCATTCTCTGTGTCACCCCCCCTCCTCACCCCCTCCTCTGTGTCAGCTCCCCCTCCTCTGCGTCAGCTCCCCCTCCTCTGTGTCAGCTCCCCCTCCTCTGTGTCAGTTCCCCCTCCTCTGTGTCAGTTCCCCCTCCTCTGTGTCACCCCCCCCTCCTCCTCTGTGTCACCCCCCATCCTCTGTGTCACCCCCCTCAGCTCCCCCTCCTCTGTGTCAGCTCCTCCTCTGTGTCACCCCCCTCCTCCTCTGTGTCACCCCCCATCCTCTGTGTCATGCTCCCCCTCCTCTGTGTCAGCTCCCCCTCCTCCTCTGTGTCACCCCCCCATTCTCTGTGTCACCACCCCTCCTCACCCCCTCCTTTGTGTCAGCTCCCCCTCCTCTGTGTCAGCCCCCCTCCCTCTGTCACCCCCCTCCTCTGTGTCACTTCCTTCCTCTGTGTCAGTTCCCCCCTCCTCTGTGTCAGTTCCCCCTCCTCCTGTGTAATCCCCCCTTTCCCTCTGTGTGTGTCTCTCTCTCTCACTCTCACTCTCACTCAGACTCTCTCTCACCCCCTCTCTCGCACCCACCACTCTTTCTCTAATCCCCCCTCTCTCACCCCCACCCTCTCATCCCCACCCCCCACTCTCTCTCATCCCCCCCTCTCACCCCCACCATCTCACCCCACCCTCTCTCTCTCACCCCCCCTCTCTCTCTCTCACCCCCTCTCTCTCCTGCCTCCTCCCCCCTTTCTTTTACCCCCTCACCTCCTCCTCTCTCACCTACGCCTCTTTCTCACCTCCTCCTCTCACCTTCCCTTTTCTCACCTCCCTCCCCCCACCTCTTTCCCTCCTCAGGGGGTGGGGGCTCCATGAGGATGGCTGTATGGGGCCCCAATAATTGCTAACAGCAGCCCTGTGAGTGAGCGCACCAGTTCGGATGTGTCCGAATCCTGAGTCTTGCCGACACACTTCTTCCCAAGGCTCCCCACCAATGGAAGGAAGGAAAACAGCACTACAGTAGAGGAGCTCCACCCCCAAACTCCAGCTCCCACACTTTCTGGCTTGAAGCGGCTCTAGGTAAGGCAGTCTAATGGGGTCTTTCAGGGCAGGAGACACTGATGGGGGGGTTCCCTGATCTAATCGAAGGGGGACCGATATAAGGGAGGGGAGTCTGTGGGGAGGGAGGTGGACAGTGTCAGTAGGACAGTGGATGGTACCAGTAGTTACCATCCACGCTAACCGTGACACATTATTGCTCTCCTCCAGGTCTTTAAAATCCTTTAGTGTATACCACAAAAAATTTGCCATGCGCCGCTAAAGTGTTCGGGTTTGGCTTGAGGAAAAGGTGGCAACCCTACATGGAGCCCTGACCTGGTCCCGCCCCCTCTGTCCCCTGATTGGCTGACTGACTTTGATTGACAGGCGCGGGAGCCAATGGCGCCACTGCTCTGTCTCAGCCAATCAGGAGGAGTGTCCTGGATGGCTGAGGGCATCGTGGATATTGCTGGAGAGAGAAGGAGCTCAGGTAGGTAATTAGGGGGGTGCTGGGTAGGCTGCACATACAATGCATTAAAATAAAAACCTTCTGCCTTTACAACTACTTTAACTATTTGTAATTCTTATTTTGATAGCATTAGTAAATAGACAGGAAAGTATATTATATTCACTTGTTTTAAACTTTTTTTTACATGTAGCGGGGTCCCCAAATTTAACCCCGCTATACCTAAATTTAGGGGTGACCAGAGCAATAGTTTGGCTCGGGTCTCTTAATTATTTGGACTCTGCCTTACTGCTGTGTTACCTGGCTTGCAGTTCCCCTTTGGGCGTATAGGTGGTGCTGTCACCTGTACCCGGGGCTGAACCACAGGTGATGGAGTAGGTATTGGATGTCCTCTCTCGGCTCCCATTGGTGGGCGGTTCTGGCCTGCTGTGCATGCCGGGAGAGGATATATAAGGGGCAGACGCCATTACACAAGGGGCGATTTCCCGGGGCCCATGCCTGGATGACAATTCCGGGGCCCACTGCCCGGAGGGAGCTACCCCTCAGAGGGGGGTGCGCCCCATCTTGATTGAGGAGTCTCAAGCATCTTCAGCCTGAGGCTATGGAGTTCCAGGTAGGCCCAGTACCTTTAACTGGGTCTACAACTGAAGAGGAGTCCCAGGGAACCCGCGTGAGGGTAACCGCTCTGACACAGAGGAAACCAGGGGAGGATCGATCCCATAACAAGAGGGCGAGTAATAGAGTATTGCTGACTCGGGAAAGGCCTGGTGACCTGTCGGAGGGAAGGATTCCTCACTTCGCAGACTGCCTCTGCGGAGTGTTGAAAGTTCAGGAGGGATCTCCTTGACTTGGTCCTTGGAGGGGACTGAGTCATTGTTCCAGCATCACGCCGGCTGCTAGTACTATTGAGTGACTATCCGGGTGAGCTGTACCCACTCGGGACCGAGTGGCGACAAAGCCAAGAGTGTGCCTGAATCCACTTCTATCTGCTAACCTTTTTCTCACTTCAACTCTGTGGTTCCTGAAAGCAAGATTAAATAAACTCACGTTGGAGTTGATATGTTGTGTGGACATTGACCTCATTTGGGAAAGATAAAGACTCGCTTCTATAAACATAGAGGGGAGAACCAGAAGAAGGAAGCAATTAACTGCAGGACCCAAGTATGTAACACCGCCTGACCTTCATAACCTAGAGGACATGGGCATGTGGCATGGTGTGTCTTATCCCCCTGCTTGAGAAGGTAAGAGGGGGAAAAGGATCCGTGTGCTACATACATTTCTTCAGTTGCTTTCTGGTTTCTTGCCCTGGCTAAAATGATATCATAATTCCCAGGAGTCTTCATTGGCATTTTTTTTTCTTTTTTTATCGAGGGGGGGGGGGTTGGGTTAGAGGCATTTTCTCAACTAAACACACCCTCCTGCCTGCATACCGGAGCTAAGGGCATATGGATTCCAGGAAATAAATACTACATGAATCATCTGCCTTTACTCAAGATGGCTGCAGCTATTAATACTAGGGAGCGTTGGAGTGAAAATAAAGCATGGAGATACAGATGGATGAGTAAGTTTGCTTTGAATATTAATAATGAATCAAATAGTGTTTTCAGTTTGTGGTGCTTAGATACATTTAAGTAATCAGAGCTGTAAAAATGAAAATAGTGTATGAAGGAAAAAATCCGCGCTGCCTCCTGCTACTTTACACAGATATGTGATTTGGCAAAAGTGTGAAGTGAACACACTGTGATAAAAGATGTGAATATGGTAGGCCTCCATTCCCAGTAGAATCCTTATACGGGGAAACGCGTCGGGTGGAGCATTAAGTCTCTGACGTCATCACGCATCAGCTGGCTGGTTGGAACCGCGGCTGTCTTTTGAAAATATAATTTGTCTACTTATGGATGTCAGTGTAGCGGCCTCACCCCCTTGTTACTGTCTAGGGGTATTTCATAGGTGAGGGTGAGATGCGCTACGGCCCATGTCCTCCCCATGGCAGTGGGTGAGGTGAAGGCCAGTACCAGATATTTTCCTCGGGCCTGTGTGTTTCAGTTAAGGATCAAGTCTTGCTGTGCTGACACTTCCCTTTGCTCCCATTAACCAGAGTACCACACACGGATTAGGGTCCAACTCTTGTTTTATTGTCACACTCACAATCAAACAGTTCTTTCCCAGCCAACTGGTTGAGACCCAATAACAGTTCAATACGGTGGGGTGAGCAGGTCGAGGCACTATCCTGGTTGTATGCTAAACCACTGTGGTTTCACCAGCGGTTACTATAGCCTTGGCTAGAGAGAGAACTTAAATCTTCAGGGTCTCTACCAGCGACCCCAGAGAACAGGAACAGGAGTACCTTCGCTGCGTTGTGGCCCCTGTCAGGGGGAGATGTCCCTCCAAGGGAGTTACCGGAGGCCCATCCGTCACCGGGTTGATGCTGCTCCGGACTCTCCGGACGGGTGACCTCTCCAGCCTCCTCACCTCAGACTTGGGCCCCATCCACTTCAGGGACCCTCGGACTCCTCCACCCTCGCGGGACCCAGTCGAAGTCACTGGGCCCCAGGCCTCCGGTTTAGTACCTTACCCCAGGCTGAAGGTGCCTGGGATGGACGCCAACTCCGCTCCGGCCAGGCCTAGGGCGCCTGGACCAGAACCGCCCGCACCCAGGCCAAAGGTGCCTGGGCGCGTGATGCAGGAAAAAGACCTTGTGGCCAGGGCGTCTCTCCCCTTTATCTCTTCCCTTGACGTCACGGCAGGTTCCCCGCCCTCGCCGTACCATCTCCGGAAAGGGACAAAAAGGTCAGCACTACAGCAGTGAATCTACCTTAGGCCCGTGGGAACCCCCGCCACCCACAGGCCAAGGAGAACAATACACCACCCAGTCCTCCACGAATACAAATGGTCAAAATCCTCTAATAATTTACACACCTGGGTCATACTATTACCCAGGTGTATCCCACCTAAATTTAGAGACCCCGCTACATCAGTATGCTGTGAAACTTGCATAATAAATATTTTAACAAGGAACTACTGCACCATGAGGTCTCTTCTTCTCCCTCTTTGGTAAATGATTTTGAGCTTGTGATACACAGAGGTAAATTGTCCAAAGTTGTGTGGAAATTTCTAAACCAAAGTGTGGAGAGTACACCTTCCTATCACAGGAGATTACCCTGTCTGGGAGAGCATCAGATCACGAGCAGGATTGGGAGTTATACCAACGGTGTCCAGCTCCAGAGCCAACGGTCTAACTGTCCTTGAGGTGCTTGGGGAGGAATATCCAAGAGCAGATCGGGACATGATCGAGCCTGCTGTTATCATCTATCTGGTAAGCGGCCATTATCTTATCAGTAGTTTGTCGGATGTGATTGTGTGAAGTCAACCAGCTAATATTCACCTTTTCTGCTACACTACATCCACGTTTTTTTGCTATACCAGATTTTGCATGTCAATTTCTCTGGTTATATTATCACATGGACTAGAAGGATACACAGTTTTTTTTTGGGATTAAGTTAGTTTTACTGTGGTTTAAGCCAGTGTTTCTCAACTCCAGTCCTCAAGGCGCCCCAACAGGTCATGTTTTTTAGGATTTCCCTCAGATGAAACGGCTGTGGTAATTACTAAGGCAGTGAAACTGATCAAATCACCTGTGCAAAATAATGGAAAGCCTGAAAACCTGACCTGTTGGGGCGCCTTGAGGACTGGAGTTGAGAAACACTGGTTTAAGCACATTGTTATGTTTTTTCATACCCTAAATTTTTTATCAATTAATATTTGTCAGTATTTTTTCTTAGGACTATTGCCACAATTTTTTTGCACTTTATGGTAATATGTTTCATTTTTAGGTTGCGCAAATTGATCTCTTTTATTTGAAAAAAGGAAAATAGGCATAATGAAACATTGGGGTTGTAATAGAAAAAATGCAGTTACAGCGTGCAAGTGCAACAAACCAGCTCCCATTTTTCTAGAATGGGTGTGAAAATCTTAACTGGTTGCTATAGGACCAAAGAAACTTTCCACTCTCCCCATTAGCACTACAATAGAGGGTGGCCTGCAGCTTCCTTTAACAGTTTTGGCCATCCCTAAAGGTTGTAGCTTAGGAATAATCTGTTTTCTACATCCTGTCTTGATTCCCCTTCTTTCTTCTGCAGCATAAAGCAGAAGGGAATATCTCGTTGGGGCATTTTTATTGAAGCTCATTTAATAGACTTTCCTGGCTGGGTCATTTTCATTTTCATTCACAATCGCCCAAAAAAAACCTGACAGATCTGATGGACAGTTCTTCAGCATTACTATTCTCCTTCAAATAGTGCACCATAAATGTTTTCAGGCAAGCTTTCTTTAACCACTTCAGCCCTGGAAGGTTTTACCCCCTTAATGACGAGCCCATTTTTTGCAATACAGCACTGCGTTACTTTAACTGACAATTGTGCCCAAATAAAATTTACCGTATATACTTGAGTATAAGCCGAGTTTTTCAGCACATTTTTTTGTGCTGAAAATGCCCCCCTCGGCTTATACTCGAGTCACCTTTTTACACCTGATCTCACGGACTTTGGGGACCCGGTACCGGCCAGCCGTAGGTCCCCTGGACCCCAAACTTGGCACACATGTAACTCTTCTTCTACAAGTGTGCAAAGTTTTTTGTCCGGGGGACCTACGGCCGGGGAGTACCGATTTTTCAAAGCCGGGCACCCCTTCAATAGACTCCCATGTTAAACGGTCATTTCTCTGGTGAGTTTGGGGACCTGGTACCGGCCGGTCGTAGGTCCTCTGGACCCGTAACTTGGCACACATGTAGCCCCATTTCTCCTCTACAAGTGTGCTAAGTTTTTTGTCTCGGGGACCTACGGCCGGGGAGCATCGATTTTTCAAAGCTGGGCACCCCTTCCATAGACTTCCATTTTAAACGTCCGTCTAGTCATGGACACAGTGAGGCATGGGCACAGCGAGGCATGCACATGGACACAGTGAGGCAAAGTGAGGCATGCAGATGGACACCCTAGGCTTATACTCAAGTCAATACGTTTTCCCAGTTTTTTGTGGTAAAATTAGGTGCCTCGGCTTATATTCGGGTCGGCTTATACTCAAGTATATACAGTATGTCCTTTTTTTCCCCCACAAATAAAGCTTTCTTTTGGTGGTATTTGATCACCTCTGCGTTTTTTATTCTTTGCGCTATAAACAAAAAAACAATATATTTAAAATTCTGCTATAAAACATATCCAATAAAAAAATATAACTTCTTCATCAATTTAGGCCAATATGTATTCTGCTACATATTGTTGGTAAAAAAAATCCCAATAAGCGTATATTGATTGGTTTGCGAAAAAGTTATCGTGTCTACATTCTATGGGATATTTTTATGGCATTTTTTTTTTACTAGTAATATCGGCAATCAGCAATTTTTAGCGGGACTGCGGCATTGTGGCGGACAAATCGGACACTTAACTGACACTATTGACACTTTCCTGGGAACCAGTGACATTATTACAGTGATCAGTGTTAAAAATATGCACTGTTACTGTACTAATGACACTGGCAGGGAAGGGGTTAACATCAGGGCGATCAAAGGGTTAACTGTGTGCCTAGCTGGTGCTTGCTAACTGTGTGGGGGTTGATCTGACTGGATGAAGACAGAGATCGGTGTTCCTGCTTAGCAGGAACACAAGATCTCTCTATTCTCCCCTGTCAGAACATCGATCTGCCTTGTTTACATATGCAGATCAGCGTTTTGCCTCTCTGGGGAACGATCAGCGGTGGCCGGCGGACATCGGGTCCGTCTGACCTACTGATTGGCATTCCCAGTGTCCAATCAGCGCAAATGCACCTCCGGCGGCGCGCGTGCGCCCCCAGTGTCTATTGCATGGAATGACATACAGGTAAACATGTTTTGGCTTTAGAACCACTGTAGAGTGCTATTAAAATCTTGTTTTCTTTTTTGTGTGTTAAAATAACAAACATGTTATACTTACCTGCTCTGTGCAGTGGTTTTGCACAGAGCAGTCCAGATCCCCCTCTTCTCAGGTCCCTTACTCCTACCCCCTGTTGTGTGCCCCTACAGCAAGCAGCTTGCTAAGGGAACACCTGAGCTGAGCCGCTGCTCTGTAAGTCTATTTAGACACGTTGCCGTGGCTCAACCCCACCCCTCTCTTTCCTTATTGGCTTACTGACTTTGATTGAGGATGAGCCAATGAGGAGGGAGAGTTCCGGACAGCTGAGGCTCTCGTGCACATTGATGGATCAAGATCGGGCTCAGGTAAGTATTGGGGGGGCTGAGGGGAGCTGTTGCACACAGAAGGTTTTTATCTCAATGCAATGCATTTAACCACTTGCCGACCGCGCTATAGCTGAATGATGGGTACTGTACAGCATGGCCGGCTAGTTCTCGGATGCCGTCATATGACAGCGTCCCGTGATCAAGCCTGCCGCACGTACGCTGTGTGCTCTGTGATGGCAGTGTCCTCCGGATCTTTACCACATGATCAGCTGTGTCCAGTCACAGCTGATCTCGAATGTAAAAAGGAACCGGTTAGCAGCACTTCTTTCCTCATGCTGACAGCAGGAGGAGAGGAGAAGAGAGTCAATAATCATTTGATGCAAAAGGGACATGCACACTGATAATCAGGGCACTGATTATCAGTGTCCTGACTATCAATGCAGTCCCAACAGTGCCCACCAGTGCTGCAAATCTGTGCCCACCAGTGCTGCCAATCAGTATCCATCAGTACTGCCAATCTGTGCACACCAGTGCTGCCAATCTGTGCACACCAGTTCTGCCAATCAGTGCCCACTAGTGCTGCCAATCAGTGCCCATCAGTGTTGCAAATCAATGCCTATCAGTGCTGCAAATCAGTACCTCCTCATCAGTGTCACCTATCAGTGCTGCCTATCAGTGCCGCCTATCAGTGGCCAGTGTGATTTATCAGTGCAGCTTCATCAGTGCCTCCTCATCTGTGCCCATCAGTGCAGACTATCAGTTCCCATCAATGCCCATCAGTGCAGCCTATCAGTGCCCATTAGTGCAGCCTCATCAGCGCACATCAGTGAAAGAGAAAAATTATCTGTTTGCAAAATTTTATAACAAACAAAAAGTAGGGTTTTTTTTCAAAATTTTCATTCTTTTTTTGTTTATTTACCAAAAAAATAAAAAGCCCAGTGCTGATTAAATACCACCAAAAGAAATCTCTATTTGTGTGAAATAAATGATAAAAATATTTTTTGAGTACAGTGTTGCATGACTGAGCAATTGTCATTCAAAGTGCATCAGTGCTGAAAATTGGCCTGGGCAGGAAGGGGGTAAAGAGGCCAGTAGGCAAGTGGTTAAAGTTTGTTTTACCTTCCACCTTTTGCAGGATTAAAAGACCTGAGAATATCACATACAGTATATATAAAAATCATACGTTTTCTGATTTCCTCCATTTCTATGAATTTATTATTCTTTGATTTGTGATAGATAACACCTGTCATACAAGTATCAGATGGTAGAAGCAATTGATATTACAAATTCAAATTGTAAAGAATCACAGAAATGATCATTACCATTCATGGGCTTGTGAAATAACACTGCTTAACTTTTTCTTTTGATTATGTCTGGGACTTTGCACAGAAATCTGTTTTGTACTTGTACTGCAAAAAGATAATTTCAATGGAAATTACTTCTTACAGCCAGCAATGGTTGTGGTTACATATGTTTTTTTCTGTTTGTATATACTGTATACATTTTAGTGAATGACTAGTATACTAATGTACTGTATATGATTAAGTACTATTATTTATAATAATAAGAATGTAAAGTCATTTGGCAACATTTTGTAATTCTTCATGCCACAACTACACAGTATTAAACACAGTATTATATGAGCCTTGCAATGTGCAAGGAAACATAATTCATAGCATTCAATCAGCAATGTTTTTTGCTAGGATTGGTCAAAGTAATGAAATGTAAAATCTGTTTGCCATTGCCACCATCGAGAAGCCAGCCAGAGCAATAATGTACAGCTACCATTGGAGCGTCTGCATGAGGACAGGCAGTGCCTTAAAATAGGCAGGCAAAGATCAGCAGCATCAGGAAACAAAAGTTATGAAAAATAGTGAAAACTGCATATGTAAAAAACACAATTATTTGATACACCAGGATTAGCAAGCTAAAATGTGATTCAGTTCAAATTTAGATCTACTTTAAACCTCTAATTTTGTCTGGTTGCTAAAGGATACTGACCATCATTGTCTTATGCCGCGTACACACGATCGTTTTTCATGCCGTTAAAAATGCCATTTTTAAAAATGGCCATTAAAAATGATTGTGTGTAGGCTCCAGAGCATTTTTAACGACGTGAAAAACGGCCATTAAAAATTCCGGACATGCTCTCTTTTTTAACGTCGTTTTTCATGTCGTTTTTTTTAACGACGTGAAAAACGATAGTGTGTATGCTTTCACGACGTGAAAAAAAACGCACATGCTCAGAAGCAACTATGAGACGGGAGCGCTCGTTTTGGTAAAGCTAATGTTGGAAATGGAGATGGCACATTCGTCACGGTGGAATTAATAGCATCGTTTTAATGCAGCGCATTCCGTTCTTCTTTTGACATTGAGAGTTTTATGCCCAACTTGTTTCTAAAGTAATTCCAAATTGCTCTAATGATTATAAAATATTATTTTTAAGCCGCACCTCCCTCCTAAATAATACTAATAATAATAAAATAAGTAAATTCTCCTTTTTTCTTAAAATTTTATATTCTTTTTGGTAATTTTTTTTGGCCTTTTTTTAAGTTTTTTGGCTTAAATTATTCTTGTGTAAAGTTACCACAAGAACCTTCCAAATGTGTCTCATTTGGCCTCAGGGAGGTTTGTGTCCCCTGATAATAACAATAATATAATTTGAGATGTCCCTGCCTGCTTCCTAGCAAGCTCTCTTTTGAAATACAAATCACATAGTCAAGTATTTAAAGGGCACTCAATTTTTATTTATTTCAGAACATTAACAAATTAAAGTGGAAGGCAGCACTGGAGAGCCTGCTTGCATTTGTGCATCCCTTTCACCCCACAACAACCATACAAGATTTCCAAACCAAAATAGAGATTAGATCCCCCCAAAAAATGAGCCCAATCTTGTCTTGAGCTCCCAGAGGTCAGGAGCCACAGCAGATAAGTCCTATATGTCCCCAGTCTGTGGTACTACAGCAGGCATTATTTTCTCCTCTTCCTTGTAGCCTTCTCTCCAGCCTTCTCTGCAGCCTTGGTTGGTTTCTTCCTTGGAGGCTGGGGATCAGGAGGAGAGGTTGTGGCAGGAGGAGTAGTAGGAGGAGGAGGAGGAGGAGGTGGAGGAGTAGGGACAACCTCCGTTATGTCCGTGTACCTAGTGAGTTCACCCAGCACGCCCTTATTGATGACTTTCAATAGCAGGGTCTCACTGTAAATTTTTTGCTGCAACTCCATTTGCCCTAGTTTGTGGGCGAGGACTGCGGCAAATCCCTCTTCAACAGAGGGTGCCTCTCTGAGGGCCGCTGTTGCCTCTCTGAGGAAGGCCCTGGTTTCCTCCTCCACCTGCCTACCTCTCCTTGGCCCTCGTGGTTTAACTACCAGGGGAGGCATCTGGGCTCTTGTGCTGGGCCCAGCCTCCTCCTGGGTGCCACTGGGCCCAGCCTCCTCCTGGGTGCCCCTGGGCCCTGCCTCCTCCTGGGTGCCACTGGGCCCAGCCTCCTCCTGATCCCCAACATCACCCTCTTCCTGGCTCTGCTCTGGCTGTAAAAAAAGAAAGGGACATTATTTATTTTGCCACATCATCATTCACAGACATTGTTCACCTCTAGACATTGTTGAAATCAATGCCAAAAGTTATGTCCTTTTCATTGATTACGCATCCTGGTTTTGTTGTCTTGGACACATAAAATTAGGCCACTACTGTATCTTGCTCTTCACAAACTTTATTGGTAGAAGTGTACATACCTTTAACAATACTAACATCTATTTAAAATCTATAATTTTGTACGATAGAAATATAGATAGCAAAACTTTACCTGGCTCCATATTTCCAAATCTGCCTCCTCAAGGCCCTGATCTTGATCCTCAGAGGAAGCCAGAGCAGGGTTGACAGGAAGGCTGGAGGACTGGCTGCAGGGAAGGCTGGAGGGTTGGGTACAAGGAAGGCTGGATTGACCTCTGGGGGGAAGGGTGGACAGAGATTCGCGCACTTCCAGCTGGTCATCCAGAAAAGCAAGCTTACTGTAGTACCACAGACTGGGTTTATAAACCTTATCTGCTGGTGCACCTGACCTCTGGGACCTCAGGACCATAGTCCTCTGGGTCCTGTATGTCCCTCTGATGGTCCCAATTTTGTTTTTGACATCTTGGAGAGTTGTTGTGGGTATCTTTGTTTGCACAAATGCAAGCAGGCTCTCCAGTGCTGCTTTCCTGGCGTCTTTATTTTTATTTCCGCCACTTTTGGTTTGCCATAATATAGGGAGCTCTTGCCATTTGTCGATGAACTCCCCCATGAAGTCTGGGTTTTTAAAAGTATTCATGATATCTGTAAAAGCGAGAAACCAAAATAAAAATATATTTCAGGCAACATTCCTCAACTGTGCATTGTCTACATATTTTGATCACACAAATCTCCTCGTCTGATGAACCTCAAAAAGTAAAATTGTTAGGTACCTTGGTCACGACGTTCGTTGCTAACTCTCTCTCCCGAAAAATGAACGTATTTCCCAGCAATGGATCTTCCCTTTATATACACAGCGCATGCGTGAAACTCCGCACGCTTTCCCCGCCCCTGACGTTCGATATTGTACTTACCCCGCCCCTTCTCGCTCGTAGTGCTGAACAAAACATGGCGGAGACACAGGTGGCTGAGATTACCTCTACAGAGGATGAAATTACAGAGGAGCCCAAATCAAGACCCAGGAGATATAAGGCATCCAACATGTCATTCGAGGAAATGGTGGAGATGGTCGCCATTTTAAAGAAGGAGGATTATGATGCCAAGCATGGTCCGTATAAAAGGCCTAATCTGGTCAAGTCCAGAATTATGGGCAAAGTGGTCAAAAGTCTCTGTCATGGATATGCAGCAGTGTTTGTCTGTCAGCTTACCTTCCTTCCCATGTGTTCATCTTAGAGGCCTGAGCCCTTTCACCTGGCTTCCTTTATAATCTCCTCCCAGCCTGACTCCACCCCAGGCCCTATCACAGAACACTATTTCTTTTTCGTACATCACGGGACACAGAGCGACTTAGTCATTACTAATGGGTTATATAGTTTACCTTCAGGTGTTGGCACTGGCCAATTCCAAACCGGAAGTACCCTCCCCTATATAAGCCCCTCCCACCCGGGAGCACCTCAGTTTTTTGCCAGTGTCTAAGGTGTTGGCCAAAGAGTAACATGTGTTTTCACTGGGCTTGCGTACAGGTTCTTTTGGGCCTTAGTAAGCTGTTCCGGATCCCACCAAAAAAGCTTCATAGCTAAACGGTCGGTACCCGGGCCTTGCAGCAGAAGAGCAAGGTTTTGCCTGTAATGCTTCTCTTAGGAGGGCTGGACCCTGGGATCCAGAGCTCTGGTCATACCCACGACCAAGACGCTGTCTGTGCAGGGTGCTATACAGGTCCAGGGGAGTGGAATCCTTGGGAACCCGGTCCCTGAAGGTTTAATTACAATGCCTGCCGTGATAGGTGAAGTTTGGACTTTTGTGGACCAAACAAAGTCCTGCGGCGGGGATCAGGTAAGTGGGGGCCCTCAGGAACTTGGTTCTATTGGGGGACCCCCAAGCCTAATTTGTCTTTCTGTCTGTTACCTAACGGTATTCCCGCTAAATATCTGTGTTTGCCTATAACTACTGAAAATGTAAAATTTTAATAGTAGTCAAGAAAAAAAAAAAAAAACAGGGACCGCGGTACCTGTGTTAAACCACTAGAGGCCGCTGTAGTCCATTTTTCTTGTAAATGTGGATCTTTGGTTTTCTCAACTCAAAAGATCCAGGCAGCTGGTAAGTTTCTCTGAGGGAATCCACTTCCTCTGCCCTGTTGCTGCGTTCATCCACCGCACAGGCCCTCCGGCAAAAAGGGCCCTGGCTCCTAGTCCTCTGTTGGTTTTCGAAAAGGGCGCCATTGGCGCACGGGCGCGCGCGCGGGCGCGTGCACGCGCCTCCTATGAAAAAAAAGGGGCGGGGCGGGTGGATGACGCTCGATGCGCGCCGCGGCGCTTCTGCGCATGTGCGGGCGTCCCAGCATGGTTAAAAGACACAGTACAAGTGTCAGCTGCATGCAAACAGAGCTAGCAACAAACAGTGGCACACAGAGGCGGTTGATGCAGGCATCCCCATAGAAAGGCACTTTAGTGGACACCAGCTGGTATATAGCAGCACCTGTGTTAGACTATTACCAGCAAAAATTGGTGTATGACGACGGGAATACCTCAGCTTTGTGCTTAAAGGATATGTCGTCCAGACGCTCCGGAAATAGATCTTCCAGGAAGCCAAAGGGGTCTCCATCGGGCTCTGAGGATATTGGGCATGCTTGCACTGCACCAATCTCCCCTGAGAATGCAGAGGTCAGTAGCCGTAGAAACCCCGCAGGAATGCCTGGTGCTGCGGCTGTCCCCAGTCCACCTGCTCCTGTATATATAACAGAGGAGGTTTTATCCTCAACTCTGGGAGGATTGGAAGAGAGATTAACAGCATTGATCGCTGCTTCCCTGTCACAGGAAAAGCGCGTCCGATCTCCGTCTCCTCCTTCAGAGTGCCTGTTAGTGGAGGAACAGCCCCACACAGAGATCGACCTGCCTGAAGGGGATCAGGATGAGGTTGATTCACTTATAGAGGAATCAACAGTGGAAGAACCTTTCTCAGCTTCTCAGGCTGAAAGATTATGGGTTCAGTCTCTGACTAACATGGTCCGATCAGCATTTAAAATGCCTCTGGCGGAACCACCATCCACTACGGTTTCCTCGCTGGGGTCGCTAAAAGCTCCCCAGGCGGTCTGTTCCTTCCCAATCCACCCTTTATTAGAAGGGCTTATTTACCAGGATTGGGAGCATCCTGATAAAATATTTGCTCCCCCCAAGAGATTTCCGGTGATCTATCCCATGGAGGATAAGTTCATAAGAAAATGGAGGGTCCCTATAGTGGACGCAGCCATCTCTTCTGTTAACAAATCACTGACATGTCCAGTAGATAATGTTCCAATGTTCAAAGACCCAATAGATAAAAAATTGGAGTCTTTACTAAAATCTGCTTTCTCTACAGCAAGTATGGTGACACAACCTGCGGTAGCAGCGATTGGAGTCTGCCAAGCAGTGAAAGATCAGTTGAAACAAGTCTTAAGGGACTTACCAGATCAGCAGGCTCATGCCCTAGCTGACCTGCCTAGAGCCTTGTGTTTTGCGGTGGACGCCATAAAGGATACAATCCAACAGGCCTCCCGCTTTACGCTGTCTATAGTACATATGCGTAGGCTTCTGTGGCTCAAAAACTGGTCTGCTGAAGCTCCCTGTAAAAAACTGCTGGTTAGCTTCCCATTTCATGGAGAACGCTTATTTGGAGAAGATCTGGACAAATATATCCAGAAAATTTCTGCCGGTAAAAGTTCACTCTTACCGGTTAAGAACAAGGGTAGAAGTCCTTCTTTTAAGAGGCCTACCTCTCCAGTCCCGGGCACATCGGCTGGGAAGCAGTTCCGACGGCCTCCGCGGTCAAATTCAGGGGGCAGAAATCAGGGACAATCACAGGGTAACAAGAAGCCCTGGATCAAGAGAGGTACAAAACCTCCCCCTAAGGCATGAAGTATTGCCCCCGCTCAATCGGGTGGGGGGAAGACTTCAGTTGTTCACAGAGACCTGGCGGGACACCATCAGAGACAGATGGGTGCTCTCCGCAGTAAGTCTGGGATACAAGCTGGAGTTAAAAGGCACTCCTCCTGCCCAATTTATGAGGTCAAACGTGCCAAGAGATCCCCAAAAGAGAGGATCCCTCCTTCTGGCACTAGAACAACTATTGCTCCAAGGGGTAATCATGAAGGTTCCCCTGGAAGAAAGCGGATTCGGGTTTTACTCGAACCTTTTCACAGTCCCCAAACCAAATGGGGACGTGAGGCCCATATTAAATCTAAAAGGGCTAAACAAGTTCCTAAATATCAGGACCTTTCGGATGGAGTCGATCCGATCAGTGGCCACCGCCCTACAAGGGCAGGAATGGCTAGCCTCGATCGACATAAGGGATGCTTATCTGCATATTCCCATCTTTCCGGCCCATCAGAAATTTCTACGCTTTGCAGTAGAAGGGCGCCATTTTCAGTTCAGAGCCTTACCTTTCGGTCTGGCCACAGCACCACGAGTGTTCACAAAAATTCTGGCCCCATTATTGGCCAATCTAAGAACACAGGGTGTAACGATAATGGCATATCTAGACGACCTGCTACTAATAGACCACTCAGTGGAAAAGCTGGAAGTAGCTATTCACAAGACAATCGAGTATCTGGAATATCACGGTTGGATTATCAACCGGGACAAGTCAGCTCTAAGACCAGTCAAAAGTCTGGAATACTTAGGGCTAAGGCTGGATTCAAATCAGAGAAAGATTTTCTTACCTCCAGAGAAGGTGTCGTCTTTAAGAAATTTGACCCACTTAGTGGGTACAAAAAGAAAACCATCCATACGTCTCTGCATGAGGCTGCTGGGAAAGATGGTGGCTTCATTCGAAGCGGTACCCTACGGTCAATTCCATTCAAGGAATTTGCAAAGGGCCATACTGTCAGCCTGGAACAAAAAAGTTCAGGCTTTAGACTTACCAATGTCCCTGTCCCCTTCCGTTCGCAAGAGCCTCCATTGGTGGTTGGTGCCCCAGAATCTGGAAAGAGGGAAACCCTTCAGTCCGGTTTCTTGGAAGGTGGTCACTACAGATGCCAGCCTCATCGGCTGGGGGGCAGTGCTGGAGCAATGGTCTCTCCAGGGCAGGTGGTCAGAAGCAGAAAAGGCCCTGCCCATCAATCTCTTAGAGATACGAGCAGCCCGGTATGCCCTAGTAGCATGGACATCCAAACTCCAGGGGTCCCCTGTCAGAATTCAATCAGACAATGCCACGGCAGTGGCATATATCAATCATCAGGGTGGCACCAAAAGTCGTGCAGCCCAGAAGGAAGCAAATTGCATCCTGGAGTGGGCAGAAAGATATGTCCCAGCCATATCCGCGGTTTTCATCCCAGGAGTGGAAAATTGGAGAGCGGACTTTCTAAGTCGCCAACAATTATGCCCGGGGGAATGGTCTCTTCACCCCGAGGTTTTCCAGGCAATATGCCAGCGGTGGGGAACACCGGATGTAGATCTGCTAGCATCCAGATTCAACGCAAAGGTGGACAGGTTTGTGTCTCGCACAAGGGATCCCCTAGCTTGCGGCTCGGATGCCCTAGTGTTCCCTTGGGATCGGTTCAAGCTGATATATGCATTCCCACCGCCACAATTGTTACCGCGATTACTCCGCAGAATCAGGGTAGAAAAGAAACCAGTGATTCTGGTGGCTCCAGCGTGGCCCCGAAGGGCATGGTACGCGGAGATTGTAAAAATGTCAGTGAGGAGTCCTTGGACCCTCCCACTTCGTCCGGACCTGCTGTCGCAAGGACCGATATACCACCCTTCCTTACCAGCCCTAGGTTTGACGGCCTGGCTATTGAAGCCCACATTCTGAAAAAGAGAGGGCTCTCTAATTCTGTGGTATCTACCATGATCAATGCCAGGAAACCGGTATCCAGGCAGATCTATTATAGGATCTGGAAAGCGTACATTACGTGGTGTGAGACCAAGAAATGGCATCCACGTAAGTACATGATAGGGAGGATTCTGGACTTCCTACAGTGGGCTGTAGATAGGAAGCTGGCCTTGAGTACTATCAAGGGTCAGATTTCGGCCTTGTCAATATTTTTTCAAAGGCCCTTGGCTTCGCATTCACTAGTCAAAGCCTTTATACAAGGAGTGATGCGTATTAGCCCTCCGGTTAGTATTCCCATATGTCCTTGGGACTTAAACCTGGTTCTGTCGGTTCTACAGAAACAACCGTTTGAACCATTACAACACATTTCCTTGGTTCTTCTCACCAGGAAATTGGTTTTCTTAGTAGCCATTTGTTCGGCTAAAAGAGTGTCGGAATTAGCAGCTATGTCCTGTAAGGAGCCATATCTGGTTGTCCATAAGGACAGAGTAGTATTACGTCCTCATCCAGCCTTTCTTCCTAAGGTGGTATCGAGGTTTCATTTGAACCAAGATGTGGTTCTTCCTTCTTTTTTCCCCAAACCTAGCTCAGTAGAGGAAAAGTTATTACATTCTTTGGATGTGGTAAGAGCAGTTAAAGCTTATCTAAAAGCCACTGCTCAGATTCGCAGAACGGATTCTTTGTTTGTTCTGCCGGAAGGCCCCAGAAGGGGTCAGGCAGCATCAAAATCTACTTTAGCCAAGTGGATTCGACAGGTCATAATACAAGCCTATGGCTTGAGAAAGAGACCGCCTCCGTTCAAAGTTAGGGCGCACTCCACAAGAGCGGTTGGAGCTTCATGGGCAGTGCATCACCAGGCCTCCCTGGCTCAAGTATGTAAGGCCGCAACATGGTCTTCGGTACACACGTTTACTAGATTCTATCAGGTAGACGTTAGAAGTCAGGAGGATGTCGCCTTTGGGCGCAGTGTGTTGCAGGCCGCAAAAGATCCTCATGCCTGATGGCGCCCAGCTTATGTACCCCCCCCTCATTTGGCATTGCTTTGGGACGTCCCATTAGTAATGACTAAGTCGCTCTGTGTCCCGTGATGTACGAAAAAGAAAAAGGGATTTTTATAACAGCTTACCTGTAAAATCCTTTTCTTGGAGTACATCACGGGACACAGAGCTCCCACCCCTCTTTTTGGGACACTTATTGCTTGGCTACAAAACTGAGGTGCTCCCGGGTGGGAGGGGCTTATATAGGGGAGGGTACTTCCGGTTTGGAATTGGCCAGTGCCAACACCTGAAGGTAAACTATATAACCCATTAGTAATGACTAAGTCGCTCTGTGTCCCGTGATGTACTCCAAGAAAAGGATTTTACAGGTAAGCTGTTATAAAAATCCCTTTATTAACCTGTGCACTGCAAGCCTGCTTTGCTGATCAACGTGTTTGTTAGCCATTGTGTGTTTGGGTTCCTGCCTGCCGTGTGCTACGTCTGTCTCTCTGTTACGTTATTGGCTTGTCCCCGACCATCCCTGTCTGCTCGTGACCCTTGACCTTCGGCTCGTTCTTCGTTATCCTTGTCTGCTTGTGGCCCCTGACCTTCGGCTTGTTATTCGGTTCTCTCTATCGTGTGCTGCTGCTTCCCCTTATCCTACGGGGCGTGAGCTAGGAAACTCCAGGGGCCGCGACCTGGTCCCAGCCTGCAGCGTAACATCCTCACCACTAGAGGCCCTGGAGAAGACCAGCTGGGTCTTAGACTCCGCGCCCTGGGGAATCTTGGCTCTCGCTTCCGTTGGGATCCCGGTTGTGCTCCTCTGGTCCCGCTTTCCACAACCACCCAGTTTCCTATCCACAGAAGCCAGCCATAGGGTTCACTACCTCGCGGTGCACTCCTGTCCCCCTACGGTGTGCATCTGTCACCTGGCCACAGGTGACCCTGACAGTTTGATCAGCCATGAACCCGGCTGACATCCCGCTTCCCGCGGATGATCCATTGCAGGGCATAGTTCGCAGACTTGAGACCCAGGAATCAAATCAGACCCAGGTGATGCGATTCCTCCAGGATCTGGCTTCTCGATTCGAGCAGCTTCAGGTCTCCTTGGGAACCCCGAATCCGCAACCCCAAGTACAACCAGCGGCTGTACCTATCGCACCAGTCGCAGCCTCACACTCACTAATACTGCCAGCTCCGTTCCGTTTCTCTGGGGACTCCAAGGCCTGCAGAGGGTTTCTTAGCCAATGCACGATTCATTTTGAGCTTCAGCCTCAAAACTTTCTGTCTGATATCATTTCCCTCCTCTCCGGTGAAGCTTTAGCCTGGGCAGCCCCTCTGTGGGAACTGAATGATCCAGTGGTTTCTAGCCTGTCTGGCTTCTTGAAACTTTTTCGGAATATCTTTGAAGAACCGGCTCGTGTCTCTTCAGCGGCCAGCGCCCTTCTACGTCTCCGCCAAGAGTCTGCTTCAGTGGGACAGTACGCCCTTAATTTCCGCATACTGTCGGCTGAGTTGAGCTGGAACAATGAGGCCTTAGTCGCAACCTTTTTGCATGGCCTTTCTGATAGAGTGAAGGATGAATTAGCAGGAAGAACCATCCCCACTGATCTGGACGGAGTTATCTCCTTGTGTAACCAGATCGATATTCGCTTTCAGGAAAGGACCCTAGAAAAGCGGCGCCAGCACTCCTTGGTCCTTAGTCAGCCTGAGCTCCCCTCTCCTCGACCCGTGGAGCATCTCCTGCCAGCTGAGGAACCCATGCAGCTGGGCAGGACCAGGCTATCCCCAGAGGAACGTGCTAGGCGCAGAAATCTAGGCCTGTGTCTCTACTGTGGGGGCAAAGGTCATTTTCGTGACACTTGCTCTCTTTGTCCAGAAAAACGTTTGGGTCCACTTCATCTGGAAAGTGGAGTATTGGACCCAGAAATATCACCTTCCCCTTCTCGTCTTCTGCTTTCTGTGTTCCTTCATGTTGGTGCTTCTTCTCATTCGGTCTCAGCATATCTGGATTCCGGAGCCGCTGGTAATTTCATGGACTGGGAAATCGCATCGTCCATGAGACTTACTCTTTTGCCCCTCACCACGCCATTGGTGGTCTTGGCGATTGATGGTACTGTTCTCCCAGGGGGACCTATCCGCTTCCAGACCCTCCCTGTTAAGATGTCGGTAGGGACACTCCACCAGGAGTGGATATCCTTCCTTATCTTACCCAAGGCCTCAACGCCTATAATTTTGGGTCTCCCATGGTTACAGCTCCATTCTCCTCATGTGGACTGGACTACTGGACAGATCCTGGCTTGGGGTCCCTCCTGTTCCTCGTCCTGCCTACCCAAGGTTGCCCCCTGTGAATCTGAGCCGGTCATTCATTCCAGGTTGCATAACCATTTACATTTCTCTGTCCCTAACCACCCTTGGACGCACAGCCAGGCTAGCTTGTCTACAAGTCCTGCAGTCGCTACGTCTTGCGATGCGATTCAGGTAGTCGCTACACCTGACTCAGCTATTCACTCTGCCTCTGTACTAGTTATGCCAGTCCAGCCCATGCCCAGTGAGCCTCCTACTTTTTCTTGTTCGGGACATTCTGCTTGTCCTTCAGCTATTCAGCTTGACTCCTGCGACATGTCACCTTCTAACCAACCTGACTTCAGGGTTCCACTGACATCTGCCCAGTCTGATGGTCCTGTGCAAGATGACCAGTTCCCCTTTAAGGGTCTAGGGGACCCCCCTCAGATTCCTGTTGATCCTCTCATGCCCTTGCTTATTCCTAGAGAGCCTTTGGTCCTCAATAGATCTTCTTGTCATCTCCCTACCTCATTTTCGGTCTCTGAGGATAATCTTAAGTATGAGGTTAGACAAGTTCTGGATTCTCGGCTCTGCAGAGGCATTCTTCAGTACCTTGTGCATTGGAGAGGTTTTGGTCCTGAGGAGGCGTCTTGGATTGCTGCATCTGATGTCGCTGCACCTCATCTGTTGAGAAGGTTTCATCAGAGATTTCCCTTTAAGCCTGGGTCCAGGCGGGGGAGGGCCCATAAGAGGGAGGGTACTGTCATGGATATGCAGCAGTGTTTGTCTGTCAGCTTACCTTCCTTCCCATGTGTTCATCTTAGAGGCCTGAGCCCTTTCACCTGGCTTCCTTTATAATCTCCTCCCAGCCTGACTCCACCCCAGGCCCTATCACAGAACACTATATTAACCTGTGCACTGCAAGCCTGCTTTGCTGATCAACGTGTTTGTTAGGCATTGTGTGTTTGGGTTCCTGCCTGCCGTGTGCTACGTCTGTCTCTCTGTTACGTTATTGGCTTGTCCCCGACCATCCCTGTCTGCTCGTGACCCTTGACCTTCGGCTCGTTCTTCGTTATCCTTGTCTGCTTGTGGCCCCTGACCTTCGGCTTGTTATTCGGTTCTCTCTATCGTGTGCTGCTGCTTCCCCTTATCCTACGGGGCGTGAGCTAGGAAACTCCAGGGGCCGCGACCTGGTCCCAGCCTGCAGCGTAACATCCTCACCACTAGAGGCCCTGGAGAAGACCAGCTGGGTCTTAGACTCCGCGCCCTGGGGAATCTTGGCTCTCGCTTCCGTTGGGATCCCGGTTGTGCTCCTCTGGTCCCGCTTTCCACAACCACCCAGTTTCCTATCCACAGAAGCCAGCCATAGGGTTCACTACCTCGCGGTGCACTCCTGTCCCCCTACGGTGTGCATTTGTCACCTGGCCACAGGTGACCCTGACAGTCTCCACCAAAAATTCGGGGTGTGCAGAACGAAGGAACAGCTCAGAAAACGATGGTCAGATCTGAAGTTGCGGGAGGCCGACCAATATAAAAGAATCAAGAAAGTTATATTAAAAAGTAAGTTGTTTTTTTTGAGTTTCCATGGTACATATTATTTTCTTGTATTCTGTCATGTATTTTTAACTTTCATATAGTACACTGAAAAATACCATCTTTTTTAGGTTCGTCCGCATAGTAAATGGACGTATTTTACCTCTTTCTCCGTACAGTTCCTCAAACGATGTTTTCGGATCATCCAGTGTGAACACCCATGTTTTTTTGTTTATTTGGGGGAGTACATTTGGGCCACACTTATTTTTGGTGTGCTAATCCAAAGGAGATTTGTTCATTTAGAAAAACGATATGCATGGTAATGTTAAAGGGAGTAAATGCTCAGCAGCTGATGAAACATCTGAACGCAGTAGTACAAGTGTGGGCCTAAAGCCCAAAAGCTTGAGGGAGTCACACACAGGTGATCCAGTGTAGATACTTTGGGGTGTTACAATGTTTCAAATTTGTTCACAAAATGTATATGCTCTGTTTTGGCCTATGTATCCAATCATTTGTCCCGGTTGGCACAGGGGTTAAAAATTAAAATGGAGCATGCTTCTAAAGAATGTTTAAAAAGTTTTTTCCCATGTTTCTTATTTTAGCAAAATTGAGTCGCTACTAATGAAACTATTCCTTTTATTTCAATCTCACTAGGGATTTGAAAAGCTACCTCAGATGAGACGAGAATTGCAATACCTACAACAATACCCCCAGAACCCCAGGATGGAGAGGAATGTGATGTTGTGGAAGTTGAAAGTGGCACCACCACAGGTCAGAGAGAAACCAGACACATGCATGTTAAATAGATGTAGGCCTACATATTCTATCCTACATATTTCTTTTTACATTTAGGTGCAGTTCTGGCCGAAGACCCCAATAAGTTGTCACATCACAGTGCCCAGATCCTGATCCAATACCTGATGGTCTGCTGTCGTGACCTCGAAAAAATTAAGGGAGATTTGCGAGAGATCAGGGCAAATACAAAGCGGGTGGAGGAAAGGCTCCAAAATATCATGGCTGTGCTTGGGCGTGTCTAATGTTTTTACACCAAATAACGTTTTACTTGCAGAGATTTCTATTTTTTTTGGTTATTTTACCCTTAAATGACTAGCACATGTTTAGCTTTTTCAAAATTTGGAGAACTATAGTTTGTTTATGCATGGCTGGTCATGCGTTTTAATACACCTGAAATTAAGGGAACATCCACATTTCTATGGAAGTTGCCCACCTAAACAAAAAAAATAAAGGTATTTTTACATAACAAATCATTGTGGCTTCATTATGTAAATGTGGTGCTGAGTGAACTAATCAATGTTTGGTGTTTACACTGACAATGAAGGCTAATTAAAAGATTTTTTAATCCACATGGCAAAACAAATGCACTAGGTAAACCTACCAGAAACATCAAACATTATACAATAAAAATGACAAACCAATCTTTACTTTTTAAAAAAGTTTTATTTTTTTGGTCTAAAATTATTAGAGATTGTCTGGCATTTCAATGGCCCCCCTACCCATAAAATAGTCCACATATTGGTTACGGACCTCACGTCCGGTTGGGGGGGCCAAGCCAGGACGGCCAGGTTCCAGGGCCACCAAAGTTTCTGCATTGAGTAAAGAGGCCTCAGGCCCACTCAAAGATATATAACTCGTTGAATGCACCCTTAGGAAATTATGCAGCACACAGCACGTCATAACCACATGGTTCCATTTGTATGGGGCAAGGTGGATGGAGGTAAGGAAGAGGCGAAATCGGCTGGCCATGATCCCAAACGCATTTTCCACCACCCTTCTGGCTCTGGCCAGCCGATAATTGAAAACCCTCCTCTCAGGGGTGAGGGTGCGTTGCGGGAATGGCCTCATCAAATGGGGTCCCAGGCCAAACGCCTCATCCGCCACAAACACAAAAGGTAGTCCCTCCACATTCTGCTCCGCGGGTGGCAAGGCCAGCAGATCCAAAAGGAGCCGTTCTCCAAACTCCGTCTGGGCAAAAACTCCTCCATCAGACATCCTGCCATTCTTGCCAACGTCCACATAGAGGAACTTGTAGGTGGCCGACACCACTGCCATCATCACGACGCTGTGGAACCCCTTATAATTATAAAAAAAGGATCCCGAATGGGGTGGTGGGACGACCCGAACATGTTTGCCGTCGATGGCTCTTCCACAGTTCGGAAAGTTCCATCGCTGGGCAAACTCGGAAGCCACATTCTGCCATTCATGTGGCGAAGAAGGGAACTGTGGAATTAAAGAAATAACAAATTAATACTTGGAGCCAGAAACATTGAAAGATGATTTCATACACACATTCATGGCCAACATTGGTAGAAACTGTTAAAAACATAAAAATTTGGAAGCAAGAAAAAAAAAAAAAAGAAAACAATTAAGGGGGGGGGGGGGGAAGGGTTGAAGATGAGTTGGGAATATCACACATGAAGGCTGTAGCACTCTGTATTGAAGTTAACAACAATGAAACATTCCGAGGCAAAATTTAGAGTGCGTTTTGGGTAAAGCACTACGATGGAACATATAATAAAAAACATGGAAATGACTAGGCAAGGTAGGTATGGCCCCAGGATAGCATGCTGGAGAGGTTAGGTAAGCCAAATTTACAGGTAGGCCTCAAACAACAAACTTTAAATAATAAAACATGGGGAGAAAGGGGACATTCCCTGCAGCTAAGAATCATGTGAATTAGGGTCTGCAAATAAATCAGATTAAAAATATCCCCAAAAAAAAACATACAATGAGAATTTTTGAAGAAGAACACTTACCTTAATATAGTCCTCCTGCAAAACTTGAAGGATGGCAGAACAAGTCTCTGGTATAATGATCCCCAGAGCCTGGGGGGATATGCCTGTGGAGAACTTAAGGTCCTGCAGGCTTCTCCCAGTAGCCAGGTATCGCAACGTGGCGATGAGCCTCTGCTCAGCACTGATGGCTTCCCGCATAACGGTGTCCTGCCTGGTAATATAGGGGGACACCAAAGCCAACAGCTGCTGAAATACGGGGTCAGACATCCTGAGAAAATTCCTGAAATCATCAGGATTATTCTCCCTGATCTCCCGCAACAAAGGCATGTGACAGAATTGGTGCCGCTGGAGCAACCAATTCTTGGTCCATGAACTCCTCCTGACCCTGCTCATGGCATGGAGTCGGGATACAGCATGAACCCCTGCACCAACTACAGCACAAACTCTACGACGAGTATGTAGCCACAACATGGCTAGATAACGGTCGGCTGAACAGAACGTACTAGAAGAACGCACGGAAGAACAGCAAGGCCTATGAAGAACAAGCTGAAAAACACGAACGTGCAGAGCAGGCCGCACTGAATAAACAGATACAAACTGACTACAAGCAGTGCTAAACAGATACGAACCCACAGGCGCAATCTGAACTCCCGAAAACGATCTTCAAAGCACGAAGACTGAAAAGCGCGAATCGTCTCTCACCAAACTTTTACTAACATGCGGAAACACGGAATTAGCAAAAGCGTCCCAAAGGGTGGCGTCATTCGAACGGAACTTCCCCTTTATAGTGCCGTCGTACGTGTTGAACGTCACTGCGCTTTGCTTGATCGTTTTTTTTAATGATGGTGTGTACGCAAGGCAGGCTTGAGAGGAAACATGAAAAAAAACGAGGAGAAAAACGTCGGTTAAAAAAATGACATTAAAAACGATCGTGTGTACGGGGCATTATACATTTTTGTATTCAATAATATGGTACAATCTACAAAATCTTCACATAAAGAAGGGAAAAAAATTTTTTTGAAACTTCTATTTCCATATTTCATGACTTTACTTTATTAATTAGCCTTATCTTTTTTCAGGGTCCTACATGTGTATGTACAAAAAATATATATTAACTGAAAATCATCATAGTATATAGCATTACTTTTTTATTTTTTAAGAAAATGCACAGGTTTATTTCCATTACAAAATGGCTTATGTAGCCATATGTGACTCTTTTTGTTTTTCTTACGGAATTTCAGGTATTTTTTTGCATTTACATACATTATATCCAGCATGGCCCAATGTAATCAGTGGCAGCCCATCCATTAGGGGTGTCCAGGCGCCTCCCCCTCTCTCCTCGCCACCCCCTAGATGCAGTGGATAGATTCATGCTTAGCATTAAAATCTATCTACGGCTGCCACGGCCGTCCCCTATTCATGTGACTGGCCCCTATAATGAATTACAGCGGCCAGGGTTTTTCTTTTAAGCACCTGATTAGAGCCAGAGGCTCTAATAGGCTTCAAAATAAGGTGGGCTTGGGTCGCTAAGGATGACACCGGAGCACACCCAGGTGTGTTGCAACAGTGAATGAATATTCGCTGTTGAAACACTGATCCTCCTCCCAGCCAGTCGGGAAGCAGGTATGAAACCCGTTTCCCAATTCGCCAAAACCTCAGGTGATCCTATTGGATGCCTAGCGCCGGGAGGAGCAGAGAGGAGATGCACCACGGAAGTTGCTCCAGGAGAGGACACCAGAGCAGCTTTCCCTGAGCCCGCCACGCTTAAGGTCAGGGCTGGAAGATGGCCGCATCAGATCTGACCGCTGTTCTCACCGCCTGCATCCAGGGTAAGGACAGCAGGTGGGGGGGTTGGTTTGCTGGGGGTGTTAAAGAGAAAAAAACAACGCTCAGCACCTCTAATGTAAATTTTATCAGTTGTGGCAAGTCACAGTTTCATGCAGGATCCATAGTAGGAATAGTCAAAAAGGATCTGCCATTTAGGTCTCAATAAGCATTACTTTATTCCAAAGATAGCCATCAAATCATTAAAAACAATCAATAATATGCAGGCAGTACCAATTACCAAACTTGCTGGCTGTGGTGGAAGACCAAACCGCTCCTCAGTGAAAAAGTCGGTGTAAGGATAGCCGCATAGAGGGATGACAGTTCCAGTCATGCAAACCTGAGAGTCTCACCGGCGCACTGGAGAAGACACAAGCTAATCCCTGACAGAAAGTCCGAAGAGAGTCACAGAGAGGCGGAATGGACCGCAAGCAAAGGGGTTGCTGTGATGATGTGTTTTACATGCATGTGCTTTGTCAAAGTATTACTTTGCTAAATTATTAAAAATGAAAGCAAAAAGCTCATCACTGCAGCATTGCCCAAAAGCACAAAAAATGTATTAGATAAATCAAATAATGATTAATTGATGAGTAATACTTATGAAGAACAGATACTACATGTTGATAATAATATAGACCAAAGTGCATGAATTTATATAGCACACATACCATTGGCCTTACCCTCAAGATCTACTATTCACTGTTGTTCTACAAACAAAATAAAATAAACAAAAATCAAATGAAAAATAATAATAACCAAAATATTTATAACTACAAATATATGCAAAACTATTTTTTTTTTAAAATAAAATGAATAAGAGAGAGGACACTGTGTTTGTCACACCCTTCCCATGAACGAACCTGCGATTTTCCCCAATGCGCTTACGTAACGTCCATTTTGTCCATCCTACATATAGTAGGTTTCATGGGCACCGTAATGCATTAATGACAAATTCTATGGAACTATTTAATGCTAAAGTTGTTTCCTTTACTATCCCCAACTTCAGAGCGCCCATGTGTAATGAATTGACATGTGAGGTAGTCCCTCTTTTCACATTGAAACACCCCCATCCTACGGTCAAAATAGGATTGAATGCCTGTGCACATCTTCCTTCCTTAATTCTGCAGTTTCCGCTGAGCTATTATGTTCTTCAAGATGCATGCTCGTCTAAACGTAACTTGTGGGGTTGGAGGTAGGACTGGAACAAGTTTTGGATCTAGTTGGAGAATATTCCAATGTTTCTGGATAATTTTTTTTATTACCGGTAATTTATATTTGTCATTATATCCCGTAATGAACCTCACTCACTACATTGTTATCTTGAAATTGTAATATATTCCTTTTTGCAGGAGGATTCAGATGTTCTTTAAAAGCCTCCTGTATAGGAGATTTTGGATAGCCTTTCTCAACGAACTTGCATGACAGGGGGTAGAATTGTTAGAAAATTGATGATTATGTCAAGAAGGGTGAATTATTGTCATGAAAGTTCACTGAAGAACATGATAGCTCCGAGCAAACTGAATAATCAAGGAAGATGTGCACAGACATTCAATCCTATTTTGACCATAGGATGGGGGTGTTTCAATGTAAAAAGAGGGGCTGCCTCACACGTCAGTTCATTACACATTGGCGCTCCAAAGTTGTGGATTGTAAAGGAAACAACTTTTGCATCAAACAGTTCCCACACCCCCCTCTCTCACCCCCTCTCTCTCACTCCTTCTCTCTCACCCTCCCCTCTCTCTCTCTCTCACCCCCTCTTTCTCTCTCTCTCCCCTCTCTCTCCACCCCCTCCTCTCTCTCTCCCCCTCTCTCACCCACCCCCCTCTCTCTCTCATCTACTCTCTCTCTCACCCCCTCTCTCACCTTTCCCATCTCTCTCTCTCTCTCTCACCCCCTCTCTCTCATCCTCCCCTCTCTCTCTCACCCCCCACCTCCCTCCCTCCTCCCTCTTCTATCCCCCTTTCTCTCTCTATCTTAACCCCTCTCACCCTCTCTCTCTCTCACCCCTCTCTATCTCACCCCCTCCCTTTCACCCTCCCCTCTCTCTCTCACCCCCTCTCTTTCTCACACCCCTCTCCCCCCCACTCGTATGCAGGCAGGGGAAACCGAGTGGACATTGACTGACAGGTGAGAAATGCCACTCACCCCCCCCCAGCACTGCCACGATCTTATCCTCCCCAGTGTTGTCAATAATCCTACCCCCCCCAGCATTTCTATTGATTCCACTACTCCGGCACTGCCACACATCCCCCCCCCACCACTTCCACTGATCACCCCCTCAGCCCAAGCAACCAATAGGTGAGCGGTAATGATTTGCAGTAACCTCTAGGAACCAATCAACAAGTATAAATTATGTGTTGTAACCTCTAGCAACTAATCAGTGAGCCATAATGTGGGCTCTAACCTCTAGCAGCCAGTCAATGAGCAGTATTGGTATGCTGTAACCCCTTCCAGGCGATTGCAATCGCTGCCTGACCAGCTGCAATAAACTGATTTTGAGTCTAACTACTTTTCTTTTTCGTACATCACGGGACACAGAGCGACTTAGTCATTACTAATGGGTTATATAGTTTACCTTCAGGTGTTGGCACTGGCCAATTCCAAACCGGAAGTACCCTCCCCTATATAAGCCCCTCCCACCCGGGAGCACCTCAGTTTTTTGCCAGTGTCTAAGGTGTTGGCCAAAGAGTAACATGTGTTTTCACTGGGCTTGCGTACAGGTTCTTTTGGGCCTTAGTAAGCTGTTCCGGATCCCACCAAAAAAGCTTCATAGCTAAACGGTCGGTACCCGGGCCTTGCAGCAGAAGAGCAAGGTTTTGCCTGTAATGCTTCTCTTAGGAGGGCTGGACCCTGGGATCCAGAGCTCTGGTCATACCCACGACCAAGACGCTGTCTGTGCAGGGTGCTATACAGGTCCAGGGGAGTGGAATCCTTGGGAACCCGGTCCCTGAAGGTTTAATTACAATGCCTGCCGTGATAGGTGAAGTTTGGACTTTTGTGGACCAAACAAAGTCCTGCGGCGGGGATCAGGTAAGTGGGGGCCCTCAGGAACTTGGTTCTATTGGGGGACCCCCAAGCCTAATTTGTCTTTCTGTCTGTTACCTAACGGTATTCCCGCTAAATATCTGTGTTTGCCTATAACTACTGAAAATGTAAAATTTTAATAGTAGTCAAGAAAAAAAAAAAAAAAAACAGGGACCGCGGTACCTGTGTTAAACCACTAGAGGCCGCTGTAGTCCATTTTTCTTGTAAATGTGGATCTTTGGTTTTCTCAACTCAAAAGATCCAGGCAGCTGGTAAGTTTCTCTGAGGGAATCCACTTCCTCTGCCCTGTTGCTGCGTTCATCCACCGCACAGGCCCTCCGGCAAAAAGGGCCCTGGCTCCTAGTCCTCTGTTGGTTTTCGAAAAGGGCGCCATTGGCGCACGGGCGCGCGCGCGGGCGCGTGCACGCGCCTCCTATGAAAAAAAAGGGGCGGGGCGGGTGGATGACGCTCGATGCGCGCCGCGGCGCTTCTGCGCATGTGCGGGCGTCCCAGCATGGTTAAAAGACACAGTACAAGTGTCAGCTGCATGCAAACAGAGCTAGCAACAAACAGTGGCACACAGAGGCGGTTGATGCAGGCATCCCCATAGAAAGGCACTTTAGTGGACACCAGCTGGTATATAGCAGCACCTGTGTTAGACTATTACCAGCAAAAATTGGTGTATGACGACGGGAATACCTCAGCTTTGTGCTTAAAGGATATGTCGTCCAGACGCTCCGGAAATAGATCTTCCAGGAAGCCAAAGGGGTCTCCATCGGGCTCTGAGGATATTGGGCATGCTTGCACTGCACCAATCTCCCCTGAGAATGCAGAGGTCAGTAGCCGTAGAAACCCCGCAGGAATGCCTGGTGCTGCGGCTGTCCCCAGTCCACCTGCTCCTGTATATATAACAGAGGAGGTTTTATCCTCAACTCTGGGAGGATTGGAAGAGAGATTAACAGCATTGATCGCTGCTTCCCTGTCACAGGAAAAGCGCGTCCGATCTCCGTCTCCTCCTTCAGAGTGCCTGTTAGTGGAGGAACAGCCCCACACAGAGATCGACCTACCTGAAGGGGATCAGGATGAGGTTGATTCACTTATAGAGGAATCAACAGTGGAAGAACCTTTCTCAGCTTCTCAGGCTGAAAGATTATGGGTTCAGTCTCTGACTAACATGGTCCGATCAGCATTTAAAATGCCTCTGGCGGAACCACCATCCACTACGGTTTCCTCGCTGGGGTCGCTAAAAGCTCCCCAGGCGGTCTGTTCCTTCCCAATCCACCCTTTATTAGAAGGGCTTATTTACCAGGATTGGGAGCATCCTGATAAAATATTTGCTCCCCCCAAGAGATTTCCGGTGATCTATCCCATGGAGGATAAGTTCATAAGAAAATGGAGGGTCCCTATAGTGGACGTAGCCATCTCTTCTGTTAACAAATCACTGACATGTCCAGTAGATAATGTTCCAATGTTCAAAGACCCAATAGATAAAAAATTGGAGTCTTTACTAAAATCTGCTTTCTCTACAGCAAGTATGGTGACACAACCTGCGGTAGCAGCGATTGGAGTCTGCCAAGCAGTGAAAGATCAGTTGAAACAAGTCTTAAGGGACTTACCAGATCAGCAGGCTCATGCCCTAGCTGACCTGCCTAGAGCCTTGTGTTTTGCGGTGGACGCCATAAAGGATACAATCCAACAGGCCTCCCGCTTTACGCTGTCTATAGTACATATGCGTAGGCTTCTGTGGCTCAAAAACTGGTCTGCTGAAGCTCCCTGTAAAAAACTGCTGGTTAGCTTCCCATTTCATGGAGAACGCTTATTTGGAGAAGATCTGGACAAATATATCCAGAAAATTTCTGCCGGTAAAAGTTCACTCTTACCGGTTAAGAACAAGGGTAGAAGTCCTTCTTTTAAGAGGCCTACCTCTCCAGTCCCGGGCACATCGGCTGGGAAGCAGTTCCGACGGCCTCCGCGGTCAAATTCAGGGGGCAGAAATCAGGGACAATCACAGGGTAACAAGAAGCCCTGGATCAAGAGAGGTACAAAACCTCCCCCTAAGGCATGAAGTATTGCCCCCGCTCAATCGGGTGGGGGGAAGACTTCAGTTGTTCACAGAGACCTGGCGGGACACCATCAGAGACAGATGGGTGCTCTCCGCAGTAAGTCTGGGATACAAGCTGGAGTTAAAAGGCACTCCTCCTGCCCAATTTATGAGGTCAAACGTGCCAAGAGATCCCCAAAAGAGAGGATCCCTCCTTCTGGCACTAGAACAACTATTGCTCCAAGGGGTAATCATGAAGGTTCCCCTGGAAGAAAGCGGATTCGGGTTTTACTCGAACCTTTTCACAGTCCCCAAACCAAATGGGGACGTGAGGCCCATATTAAATCTAAAAGGGCTAAACAAGTTCCTAAATATCAGGACCTTTCGGATGGAGTCGATCCGATCAGTGGCCACCGCCCTACAAGGGCAGGAATGGCTAGCCTCGATCGACATAAGGGATGCTTATCTGCATATTCCCATCTTTCCGGCCCATCAGAAATTTCTACGCTTTGCAGTAGAAGGGCGCCATTTTCAGTTCAGAGCCTTACCTTTCGGTCTGGCCACAGCACCACGAGTGTTCACAAAAATTCTGGCCCCATTATTGGCCAATCTAAGAACACAGGGTGTAACGATAATGGCATATCTAGACGACCTGCTACTAATAGACCACTCAGTGGAAAAGCTGGAAGTAGCTATTCACAAGACAATCGAGTATCTGGAATATCACGGTTGGATTATCAACCGGGACAAGTCAGCTCTAAGACCAGTCAAAAGTCTGGAATACTTAGGGCTAAGGCTGGATTCAAATCAGAGAAAGATTTTCTTACCTCCAGAGAAGGTGTCGTCTTTAAGAAATTTGACCCACTTAGTGGGTACAAAAAGAAAACCATCCATACGTCTCTGCATGAGGCTGCTGGGAAAGATGGTGGCTTCATTCGAAGCGGTACCCTACGGTCAATTCCATTCAAGGAATTTGCAAAGGGCCATACTGTCAGCCTGGAACAAAAAAGTTCAGGCTTTAGACTTACCAATGTCCCTGTCCCCTTCCGTTCGCAAGAGCCTCCATTGGTGGTTGGTGCCCCAGAATCTGGAAAGAGGGAAACCCTTCAGTCCGGTTTCTTGGAAGGTGGTCACTACAGATGCCAGCCTCATCGGCTGGGGGGCAGTGCTGGAGCAATGGTCTCTCCAGGGCAGGTGGTCAGAAGCAGAAAAGGCCCTGCCCATCAATCTCTTAGAGATACGAGCAGCCCGGTATGCCCTAGTAGCATGGACATCCAAACTCCAGGGGTCCCCTGTCAGAATTCAATCAGACAATGCCACGGCAGTGGCATATATCAATCATCAGGGTGGCACCAAAAGTCGTGCAGCCCAGAAGGAAGCAAATTGCATCCTGGAGTGGGCAGAAAGATATGTCCCAGCCATATCCGCGGTTTTCATCCCAGGAGTGGAAAATTGGAGAGCGGACTTTCTAAGTCGCCAACAATTATGCCCGGGGGAATGGTCTCTTCACCCCGAGGTTTTCCAGGCAATATGCCAGCGGTGGGGAACACCGGATGTAGATCTGCTAGCATCCAGATTCAACGCAAAGGTGGACAGGTTTGTGTCTCGCACAAGGGATCCCCTAGCTTGCGGCTCGGATGCCCTAGTGTTCCCTTGGGATCGGTTCAAGCTGATATATGCATTCCCACCGCCACAATTGTTACCGCGATTACTCCGCAGAATCAGGGTAGAAAAGAAACCAGTGATTCTGGTGGCTCCAGCGTGGCCCCGAAGGGCATGGTACGCGGAGATTGTAAAAATGTCAGTGAGGAGTCCTTGGACCCTCCCACTTCGTCCGGACCTGCTGTCGCAAGGACCGATATACCACCCTTCCTTACCAGCCCTAGGTTTGACGGCCTGGCTATTGAAGCCCACATTCTGAAAAAGAGAGGGCTCTCTAATTCTGTGGTATCTACCATGATCAATGCCAGGAAACCGGTATCCAGGCAGATCTATTATAGGATCTGGAAAGCGTACATTACGTGGTGTGAGACCAAGAAATGGCATCCACGTAAGTACATGATAGGGAGGATTCTGGACTTCCTACAGTGGGCTGTAGATAGGAAGCTGGCCTTGAGTACTATCAAGGGTCAGATTTCGGCCTTGTCAATATTTTTTCAAAGGCCCTTGGCTTCGCATTCACTAGTCAAAGCCTTTATACAAGGAGTGATGCGTATTAGCCCTCCGGTTAGTATTCCCATATGTCCTTGGGACTTAAACCTGGTTCTGTCGGTTCTACAGAAACAACCGTTTGAACCATTACAACACATTTCCTTGGTTCTTCTCACCAGGAAATTGGTTTTCTTAGTAGCCATTTGTTCGGCTAAAAGAGTGTCGGAATTAGCAGCTATGTCCTGTAAGGAGCCATATCTGGTTGTCCATAAGGACAGAGTAGTATTACGTCCTCATCCAGCCTTTCTTCCTAAGGTGGTATCGAGGTTTCATTTGAACCAAGATGTGGTTCTTCCTTCTTTTTTCCCCAAACCTAGCTCAGTAGAGGAAAAGTTATTACATTCTTTGGATGTGGTAAGAGCAGTTAAAGCTTATCTAAAAGCCACTGCTCAGATTCGCAGAACGGATTCTTTGTTTGTTCTGCCGGAAGGCCCCAGAAGGGGTCAGGCAGCATCAAAATCTACTTTAGCCAAGTGGATTCGACAGGTCATAATACAAGCCTATGGCTTGAGAAAGAGACCGCCTCCGTTCAAAGTTAGGGCGCACTCCACAAGAGCGGTTGGAACTTCATGGGCAGTGCATCACCAGGCCTCCCTGGCTCAAGTATGTAAGGCCGCAACATGGTCTTCGGTACACACGTTTACTAGATTCTATCAGGTAGACGTTAGAAGTCAGGAGGATGTCGCCTTTGGGCGCAGTGTGTTGCAGGCCGCAAAAGATCCTCATGCCTGATGGCGCCCAGCTTATGTACCCCCCCCTCATTTGGCATTGCTTTGGGACGTCCCATTAGTAATGACTAAGTCGCTCTGTGTCCCGTGATGTACGAAAAAGAAAAAGGGATTTTTATAACAGCTTACCTGTAAAATCCTTTTCTTGGAGTACATCACGGGACACAGAGCTCCCACCCCTCTTTTTGGGACACTTATTGCTTGGCTACAAAACTGAGGTGCTCCCGGGTGGGAGGGGCTTATATAGGGGAGGGTACTTCCGGTTTGGAATTGGCCAGTGCCAACACCTGAAGGTAAACTATATAACCCATTAGTAATGACTAAGTCGCTCTGTGTCCCGTGATGTACTCCAAGAAAAGGATTTTACAGGTAAGCTGTTATAAAAATCCCTTTTTTATTGTATGTCTCAGAGCAGGTGGAGAGTGAGAGTTGCATGCAAGCAGAGGGTGTGGGGTGGTGGTGTGCCCAGGAAAATGTTTGCTCAGGGTCCAATAAATATTAAAGATGGCCCTGGAATAAAGTAATGCATATTGATACCTAAATGGCAGATCCTTTTTGACCAGCCCTACTATGAATCCTGCATAAAACTGTGACTTGCCACAACTGGTATAATTTACATTAGAGGTCCTGAGCGCTGTTTTTTTCTGGTATTTAGTTTGACAATCATTGTAGTAGTTAGCATTATTACAGTGATAGCTATAATCTTCTAGGTCCTGTGCCTGAGCAGCTTTCCCTCTACACACTGATCACAGGGGGCCACTTGTTTTGATGTTGTCGCCTTTCATAGAACACATCATATTTTTTTCAATTAACACAAGTGGTTCTCTAACTGGACAAAGTGGAGGTCATCACTACTCCTCTCCATCTTGTCCAATCAGACAACCTTTTGTTTTCATTGAAAAAAATACAAGGTATTCTATAAATGTGGACAGTGCCACCACCTGTGATCAGTGTGCACTAAAAACAGCCACTTGCATAGAACCTAGGCAGGACCCAGGAGATCAAAGCTATCACTATAGTAGCACCATAAAAAATATCCCTGTAATAAGTAAAGTAAATACCCACCTGATAAACAAAATAAATCACTCACTGAAGTCTGATTAGACTGAACACTTTTGGAAGAGTCAGTCTGTTGTGTATTCCACTGCTTTTAAAGTGGTTGTAAACCCACATAACTTTTTTCTTCTTTCTAGCCCACCTGCAAGACAAAGCTTAAATGAGCTAGTATGACTAGCATACTAGCTCATTATGTACCACTTACCTTACATCGGGGCCCCCGAAGCCGTCCGTGTCCCTCTCTCCAGCCGCAGCCATCGCTGCGGCGATAGCCGGAATGTTACTTCCGGGTATCGCCGCTCCAGCCAATCACAGCGCCGCTGGGACTTAGCCGAATTTGTGAATGGGATTAACCCCATGAATGCGCCGTTGTCTACGGCGCGCATGCGCCGTAGACATGGAGCAATGTCATTTTTAGCAAATATCTCCTAAACCGTGTAGGTTTAGGAGATATTTCTTGCACCTACAGGTAAGCCTTAAGCCTCGTACACACGACCGAGTTTCTCGTCGTTAAAAACACGTAGTTTTTCTCAACGAGATGCTTGTTAACCTTGACGAGTTTCTCGTCAAGCTTTCCATGCGTACACACTGACAATTCCAAATCTCATCGTTGTTCTGCGCGGTCACGTCCAGCACGTACAACGGCAGTATAAAGGGGAAGATCGATTTCAATGGCGCCACCCCTTAGGCTGCTTTTGCTGATCTCGTGTTACCGTGTGTGAAGTAAAAGTTTGGGAAGAGACGATTCGCGCTTTTCAGTCTTCGTGCTTTCAGTTCGTTTTAGCGTGACGAATGTGCTATCTCCTTTACGAAGGCTGGTTTTACCAGAAGATGCGCTCCCGTCTCATACTTGATTCTGAGCATGCGCGCTTTTTGAAGAGTCGTAAAAGCATACACATGAACCATTTTCTCGTCGCAAAACAGGCCGACGAGAAACACGACGAGAAAATCTAGAATCCGGATGAGAAAATAGAGAGCAGGTTCTCTATTTTTCTCGTTGAGATTCACGGCAGTTTTCTCGTCGTAAAACCATACACACGAACGGTTTTCTCGACAATAAAGCTCTCTCGGCACTTTTCTTGTCGGATTTGGACGAGAAACTCGGTCGTGTGTACGAGGCTTTAATCTAGGCTTACCTGTAGGTGCAAGTTGCAAAAGTGGGTTTACAACCACTTTAATGGTTCCTTTGTCCTGCCACTACTTGTGTCCTTCACCGATGTGGGGTAAACAAGAGAAACCACTGAGAACAACAGCAGGAGACAGGAGATCAACATTTCCAGAAGTGTTTCTGAACAGGCTTCAGCAAGTTTTATTTTTTGTTTTATTTTATCAGACCAATGTTGTGAGGCACAGGTAACAAGAGTGTAAGTGCATGCTTTTTTTTTACACATATGCATTACTTTTATTCATACATTCAAATTAGAAACATAGTTGCATGAATTATTTCTGTTATGCCGCGTACACACGACCGTTTTTCCCGTCGAGAAAAATGAAATTTTTTCCTTTGGATGAGAAAAACGATCGTCTGTGGGCTTTTTGACGTTTTTTTCGACGGGAAAAACGGCATTAATCACGACGAGAAAAATTAGAACATGCTCTAATTTTTCTCGTCGTCATTCCCATCGTTTTTTTCCGCGGCAGTTTTCCCATAGGGAAACACTGCCGCGGAGCCCACACACGGTCTTTTTTAGACCAAAAAAAGAATGTAATTTAAAACGGGCGTGTGTGGGGGGAACAAGCTGTTCCTCGTTTTTCACGTCAATTTTCACCGTCAAAAAAATCAATTGTGTGTACGCGGCATTAGAGTTAATAAGCATTTTGTAGCTGTTTATCCCTTTAAGTTCAATACTCTATGGAAACACACTATCCCAAGTCGATGAATTCAGGTCTGACTCTCTGAGGATTTATTTATCTTTCATTGTCAGTTTTGGACTTTACATATGTTCTACATGAGTGCCCAGTCTTGTTATATAGAGCACTCTTGACCATTAAAATGCCCAATACAGTAAAATAAAAGACAAAACTGTGACTACGGTTTCCATTTTTAAATCAGAATATAGTCCAGCATAATGCAAAAAAAAATCATCTTAGAGCCATATCTAAACCTATGTGCCCTGTTATTCTCTATCTTCTGAAAAGTCATATTATAATTTTAGAATATCATAAATACTAGGTTCTGGCAGTCCAAGCCATAACTCAAATTTGGAGAAAAACAATGTAGCCCCCTGTTCCTAAAGAAATGGGGCTATAATGTAAATGTAGTTTTTGGCTGAGCTGTAAACAGCTCAGATTGATTGTATATAGTTTATTTGGTTTCTGTCTTGAACTTGGCTGAGTTATGCATTTCTCACTGTTGCCAGTATGTGTCACTGGTATCACAGACCAGCATGACAAATTACAACACAGTTAAGCTGTAATGAATATTCTTTTTCCAGAAACAGCCCAGTAGGAGGTTCCTGGCCGTTGTGCATTCTGGGAGAGGTATTTATGGGACAGACGCCAGGTGCTCTAGTCAGTTCTTACCTAGGGGGCCCTTTGGCCCTTGGCTGTGTTGCTGCAAGCTCTAAAAGTAGGCCCAGAAGCCTGTCTGGGGCCTACTAATCCTGAGGTGGTCCTAGGCTGTCTTGCCTGCGTGGAAGAAGCCAAGCCAAGCTGAGGAGATCCAGGGAAGGACCCTTTGCTGGAGAGAGCCAGGATGAAGGCTGGTCTCTCAGGAGGGCCTGGTGACTCGTTTGGAGGATGCACCTAAGCTAATCTACCCTCACAGTACTGCCGGATGGCTTAAAGGTTCTGGTACCGTGAAGCTGTTCAACAATTCTAATTCAAGGTAACTAACTCCTGGCTGCTAAGTCTGTGAGAGAGACTTATCCGTGAGTGCTACTGGCTGCTAAGTCTGTGAGAAAGGCTTGTCCAGGAGTTCTGCTGGCTGCTAAGTCCTGTGAGAGAGGCTTATCCAGAAAACCATACTGGTTGCTAGGTCTGTGTGAGAGACCTATCCAGGTATCCAAGATCTTCTAAGAGAAAGCTGTTTTTGTCCTTTGGATTCAAGACATCCGCAAGTGATCTGCTAAAGGTATCTGAAACCTCCCCTAACCCTCTATCCTATTACTGCTTCCAAGTTCTTCATTAAAGCATTGAAAAATACTAAAGTGACTCGCGCCCACATTTGTTCTAAACTTCCCATTATAGCCATGGGCTCAGCCCTGGGGTGAATGTAAGCTCGCCGCTCCCTGTCTCTGGAGGTACCTCTCTGCTCCCAGTATACCCAAGGGGGTGCTACAACAAAATAACTTGGCGCCAAAGGAAAAAATACAAACATAAGCAACAATTGCCAGCAGCAATGTAATGTGAGTTAACAATTTCACTACAAATCAGAAATGTATAAACAAACACCGCGCTTAGTTTGTGCAAATAATAAATTATATCAAAAAATATACATCAAACATTCAGTAAAATGTCCCACAATAGTGAAAAAAAAGTGCTCGTGCTCCAATGCAAAATATAAAAATCGGTGCTCCACTGTTCAGTGTTCAGACAGAGTGCCCCACATGGATGTAAACTTACCCTGGATGTTGACCACCTATCTCTAGTGTGGTCACTTGCGGGGAAAGAGACCTCTAGATGGTATCTTTTAATAGTCAGCTACACTGCAACTAATCCTCCAAGGATGGGAAGAAAAATAACAGAGGGGGAACCCATAGCGTAAATTCCAGTAAAAACAAACGTATGTACACTCACATGTTCTGATGCCTAGAACCTGGCACCCTTTGTGTTCAGCATGTGTGTCTCAAGGGGAATAGTCCTGCTGGCATCCAGTGGACACTGCTCAAGTGCGGTTTGTCTCAGTTCCCTGTGTTAGTTTCTCAGGCGGATGTGGTATCAAAATGACGCGATCAAGCCTCAATGCATTTCAGCCAGTAGGAAAGGCCGTCATCAGGAAGCTCTGAATCCAACATCTTAGATGTGTGCTTTATATACCCTGATGGGCAATAGCCTCCCTTAAGATGTGTTTTGATTTACTAGATATTAACACATGCTGTGCACATAAGGATGCTTACAATCTCCTACTACCACTATTACTACATTGATTAAAAAATATAAAAAACAAAGTACATAAAATAAAAAATATTGATCTATAAACCATTGAGAATACTGCATGTGTTTAGTATTGCCATCTAGTAGTTTATCAGTGGCATTACAGGTTGATTGTATAATTCACATTAGATGCTTAAAGCGGTTGTATACCGCAAAACTTTATTTTTTATTTTTTTCAACCTGCAAGGCAAAGGCATAATGAGCTAGTATGACTAGCATACTAGCTCATTATCAATCACTTACCTTAGATTGAAGCCCCCGCAGCGGTCCTCGGACACGCCCTCTGTCGCCGCCATGATACCCGGAGTGAATTCCGGGTATCGCCACTCCGGCGCTGTGATTGGCCGGAGCCGCGATGACGTCACTCCCGCGCATGCGCGAGGAACGGCACGATCCACCCGCATGCGCGAATTCCGAAGTGTCCGGCGGGCTCCCATTCAAGAGCCGCCCCGCTCAGTGCGCCTGCGCCGTTATCTACGGCGCGCTTGCGCCGTAGATATCAGTACTGTCCTTTTTGCAAATATCTCCGAAACCGTGTAGGTCTCGGAGATATTGCAAGCACCTACAGGTAAGCCTTAATGTAGGCTTACCTGTAGGTGCATGTAATATTTTTGGGTATACAACCGCTTTAATTTTGCATTCTAGTGGTCAGATTTAAAAACTGCATCTTATGGATAATTAATTATTGCACTTGAGTATGAATGATTAATCAATATTTATATACAACTAGATACTAATTTTCATGAATTGAAATCCTAAGTTTAAGACCTATTTAATAAGTGCTTAATCTTTATACTAAATTATTAATTTGGAAGGAATAATTAGGTGGACTGATCTACCCTTAGTGATAAGATTGTCCCCTAATTTTAGTAATCTGAGATGAAACAGTTGAGATCCAATCTTATCACTAATGCCGCGTACACACGGCCGTTTTTCCCGTCTTTATAGTTTTCTCCTACGTTGCTATACTAAAAAAACAAGATTTTTTTTGAATAGCATTTTCTGCAGTTCTGTAGCTGTGCGATTCAGCGGTTACGTACTGTGGGTGTGTTCTGCTCTTCCAAAAAACGCCATTTAGTGGCACCAAAAAAAGGTTGCAGTGTGTTATACATATTTTGAGGTGTGTGAAATAAACAATTTCTATATAGTTTTCTCCTACTGTGCTATACTAAAAAAACAAAAATTTTTTTGAATAGCATTTTCTGCAGTTCTGTAGCTGTGCGAGTCAGCGGTTACGTACTGTGGGTGTGTTCTGCGCTTCCAAAAACACCCATTTAGGGCAAGATCCTAAATTTTGAAAATATGAGGAGAAGGTCAAAGGGACGTGGTGGCCCCGGTCGTGGTGCTGCTGGTGGAGCTCCTGTTGCAGGGAGAGGACGTGGTGGATCTGTGCCAGATACACGCACAAGTGAAACACCTTCCTCAGGTGCGAGTAGGCGACCGAGCCTGCGGCGGTATTTTGTCGCGCCTAATGAGGCTGTACGAATGTTTAGGCCAGGACAAGTACAGGCGATAGTAGTTTGGGTTGCTGACAGTGCCTCGGGTTCCTTCACATTGTCTCCCACCCACTCTTCTGATGAAAGAACAGAGTTGGCACCTGAAACCCATGTCCATCAGTCTTTCACCTCACCCCCTTGCAAATCAGCCAAGCAGTCTGAGCCCCAAATCATGCAGCAGTCTCTTCTGCTTTTCGATGACTCTGTTAGCAGGGTTTCCCAGGGCCATCCACCTAGCCCTGCCCCAGAAGTGGAAGAGATTGAGTGCACCGATACCCAACCACTTATGTTTCATGATGAGTACATGGGAGGACCATCGCAGTACGTCTCGGATGATGACGAAACACAGGTGCCAACTGCTGCTGCTTTCGCAATTGTGCAGACAGACAAGGAGGGCAGGGGTGAAGACTGGGTGGAAGATGATGTGGAGGACGATGAGGTCCTCGACCCCACATGGAATCAACGTTATGCAGGTGACCAGTGTAGTTTGGAGGAAGAGGCGGTGGTCACACAGAGCCACCAGCACAGCAGAAGAGGGAGCAAGGTGCAAAAGCGGAGCGTCTGCCAGCTAGACAGTATGTCTGCTACTGCCCAACGCAGCAAGGGACCGAGCACACCAAAGCCAGGTCAAAGGAGTTCCCCAGCGTCGCAGTTCTTCACACAATGTGCTGATGACAAGACACGAGTGGTTTGCACGCTGTGCAATCAGAGCCTGAAGCGAGGCATAAACGTTCTCAACCTGAGCACAACCTGCATGACCAGGCATCTAAGTTCAAAGCACGAGCTGCAGTGGAGTAGACACCTCAAAAACCAAGAAAGGTCTCTGGCTCCTCCTGCTTCCTCTTCTGCTGCAGTCTCGGCCTCTTCATCCACCTCTGTAGTGACAGTGGCACCTGCCACCCCGCAAACAGAGCATCTGCCAGCAACACTACCACCTGGGTCACCAACCATCTCCACAATGTCCCATGGAAGCGTTCAGCTCTCTATCTCCCAAACATTGGAGCGGAAGAGGAAGTACCTCCCTAGCCACCCGCGATCCCTGGCCCTGAATGCCAGCATTTCAAAACTCCTGGCCTTTGAAATGCTGTCATTCCGTCTGGTGGAGACGCAGAGTTTTAAAAGCCTGATGGCATTGGCTGTCCCACAGTACGTCGTGCCCAGCCGCCACTATTTTTCCAGGCGAGCCATCCCTTCCCTGCACAACCAAGTGGGGGACAAAATCAGGTGTGCACTGCGCAACGCCATCTGTGGCAAGGTCCACCTAACTACGGATGCGTGGACCAGTAAGCACGGTCAGGGACGTTATATCTCCCTAACAGCACACTGGGTAAATGCAGTGGCGGCTGGGCCTGAGGCAGATAGCAGTTTGACGCATGTCCTTCCACCACCGAGGATTGCAGGGCGCTTCAGTTTGCCTCCTGTTGCTTACTCCTCCTACTCCGCTTCCTCATCCTCTACCGCCTCCTCATCCGGTCAGCGTAACACCTTCACCACCAACTTCAGCACAGCCAGGGGTAAACGACAGCAGGCAGTTTTAAAACTTTCCTGTTTGGGGGAAAAACCCCACACCGCGCAGGAGTTGTGGAGGGACATGGAACAACAGACCAATGAGTGGTTGCTGTCAGTGAGCCTCAAGCCTGGCCTGGTGGTGTGCGATAATGGGCGAAATCTCGTAGCAGCTCTGGGCCTAGCCGGTTTGACGCACATCCCTTGCCTGGCGCATGTGCTGAACTTGGTGGTCCAGAGGTTCCTTAAAAATTACCCCAATATGCCAGAGCTGCTGCAGAAAGTGCGGGCTGTGTGTGCGCACTTTCGGCGTTCTCACCCTGCTGTTGCTCGCCTGTCAGCGCTGCAGCGTAACTTCGGCCTTCCCGCTCACCGCCTCATATGTGACGTGCCCACAAGGTGGAACTCCACCTTGCACATGCTGGCCAGACTGTGCGAGCAGCAGCAGGCGATAGTGGAGTTTCAGCTGCAGCAATCACGCGTGAGTCGCTCTGCGGAACAGCACCACTTCACCACCAATAACTGGGCCTCCATGCGAGACCTGTGTGCCTTGTTGCGCTGTTTCGAGTACTCCACCAACATGTCCAGTGCCAATGACGCCGTTCTTAGCGTTACTATCCCAGTTCTATGCCTCCTTGAAAAAACGCTTCGAGCGATGATGGAAGAGGATGTGGCACAGGAGGATGAGGAGGAGGAGGAGGAAGCGGGATCATTTCAAAGGCTTTCAGGGCAGTCTTTCACAAGTGGCTACGAGGGTGGGTTCCTGCACCAACAAACACCAGGTACACAATTGTCCGGCGGAAAGGGAACAGTTCTGGAGGATGACGAGGTGGAGGAGGAGATGGAGGAGGAGGAGGAGGAGGAGGCATTTTCACAGCAAGGTGGCACACAGACCAGCTCGTGGCCATCACTGGTGCATGGCTGGGGGGATACAGAGGACACAGACGATACACCTCCCACAGAGGACAGCTTTTCTTTGCCTCTGGGCAGCCTGGCACACATGAGCGATTACATGCTGCAGTGTTTCCGCAATGACCGCCGAGTTGCCCACATTTTAACTGGTGCTGATTACTGGGTGGCCACCCTGCTGGATCCCCGTTACAAGGACAATGTACCGTCCTTAATTCCCTCACTGGAGCGGGATCGTAAGATGCGCGAGTACAAGCGCACGCTGGTAGACGCGCTGCTGGTGGCATTCCCACGTGACAGCGGGCGTACGGTGGAAGCACAAGGCGAAGGCAGAGGAGGAGGAAGAGGTTGCCAACGCAGCCGGGGCACCGGCAGCACCTCAGAAGGCAGGGTTAGCATGGCTGAAATGTGGAAAAGCTTTGTCAGCACGCCACAACAACCAGCACCACCAGCTGAGATGGAACGTCTTAGCAGGAGGCAGCATTTCACCAACATGGTTGAGCAGTATGTGTCCACAGGCCTACACGTACTGGATGACGGGTCTGCCCCCTTTAACTTCTGGGTCTCCAAATTGGGCACATGGCCTGAGCTTGCCCTTTATGCCTTGGAGGTGCTGGCCTGCCCTGCAGCCAGTGTATTATCTGAACGTGTATTTAGCACGGCAGGGGGCGTTATCACAGAGAAGTGCAGCCGCCTGTCCAGAGCCAATGTGGACAAGCTCACGTTCATTAAAATGAACCAGGCATGGATCCCACAGGACTTGTCCGTACCTTGTGCAGAATAGACATGTATACTGGTGTTGTGACAAAAACTGTCCGGCCATCGGATTGTGTCCGGCCCATACTGCGAAGGCGCAGCGCTTGCGCAGTACAGAGGACAAGGAGATTCACAAAATCTCCGAAGATGAACGGCGCCTGCGCTGTGAGTGCAGGTTCAAGCCCCACCATCCAAGTGGACATACGGTAGCACATAGTAACAGGGCCCCTCACGGGCTCGGTTCGATCGCCACGCTTCGGGCACGGCCTCACTTGGCTCGTCTTGAACCACGGATGGTGTGGCCTTCACCTGAACTCACCACGCAGGCGCCATTCGTCTTGGGAGATTTTCGAAATCCCCTTGTCCTACATACTGAGCAAGCGCAGTACAGGGTGGACACTATTTGACGGGGGACAGAATTCGACACATCACCAGCATTACACAGCCATTGTTGTATTTTTGAATCAGTGTTGGCTACCTCGTCCTCCTCCACCACCGCTTCCACCTACACAGCCACATCCACCGCCACTTCAACCTCCTACTCCATATGGACCTCGTCCTCCTAGGTCAGGGATATGCAATTAGCGGACCTCCAGATGTTGCCAAACTACAAGTCCCATGAGGCATAGCGAGACTCTGACAGCATCAAGCATGACACCCAGAGGCAGAGGCATGATGGGACTTGTAGTTTGGCAACAGCTGGAGGTCCGCTAATTGCATATCCCTGTCCTAGGTCAAGATTATTATTTTTATTTTTTATTTTTTTTATGTTATTTTAAGTTATTTCCCTATCCACATTTGTTTGCAGAACACTTGCCATGCTCTTAACAACATTTTGCTGCCATTTGCAGCCCTCTAGCCCTTTCCATTACCTTTTTAGAGCCTTTTTAGTCTTTAGAAGTCCGGGTCCCCATTGACTTCAATGGGGTTCGGGTTCGGGTCCGGGTTCGGGTTAAAGTTCAGTTCCGAACCCAAACTTTTTTCCGAAGTTCGGCCGAACCCGTCGAACCCGAACATAAAGGTGTCCGCCCAACTCTACATGTAAATGACCATGGGAAAGAACTACTTTTGAGAATTTGCAATTGTGTGGAACAAGCTCACAAGTATTTGCAATTTTTCAGTGTCTGTTTATATAGAAAAACTGTTTATATGAAAAACTGTTTATATAAGGATTTAGAAATCTGGGTCAGGGTTGTAATTTTTACCATTAAACAATTATTAATGGTGTAGTTCTGGCTGGTGGCCTTTTAATCCATTTAGCAGTGCATTTCTCCCTACCACAGGTTGTTGCTCCTTTCTTGCTGGTAAGTGCTGGGGAAAAAAGAAGAACTTTGATTGGTTGCTGTCACAGAAAGCAGCGCAGCTATGGCAATGGGGAGGGAGGACCCCGATTGGCCAGAAAATATCTCTGCCCAATACATAGACAGATAATTGGCCTGGGGACTTAGGGCTGCTGATGTAAGCCTGTAGTGAGCCTGGGGTGTGGGCAGGGACAGCCAAGAGAAAGTGTTGGTAAAGCAGTACAGAGCAGTAAAGTTAGAGCTTACATGAGAGGGCCACTTTGCCCTGGCACTGTGTTTTGTGTCACCAAGGGTTCTGATCCAGGCAGTTTGAGTGGCACCAGGGTGCTTGTTGAGACAACCCAGTTTGGAACATGGAGACTGGAGGCTTCATAGAGAATTGGTGTCTCTAATCCAATCTCTACTAGTCAAGAGAATCTGCCAGCTTCATCTACCATTTAAAGCCGTTTTGGTTCAGTTCTCTCTCTGTCTCTCTCTCTCCTTATATATATTGTACAGGATGCCAAGGATGGGTCCTGGATGGGTTCTATGTGGCACCTGTGTTCGGGCTATGGTCCCTTTAACCACTTCAATACCAGTCACTTACACCCCCTTCCTGCCCAAACCAATTTTCAGCTTTCTGCTGGCATGCTACACTGTACCCAAACAGAATTTTTATCATTTTGTTCCCACAAATAGAGCTTTTTTTTGGTGGTATTTGATCACCTCTGCGGTTTTTATATTTTGAAAAAAAAGTTTTTCTTTTGTTTCTGTTATAAAATTTTGTAAATAAGTATGTTTTCTCCTTCACTGATGGGCACTGATAAGGCGGCACTGATAAGGGGGCACCAATGAGGTGGCACCAGTGAGGTGGCACTGATGGGCACTGACGATGGGCACTGATATGCGGCACTGATGGGCACTGGTAGGCAGCACTGATGGGTAGCACTGATATACAGCACTGATGGGCACTCATGGGTGGCACTGGTAGGTGACACTGATGGGCACTGAAAGGCTGCAAAGATGGGTACTTAGGGGTGGCACTGATAGGCGGCACTGCTGGGCACTGATAGGCAGCACTGCTGGGCACTGATGGGCACTGATACGTGGCACTGATGGGCACTGATATGCGACACTGATAGATGGCACTGATAGGCATCCCTGGTGGCACTGGTAGGCATTATGGATGGGCACTGATTGGCAGCTGCCTGGGCATTGATTGGCAGCTGTCTGGGCACAGATTGGCATTTCCCTGGTGGTCTAGGGGGGCATACCTGGTGGTCCAGTGTGGTGGCCATCCCTGGTGGTCCCGGCGGCATCCTGGTGGTCCTGGGCGGGCATCCGAGGGGGGGCTGCACTGATAAACAATTAGAACAGACCCCCCTGCCAGGAGAGCAGCCGATTGGCTCTCCTCTACTCGCGTCTGTCTGACGCAAGTGAGGAAAAGCTGATCATCGGCTCTTCCTGTTTACATCGTGATCAGCTGTGATTGGACACGGCTGATCACGTGGTAAAGAGCCTCCGTCAGATAGCCAGACTGGGGCTGTGCTAGCCCTGGGGTAAAGTCCCAGCTATGAACTTTGTATTTCCTTATATTTTGTTTATGCTGTTGTGCTGAAGACTGTTGCTGGAAAGGTTTCTTTGTGTTTGCCTAAAAAAAACTCCTCCTTTGTTTAAAGTTAAATGGCTTTGCACATGGTCCCGTGCAGCTATAACCCCCAAACTTTACTATATATATATGTAGCGGGTATATGCTTTCTATTTTTTGAATCTGGTGGGGAAACTGTGATGTATGGTTCCCTGGGGCCCACCAGGTGGCACTGTCGCTTGGGCCCGGGGTTGAGCCATCGTTGCGGTGGCGTACCTCTTTTGGTCTCTCTCAGTGGTTGTATGGTGGGGCGGGGAACCCGCCGTGCTTGCTGGGAGGGGTATAAAGGGGGCGGCCATTTTTGGTGGCGGGAGTCGAGTCCCGGGCACCTTCAGCCTGAGGGCGGTGGTTCGTGTCGGTCCCCTAGGCGGCCTAGGCCTAGAGGACGTTCGGAGGTCATGTTCCATCCCAGGCACCTTTAGCCTGGGGTGAGGTACTCGGGAGGAGGTCTGGAGCTCAGTGCCCACCACTGAGTTCCGCAAGGGAAGGAGGTCCTAGGGAACCCCGGGAGTGGGTACCCGAATCCGGAAGGCGTAATGGACCGGTGGGAGATACTTACTTGAAGACCCGGTGCAGCATATTGCCAGTGACAGGTGAGCCTCCCATCGGAGACCGACAGGAAAGAAATCCCCCCTCGCTCGGAGACCGCAACCCACTTTCAGGAAGGAAAGTGGAGAGTTCATTGTGTCTGGGCCTACTCGCACCCACACCTCCTTTTCTGTTCTGTTCTACAAGGGAGTCTAACTGATTGTGTTCATTCAGGAAGAATAAAGGAGTGTTGGACTTCAATGGTGTGGGGCTCATTTTCTGGCAGACATTGTTCTAGGTAACTCTCATTGGAGGTTCCAGGTGCAGAACACTGACCCGAAGGTAAAACAAGAACTTTGCTTCCACCACACAAACATCTGCGGTGAAGGCTTGGCGTGGTGACCCCGCTCTCTCTCCTCTAAAGTACCCCTAGACAAGAGACAGACGAGCTGATAGAAGAGAGAAGAGAGAGGAGGCCGCTACATATATATATATATATATATATATATATTGTGACAGCAGGAAGGTAAAGTCACCTGGTTGCATCCAGGGGGGTAGATATATTTCGCCCAGATTCAGGCTTTACGCCGACTTATACAGCTAGGTGGAGAGTTGTATAAGCCCAGCTGAGACTAGTGGGCTCATGGATGACTCATACCTCTAGGGAGAGGGCTGGGCGTCGTGCAGACAGGGAGTTGATGAGACCAGCTGAACCTTGTCAGCTCATTTAGGCCTCTATAAGAAACTCCCAGATTCATTAGATGTTAGCTCATGCCTGGAAGCAGACCTGTGTGGACTGTCTAGGGAGAGTGAACCCCTGTGCGGTGAGAGAAAGCCTGTGTGGCTATATATTTGCTTGGACATTTAAAACCAGGGACTTAGGGACTAGGACAGCACTAGGCTGATCCCAGTTGTTAGTTAGGAAACCTGTATGTTTAGTCAGAGGTCAAGTTGACCAGGATTTATTTTGTTTATGTTTTTTTTTGCCTTGCTGTGTTTTTGTCACTGTAAATAGAAAATAAACCGCACCTTTTGATTTTGAAAACCACAACCTCCGTCTGCTGGGCCTGTTTTTGGGTGGGGAGCCCATCCCGGGGGTCACACACACCCGCTGCCGAGCTAACCCCCTCACAGTTGGTGGAGAACCAGTGGCAGTTTTTTTTTAAGCCAGCATGGAGGAGATACTGAAACAGCTGGCTCTAGCAAATGCCAATCAACAGCAGACAAATGCAGGTTTGCAAAGGAGCCTTGCAGCCCAGCAGCAAGCTCATCAACAGAGCCTTGCAACTTTACAACAGAGTCTGGAGGCTCAGCAACAAGCCCAACAGCAATCTGAGGCCCGCTTCATAGACCTGTTGCAGAAGCAAGAGCAGAGACTACAACAACAGATGGAAGCAGTAATGCAGCAACGTCCGCAGACCAGTGAGGAAAGCCGTCCCACTAATACCGCGTCCTTTGGGGTGAGTCGTTTATTGACAAAAATGACTGGAGAGGATGATCCAGAGGTATTTTTGACCACATTTGAAAGGACCGCTGAAAGAGAAAAGTGGCCTGAGGAGCAGTGGGCTGGACTAGTGGCTCCTCTGTTAACTGGTGAATCGCAGAAAGCTTACTATGACCTAGAGCCTAACCAAGCAAAAGACTATGTGATGCTAAAAGCTGAAATATTGGCAAGGCTGGGTGTCACCCTGGCTGTCCGGGCTCAGCGTGTGCATAACTGGACTTTCCAGCTTGGAAAACCCCCCAGGTCTCAAATGTATGATCTCATTCACCTGAGCAGAAAGTGGCTACAGCCAGAGACTTTGTCCGCACCAAAGATTGTGGAACGTGTTGTAATGGATCGGTTTTTGAGAGCTCTTCCTACTGCCATCCAAAAGTGGGTAAGCCATGGAGACCCAGAGACGGCCGATGGTCTTGTGGATCGTGTGGAGAAATACTTGGCTACAGAGAACCTGACGGCCTCTTCCAGAGACACTCGGACTTTCCACCCTAAGACCAGACCATCCCCAGGGGCGGATAAGAGGATTCCAAGGGGTGAGGGTGGAGAGAGTGAGAGGGTGGGAGCTCTACCCCAAGTTTGGCGAGAACAGCCTGGGAAATCAGCGGCTCAAGAGGCCGCAAGAAGGATCGTTTGCTACCGCTGCCGGCAAGCGGGACATATTGCAGCAAATTGCCCGGTTGTGGAGGAACCCATGCAGTGTGACTTTCTGACGGGCAGACGTCAGTCGCTGTGTGCGACAGTCGCATGCACTGCCATTCGGGGAACTGAGAAACATTTATGCAAAATGTGTATTAATGGTAGAAATGTTGTGGTATTGCTGGATTCAGGTAGCCTTGTGACCCTGATAAAGGCTGAGTTAGTTAAAACAGAGGTCTCTGGGAATAGCAAGGTAGCCGTTATTTGTGTGCATGGGGACACCCGAGAGTATCCAGTGACTACAGTGTGTTTCGAGACCCCCAGAGGTACCCTCTCTCATCCAGTGGGCTTAGTATCTCAGTTACCGCATGACGCCATTGTGGGAAGGGATTTTCCGAAGTTCTGGGAACTGTGGGATGATCCTGAGCCCCCCACTGGTGCCCCTATGTACCAGGAATGTGATAGCCAGAACTCCCCTGAGAGTGGTGAGGACTCTCCGGAATTTCCCTTGTCAGTATTGGCAGGGGAGACTCAAGAAACTGGAGAGGAGCCCACCTCCTCAGACGAAAACCTACCGTCTGTGGAGTTTTCTGATCTTGAGGTTCACAGGGAAAACTTTGCCACAGAACAGTTGAAAGACCCCGCCCTAATAAAGGCACGGGAAAACGTAGTGAAAATAGATGGCGAGTTAGTGAACCCAGATAATACCGGCACTTACCCATACTTCAGCGTAGAGAAGGACCTACTGTATCGGGTGGCAAAAAGGGCAGAAGAAACCGTTGAGCAGCTTGTGGTGCCCAAACCTTACAGGAAGTTGGTGTTGGAGTTGGCCCATGGGCACATTCTTGGAGGTCATCTGGGGACAGAGAAAACCCGAGAGAGGGTATTACAGAGATTCTATTGGCCTGGGGTGATGAAGGACATAGAAAATTATTGTTCCTCCTGCCCTGTGTGTCAGAGGTCGGCCCCGATGCCACATTTCCGTAGCCCGCTGGTCCCTCTACCCATCATTGAGGTCCCGTTTGAGAGAATCGCAATGGATTTGGTAGGTCCTATAATCAAGTCCGCTAGGGGGCACCAGTACATATTGGTTATAATGGACTATGCCACCCGTTATCCAGAAGCGATCCCTCTCAGAAATACCTCGGCCAAAACCATAGCCAAAGAGCTATCTCTTGTTTTTAGCCGGGTGGGTATTTGTAAAGAACTGCTTACGGACCAAGGTACACCCTTTATGTCCCGGGTTATGAAAGAGCTGTGTAAATTGTTCAAAGTGACGCAATTGCGTACATCTGTGTATCACCCCCAAACCGATGGGCTGGTTGAAAGATTCAACAAAACCCTAAAACAAATGTTGAAGAAAGTGGTGGATAGAGATGGAAGGGATTGGGACTGTCTACTTCCTTATTTGATGTTTGCTATTAGGGAGGTGCCCCAATCCTCTACGGGATTCTCCCCCTTTGAGTTACTGTATGGGAGACACCCAAGAGGGCTGTTGGATATTGCCAAGGAAACTTGGGAAAGTGAGAGTTCTCCCCACAGGAGTGTGATTGAGCATGTCGCCCTGATGCAAGATCGAATTGCACAGGTAATGCCCATCGTGAAGGAACATTTGGCCCAAGCGCAGTTGGCACAGCAGAGAGTGTACAACCGTGGAGCCAAGACCCGTACCTTTTCCCCGGGGGATAGGATATTGGTACTTGTCCCTACGGTTGAAAGTAAATTCCTTGCCAAATGGCAAGGCCCCTACGAGATAATGGAAAAAGTGAGCGAAGTGAATTACAAGGTCAGACAACCAGGAAGGCGAAAGCCCGAACAGATCTATCACGTTAATCTGTTGAAAGCCTGGAGGGATAGAGAGTCCCTAGTCGCAGACACTTGGTCACCAGCTCAAACTGGTTGCGTGATTCCTGAGGTTGGAATCGCAGCCACCTTGTCACAACCCCAACAACAGGAGGTTAAGGAGTTTGTGCTTCGCAACAAGGAGGTATTCTCTGAGCTGCCGGGACAAACATCTGGGGTAGAGCATGACATTATTACCCCGCCCGGTGAAAGGGTGAAGTTAAAACCCTATCGGATCCCAGAGGCCCGACGGGAGGCAATACGGGAGGAAGTACAGAAAATGCTGAACTTAGGGGTGATAGAGGAGTCCCAAAGTGATTGGTCTAGTCCCATTGTGTTGGTGCCTAAACCGGATGGGAGCTGGCGATTTTGTAACGATTTTCGTCAGTTGAACAAAGTTACAAAATTTGACACCTACCCCATGCCACGTATAGATGAGTTGATCGACCGGCTGGGAACAGCCCGATACATGACGACTCTTGACCTCACAAAAGGGTATTGGCAAATCCCCCTGGCCAAGTCGGCCAAAGAGAAAACCGCATTTGTAACCCCAGACGGGGCGTTCCAATATAAAAGAATGCCGTTCGGGTTACAGAATGCGCCGGCCACATTCCAGCGGAAAATGGACCAGATGCTGAGGCCCCATCGGAAGTATGCTGCGGCTTACCTGGATGACATAATTGTCCATAGCACAGATTGGGCCTCACATCTGCCAAAAGTGCAAGCAGTCCTGGACTCTGTTCGGGAAGCAGGGTTTACGGCTAACCCCAAGAAGTGTACCATTGGGCAGGAGGAGGCCAAATATCTTGGGTACACCATTGGGAGGGGAGTAATAAAACCCCAACTCAACAAAGTCGAGGCCATCCAGAGTTGGCCACGTCCCAACAGCAAGAAGCAGGTACGAGCCTTTCTGGGAATCGCTGGGTATTATCGGCGATTCATTCCCCACTTTGCTTCTAAGGCTGTGCCCCTAACCAACCTGACGAAGGGGAAAGGGTCGGTCATGATTAAATGGACCCCCGAGGCTGAGGCAGCATTCCAATTCTTGAAACAAGCCTTATGTAGCCAGCCAGTGTTGTACTCACCCGACTTCTCTAGAGACTTTGTCGTACAAAGTGATGCGTCAGATGTGGGGTTAGGAGCAGTATTGTCCCAGGTCTGGAACGGGGAAGAGCACCCAGTCATTTACCTCAGCAGGAAGTTGAAGTCCCATGAGGTAAATTACGCCACCGTTGAAAAGGAGTGTTTAGCGGTGAAGTGGGCTCTAGATTCCCTTCGGTACTACCTGCTAGGTAGGCACTTTGACATGGTTACGGATCACGCTCCGTTAAAGTGGATGGCTCAAAACAAGGAAACAAATAGAAGAGTGAATAGGTGGTTCCTGGCCCTCCAGGAATTCAACTTCACAGTAAAGCATCGCCCTGGCGTTCAAATGGGGAATGTGGATGCTTTGTCTCGAGTACATGAATGCCTGATTGCTGGTGTTCCAACCCCGAGGTTAAAACAAGAGGGGGGGGTATGTGACAGCAGGAAGGTAAAGTCACCTGGTTGCATCCAGGGGGGTAGATATATTTCGCCCAGATTCAGGCTTTACGCCGACTTATACAGCTAGGTGGAGAGTTGTATAAGCCCAGCTGAGACTAGTGGGCTCATGGATGACTCATACCTCTAGGGAGAGGGCTGGGCGTCGTGCAGACAGGGAGTTGATGAGACCAGCTGAACCTTGTCAGCTCATTTAGGCCTCTATAAGAAACTCCCAGATTCATTAGATGTTAGCTCATGCCTGGAAGCAGACCTGTGTGGACTGTCTAGGGAGAGTGAACCCCTGTGCGGTGAGAGAAAGCCTGTGTGGCTATATATTTGCTTGGACATTTAAAACCAGGGACTTAGGGACTAGGACAGCACTAGGCTGATCCCAGTTGTTAGTTAGGAAACCTGTATGTTTAGTCAGAGGTCAAGTTGACCAGGATTTATTTTGTTTATGTTTTTTTTTGCCTTGCTGTGTTTTTGTCACTGTAAATAGAAAATAAACCGCACCTTTTTGATTTTGAAAACCACAACCTCCGTCTGCTGGGCCTGTTTTTGGGTGGGGAGCCCATCCCGGGGGTCACACACACCCGCTGCCGAGCTAACCCCCTCACAATATATATATATATACAGAGAGAGAGAGAGAGATTCATTCCCTCTCTCTCTCTCTCTCCTGAAAGTGACCATGCCCCACTGCGAACTTTAAACACATTTTTCATGAGATAATTTTGAGGACTTCCATTCCTGACCTTTGAAACTAGCTGCTTGGTTGTTGTTGTTGTGACCCACTGGCTTCAACTCCTTCTGAGCCACTTACTTGTAAAAAGTATACAGATTGGGTAAGTCAAAGAAATGTAAGAAGTCCTTACTGTGCCTTGAAAAAATATTCATACCTCTTGAAATTTTCCACATTTTGTCATGTTACTACAAAAAATGTAAATGTATTTTATTGGAATTTTATGTGATAGACCAACACAAAGTGGCACATAATTGTGAAGTGGAAGGAAAATGATAAATAGTTTTCACAAGTTTTGCAAATACATATGTGAAAAGTGTGGCGTGCATTTGTATTCAGTCCCCCTGAGTCAATACTTTGTAGAACCGCCTTTCACTGCAATTACAGCTGCAAGTCTTTTTGGATATGTCTCTACCAGCTTTGCACATCTAGAGAGTGACATTTTGCCAATTTTTCGCTGCAAAATAGCTCTAGTTTTGTGGGATTGGATGGAGAGCATCTGTGAACAGCAATTTTCAAGTCTTGTCACAGATTCTCAATCGGATTTAGGTCTGCACATTGACTGGGCCATTCTAACACATGAATGTGCTTTGATCTAAACCATTTTATTGTAGCTCTGGCTGTATTTTTAGGGTCGTTGTCCTGTTGGAAGGTGAACCTCCCCCACAGTCTCAAGTCTTTTGCAGACTCTAGCAGGTTTTTGCCTTGTATTTGGCTCCAGACATTGCCTTGTATTTTGCCAGCTCCTTTCTCTCCACATTGACTCACCTGTTGATGATCTGCTCGTCAGTCCTGCCTACTTAAAGCTGTCCAGCTCACTTCATCTCTGCCTTTGCCTTGGTCAACATCACAGACAGGAATAGTACCACTGGGTTGGCACAGGGCCAATGTGGTGCCTATATTTAAAAAGGGAACAAAGTCTTTACCAAGTAACTATAGACCTGTTAGTTTAACTTCCATAGTTGGGAAGATACTGGAGAGATTAATAAAAGACCACATAGATGAGTTCTTGCTGGAAAAAAACTATTTAAGCAACAGACAGCATGGATTCATGAAAGACAGAAGTTGTCAGACAAACCTGATTTCTTTTTATGAAGAGGTAAGTGGCTGTGGACGTGGTATACTTGGATTTTGCAAAAGCGTTTGATACAGTTCCCCACACACGGCTCATGTGTAAGGTAAAGTCTACAGGATTGGAAATATCAGTTTGTAAATGGATAGAAAACTGGCTAAAAGACAGAATTCAGAGAGTAGTGGTTAATGATTCTTACTCTGAATGGTCTAAGGTTATCAGTGGTGTACCCCAAGGTTTAGTGCTGGGACCCTTACTTTTTAATATCTTTATAAATGATATTGGGTCTGAGATCAAAAGTAACATTTCTGTCTTTGCAGATGACACTAAGCTATGCAGTGGAATAACGTCCTTACAAGATGTCTCCAAATTACAAGCCGACCTCGATGCTCTGTCTAATTGGGCGACTATGTGGCAGATGAGGTTTAATGTTGATAAATGTAAAGTTATGCACTTGGGGGCTAAGAATATGAATGCATCATACATTCTAGGGGGAGTACAACTGGGGGGTCTATAGTGGAGAAGGATCTGGGGGTTTTGGTAGATCATAAGCTCAATAATGGCATGCAATGCCAAGCTGTGGTTTCCAAAGCGAGCAAAGTCCTTTCTTGTATTAAGAGAGGTATGGACTCCAGAGAGAGAGAGACATCATTTTGCCCCTGTACAAATCATTAGTAAGACCTCATCTGGAATATGCAGTTCAGTTTTGGGCACCAGTTCTCAAAAAGCATATCGGGGAACTGGAGAAAGTGCAGAGAAGGGCAACCAAACTGATAAGAGGCATGGAGGAGCTCAGCTATGAAGAAAGATTAGAGCAGTGTTTCTCAACTCCAGTCCTCAAGGCGCCCCAACAGGTCATGTTTTCAGGATTTCCCTCAGATGAGTGGTAATTACTAAGGCAGTGAAACTGATCAAATCACCTGTGCAAAATAATGGAAAGCCTGAAAACATGACCTGTTGGTGCGCCTTGAGGACTGGAGTTGAGAAACACTGGATTAGAGGAACTGAATTTATTCACTCTTGAGAAGAGGAGAAAAAGGGGGGATATGATTAACATGTACAAATATATAAGGGGTCCATATAGTGAACTTGGTGATGAGTTATTCACTTTACGGTCAACACAGAGAACAAGGGGGCACTCTTTACGTCTAGAAGAAAAAAGATTTCTCACCTCGTCTTTCAGGACAGCACCTGGAGAGAGCGCAGCTCCACCCCTTTTCCCAGGAAACACTGCAGTCAGTTTTCTTTAAAGACCGGACACTTCCACCATGGCCTCAGTTGTAGTGTTTCCTCCGCCATGGTGGAAGCGCTGCGGGGAACCAGGGGTAATGCTGCGCTCTCTCCAGGTGGAGACAGTATGGGGCATACCTGTTAGTTTTTTTCTTTTGTTCCAGGCCAGCCCAGCACCCCCCCTTACGTGAGGTGGATGCTGCGGTACCTTCTCCCCTTCATACCCGGCGAGGGTTCAGGCTGCGGGAGGGCCCGCTCTCATCAGACCGGCACTGGGGGCATGGAAGGAGGGATGGCGTGCTCCTCAGGAGACGAGCAGCGTCTCTTTCGTTTGTATCCCCATGTTTTCCGGGTCCCGGATGGCGAGCGCGTCATTCCGGCCGGGGGCGGGACTTCCCGTGGTGCGACGCGGCTTCCGGTTCCGGCGGCTGGAACGCAGGGGGAGGAGGCGGCCTTCGGCTGGTGTCATTTCCGGTCCTCACAGCGGTGAAAGGACCGGGAAAATCAAAAAAGGAGCTGTCGGACGCCACTTCAACCTCGCAATGGAAGAGGAACAAGCGGCAGTGGTGGGAACAGGAGCCACTCACACCAGCCAGACCCAGGTAAGCAGGGACAGAGGTCCCTGTATATATACTTTATGGGGTCTTGTATATTCTTTCCCTCCTTTTCTCCCCTGGGGGGAAAGCAAAGGAGCCTGTGCCACTCTCCCTAGAGATTGTTACTAGAGAGTTGGTTTTTTTGTTGTTATGGTGGCTCAGGGGGTGAGTCACTAGGTAAGCTGTGCTTATAAATGTAAGGGCTAAAGTGTTAGTTCCTTCCTCTTTTATTTTCCAGCTGATTTAGAAGGTTTTGGTTACTATTATGTTTTAAAAATGTTTTAAATATAGTATGGTGTTGGTGTATTTCAGCTTAAAGCCAAAGACAAAACCAAACACTCCTCTCCTCTTCCCAAGAGGAGATGTCCGTCTTGCAAAGACACGCTTAGGGAAACATGGCCTAAAGCGCTATGCAAGACATGTATTGCAGAGCTGTTAAAAGAGGAAACTGCCTCAGCTGCAGCTGCTGCTCAACCAGGGGAGCTATTAAGCTCCTTCCGAAAGGAACTAGCGGACACTTTTCAGTCATTCCGCTCCTTTTTGGATAGACGTCCGGCGGCCCAGCCAAACAGGAAAGGCAGTTCACCATCCTGTTCTCATCCTAGTACTCCTGCACCCAGAGGGGTCAGCGACTCGGAGGATGAGGAGATAAATGTTGCCACAGGTTCGGATGAAGAAGAGGAAGAAGAAAGGGAAATCTCTTCTTCCCGCTATAGGTTATCCCTGGAGGAAGTAGACGATCTATTAAAAACAATACACACAACGCTTAATATCGAAGAGGATAAGACGCAATTATCCTTACACGATAAGATGTTTCAAGGCATGGGAGAAGTAAAGCAACGGGTGTTCCCAGTGCACAAATACATCTCCGAGACAGTAAAGAGAGAATGGAAGGACCCAGAGAGGGCACCTTTCTTTTCCAGATCCCTCAAGAGAAGATTCCCCTTTGAGGATGATAGTCAGCAGGTTTGGAATAAAAAACCAAGGCTTGACGCAGCCTTTTCGCAGGTTTCAAGGAATACAGACTTGGCCTTCGAGGACATGGGCACCCTAAAAGATGCCATGGACAAGAGGGCAGACTCCCTACTAAAAAAGGCATGGGATTCGACTCTAGCCAACTTTAAGCCAGCAATGGCATCAACCGTGGTAGCGAGAAACTTAGAACACTGGTTGGAGCAATTAAAAACTCACATTGAGGCGGGAACTTCTCGTAAGGATCTACTTGACACGCTGCCTATACTTCAAAAGGCGGTAGGGTACATGGCTGATGCCTCTGCTGAATCTATCAAAATGTCAGCTAGATCAGCAGCCTTGGTCAACTCAGCCCGCAGAGCCTTATGGGTTAAGACCTGGTCAGGGGATATAGCCTCAAAGGCGAAGTTATGTGGTTTGCCTTTTGACGGTGACTTAGTTTTTGGCCCTGATTTGGAAGCCGTACTTAATAGAACGGCTGATAAAAAGAAGGCCTTCCCAATAAAGAAGAAAGTGGTTCCTCAGGGTAAAACTAATTTTCGTGCTTTTCGGCAAACCGAGGTTAAAAAAGACACGGGCTATAAAAGACCTTGGAGGTCCCAGAGAGGGAGAGGAAAGTCAGGGGTACTATTCCGCCCTCCTGGCCAAACCACAAACACCCAGTGACAGTCCGCCAACGGTGGGAGGAAGGTTACAGGCCTTTCTTCCACAATGGAAGACAGCGACGTCCAGTCCATTTGTCCTCAAAATAATATCAGAGGGCTACAGGCTGGAATTCTCGCAACCCCCTCCAAACCGTTTTTATGTAACCCGGACTCCTCGAGACCTGGAGAAGTCTATAGGGATGTCATCCTTACTGGAAGAACTCATCCAGCAAGAGGTAATTATAGCTGTTCCCCCCGAAGAGGAAGGGATAGGGTGCTATTCACACATCTTCCTAGTGAAGAAGACGTCAGGAAAATTCCGGTTGATCTTGAACCTGAAGATACTAAACAGGTCCATCAGATACAAAAGATTCAAGATGGACACAATTTTCTCAGTGAAACATCTCCTGACGCCAGGTTGTTTTATGGCATCCATAGACCTGAGGGATGCGTACCTACACGTTCCTATAGCGCCAATATCACAGAAGTATCTGCGATTAGCAGTAAAGACGGGAGACTCGATCTCACACCTGCAGTTCAGAGCCCTCCCTTTCGGACTGTCATCCTCACCAAGGATATTTACAAAGGTCATAGCAGAGGCTCTAGCACCCCTCAGATTAAAGGGGATATCAATAGTGCCATATCTGGACGACCTCCTGATATTTGCCAAGACAAGGGAGTTATTGGCGAAAGATCTAAAAGAGACGAAAAGACATCTCGAGAGTCTCGGATGGATCATAAACCAAGAAAAATCAAAAATGATCCCTTCCCAGACGATAACATTTCTTGGATATACAATAAATTCCATACAGGAAAGACTTTTTCTCCCAGAGGAAAAAATAGAGAAACTCCAGAGGGCAGTAAAGGGGACTCAAACAAATCTGCCGATGACAATCAGAGCAGCCATGTCAGTCCTAGGCCTACTCACCGCCTCAATACCAGCGGTACAATGGGCACGTCTGCATGCGAGAGACCTCCAGCAGACAATTCTCAGGAATTGGTCCTACGGAGAGTCGCTGGAAAAATTGATAAAAATACCCCCTCAAGTTCAGAGAAAGCTGTGGTGGTGGAGGAAGCAAGCAAATTTAGACAAAGGCCTGCTTTGGACTTTCCCTGTAGAACACAGATTGACAACGGACGCAAGCTTCTGGGGGTGGGGTGCTCATCTGGATGGACAGATGGCCCAAGGAACATGGTCAAACAGAGAAGCCCGGAGATCCTCCAATTGGAGAGAATTGAGGGCCATTCTACCGGGACTATGGGCGTTCAAGAAACAAGTCCTGGGTCACCACATTCAGGTGTTATCAGACAATGCCACGGCAGTGGCTTATATAACAAGGCAGGGAGGCATGAGGAGCAGAGTGTTGCTATCCTCAGCCCTCCACATTTTGGCCTGGGCAGAATCCAATCTAGCCTCCTTGACGGCGGTACACCTAAAGGGAGATCTGAACCAAATAGCAGACTTCCTAAGCCGAGAAAGAGTACTGGAATCAGAATGGAGTCTGAATCCGGTAGTATTCCAGAAGATAACAGGAAGATGGGGAGTTCCCCAAATAGACCTGTTCGCATCCCACGCCAATGCGAAGGTGGAAACATACTTCTCCCTAAACAGGCAAGATCAAGCGGAGGGTCTAGATGCACTGGCACAACCATGGACCTTCCACTTGTGCTACGCTTTTCCCCCCTTCCAAATGATCCCATTGGTCCTCAAAAAGCTACAGAAGGAGCCTACAACATTAATCCTAGTAGCCCCATTCTGGCCCAAAAGGACTTGGTTTTCAACCATCCAGAGGATGGCGGTGGAACCCCATTGGTTTCTTCCTTTACAGAAGGACCTTTTAACACAGGGGCCCCTACAACATCCCAATATCAAGCACCTCAGACTAGCTGCTTGGCTACTGAGGAGCAAATCCTAAAAAAGAGGGGCTTGTCCAATAAACTAATTTCAACATTATTGGACAGCCGAAAAAAGGTCACCAGAGCGATCTATTTCAAAGCTTGGAAATGTTTTAATTCCTGGTGCAGAGAAAAGATCCGTTCACCAAAGGAGACTATCTCTGTATTAGAATTTCTCCATGAGGGAATGGAGAAGGGGTTGGCGATTAGCACCCTAAAGGTGCAAGTAGCCGCCTTATCGGTGTTCCTGGAGAGACAACTATCTCAGGACCCCCTTATCGTTAGATTTTTTAAGGCACTGACCAGAGTTAGGCCAGTACCCTTTAAGTTCTTCCCAAAATGGGACTTATCTCTGGTGCTACAGGGTCTGACAAAAAGACCATTTGAACCTCCGGAGGAAGCAACGATTAAATTTTGGTCCCTGAAGGTAGCACTCTTAGTGGCAGTTACCTCAGCTAGGAGAGTGAGTGATCTACAGGCCCTGTCAATCATAGAACCTTTCCTTTCTATATTTTCAGACCGGGTAGTGCTGAGAACTGACCCGGGCTTCCTACCAAAAGTGGCAACGGTATTCCACAGGTCACAGGAAATAGTTCTCCCTTCCTTCTGTCCTACACCAGTGGGCACGAAAGAAGAAGCCTTTCACAGCTTGGATGTAAGGAGGTGCATACTGCACTATCTAAAGATAACAAGTGAATTCAGAAGATCGAATTCCCTGTTTATTTTGTTTTCTGGCCCACGTAAAGGTTATAGTGCGTCCAAAAATACCATAGGTAGGTGGCTACGAATGGCTATCAGCGAAGCCTACAGAGCTTCAGGGATAGAACCTCCCACAGGAGTAGGGGCTCATTCAACCCGGGCAGTAGCAACATCCTGGGCAGAACGAGCTGGAGCTTCGCCGGGAAGAATATGCAAGGCGGCTACGTGGACAAGCTTCTCCACTTTCACCCGCCATTACAGGTTGGATTCACTCTCTGCATCTGAGCAATCATTTGGCAGAAAGGTCCTACAGGCAGTGGTCCCACCCTAGAGTAAGTACTCTTTTATCATCTCCAGGTGCTGTCCTGAAAGACGAGGTGAGAAAACCTCAGTTAGACTTACCGGTAACGGTATTTCTACGAGTCTTTCAGGACAGCACCGATGACCCGCCCTAAAGTAATGATAAGATGTGGTGTTATTGCTATGTTCTGCTTATCTAATTTCAGCATGGCTGGAGGTACTCTTAAACAACTGAGGCCATGGTGGAAGTGTCCGGTCTTTAAAGAAAACTGACTGCAGTGTTTCCTGGGAAAAGGGGTGGAGCTGCGCTCTCTCCAGGTGCTGTCCTGAAAGACTCGTAGAAATACCGTTACCGGTAAGTCTAACTGAGGTTTTCATCTCCAAATACGGAAAGGTTTCTTCACAGTAAGAGCTGTGAAAATGTGGAACAGACTCCCTGCAGAGGTGGTTCTGGCCAGCTCAGTAGATTGCTTTAAGAAAGGCCTGGATACTTTCCTAAATGTACATAATATAACTGAGTACTAACAGTTATAGGTATAGTTGATCCAGGGTAAATCCGATTGCCTCTCGGGGGATCAGGAAGGAATTTTTTCCCCTGCTGTAGCAAATTGGATCATGCTCTGCTGGGTTTTTTTGCCTTCCTCTGGATCAACTGTGGGTATAGAATTGGGTATATGGGATTGTACGATGTTTTTTTTTTTTTTTTTGTTTTTTTTTATGGTTGAACTGGATGGACTTTGTCTTTTTTCAACCTGACTAACTATGTAACTATGTAACTATGTATTTGGCTCCATCCATCATCCCATCAACTCTGACCAGCTTTCCTGTCCCTGCTGATGAAAAGCATCCTCACAACATGATGCTGCCACCACCATGTTTCACAGTGGGGATGGTGTGTTCAGTGTGATGAGTAGTGTTAGTTTTTCACCACACAGAGCGTTTTGTTTTTAGGCCAAAAAGTAAAATTTTGGCCTCATCTGACCAGAGGACCTTCTTCCACATGTTTGCTGTGTCCCCCACATGGCTTCTCGCAAACTGCAAATGGGAATTCTTATGTCTTTCTTTCAACAATGGCTTTCTTCTTGCCACTCTTCCATAAAGGCCAGATTTGAGGAGTGTACGACTAACAGTTGTCCTGTGGACAGTTTCTCCCACCTGAGCTGTGCATCTCTACAGCTCCTCCAGAGTTACCATGGGCCTTTTGGCTGCCTCTCTGATTAATGCTCTCCTTGCTGGGCCTGTGAGTTTAGGTTGACGGCCATGTCTTGGTAGGTTTGCAGTTGTGCCTGTCAGGGCTGCACTCAGCCCTTCCTTCTCCGAGCTGGCAGCTCAGCTGTCAGCAAATTGCCAGCTCCTTTCTCTCCACAGTGACTCACCTGTTGATGATCTGCTTGTCAGTCCTGCCTACTTAAAGCTGTCCAGCTCACTTCATCTCTGCCTTTGCCTTGGTCAACATCACAGAGACTTTCTTCTGCATTCCTGTTGAAGACTTGCTCGGCTGACGTTTATCTCTGGCTCGGCTGACTACCCGATCCGCTTACTGAACTCTGGCTATGTTTTGACTACGCTTACTCTATTTACCTTTTTATTATTATTAAACAAGTGTGATTTAACTGTACTTCTGTCTCTGTCTGATTCATGGTTTCTGACAGTAGGCGAAGGCCATGAATTCAGAAGATGCAGTCAGTCCACTTGTTGGCAATATTTTTTCCAGATTGGATGACCAGGATCACTGCTTGGATCAGTTTGCCATGGTGCTACAAATGCTCTTGATTCGCACGGCTCACCTGGAATCTCCCACTGTGGCTGCTCCGGTACAACCGTTTCCCAAGGACAGAAGCAAAGTAGGTTTTGTGATATCTTTGCTTTCTGAGAGAGTCTTGGCCTGGGCAAACCCTGGGCAAACCCTTTATGGGAGACACAAAAACCCGTGGTCCTGAGTTACCCAAAATTTGTGGCTTCCTTCAAAAGGGTATTTGACGTTCCCGCACACTCCGCTTCTGCTGCCAAGAGCCTCATGTCCATCAAACAGAGTATGAGAACTGTTGCCGATTACGCCATTGAATTCCGTACTCTGGCAGCAGAGGTTGCTTGGAACAATGAGGCCCTCGTGGCTGCTAGGGTTGCCACCTCATCCCTTTAATCCCGAACACATATTAATTACACAGGTTCTGTGGCTGATTAAGGTGGTAATCAAACTCACTTGGTGCCTTATCTGCATATAATTAGCCTCAGAACCTGTGTAATTCATATGTGTTCGGGTTTAAAGGGATGAGGTGGCAACCCTAGTGGCTGCCTTTTCTCATGGTCTCTCGGATAACATTAAGGATGAGATAGCAGCCCGAGATATACCCACTGAGCTGGAGAGCTTGATCAGATTTGCCATCCTCATTGACTCCAGACTCAGAGAAAGACTCTCTTTTATGGAGCGCTTGCGGAAGCCTCCTGTACGTTTGTCTCCGAGCTTTGCAGTCCCACCCTTGCCTCCCTCACCTCCCATGCCTCCTGGTACCGAGTCGGTCTATGAAGATGAACCCATGCACTTGGGCTTCACGCGTCTCTCTGCAGACGAGAGAGTCCTTAGGAGGAGGGAGAGATTGTGCCTTTATTGTGGCCAGGCTGGTCACTTTTTGAAGTCTTGTCCTACCCGTCCAGGGAATGCCCGAACCTTGAGGTCCTGTCACGGACAGACCTTAGGTGGCGTTGTTTTGTCTCCAGTTTCCCAGAAGGATAAGCCCCTGGTTTCGGTTACCCTGTCTTGGGCTTAGTCGTCCGTCGAGATACAGGCTCTAATCGAATCCGGGGGTCTAGGCCTGTTCATTGATGCTGCCTTTGTGTCAAAGCACTCGATTCCGCTGCACCTGTGTGACACTCCACTTGCCATTGAGGTTCTTGATGGGAGACCTCTACAGCCTGCCCATGTGAATTATGAGACTGTTCCATTGTCCATGGCCTTAGGGGCTCTTCACCATGAGATAATCCAATTCCAAGTTATTTCCGCACCTAAGTTTCCGCTGGTTATTGGTTATCCTTGGTTACAGAGGCACAACCCCTCTTTTGATTGGCTCCGTGCTGAGGTTCTGTCCTGGTCACACTCACCACAATGCAGTAAGAGATGCTTCCAGAAGGTAGCCAAGGTCCTGTGCACCTCTTCACTCTCCTCCCTGCCGGAGGAGTACCGCGATTTTAGTGATGTCTTTAACAAAGGTCAAGCCGGGACTTTGCCTCCACACCAGTCGTATAATTGCGCAATTGACCTTCAACCTGGTGCCATACCCCCTCGTGGCTGGGTTTACCCTTTGTCAGCGTTGGAGCATAAGGCCACGGAGGAGTATGTTGCTGACGCACTTTCGTGGGGTTTCATCCGCAAATCCTCGTCTCCTGCTGGTGCTGATTTCTTTTTTGTGAAGAAGAAGAGTGGTGAACTGAGACCTTGCATTGATTATAGGGGTCTCAATCGTTTCACCATTAAGAATGCCTATCTGATCCAGTTGATTACGGAGTTATTTGGGGAGCAAAGGTTTTCACAAAGCTTGATTTGAGAGGGGCATACAATCTCATCAGGATTAAGGAGGGCGACGAGTGGAAAACTGCGTTTAATACCAGAACTGGCCATTATGAGTATCTCGTAATGCCTTTTGGCCTCTGTAACGCTCCAGCAGTTCTCCATGAGTTTATTAACGATGTTCTCCGAGATTTATTGCAGTTATGTGTGGTGGTTTATCTCTACGATATCCTCATATTTTCCAAGTCCCTGGAGAGCCACCACACAGATGTCTGTCGAGTGCTTCAGAAGCTAAGAGAGAACAATCTCTATTGTAAACTGGAGAAATGTGAATTCCATCATGAACAGGTTAAATTCCTGGGTTCAGTAATTTCCACTGCTGGTTTTTCGATGGACCCAGAGAAACTTTCTGTAGTCTTACAGTGGCCTCGACCTGTGGGTTTACGTCCTCTGCAGCATTGTCTTGGCTTTGCCAACTATTATCGGAAGTTTATTCGTAACTTCTCGTCTCTGGTCAAGCCCCTGACTGATATGACCAGAAAGGACAGTAACCCACAGAGTTGGTCTCCGAAGTCCATTAAGGCTTTTGAGAGTCTCAAGGCTGCCTTTGTTTCTGCTCCTGTGTTGGCACATCCTGATCCTACGTTGCCACTTAACCTTGAAGTTGATGCTTCTGAGACTGGAGTTGGCGCCCTTCTGTCTCAACGTCTTAATTCTGACAGCGCTATGCATCCGTGTGGCTACTTTTCCAAGAATTTGTCACCTGTGGAGTGCAATTACGAGATTGGTGACAGAGAGCTTTTGGCGATCATTCTAGCCCTGAAGGAGTGGAGTCATCTCCTCGAAGGTACTACTGTGCCGGTTCTCATTCTTACTGACCATAAGAATCTCACATTCTTGTCTGAGGCCAAACGCCTCTCTCCCAGAAGGGCGCATTGGGCTCTTTTCTTGTCAAGTTTCAATTACATTGTCTCTTTTTTTCCCGGTACTAAGAATGTAAGGGCTGACGCTTTGTCTCGACAATTTTCCTCCACTTCCAAGATGGAGTCGGTTCCCGTTCCTGTGATTCCTCCTGATCGTATTCTGGCTACGGTTCGCACCAGTCTCACTTCTCCTTTGGGTGACAATTCTTGCTGCTCAGGTCGATGCTCCTCCTGAGAAACCTTGTGACCGCTGCTTTGTCCCTGAGAGTATCCATACTGCCGAGCTCCAGACTTACCATTCTCCCAAGGCTGCTGGCCACCCTGGGAAGAATCAACTTTTTTGGGCCATTTCCCAACAATTCTGGTTGCCTAGTCTACGTGCTGATGTAACCGCCTTCGTAGCTGCCTGTTCTGTGTGTGCTCAGAGTAAGACTCCACGCCACCTTCCTGTGGGCTTCCTACAACCTTTACCCAATGGAGAGAGGCCCTGGTCCCACCTGTCTATGGACTTCATTGTGGAATTACCCAACTCCCAGGGCAACACAGTTATCCTTATGGTGGCTGACCGGTTCTCGAAAATGTCTCACTGTATTCCACTTAAGAAGTTGCCTACTTCTAAGGAACTGGCTTCCATTTTTGCTTGGGAGATCTTTCACTTACATGGCCTACCCAAGGTCATTGTCTCAGATAGGGGTAGTCAGTTTGTGTCCCGGTTCTGGCGAGCCTTTTTGTGCACAGTTGGGAATTCAGCTTGCTTTCTCCTCTCCGTATCACCCGCAGTCTAATGGGGCCGCAGAACGAGCCAATCAGTCCCTGGAGCAATTCCTACGTTGCTATATTTATGACCATCATAACAACTGGTCAGACCTCTTACCGTGGGCAAAGTTTTCTCACAATAGCGCCTTGAATTCTGCTTCCCGTTTGTCCCCATTTATGGCGAACTATGGTTTCCAACCCTCCATGTTGCCTGACTCGTTTGTTCCGCAGAGTATTCCTGCATTAGAGGAGCATCTCCGTGGTCTTCGTTCCACTTGGGCACAAGTCCAGCAGGCTTTGCGACATGCTAACGATAGGTACAGTCTCCATGCTGACTGCAGACGCCTGCCTGCGCCTTACTACCAGGTTGGGGACAGGGTCTGGCTGTCATCTCGCAACCTCCGACTTCGTGTTCCTTCTCTGAAGTTCGCACCTCGGTTTATTGGGCCTTTCCATATCCTTTGCAGGATTAATCCAGTGGCTTACGCATTGGACCTTCATTCCAGTATGCGTATCTCTAATGTGTTTCATGTCTCCTTATTGAAACCTTTGGTCTGCAACCGCTTTACCACCTTGGTGCCATGTCGTCAACCTATACAGGTTGAGAACCATAAGGAGTATGAAGTACAGTTTATTGACTCCCGTAGGTTCCGTGGGCGCATACAGTACCTGGTGCATTGGAGAGGGTACGGTCTGGAGGAACGCTCTTGGGTCTCATCCTCAGACGTACATGCCCCTGTCCTCCGTGATTTCCATAGACGTTTTCCCCTCAAGCACGGTGGTCCTCCGAGGGGGAGGGGTCATTGAGGAGGGGGTACTGTCAGGGCTGGGCGCAGCCCTTCCTTTTCTGAGCTGGCCGCTCCGCTGTCGGCTAATTGCCAGCTCATTTCTCTCCACAGTGACTCACCTGTTGATGATCTGCTCGTCAGTCCTACCTACTTAAAGCCATCCAGCTCACTTTATCTCTGCCTTCACCTTGGTAAACATCACAGAGACTTTCTCCTGCTGAAGACTTGCTCGGCTGACATTTATCTCTGTCTCTCTGACATTGGCTTGGCTAACTATCCGATCCGGTTACTGAACTCTGGCTACGTTTTGAATACGCTTACACTGTTTACCTTTTTATTGTTAATAAACAAGTGTGATTTAATTGTACTTCTGTCTCGGTCTGATTCATGGTTTCTGACAGTGCCATACTCTTTCCATTTTCGGATGATGGATTGAACAGTGTTCAGTGAGATGTTTAAAGCTTGGGATATTTTTTTATAACCTAACCCTGTTTTAAACTTCTCCACATCTTTATCCCTGACCTGTCTGGTGTGTTCCTTGGCCTTCATGGTGCTGTTTGTTTACTAAGGTTCTCTAACAAATCTCTGAGGGCTTCACAGAACAGCTGTATTTATACTGAGATTAAATTACACACAGGTGGACTCTATTTACTAATTAGCTAACTTCTGAATTTTAGTTAGGGGTATCAGAATAAAGGGGGCTGATTACAAATGCACTCCACACTTTTCACATATTTGTTTGTAAAAAAAATTGAAAACTATTTATCATTTTCCTTCCACTTCACAATTATGTGTCACTTTGTGTTGGTCTATCACATAAAATCCGAATAAAATACATTTATATTTTTGATTGTAACATGAAAAAATTAGAAAAATGTCAAGAGGTATGAATACTTTTTCAAGGCACTGTATTTAAATAAGGCATATGTCACAATTTCACAATTTATTGTAGTTGCAGACATAAAATTATATTTCTCTTTTTTTTTCTCTTACACCAAACACTCATTATTTTCCAACAAATGACAACAAGGTTTACTAAACACTACACTGATTGATAAGATTACCGTATTTAAATCACACTGTTCTCTTTTCCGTTATGGAAAAATAAGGAGCGTTGACATATAAAGCTGTTGACACCAGTCCATACAAGTATACCTTAAAAACAATGAAAGGACTTTGGATTCCTGTAAAGTGTAGGTTCATCTCCCCCCCAGGGCCGGATTCCAGACAAGACCACCGAGGCTAGGCCTCGGGGGGAAAGTGGGTGCAGGGACGGCGCCCAGGGGCGGATCCAGGGGGGGCAACAGGGCAATTGCCCCTCTCGAGAAGTTAGTTGCGGGTGAGTGTGCGGGCAGCGTGGTGGTTGAGCCGGTGGGTGGCTCGGCGCACAAGTGACTGTGCGGGCAGCGCGGTGGGTGATCCGCTGAGCTGCCCGTCCGCTTGGCACTCGCACAGTCGCAATCCGCAATGTGTGGCAAGTGGACAATCCGCAACGTGTGGCAGGTGACATGGCAAGTGGACAATTCGCAACTTGTGGCAGGTGACGTGGCAAGTGGACAATCCACAACTTGTGGCAGGTGACGTGGCAAGTGACAATCCGCAATGTGTGGCAGGTGACGTGGCAAGTGGACAATCCGCAACTTGTGGCAGGTGACGTGGCAAGTGGACAATCCGCAACTTGTGGCAGGTGACGTGGCAAGTGGACAATCCGCAATGTGTGGCAAGTGGACAATCCGCAACATTTGGCAAGTGACAATCCGCAACTTGTGGCAAGTGACAATCTACATCTGGTGGCAGGCGACGGTGGCAAGTGACACACTCGGGGCTCCCACTGATTCAGCATTATGGTGAGCTGAACTATTTAATTTTCTATAACAATGTAATAATAGAAATAATTAGACATGTGCACACTGAAATATTTCGTTTCGGAATTTCGTTTTCGTCCGAAAAATAAATTTATTTAGTTACTCCCGAAATTCGTTTTTCGTTAGGAAATTCCATTCGTCCAAAATCTGAATTAATTAAGGTCGAATCTGTCATTGAAGGCTTATGGTGTCTGTCGAATGTTCAAAGAAGATTCGACGGAGCAGCGAAACTGTATGACGCTGCAATCCATCATACATTTCCGGTCGAATGTTCTGCCTACAAGCTATAGTAGAATTCTAATGTTGCATGACTAGTAATAATTATATTTATTAATTACTATTACTAGTCAACCAACATTAGAATTCTTCTATAGCCTATGGGCGGATGCATTTGACCGGAAATGTACGATTGCAGCGTCGTACAGTTTAGCTGCTCCGTCGAATCTTCTAACTTTCGACAGACACCATAAGCCTTCAATGACAGATTCAACGTTTGTATGTTTTTCAATGCTTTGTCGAATCTTCGTCGTTCATGTTGAATTCACAAGTTAGTTCTAGCTATTTTACTGCTCCTCCTCTTTGGTTACAATCAGCCAATAACATTCATCATCATCATTATTTTTATTTTACTTCCCCCACCCAATTCCAGCAGCAATCTTTTCTCTCTATGTCGAATCTTTTCTCTCTATAATGTTGAATCTTTTCTCTCTATGTCGAATATTTTCTCTCTATGTAGAATAATCTTGGACTAATAGAGTTAAGGTTAGGCACATTCGACCACAGGTTCGATAGACACAGATTGTTATTGTCAGCGTCACGTCGAATCTCCTATCTATATCGAACTGTTGTCGCAACGAAAATAAAGCATTTGTTTATGTCGGATCTTTCGGTTTTCGGATTCTGTGCTTTCGTTTTCGTTTGTTAAAACGATAACGAAAATACCTGAAATTCGGACAAAAATGCATTCGGACGAAAACGAATGCACATGTCTAGAAATAATGCGCTACAATCATCCTGACACCATAACAACCTTGGTGCCGTGATGATTGAAGCGCCAACACCAGCCAATTCCCAAATAAATTGTCTGTAAAAATTGTATTTTCTGGCAGTGCCCCATCCCGAGACTAGACTCTGGATCCGCCCCTGGCGGTGCCGCGGCAACAGGGGGGTGAAAAAATCTTGTCGTCCCGCAGTACGAACCACAACGGGGCAGACGAAAATAGCCGAACATAAATAGCTCAGAGTCAGCTGAACACGGCGCCTGCGCAATGATGACCATCTTGTGACAGACGCTGCCGCACGCTCCCGATGCTCGTGCTACTCTGCAAGGGGGCGGGTGCATTACTGTTATATGGTCTAAGGGGCTGAGAGCTACAGAAGAGGCAGAGTTTTCTATTGATGTGCAGAGCTGATAACTTGACCGTGCTTTTAGCAATATACTATACTATACATCTTAGCGGGGCAAGCGCTGCGTCTGCGCAGTACAGGGGGGACATTATCCGACGGGGGGACACTCATCGGCAGAACACCGGCGTCCCGACCGGCGAATACTATCAACAAGTCCTGATGTTCCGTCATGGCGTCAGGCAAATGGGAGGGGTCTTTTACTTTTCCTGCTCATGGGCAAGGAGGAAATCCTGGAGTGAACCTATAAGAAAACTGGCGCTGGAGACGTCCCAGCCCCCTCCTCCTGACTGAGGACCTTCACATCCAGTCCAGTGTTCACCTGTCTCCGCATCTTCCAGGCAGCTATGATTCTCCCATCACCACTGCTCTGCCTCTGGGCCCCCTCCAGGACGAGATTACAGTGCCAAGCAGAATATTTGACTCAAAGGTATTTAATTCCTTGCTGGGTATGCTGCATAATGCATATATTTACAGTTATTATTGTATAAAAACAGTGCACAAATACACTAGGTATGTCTTTAATAACACAATATGCAAATCACAAGTACTTTCAGGGTTTTTTTGGCGGGGGGAGGGATTTCTTCTGTAATTTTTTTTTTTTTACCTCATTTCTATCACATGGGGGGCTTAGAAGCCCCCTATGTGATGGTGTGTGTGTGGGGGGGCGGCATTGAAGGACCCGGCCTTGGGGTGGCAAAGGGAGTAAATCCGGGCCCTCCAACCCCCCCCCTGTTCCCAGCTGCACTTACCTCTGTGGGTGATAGGCTTTCACTGTCCTCAAAGCTAGAGCAGCCGTCCGGGGGTCTGAAAGCCTCTCCTCTTCCGCTTCTTTACTTCCAGCTTCCAGATTGATTAAAACAATTCTGATTCGTCAAATGCCAGCACATTGGCCAGTCTGAATCATTCTGATCTGTCCTGGAAGCCCTAAGGAAAAAAGGAGAAGAGTGGGGCTTTCAAATACTTGGACCACTGCACCAGCTGTGGGAGGTAACAGTTAAACACCCACAGAGAATAAGTACAGCTGGGTTTGAGATAGGTGGGGGGTGATCGAGGCTGTCGGGTGTTAGTTCATCTTTTGATGATAGGTTGCATTGATAGGTGGCACTGATGGGTGGCACTAAAGGGCACTAATAGGTGTCACTGAAGGGCACTAATAGGTGGCACTGATGGGCACTGATGGGTGGCACTGATGGATGGCACTGTTGGGCACTGATAGGCACTGGTAGGTGCCACTGATAGGCAGCACTGATGATGAGGCACTGATGAGCACTGATTGGCAATGGTAGGTGACACTGGTGGGCACTGATAGGCAGCACTGATTTGCACTGGCAGGTGGCACTGGTGGGCACAGATGAGGCGGCAGTGGCTCTCTGAGTTCGGGACCGATGTCCCTCAGACAGAAGCCATTGATCAGCTTTTTTTGTCTCCTCACGCTGTCAGCGCAAGGAAAAAAAATAGCCGATTATCATCTGTTTACATCACGTGATCAGCTGTCATTGGCTGACAGCTGATCATGTAGTAAGGGGTCGTCTCATGGACTCGCTGATCACAGAGCACGCTGCGCGCACCCTGAGCCAGCTCGCAAGGACGTACATGGATGCCCTCCCGACAATTTAGGCCCACGCTGTAGCCATCTTTCGGCTATATCGTGGACGCAAAGAGGTTAAAAGGTGAACTTACACTTTAAAAGGTAATTTACCAATACAAAACATGTCTTTTAAGCCCAATTTCAGAGAAACCTTTTTTTTTGTGATTTAGATAGAGTGGGGAAGCTTTAAAACATCTGTCAGGTTTAAAATGCTATCTGTTTCTCCATCAGGAATAATTGGCCACATTTTTGTTTTAAAAATGTATAAGGAAAACTCCTAAATGGGACAGCAATAAAAAACACAACTAGAAAAAAAAAATTCTGTTTGAAAAAATATAAAATAACATTTTTTTTTTTTACACACGATCAGAAAATCGTATGAAACATACCGCTTTCTAAGCGATCATACAATAATCTGATAGTTAGTACACAGTTTTCGAGACCCGATCACGGCAGTTTATCCGATATTATCCAAAAGGACAAACATGAAAAATGTTCTCCTATGTTACCAGATCGTTCGATTTTCATTTAATCAGTACAGTTTACATCCAAAAATAAGGTACAAATACAATACAATACATTACATCACTTCTGAATTTTTATTTTGTCGTACAAGAATTTTGGTAACTTTAGTAACTTCTTTTATTTTTGATAAGAGGCTAGCATGCAAAAAAAATGGATGATCATTTGTCTGATAATCTCATCGTGTGTACCAGGCATTGGAGTGAGCCTGCCCCCAGTCGGTCCTCGTTACATACAATTTAAGAAGCCCAGCCTCTTCACCTGGAACCCTTTGTCAGTGTCATGCCTCGTACACACGACCGAGTTTCTCGGCAAGAACCAGCAAGAAACTTGCTGGCAGAGATTTCTTGCCGAGAAATTCGTTCGTGTGTATGGTTTCTCGTCAAGAAAACCGACTAGAATCTCGACGAGAAAATAGAGAACCTGCTCTCTATTTTCTCGTCGAGATTCTCGTCAGCCTGTTTCTCGACGAGAAAATTGTGTGTGTGTGTACACTTACCTGTCCTCCGGGAAGCCCGCGCATGCGTGAAATTACTTTGACGCATGCGCGGTAGCTTCCTAGGCATAGGTAGGGTGTACCAAGATGGCGGCGACAGCATCGAATGTGACGAGCGCATGCTCGTCGTATTCGATTACGTCACCGCGTTCGCTCCATTCAAAGAACCGCGGGTTCTTTGAAATGAGCGTGTGTACACTCGGCCGGGACAAGTTTCTTGTCCAAGGATCTCGTCGAAAAAAACGACGTGTTTTTAACGACGAGATTCTCGGCCGTGTGTACGAGGCTTAAATCTAATTTAAATTGATAATGAAGAGCTGCCTGCACATTACAGACAGGGTTATTTATATCAAACACAGCTCTCCAGCCTCCTCATAAACAAAGACAACTACCTAGGATTTTTGCTAGAGGGGCCATAATATAGCATCTAAAATAGGTAATCAGCAATTTTTTGGTATTTTCTTTAATTATGCTTTGTGAATAGGGACATTCAACAAATATAAAGTAGGTGTTATTCCAATTTGGCTGTGAAAGTGGAAATACACTTTAAGAGAGCAACACCTTTGCTATGGTCTCTGGAATCTCCCACAGATATCTGAAGCCTGCTCACCAGTGCTCACTTCGAGACTCTATATATATCAAATAAATAACTCTTCAAGAAATAAAATTCCAGCAATAAATAACTAAACAGTTCAAGAATTAATGAAAAGAGCAGATCACTTAATTGCAACAAATTAATATGTTTATCCGTTTTATGTGCGAGTAGTTGAAGTACATTTAAAAGCTTAGTGTTTTATAAAAATACACTAACTAAAAGCCATAAAAATGACATATAGCACAGCATTTAGAAATATATTTCTGGCAAGTTTTTCTTGTGTCTTCCAGTTCCAAATCTAATTAAGATTTTTACATCTCATTAGCATTGATAAAAATGTGGTATCAGCTCTGCACACTATTATAATATACTGAATTCTACTGGAGAATTATGCTCCTAACCTAAAGCAACAGATGGAAAAGGCACTATACAACAATTTATTTTCTATGTATAGCAGATAATGAGGTTGCAGGTTGATGTTCAAAAATGTCCACAAAAATCTACTTAAATGCCCTTCTGCTCCACAATATAGCTTATCCTCATTGCAGATTCTGCCAGATGTACCAGACAGATAGCACATTCTTGCACAGATTGTAGACAGGTGGTATGGACCTTGATTGAAGATAAACATATCAACATAACTATAACACCAAGAGTACTGCATATAGTATTGCTCTTTTGGGCCAATTCACACCAGAACAGGGTGCTGGAAACCCACGTACCGTGCACGTTTCTCACAGCGCGTTCAAAATGCACTGCACTCGCATTCTGTAGCAGATTTCAGTGTTAACTTAACAACACCCCAAACATAGATGGCAAACACAGTGCATTTGTCTGCTCCGGATCGCATGGTACAGTAGTGCCATGTGATCCGGTTGCTGTGCATTTTATAAAGTACGGCATGCACTACTTTTGGTGTGGTTCAGTGTAATTTCAGCCCATTCAAATTAATAGTTTGAAATTACACTGCACCCAGATCGCATGTGAATCTCACAGGAACACCCAGCACATTCCTGTGCAATTCATGATGTGAAATGGCTCTTAATGCAGAACTCCAGGAACTTTTTTGAGGGGAAATAGCACAAGTCAACGAGATGGGCGGGGACCCACTGCTGATGGCTCCACCACATGCAGCTGGGAATTCCCTCCCTGCCTCCCTTGTGTAGAGTGGCCAATCATGCATGATGTTTACTGGGCCCCGCCTGGGAATGGGATTATATAGTAGCCTTGGAGCAACCGATGGTTCATTTGCTTGACTCAATCACAAGGAACCACACACCAATCCCACACACAGGTCACTTTTTTTGCTGGGAGCTCAGTCACCATCTTTTGGTATGTTTTTTCCTCCCTCTGCTTGGTTTCATTTTACACACACTCCCCCATATAGTCCCCTTGTGGGAACACATAGATATTTTGCTACACACTTTTTTTACACTTTTTAATTAATCAATTTTTGACACATTTGTTTCAGGAACACTATGCAGTCCTTGTGCACACATAGTATTTGGATCATGCTGTGACCACCGTGTTGTGCTCTGGGCGCTGTTCTCCTTCCTTCGAGGGTTCCCCCGTCTCAACCCCGGGGGAGACATTATGCCCGTACCCCCGCTTTCCTTGGCAGATACCGGACCTGGCCTTGAGGCTGTGCAGTAAGTTTTCCAATTTGTCTCCACCCTGTTGGGACATAGTCTCTTTGTCCTCCCTTATTCTAAGGGCATTGTCATTAACCCCTGTCCATTTTCTATTTCCAGTATAATACTTCATAACACTCCTGATGAATGGCTGTAATGCCAAGAAACGCGTTGAGTGCCACTAGATGCCAACAGTTACTTGCCTATATTACATATGTGTTTCAATCGATTTATTTTACCATGTATATTTGCCATGTCTATTTTCTATTTGTATGCTATGAGCAGCATATTTAGTGTAAGTCTTGTGACTACCTATCTATTTGATACAAAATGTCTGATATGAATTCTAGATTGAAATAAACAAATCATGTACTGTAACTTCATTTATATGTTATTATTCTTACCTGACATGGTGATACCTCATTTAAAGTCCCACAAATTCTTCATTCTTACCTACCACAAGTCAAATAAGTTAAATGATGAACATCCTAGGCTCAGATTTCTGCTATTTAATGTACAAAACATAGCTGTACTGATGTAAGATACTACACAGATCGCTCTTCTAGCACTCTGACTGAGAGTTCCAGGTCTAATAAAGTGAAATGATCCTGTTGTTCCCCCCTTTCCCCCCCCTCTTTCTTCCCCCCTTGTCCATTGACAAAACATCTTGTATTCTGTTCACAGAATGCTAGGCATCCTATTTGTCATCTGTCTCGCCTCTTACTTTCCCATTCGCTGAAAGAATATTAATCTTTGGCTATGCAGTCAGCCACAGATAGCTTCAGCCACCACTGACCTGCCATTGAAGTGTACAGGGCTCAGCAATTGCAGCTAGCCACTCACAGGTAGCAGAAACAGCTTCAAAAATCAGCAGATTCCTTCCACTATCATTTGCTAGTCACCATGTGAATGTAGCCTAAAAGAAGAATGAGTATATTTACCTTTCCAGTGCCGATATCTTGAAATACTGCCATTTTGCTGCTCCCCAGATGCTGCAAGTATTCAACCAGTTAGATGGGTTGAATACCTCTTTATTACACACAAAGTGTTGAGCTAAAAAAATCTGTATAGTCAGTATATAGTAATCAAATATAAATCCAACGTGAAAACAGCCCACAGAGAGAATAGTGAACAAATGTATGGTTTCAACAGCCAAAAGATTGAAGATGGATGTTGTCTCCTTCCCTTAACCAAAGAGGCCAATCACCACCACCCTTATAAGATGTCTTCTTACCAGAGTTCCTGGACCCCCTAAATACAGGCGGATTAAACAGGCTTTTGGGGACTCTAGCGGTGTTTGAACCAGAAATCACAACCTCAGGGATCATGTCTCAGGGTGTAAATCCAGGAAGATATCACCAACTCCCAATGTGTTGTAAATATGAATAAAAAGCAACAAGTACAAAAAACATGTGCATGTCTCCATAAACAACTCCAGATCAAGCAAGATGGCATCCACCTCCACTTCTGGGTAACGTGATGATGGGACCAAGCCACTCAACCCTACGCATTTCGTCACCATAGGACTTCTACCGAGGCCTTTAACAGAGTGTGCCTACTGACAAAGCCACAAAAGCATTTGTTTTGTGTAGCGTGAAATATACCTGTTTGATCCTGCTTTCAGCAGTCCCTCCCATCTTTCTGTGTCCCCGTTGCAGCCTGAGATTGTGTAGACCAGCTGGTGTCCTCTACAAAGCATGCTCAATTTCAATTCCCTTCTAAGCACTTTATATTCTCCTTTTTCTTATCTGTGCAGCCCACATTACTATAGAATCCCACATGTGGGTGTATACAAAGTGGTAAAGGACACTCCCCTCCCAACTCTTCCATGTCCTTCTATTGCTAAACACTATGAGGGCAAGATATATTGTGCTGATTGATTATATTCACTAAGAAGCTCACAAAAATGCTTAGTTTTAATATAAAACAGTATTAATTGTATCTCATAGTATATGCTATGAGGAAGGCTCCGGCCAAAACATGTTAGCACTTTAGATGTCACACTGCTGTTAGTGCTGAATAAAGATTTAAGGAGAAGCAATCAAGTTACTGCCATTTCTTGCTATTTAGATTTTTATGGGTCACAACAAGCCTGAGCATCGTTATTCAGCTCATCATTCTACAATCATGCAGTAGAGCTTGGGTGAGTTTTTGTCTACATTACCATGTTATTATTATACCTGTTAACCACTTGCCGATCACTGCCTGTAGATTTACGTCAGCAGAATGTCACGGCTGCGCAAAGGGACGTACCTGTATGTTCCTTTGAATTTTCTGCTGTGCGTGCCCCCTGCCCCAAGCTCCGTGACCGTGCCCGCGGGACCCGTGGACTCGATGTCCGCCGGTGTCCCGCGATCCTGTCACGGAGCTGCAGAACGGGGAGATTCCTATGTAAACAAGGCATTTCCCTGTTCTGCCTTGTGACAGGACAGTGATCTACTGCTCCCTGGCATCGGGAGCAGTGATCACTGTCGGGTCACCGGTAGCCCAGCCCCCCACAGTTAGAATCACTCCCTAGGACACACTTAACCCCTTCCTCGCCCCCTAGTGGTTAACCCCTTCCCTGCCAGTGTAATTTACACAGTAATCAGTGCATTTTTATAGCACTGATCGCTGTATAAATGACAATGGTCCCAAAATAGCATCAAAAGTGTCCGCCATAATGTCACAGTCGTGATAAAAATCACAGATCGCCACCATTACTAGTAAAAAAATAATATTAATAAAAATGCCATAAAACTATCCCCTATTTAGTAGACACTATAACTTTTGCGCAAACCAATCAATATACTCTTATTGCGATTTTTTTTACCAAGAATATGTAGAAGAATACATATCAGCCTAAACTGAGAATGAAATTATTATTTTTATATATTTTTTGGGGATATTTATTATAGCAAAAAGTAAAAAATATGATTTTTTTTCAAAATTGTCGCTCTTTTTGGTTTATAGCGCAAAAAAAAAAAAAACCGCAGAGGTGAGCAAATACCCCCAAAAGAAAGCTCTATTTGTGGGAAAAAAAGGACGTAAATTTTGTTTGGGTGCAACGTCGCATGACCGTGCAATTATCAGTTAAAGAGACGCATTGCCAAATCGCAAAAAAATGGCCCGGTCATTGGCCAACCAAATCATCCAAGGCTGAAGTGGTTAAAGTAAAAAAAGAGCCATGGATGCAGATGCCGTCTGAACAAAATGAAAGCTAATATCAATCATCTTTGCCTACACCACATTAATACACAAAAAATACACATTTGATGTTCAATAAAGATTTATAGGGAGCTGTAAAACTTGATGTGTACACGATCACAACAGTTTGCATATATGATCACTATATGGCCCCCTCTTCCCCCTCCCCCTTCCCTTCCTGTCTTCCCCCATCCCCTTCCCCCTCCCCCCACTCTTTTCCCCCCCTCCCTTCATCCCCCTCCACATCCCTCTCCTCTACCCCTTCCCTCCTCCCCCCTCCCCTCCTTCCCCCCCCCCTCCCCACTACCTTTGGGAGGAATTATGCAACTGTGGACATGAAAAGGGCTTTTTTGCATGCGGATGAGATTATGATAGTATGGAACAACCCCAATACATTGGTTTATAAGACTATGTGCATTTGTATGTATATATTCTGATATAATATAATATAGTATTTTCTATTAATAGTCTGATTTAGGTGTACATCTATGTAGCGGCCACCTCCACTCCCCTCTTTCTCTCTTCTCGTCTTTCTCTTGTCTAGGGGTATCTTAGAGGGGAGGGAGCGGGGACACTACGCCTGGCTTCTACCACATGTGTCAGTGCGGTATAAGCAACGTTCTTGTATTACCTTCGGGTCAGTGCTGTGCACCTGGATCCTCCCTCCAAGAGTCACCTTGAACAATGTCTGTAAGGAAATGAGCCCCACACCATTAAAGTTCAACACTCCTTTATTCTTCTCGAATGAACACAATCAGTTGAACTCCCTTGGTAGAAACAGAACAGAAAAGGAGGTGTGGAATGCGAATAGGCCCAGACACAATGTAGTTCTCCACTTTCCTTCCTGAAAGTGGGTTACGGTCTCCGCACGAGGGGAATTTCCTTCCAGGCGGTCTCCGACGAGAGGCTCACCCGTCACCGGCAATATGCTGCACCGGGTCTTCAGGTGAGGAGCTCCCCTCGGTCCATTGCGCTTTCACGGATTCGGGTACCCACTCCTGGGGTTCCCTAGGATCTCCTTCCCTCGCGGAACTCAGTGTTGGGCACTGAGCTCCGGACCTCCATCCGAGTACCTCACCCTAGGCTAAAGGTGCCTGGGATGGAACACGACCTCCGGCTGTCCTCTAGGCCTAGGCCACCCAGAGGACCGACATGAACCACCGTCCGCAAGCTGAAGGTGCCTGGGACTTCGACCTTGTGACAAAGATGGCCGGCCCCTTTATACCCTCTCCCAGCAAGCACGGCGGGTTCCCCGCCCCACCATACCGCTGCCGAGGGAGGACAAAAAGGAGGCACAGCACACAGCAATGATTCAACCCCAGCCTAGGGCAACAGCACCACCTACTGGGCTGCAGGGAATTACACATCACTAATGTCTCTGTCAAATTCAAATTTACACCCGGGAAAGTACATACCCACTACACTCTCCCCCTGGTGGTTTGACACTGGTCCCCAGTGTCTGGAGTAAATCATGCCCTCAACGGCTGACATAATCCAATCCAGAAACCGACTAACAATTGTACAAAAATATAAAACTTTTGAAAAAACTATCCAACTAAACCATTGTGTCTGAGCCCTGTAAAGAAAGGGAATAAAGACAGAAGAGAAACAACAGTATTGATCCATAACTTTGAATCACATATTCACATTTGACTTTTCCCACCCATCCTGACTAAGACCCACCCCATCCTCAGTAAACTTGATGGGATGTTCTCCTGCAGAGGGAACAGAAAGGATTAACACACATAACCCTGACACCTGTATTCGTGTAATGGAAAATAAACTTCTTCCGAGAAGAAATCCCTTTTCTCCAAAGAGTGAGTGCATGAAAAGTGTCTTAACGTTGCGCAACACTGCCACCTGGTGACAGCACCGCGGTAACTGCACTCATGGAACTTTCTTCTTTTCTTTCGGCCCTATCTACCCCAGAGTCCATAATCTCTTGCAGGAAAAGTGAAGAACAAACAGGAACAGTTCTTCATTCCTCTGGGCACAAAAGCAACTGGCCCCAGAAAGTTCAGCAGCATGATAAGAACGGAGTCTCTTTTCTCCTACAGGTAAAAGCGGGGATGCGGCAGAACAAGTGGTTTCAAGTGCTGATCCATGGTCTCCAGATGATACTCCACATCTTCTCCTTCTTTGCGCCGGATCAACACTTTATCTGCATGGATGTGTCGTCCCAACATCCATTCTGCCTTGCAGTCTTTAAAATGTTGAGAGGCCTTTGGAGAGCATGCCAGGTACCTGCGGGCGTGGGGAACCTGAAGGTGGGTCCACACAATGTCATTGTACCAGCGCTCCCGGCACACTTCCACCTCATAGAGCAGTTCCTTCGATAAGTATGGATACTCCCATCCATAGTCTGCAGCAACCTTCTGACCAAATAGCCGTTGCAATCTCGCCAAAGGAGGCATGGTAGCTTTGTCCCCTTCACCAGGTAAAACTATCGAATCCGGGTGGCGAGGGACCTTGATCACATCTGATCTGGGCATAGGTGCCCGCAGCAGCAGTCTCTGTTCCCCGGCCTTCGGTACAGATGGCACCGGGGATGTAGAAGTAGCCTGGGGACCGGACCTCTCTTCGGGGTGTGCTTTAACCTGTAGACATGGGTGGATCTCTGATGCTCCGAGATGAAGCGAGAGGTACTTTGTCCCAGCCCTTCCCGGCAAACAAATTATCTATAGCAACGTCGTCTCCCATGTCCGAGAGCGACTCCAGGTCAGAGGTGTCACACTCCTCCGCGGGTATGTAGCCGGTTGTAGAAACGGAGCCACCACCTCCCGCGGATTCGCTAGGCCATGACTTCCCGACACCTCCACCCACACACCAAATCTCTCCGCCTGGCTTACCTCGGCCTTTACTTGAAGCGGGATGTACGGAACTCTTGTCGACGGATCCATCCGGGCCGGGCGTAAGCGGGCGAGACGGTCCACCACAACCGCTGGTCGGGGCTACCATGCCGGTCTTTCTCTTCGGTGGCGGACGCTGCAAGACATTGGTGACCGAGTCAGCATCCTCGAAATTCTCCCGTTGGGGTTTTACGACCTCCTCCGTGGTCGTTGCAGTGTGCACAGGGGTGACTCTCACAGCAGTGATTTCTCCTCTCTGAGTGGTGTTGCCTGAAGCCCGGCCGGGGTAAATGGTCCTCGGCCTCTCCACCGCCAGATCCACTTCGAACAGAAATTCCCCACAGGCCTCACAACGTCCGAACGGCTTCAACTGGCACACCAGTCCCGAACACCCGGGACAAATCACACCCAGGGCCTCAACGTCCATGCACGAATACAGGGCGAATCGACCCCTTGGCTTTAGTCGGATCCCCGTATCTGTTACCGGAGCAGCAGCAGTCAATGTCGTGGTGGAAGGGTGAACTGGAATCCATGAGGTGTGTCCAAACATGGCGACCTGTTGCTGATCCATCGCACACTGCAGAGTTTTTGCGCCAATGTCCCACGTGTAGTCCTTCACACGTATTGGACTCCTCCCCTTTGCTCCAGTTCGCTGGCTTTTCTTCTTTTCTGTTTCTGAGTCACGCCCACAAACTAAGCGATGGGGGTGTGCCTGGTGGCGCAGTGCAATAGAAGCCCCCACGTGTAGTACTTCACACGGCTGAACTTCCCCCTCTTTCCACTCTTCTGGCCTTTCCCTTCATTGGGTCATGTCCACGACTTTGAGCAGGGATGCACTTCGGCCAATGAAGGCCTGCCTATTCGCTTAACTCTTCCAACAGACACGTTCAATACTGTGGTGCACAACACTATCCCGGACCTGAGCCCCCACGTGTAGCGGCCACCTCCACTTCCCTCTTTCTCTCGTCTCGTCTTTCTCTTGTCTAGGGGTATCTTAGAGGGGAGGGAGCGGGGACACTACGCCTGGCTTCCACCACATGTGTCAGTGCGGTATAAACAACGTTCTTGTATTACCTTCGGGTCAGTGCTGTGCACCTGGATCCTCCCTCCAAGAGTCACCTTGAACAATGTCTGTCAGGAAATGAGCCCCACACCATTAAAGTTCAACATTCCTTTATTCTTCTCGAATGAACATAATCAGTTGAACTCCCTTGGTAGAAACAGAACAGAAAAGGAGGTGTGGATGCGAATAGGCCCAGACACAATGTAGTTCTCCACTTTCCTTCCTGAAAGTGGGTTACGGTCTCCACACGAGGGGAATTTCCTTCCAGGCGGTCTCCGACGAGAGGCTCACCCGTCACCGGCAATATGCTGTACCGGGTCTTCAGGTGAGGAGCTCCCCCCGGTCCATTGCGCCTTCACGGATTCGGGTACCCACTCCCGGGGCTCCCTAGGATCTCCTTCCCTCGCGGAACTCAGTGTTGGGCACTGAGCTCCGGACCTCCATCCGAGTACCTCACCCCAGGCTAAAGGTGCCTGGGATGGAACACGACCTCCGGCTGTCCTCTAGGCCTAGGCCACCCAGAGGACCAACACGAACCACCGTCCGCAAGCTGAAGGTGCCTGGGACTTTGACCTTGTGACAAAGATGGCCGGCCCCTTTATACCCTCTCCCAGCAAGCACGACGAGTTCCCCGCCCCACCATACCGCTGCCGAGGGAGGACAAAAAGGAGGCACAGCACACAGCAATGATTCAACCCCAGCCCAGGGCAACAGCGCCACCTACTGGGCTGCAGGGAATTACACATCACTAATGTCTCTGTCAAATTCAAATTTACACCCGGGAAAGTACATACCCGCTACACTTATATATGGTTTTCTTGATTGGTTTGCGGAGCAGCACACCGCTACATGTGTTTTTAACTGTTTTTAACACTGCCACAAGTAGGGTGTAGTGATAGACGGGTGTATCACACCTGCTGACTATCCCCATGTAATTAAAACTGGGCCGTGGCTGTGTATTTTAACAGGTGACTATTGACCAATCCCCTAGTTCTGACGAAGTTCCGGTATTCCGGAGCGAAACATGTCAACTACTGGGGTGAACACCCCCTGTTGATGCCCACCCAAGTCGCCCCCAATCTTTAAGGGAAATTAACCAATTGTTTTTGTGAAATATTATCTGGATATTCCAATTGAATTTCAGGATTCTACATACATCCCAAACAAATACTTCAAAGGAACTGTGAGATATGTGGGACTCTGGAGGAAGGATTTGTTCACCAGTTTATGTTACCTACATGTCGTTCATGGCTTGCCGATAGCCGCTGAAAGCGCCTATATACAGATCGATCCCATTGGGAGATCTCTGTACTATTACCTGCACTATTGAAACGGATTGTGAACAATCATCGGGGACGCACATACACAGTTTACTCTGACTTGGAGATTTCTGTGCAACTATCAATCCACTGGACTAATTTCATGTGTTCCGATAATCCATGTCGCGTGAGTAAACCAATGAATGCCATGTGTATATATATCACAATCTTTATCTGTAGAGCACAGAAACATTTATGATGATTATAATGGAAAACTTTGAAATCCACTGCTAGTTCAACATATCACTGATAGTAACCATCGTGAGGATATGAACTATCACCATTAGGCCCCTTTTACACTGAGGCGTATTTCAGGCGTTTTTGCGCTAAAAATAGCGAATAAATAACGCCTGAAATACTCCTGCCCCAGCATTCTCAATGTGAAAGCCCGAGGGGCTTTCACACTGAGGCGGTGCGCTGGCAGGAGACAAAAAAATCTCCTGCAAGCCGCATCTTTGGAGTGGTGAAGGAGCGGTGTGTATACCGCTCCTTTACCGCTCCTTGCCATTGAAATCAATGGTACACTGCGGTATTAACCCTTTTTCGGCCGCTAGCGGAGGCTAAAACCGCACCGCTAGCGGCCGCATATCGCGGTAAAACACGACGGTATAGGGCGCTGAAAATCGCGCCGCTATACCGTCACTGCATATGCCCGCCCCAGTGTGAAAGAGGCCTTACACCTTCAATCAGGTGCACCTGGGAAACTATACTAACATTTACCCACTGTTTGGGAATTAGTTGGAGACATACTCCCATAGGAATCAATTCTTTGCACGGATCTTGGTGATATAGCAGTGATTGGACATTTACATAATTTGAAGTGGATGGATGCGTGTGGTTTTTCTTTCCTCATTTTTGTTTTTGTTTTTGTTATTTTTCTACCATCTCAATCCAGATAAACCTCATATCTCCTATGCCCGGATCCCTGCGGATCATTACATAATAACTCGATTAGGGCCCCCCCACTGACTGACTGTTGACTGGGGGGTGGGATTTTCTTGTATGGGAACCCGATCTAGGTTGTATCTTCCACTCATTAGCAGCGATATATGCTGATTTCAAGCACACACTGCTTCTGTTTAGGAATTATACGGGCGAACCTTTGGTCTCTTTAGGGGACTCTTGGGCTATATCAGGTACTTTAGGGGGGTGTTCCTCATAGGGGGGGAGGGAGTGGGTTCATCAGCTATCAATCACTGAGGGGATTCTCTCCGGCTGGAGGGATCCATAGTGGTTTGATGGCCTCTCATATGGTTCTTTTTTGGTCATGTGTTAAATTGGGGTATCAGTAGTGTTTTTACCTTGTGTTTGCCTGTTATAGGCTATTAACATTTGTAATATTATTAATTTAGGTGTGTGGAGGTCTGTTCTTTTTTTGTTTTTTTACCTTTTATAGCTGTAAAACTCTTTTGATATTTATAATCTAATTTGAATTGCTGTTATGAAATTGTTTTAATTTGACTGGCACAGCACCAGGCATGATATCTATGATTTATGTGAAAGAATTATGGCAATTAACACTTCTCTCGTTTAGTATCACTTTGAGTCACAAGTGACCCCGTGCTGAAAAAGTATGGCTTCATTCATCTACAAAGCATGTGTTTGTTTATTTCCTTCTTCAAATACTGGAGTCAACATTTTTATTTTAATAGACTATGCATTATCCATTTCTCGTCTTTAACCACTGTGACAGAGCATCCCAGAGAGAGCTTGGGAAAGTCCTGTTCGGGGTTTATACATCTCCCAGGCTCCTCTCATATACATTCAGGGATCTCTGAGCCAGGATCCACTTCAGGTGTTGGTTCTCTCCACCAGCTTAATTAAAAGCTCACCTGAGCAGACAGCCTTTGCTCAGCCTGGGAAACACAGACAACGTTGGTTTGTGAGAGCAAGAAGGTTGGTAAAACTTGTTACTCTGTGAATGTGGAAGCTGACAAGCGTTAGGCTTGTCCAGCCTGGTAGTGAGGGCCTGTACATACTGTGTAGTTAGAGCCGAGACACGGCTAGGCTTTTGTTTAGCTATTTTTTCTTCTGTTTGTTTTCACCACACTGTACAGCACCTGTCATTGACTTTGTATATAGCACCAATAAACCCCACTGTGTTTTCACTGATCCAATGGACTTGGTATCTGTGCCTGCTCATCCCAGGGAGCTTTTGTACCTACTACCTGCCCCCCAGGTTACATATGGTGGAGGCTGCGACCAGCTGTAGTAAGTTACTACTTAAAAGGCCAGTACCTAAAGTGACAACATGGAGGACATCCTCAAACAAATGGTGTTAGCAAACGCTGCACAGCAGCAAGCAAACGCTGCACAACAGCAAACTAACGCTACATTGCAGCAAGCAAACGCTGCACAACAGCAAACTAACGCTGCATTACAGCAAGCCAACGCTATCGCACAGGAGCAAACCAAGGTGCTGTTCCAACAGATTGGTGCTGTACAGGAGCAATCGCAGAGGCTGTTTGAACAGCTTGCCACTGCTGCAATAGCGGATAGAAAAACCCTTACTGAGGTTGTGGAGACGCTAGCACAGGGGTCACCTGCGATAATGAAGGATATTGGAGACAAGCCCTCAACCATCCATGTGGGTCGCTTTCTTTCAAAGATGACGGCAGATGATGATCCAGAGGCTTTCCTACTAACATTTGAACGGACCGCTGAGAGGGAAGGTTGGCCCCAAACCCAGTGGGCAGGACTGATCGCCCCCTTACTTTCTGGAGAAGCGCAGAAGGCCTACTATGATCTGGAGTCAGCAGAAGCGGGAGATTATGAGAAGGTCAAGCGGGAAATCCTGGCACGACTCGGTGTCACCTTGGCTGTTCGAGCTCAGCGGGTCCACAGCTGGTTCTTCCAAGATAAGAGGCCCCCAAGATCGCAGATGTTTGATCTGATCCACCTGGTACGGAAATGGCTACAGCCGGAGTCCCTGTCTGCGCCACAAATAGTGGAGCGTGTGGTCATGGACCAATTCCTGAGGTCACTGCCAATTCCCCTGCAGAAGTGGGTGAGTCAAGGAGACCCCAAGTCAGCAGACAACCTGGTGGAGCTCGTTGAGAGGTACTTTGCTGCAGAGAACCTGGTCACCACCCCTACAGCCGCACGGACTTTTCACCCAAAGCCACGGTCTCCCCAGGCAACCGGTAAGACTGTTCCAGGGGAAGTGGGTGGTAAGCATGGCAAGGAAATAGGGGGGAGGATTTTTGGTGCCAGGACTGAAGTTTGGCGGCCCAAACAAGGGAAGCCACTGCCTGTCAGCAAACCAAACTGGGGAAACATCAGGTGTTTTCGTTGCCAAGAACTGGGACATGTTGCAGCAAACTGTCCATTGACAGATGAACCAATGCAGTGTGATCTATCTTTTAGAAGGCAGTCTATGTTTGCTGCTGTTTCATGCGCTGCAATGCCAAATGTGGGAAAACACATGTGTCATGTGACTATTAATAATAAGCCTATTATGGCCTTGCTGGACTCTGGAAGTCTGGTTACTTTGGTTACAGCTGAGATGGTTGAAACTGTGAATTTTCATGCAAAAAAGGTTGCTGTGATCTGTGTACATGGGGATACCCGCGAGTATCCAATAGCCACTGTTCAGTTTAAAACTGGCTTAGGTACGGTGACCCATTCGGTCGGACTGGTGCCCCACTTGGTGCATGAGGCTATCATTGGTAGGGACTTCCCTAAGTTTTGGGAACTGTGGGATTGTCCCGACCCAGTCGCAGTACCTAACTCAGTCGCAGAGCCAGAACTCGTGGCCATTACTGACCTTGTGAGTTCAGGGGACTCCTCTCAGGGCTCTCCGGGTGATCCTTTCTCAGTTATGGCAGGAGAGCTGGGGGAGCCGGAAGAAGTCCCCACAACCAGTAGAGCTGGACAGCCGCCTGCTGAATCTGAGCCTACGTTAGAGTTTGCCAATCTTAATGTGCACAAGGAAAATTTTGGTACGGAGCAGAGAAAAGACCCTACCCTTGCCAGGGCCTGGGAAAATGTAATAGTGATTAATGAGGTACCTGTCGAACCAGGGGACAGGCTCTGTTTTCCATATTTCTGCAGCAATGAGGATTTACTGTATCGTGTATGTAAATCTAATGATGAAGTGGTTGAACAGTTGGTAGTCCCTAAGTTATACAGACGGGTGGTGTTGGAACTTGCCCATGGGCACTTGCTAGGAGGCCATTTAGGGGTTGAGAAAACCACTGAAAGAGTGTTGCGCAGGTTTTACTGGCCTGGGATACGGAAAAACATAGAAAATTATTGTCAATCCTGTCCTGTGTGTCAGATGTCAGCCCCCCAACCCCACTTCCGAAGTCCGTTAGTGCCCTTGCCCATTATTGAAGTGCCTTTTGAGAGGATTGCCATGGACCTTGTGGGTCCACTCCCCAAATCTGCCCGCGGTCATCAACATATCCTCGTGATCATGGATTACGCTACCCGTTACCCTGAGGCCGTTCCCTTACGCACTGCATCTGCTAAAAACATTGCCAAAGAGCTGTTTATGGTGTTCAGTCGGGTTGGCGTCCCGAAAGAAGTCCTTACAGACCAAGGTACCCCATTCATGTCACGAATAACTAGGGAGCTCTGCAAGTTATTTAAGGTGACGCAGTTGCGTACCTCAGTGTACCATCCTCAAACGGATGGCTTGGTGGAACGCTTCAATAAGACATTAAAGAGTATGTTAAAAAAGGTTGTTGATAAGGATGGGAAAAACTGGGACTTCCTGATACCTTACTTGATGTTCGCCATCAGGGAAGTTCCCCAGTCCTCTACGGGGTACTCTCCATTTGAGTTGCTTTATGGGAGACACCCTCGGGGACTCTTAGACATAGCCAAGGAAACTTGGGAGGGGGAGCAGACACCTCACAAAAGTGTTATTGAGCATATCGCTCAAATGCAGGATAGGATTGCAGCAATCATGCCGGTAGTAAAAGAACATTTACTGCAGGCCCAAGCAGCCCAACAGAGGATATACAACAGGGGGGCCCAACTTCGTGTCTTCTCACCTGGTGACCGGGTCCTCGTGTTAGTTCCCACTGTTGAGAGCAAATTCCTGGCTAAGTGGCAGGGACCCTTTGAAGTAATTGAAAGAGTTGGGGAGGTCAATTACAAGGTGTATCAACCAGGTAAAAGGAAGCCCGAACAGATTTACCACATAAACCTGTTAAAACCCTGGAAGGATAGACTGGCATTAACTGCGAGGTCCCTCCCGGTAACCCTTAAAGGTACTGAATCCCCTCTGATCCCTGAGGTCACGATTCCAGACACCCTGTCATGTTCCCAGAAACAGGAAGCTAGAGAGTTCCTGATGAGGAATAAAGAGAAATTTTCAGAGTTGCCGGGCACGACTTCAGCAGTTCAGCATGATATTGTTACTGAACCTGGAGTCCGTGTCAAGCTCAAACCATACCGAATTCCCGAAGCTAGAAGAAAGGACATCGGTGAGGAAGTTAAAAGGATGTTGGAGCTAGATGTTATTGAGGAATCCAATAGTGACTGGTCTAGCCCCATTGTATTGGTCCCAAAACCGGATGGCACTTGGAGGTTTTGTAATGACTTCAGAAAGCTTAATGCGGTAACAAAGTTTGACACATACCCAATGCCCAGGGTAGACGAGCTTATAGACCGACTTGGCAAGGCCCGTTATCTGACCACTTTGGACTTGACCAAAGGATATTGGCAAATACCCCTGACTGGTAGTGCCAAAGAAAAGACTGCATTTGTGACCCCGGAGGGGTCGTTTCAATATAAGAAAATGCCTTTTGGGTTGCAAAATGCCCCTGCAACATTTCAGAGGGCTATGGACAGGACCCTAAGACCTCACCGACAGTATGCTGCAGCCTATCTGGACGACATAGTGGTGCATAGCACTGACTGGGAGTCTCACTTGCCCCGTGTCCAGGCTGTCCTGGATTCCCTCTTCAAGGAGGGGTTTACGGCAAATCCAAAAAAATGTGCCATTGGGCTAGAGGAAGCCAGGTATTTGGGCTACACTATTGGCCGGGGTGTCATAAAGCCCCAGGTGAATAAAATAGAAGCCATCCAGGAGTGGCCACGCCCTGCAAACAAGAAGCAGGTCAGGGCCTTTCTTGGCATTGCGGGGTACTATAGAAGATTTATCCCAAATTTCGCAACTATAGCTGCCCCACTGACAGACCTTACGAAAGGGAAAGCCTCCGTAATGGTGAAATGGTCTCCAGTAGCAGAAGAGTCTTTTCAAGTCCTGAAGAAGGCTCTTTGTGCACAGCCAATCCTATACTCCCCCGATTTCTCCAAAAACTTTTTGGTCCAGACAGATGCGTCTGATGTTGGTATCGGGGCAGTACTTTCACAGGTACACAATGGGGAAGAACACCCTGTGGTGTACTTAAGCAGAAAGCTCAATGACCATGAAAAGAAGTACGCAGTCATTGAAAAGGAGTGTCTGGCCATAAAGTGGGCCGTGGACGCGCTCAGGTACTACTTGTTGGGGCGCCAGTTTGAGTTAATAACTGACCATGCTCCCCTGAAATGGATGGCCCAAAAGAAGGAGACTAATAGGCGGGTGAACCGGTGGTTTTTGGCCCTACAAGATTACGCCTTTACGGTAAAACACAGGCCAGGTGTTGAGATGGGGAATGTAGATGCCCTCTCCCGTGTTAACTCCTGTTGGGCTACAGGTGTTCCAACCCTGGGGTTGAAACAAGGGGGGAGGATGTGTGACAGAGCATCCCAGAGAGAGCTTGGGAAAGTCCTGTTCGGGGTTTATACATCTCCCAGGCTCCTCTCATATACATTCAGGGATCTCTGAGCCAGGATCCACTTCAGGTGTTGGTTCTCTCCACCAGCTTAATTAAAAGCTCACCTGAGCAGACAGCCTTTGCTCAGCCTGGGAAACACAGACAACGTTGGTTTGTGAGAGCAAGAAGGTTGGTAAAACTTGTTACTCTGTGAATGTGGAAGCTGACAAGCGTTAGGCTTGTCCAGCCTGGTAGTGAGGGCCTGTACATACTGTGTAGTTAGAGCCGAGACACGGCTAGGCTTTTGTTTAGCTATTTTTTCTTCTGTTTGTTTTCACCACACTGTACAGCACCTGTCATTGACTTTGTATATAGCACCAATAAACCCCACTGTGTTTTCACTGATCCAATGGACTTGGTATCTGTGCCTGCTCATCCCAGGGAGCTTTTGTACCTACTACCTGCCCCCCAGGTTACACCACTTAACGACCGCCCCATGTACATATACGTCGGCAAAATGGCACGGACCGGCACAATTACGTACCTGTACGTGACTGCCTTCGTATGGGTGTGGGGTCCAATCGGACCCCCCTCCGGTACATGCAGCGGTCGATATCGGTTCGGGAGCGATCCGTGATGAGGGGGCGGCCATTGGTTTCTGGCCACCCCCTCGCGATCGCTCGCGGCGAATGAGATGCTTCCCCTGCCTGTGTAATGTAAACACAGGCAGGGGAAGTGATGTCATCTCTCCATGCTGCGCTCTATTCGTCCTGAGCGCCGAGGAGAGAAGACATCAGGTTAGTGCACCAACAGCCCACTGACACGTAGGTACACATAGGCACATATTTCACCCCCCAGTCACCCCCAGATCACCCCCCAGCCCCCATTCACAGTGTCACCGATTGCAGTGATCATTTATTTACTGATCACTGCAATCAGTGACATTTGTGATAGTAAAAGTGTCAGGGCAGTTAGTGTTAGGTCCCTTTTAGGTCCAGGGTAGCCCCCTAACCCCCCCTAGTAAAGGTTTAACCCTTTGATCGCCCCCCAGGTAACCCTTTCACCCCTATCACCACTGCCACTAAGCGATCGTTTTTCTTATCGCTGTATTAGTGTCAGTGGTGCCGCTAGGTAGCCAGTTATTTTTTTAGGTTCGCCGCCAGGTTTTTATAGCATCAGGTACCCCCATATATTACCTAATAAAGGTTTAACCCCTTGATCGCCCCCCAGGTAACCCTTTCACCCCCTATCACCAGTCACTACGCGATCGTTTTTCTGATCGCTGTATTAGTTATGCTGGTGCCGCTAGGTAGCCAGTTATTTTTTTAGGTTCGTTGCCAGGTTTTTATAGCATCAGGTACCCCCATATAAAACCTAATAAAGGTTTTAACCCCCTGATTGCCCCTAGAGTTAACCCTTTCACCAGTGATCACCGTATAAGTGTCACTGGTGACACTGGTTAGCCAGTTAGTTATTTCGTTATTTAGGTTCCCCGTCAGGTTTTTATATAGCGTCAGGTACCCCCATATATTACCTAATAAAGGTTTTAACCCCCTGATTGCCCCTAGTTAACCCTTTCACCAGTGATCACCGTATAAGTGTTACGGGTGACGCTGGTTAGTTAGTTTGCTTTTTATAGTGTCAGGGCACCCACCGTATATAACCCAATAAAGGTTTAACCCCCTGATCGCCCGGCGGGTGATATCAATTAGGTTTTAGCGTCAGTTAGGGTCTGCGTCGCCCCAGGCAGCGTCAGGTTAGTGTCAGTAGCGCTAACACCCACGCGCAAAGCATACACCTCCCTTAGTGGTATAGTATCTGAACAGATCAATATCTGATCTGATCAGATCTATACTAGCGTCCCCAGCAGTTTAGGGTTCCCAAAAATGCAGTGTTAGCGTGATCAGCCCAGATACCTGCTAGCACCTGCGTTTTGCCCCTCTGTCAAGCCTAGGCCGCCCAAGTGCAGTATCGATCGATCACTGTCACTTACAAAACACAACACACATAACTGCAGGGTTCGCAGAGACAGGCCTGATCCCTGCGATTCCAGTGCTGTAGGAGGTGATTTCACCACCACAGTTAAAAAAAAAGAGCATATATGCCGAAGCATGGGGGCAGCAGGGGCGGAGGAGCGATTTTGCTCCTAATGCCGTGTACATACAGTCGAAATTCCGACGGAGGCTTGCCCGTGGAAAAGTCCCCATGCTTCGGCATATATAAATGGTGCATGAATGCCCATCATTAGAAGTGGGTAAATGAAGGGAGGTATTCTAATGGTGGGCATACCCACCGATAAATCTCTTCTTTTCGTTCAGCCGACAGGCTGCATGAAAAAAAAATTACAATACATGTCCAACAAGGACCAGCAACGTACTGGTATGTTGCTGGACTTTGAATGGTTATACCAGAATGATGCCTGCGGGTTTAGGTATCATCTTAGTATCATTCTTTTCAGCCAGTGGCCGGCTTTCATTTAAAAGCAATCATAGCAGCTAATTAGCCTCTGGACTGCTTCTACAAGCAGTGGGAGGGAATGTCCCCCCCCCCGGATATAAAAAGCGCTATTGGAAAATTGGGAAAGCATTTTATCACACCGATCTTGGTGTGGTCAGATGCTTTGAGGGCAGAGAAAAGATCTAGGTTGTTTTTTTTTTTAAAAGAGTACCTGTAACTACCTATTGCTATCATAGGGGATTTTTACATTCCCTGAGATAACAATAAAAATTATAAAAAAAAAAATGGAAGGAACAGTTTAAAAATAAAATAAAAAAAGCAAAATAAATAATAAAAAAAAGCAAAAAGGCACCCCTGTCCCGCCCTGCTCTTGCGCAAGGGCGTACGCAAGCGTCGGTCTGGCGTCATATGTAAACAGCAATTGCACCATGCATGTGAGGTATCACCACGAAGGTCAGATTGAGGGCAGTAATTTTAGCAGTAGACCTTCTCTGTAAATCTAATGTGGTAACCTGTAAAGGCCTTTAAATGCTTTTAAAAATGTATGTAGTTTGTCGCCACTGCGCGTTTGTGTGAAATTTTAAAGCATGTCTTGTTTGGTATCCATGTACTCGGCCTAAGATCATCTTTTTTATTTCATCAAACATTTGGGCAATATAGTGTGTTTTAGTGCCATAAAATTTAAAAAGTGTATTTTTTCCCCAAAAAATGCATTTGAAAAATCGCTGCGCAAATACTGTGTGGAAAAAAAAAACGCAACACCCACCATTTTAATCTGTAAAAAAAATATAATGTTTGGGGGTTCAACGTAATTTTCTTGCAAAAAAAAAATATGTTTTCATGTAAACAAAAAGTGCCAGAAAGGGCTTTGTCTTCAAGTGGTTAGAAGAGTGGATGATGTGTGACATAAGCTTCCTAATGTTGTGCATAAAATGCCAGGACAGTTCAAAACCCCCCTAAATGACCCCATTTTGGAAAGTAGACACCCCAAGCTATTTGCTAAAGGCATGTCGAGTCCATGGAATATTTTATATTTTGACACAAGTTACGGGAAAAAGACAATTTTTTTTTTTGCACAAAGTTGTCACTAAATGATATATTGCTCAAACATGCCATGGGCATATGTGGAATTACACCCCAAAATACATTCTGTTGCTTCTCCTGAGTACGGGAATACTACATATGTGAGACTTTTTGGGAGCCTAGCCGCGTATGGGACCCCAAAAACCAAGCACCGCCTTCAGGCTTTCTAAGGGTGTAAATTTTTGATTTCATTCCTCACTGCCTATCACAGTTTCGGAGGCCATGGAATGCCCAGATGGCACAAAACCCCCCCAAATGACCCCATTTTGGAAAGTAGACACCCCAAGCTATTTGCTGAGAGGTATGGTGAGTATTTTGCAGATCTCGCTTTTTGTCACAAAGTTTTGAAAATTGAAAAAATAAATAAAAATTATTTCCTTTTCTTTAAAAAAATGAGAGCAGTAAAATACTCACCATGCCTCTCAGCAAATAGCTTGGGGTGTCTACTTTCCAAAATGGGGTCATTTGGGGGGGTTTTGTGCTATTTTGGCATTTTATGGCCTTCGAAACAGTGATAGGTAGTGAGGAGTGAAATCAAAAATTTGCGCCCTTAGAAAGCCTGAAGGCGGTGCTTGGTTTTCAGGGTCCCGTACTCGGCTAGGCTCCCAAAAAGTCCCACACATGTGGTATCCCAGTACTCAGGAGAAGAAGCAAAATGTATTTTGGGGTGCAATTCCACATATAACCATGGCATGTGTGAGCAATATATCATTTAGTGACAACTTTTAGTAATTTATTTATTTTTTGTCATTATTCAATCACTTGGGACAAAAAAAAAAAATATTCAATGGGTTCAACATGCCTCTCAGCAATTTCCTTGGGGTGTCTACTTTCCAAAATGGGGTCATTTGGGGGGGGGGTTTGTACTGCCCTGCCATTTTAGCACCTCAAGAAATGAGATAGGCAGTCATAAATTAAAAGCTGTGTAAATTCCAGAAAATGTAACCTAGTTTGTAGACGCTATAACTTTTGCGCAAACCAATAAATATACGCTTATTGACATTTTTTTTACTAAAGACATGTGGCTGAATACATTTTGTCCTAAATGTATGACTAAAATTGAGTTTATTCGATTTTTCTTATAACAAAAAGTAGAAAATATCATTTTTTTTTCAAAAATTTCGGTATTTTTCAGTTTAAATCGCAAAAAAAAATTGCAGAGGCAATCAAATACCATTAAAAGAAAGCTCTATTTGTGGGAAGAAAAGGACGCAAATTTCGTTTGGGTGCAACATTGCATGTCCGCACAATTTCCAGTTAAAGCAGCGCAGTGCCAAATTGTAAAAACACCTCTGGTCTTTATGCTGCGTATTGGTCCGGGGCTTAAGTGGTTAAAAGTTTCCCTAACCAGAAGGACCAAGCCAAATAAAAGAAAGTTTATTGGATATCATTGAATGTCTACTGAAGCCTGAGGTGTCCTGCCTTAATGGAATTAGGTTGTCCCTTAGCGAATATTCAAATGTGACTTATGGTTGAATTAAATCTTTCCACGGCTAACTTTCCTTATTGCTGATCATAAGATGAATGCAAAAAAGGCAGGAAAATATTTTATGGGTTTCATGGCATAGCACCTCATGACAGGCAAGAATAATGTTAATCCATTAAAAAATAGTTCTGGGACATGTAACAATTTCAGAGTGCAGCAATACACTTCTGTCTCTAGGATGATAACTACACTTTGCAGAGTTGATCTGATATTATTTGGCAAGTCTCCGCTGAACTATAAATATAAAAACCCCTGGAGTTGAGGAGCCAAAGATACCTGTCAATTTAATTCGCAGCAAGTGAACAACACTTGTAAATGCCCCACCATTTATAGCCTCAATATTTTAAATTTCCCAACATAACATTTTTTGACATGCAGAATAATAACATTCAGAATCATTAGAATAAACAAAACTTTTATGTCTGAAGTGGCGAATAACTGAAGAATAGCTGTGAGCTAGCCTGGGTAATAAAACGATCACATATAATCTTAGCATATCATTTTTATTTATTTTTATTGCAGTTTGGTGCAGTGTAAATCCAAAGGGGAAAAGAAATCAAACATAACTTAGTGTCCTTTATGTATTTTTTAGTATGTCGTTACTAAGAAGGTTAAAGTCTGTAGCCATTATGTTGAGAAGGAAAGGGGAAAGATTTCTGTAAAGGCAGATGGAGAATCTTGTTATAGCATAAAAAAATCAGTTTAATCCTCACTTCTCAATTCACTGAAATAAATATTCACAAAAAGTTCCTCTCTAGAAGTCTCCTGATGCTCACGATACACACGATTGTTTTTAATATCATTTTCAAAAACGACGTTTTTCTCGACGTGATTTTTCTTGTTTCCTCTGAAGCCTGTCTTGCATACACACGTTCATTAAAAAAAATGCTCGAGCAAATCGCAGTGACGTTCAGTTCGAATGGCGCCACCCCTCATGTTAGTAAAGTTTGTTGAGCGACGATTCGCGCTTTTCAGCCTCGTGCTTTTCAGTCCGTTACAGCGTGACGAATGTGCTATCTCCATTATGAACGCTAGTTTTTCCAGAACGAGCGCTCCCGTCTCATACTTGATTCTGAGCATGCACGTTTTTTTCCCCTCGTAAAAGCATACACACTACCGTTTTTCACGTCGTTAAAAAAACCGACGTGAAAAAATAGAGCAAGTTCTCATTTTTTTTAGGCCATTTTTCACATCGTTAAAAATGCTCTGGAGCATACACACGATCGTTTTTAATGCCCAGTTTAAAAAATGGCATTTTTAACGACGTGAAAAACGATCGTGTGTACGCGGCATGAGCCATTTTGCTCTCTGTCAACTACAAGTAGTTCTTGATAAGAAGCTTTTTGCAACAAATTTTTAGACTGTTGAATACAGTTTAGCGGGACAATATTCATGATTGCATGTGCTTTAAAAACCACTACATACCTAAAAAATTCATGCGGCGTAAGAGAAAATCTGATTACTCAAAAATCTGCAAAGGAAAAGGATCCCTACTGTAGAGCTTTCCCTATCACTGGGGTTTTGTATTGTGAAAAGGTACAAAGTATAGTAAGTTTATTTTAAGTATGTGTCCAAACAGTAAAATCTCATATAAGTTGTAACATGTTAATGTGGTTTCAAAACTCATTTTCAATATTTTACAATTTGCATCCTTCAATAATATTATTAGTAGTGGTAGTAGTAATATTACTAGTATTTTTATATTCATATTGGCATTATTGTATTTACAAACAGTCCCTGGGTTACAAACAAGGTTCTGTAGGTTTGTTCTTAAGTTAAATGTGTATGTAAGTCGGAAAATGTAATTTTTTTAAGTGTAACTCCAGTCAAAAAAATATTTTTTATATTTTTTGGATAGCATAGGGAAGGGTTAACACTCCTGTAATGTTTGTTTTGCTCTCTGTGTCCCTTTCAGAAGATTTCACCTCACTTTCTGTACCTGTGACAATTGGATTTAGAAAATTTTGGGTTGTTGTAAAAACAAGGATTGGTGATAAAGCATCAGTGGAGACACCTTTTTCCATATTAACACTTACAGGAGTGAATTTCCCTTCCTAGGGGTAGATTTCCTCTCACTTCCTGTTAGCTCCCTCCGTTTGTAAGTATGAGTCGTATGTAAGTCAGATGTTTGTAACTCAGGGACTGCCTGTATTATTATTATAATTATACAGAAATTAAAGTGATAAAGGTAAAAATGAAAAAAATTAAAAAAAAGAACAAACGTGTCCATACTTACCTGCTCAATGGAATTGCACAGAGCAGCTGCAAACCTCCTCTTCTCAGGTCCCCCGCTGGCGCTCCAGATCCCTCCTCTCTGTCCAGTGCCCCCGTGGGAAGCCGCTTCCCATAGGGGAACCCATGCATGCTTACTCCAGAGCCCTGCTGCTGTGTCCATTGACACAAATAGCAGGACTCGGCCCCGCCCCCCGCTCTCTCGTCACTAGCTTTTAATTGACAGCAGTGGGAGCCAATGGCTCCTGGTGCCCCAGCAAAACCAACGAGACTCAGAAGTCAGGGGAGAGAAGAGCTGCTGACTTGCACAGTGCTGGATGTGGGGGAATGTAGGGGGGATGCTGATGCCTAAACATTTTTTACCTTAATGCAAGGAATGCATTAAGGTAAAAAAATGTTTAGGCTTTAGAACCACTTGAAACAATGACAACAGTTTGCGCAGTACTTTTAAAATAATACCTGGTAATCCTGTCATGAAGTTTCCTGTTCAGGTACTGGCAGATAAAAAAAGACAACACTCTGTACAGGCTGTCCCCGGGTTACAAACATCCAACTTACAAACGACTCCTACTTACAAACGGAGAGAGACAACAGGAAGTGAGAGGAAATCTCCCCCTAGGAAGGGAAATTCTCTCCTGTAAAGCCTCGTACACACGGCCGAAAATCTCGTCAAGAAAAAACACGTTGTTTTTCTTGACGAGATTCTTGGACAATAAACTTGTCCCGGCCGAGTGAACCCGCGGTTCTTTCAATGGAGCGAACGCGGTGACGTCATCGACACATTCAATGCCGTCGCCGCCATCTTGCTACACCCTATCTATGCCTAGGAAGCTACCGCGCATGCGTCGAAGTCATTTCGAACATGCGCGGGCTTCCCGGCGGACAGGTAAGTGTACACACACACACAATTTTCTCGTCGAGAAACAGGCTGACGAGAATCTCGACGAGAAAATAGAGAGCAGGTTCTCTATATTTCTCGTCGAGATTCTTGTCGGTTTTCTCGACGAGAAACCATACACACGAACGAATTTCTTGGCAAGAAAACTCTCTCGGCAGTTTTCTTGTCGTTTCTTGCCGAGAAACTCGTTCGTGTGTACGAGGCATCAGAGTTATCATGATGAAAGGGTGTCTCTACTGAAGCTTTATTACCAATCCTGGTTTCCACAACAACCCACATTTTTCAAAATCTGATTGTCATAGGGAGAGAATGTGAGGTGAAATTTTCTGAACAGGGACACAGACAGCAAAACAAATGTTACAGGGGTGTTAACCCTTCCCTATGCTATCAAAAAAACGTAAAAATGATTGTTTTGGCTGGAGCTACACTTAAAAAATTTACCTGTTCCAAATTACAAACAAAATCAACTTAAGAAAAACCTACAAACCCAATCTTGTTTGTAACCCGGGGACCGCCTGTATTGTCACTCTGTCAGACAGCCTTCTGATGGATACTACATGGGGGGCATTTAAACACACATTACGCAGTCATGGTCTGGATACCTGCCCTGAGAAATGTCATGTTGCCATCACTGGAGTGCATGTAGACACAATGCAACAAAGCATAAAAAAGGTAAAAAACAAACAAAAAATATACCTTATTTTGTTTGTGGCACCCATTATAAATGCTAATTGATTGCTATGGCTTTCCATTAGCACAAAGGGCCTGGTATTCTTTAAAGTATATGTGAACCCACACCTTGTAAAACAACCCAATAAGTTAAAAATATCTTCTGTTCCCAGATGCATAAGGAGCTGAGAGAAAGGGGAAGAGAAACAGCAGGACATTACACTTTCCACTGATTGGGTGTGTGGGGCCAATTCGAACCATTGGAATTCTGAGCACAGCTAGAAAACTGACCATGCTGTGCTTTCATGACTAGTGTGGCCAGTTTAAATTGGAGCTTAGAGAGATTGGCAGGAACACCAGCTATTTAACACAAAGGAAGCATTACAGAGAGATCAGAATACCTTCTCATACAAGTACATGGTACAGCAGGCACATATCAGGAATATGAAATGTATAATATTCTTTAAATCTGCTCTTTTCAGTGCTTTAGCACATACCCTTGCCATTGCTTGACTGGTCAAGATCATATGATGTCACACATTCAGGAGTGGCTTAGGGTGAAGAGTGGCAGAATGGTGCTTAGGTTCTTCTACATGACCCAAAGAATATTCTCCTCCTAGGTTGCTTTTTTCCTTTCTTAATCACATGCCAGTTAAAGTGGTTGTAAACCCTTAAAAATAAAAAAAATAAAAAATAAAAACCTGCAAGACAAAGGCATAATGAGCTAGTATGCATAGCATACTAGCTCATTATGTATTTCTTACCTTAGATCAAAGCCCCCGCAGCCATCCTCAACCCCCCTCCGGCCATGGACATCTCTCCCGGAGCTTGCTTCCGGGTATCGCGGCTCCGGCGCTGTGATTGACCGGAGCCGCGATGACATCACATTGTGCGCGCGGGAGCCGCCGGTAATGTGCTTCAGTGCACATTTGCCGATCACTTCGGCACATGCAGACACAGGGGGATATCTCCTGAACCGCGCAGGTTCAGGAGATATTCAGGCTAGCTACAGGTAAGCCTTAATATAGGTTTACCTGTAGCATAAAGTAAGAAAAATGGGTTTACAACCACTTTGAACAAATGATTTTCAATATTTAATTAGGAGATGTTCAGGAGCAGTGTATTTTCTACTTTATAGAGTAGACCATAGAGAGTATGCCTGTTATGCACACCAAGATCAGCCGCCAGCAATCTTTTGGCTGGAACTCCATCAACTGGCAATCAGGGAAGTAGTTTTTGTGTATTTCAGTTTTTATTAGTGATGCTTATGCTTATTCTTTTTAATTGTTTATAGAATAGAAGCTAATTGTATAGCACAGAGTTTGACATCTCCACTTTAAAAGAGGGAGTCACAAATTAAAGGAGTTGTAAAGGCAGAAGGTTTTTTATTTTATGTAAAAAGCCTTCTGTGTGTAGTAAGCAGCCCCAGCCCCCAGTGGTGATTAAATACCACCAAAATACCACCAGAAAGGGGGTAAAAAGTGTCCAGTATTGAAGTGATTAAGCACAACACTGTGTACATAAAAGAGTCCATACAAAAACAACTGGTAACAAGTATCCACATGACCAGATGTCTGTGCACCTCTTAGATATTATGCGCTTAGAAATAAAAAAAACTTTCTAAAATGTAGCAGCTAACACTGTAGGTCTACAATTTTTATGGTCCATAAAGGGTATATAGCTATGAGGACTGAAGTGATTAAAAAATTCTACACCTATGCTCCCTCCTGTGACCTTAAACAAGACAAAAAGGCTTTAACTATTGTAGTTACTGTCTATTTGTCTTTTCATAAATTTATTTTATTTTTTGTTTATCCACTGTGTCATTGCCTATAAAGTCCGACCATTGGCTGCTCTCCCCGAGCAACCCTCCATGTTTTTCCTAGCCTATCCAACAATCATATGATGTTTTTAAGAGCATTAGTTCTACACCTTTTTATATGTAATTGTTTTGTAATAAAATAGTTTGTATGTGAATTTAATGTGGTTTAGTCCTTCTCTGGTAGTGTTTGTATTTTTGTAGCTTTGGCTGTTTGTATTTTACCTTATGCACAAAAAAAAACTGTCTAGCAATACACATCAAACTGAGCATGTGCAGACTCACTCCACAAACTCTGTCTTATCCGGACATGTTTTGGGGACAATGTAAGAAGAGGAGGATCTGTGCATACAGGATCAAACAGCCTTTTTTCGCAATGCAGAGAATTAACCCCTTAGGTTCTACAGTGAGTATAACAAGCATGCTTTACTGCATATACAGACTGCTTTTACTGTTGTGGGTTTAGTAACACTTTAATGAACTCAGATAAGCAGATACCAGACAGATCTGTTGTTTTCTGCTTGCAACAGTTTCAGATGGAAGGTTTGTCATTGTAAAAAAGTGCACCAAAAAGTTTCGATTGGCATTGGTTTGACTCTGAACCCTTGGTTTTTTACCCTGGTTCTAAGGTGTGTCCCTATTTTGTGGATAGCTGCCGAAATGGAGCTTGTGTACCCAATAATAATTTGATTGTCCCAATTGAATTCTGTATCCAACGCTTCACATTTTGTGTGACAGTCTTTGTGTACATAGATCTAAATGTTTTACAAACTTAAATATTTTAAATGCCAGTTTCCAGCCTTAATAGGCATATGGTAATAAAACATGGCTTCTTTTCTACTCTGACAAGACAAAACTTGTTATAAAAGAGCCTGGTTAAACAAAGATAAGCCAGTTTGGAGACTTTGTAACATGGGAGAAGTAAAGATTAAAGGGAATGAGATAATAACCTCCAGGGGCAGAGGAGAAAACAGATTCCATTATCTATGTAGAGAGAAGAAACACTTAAAGATGGATGACCTAAAAACTTTACTCTTAAATGGTCTAAATAAAGGTGATGACACAGCAATTCTATCAAAGGGTGACCTGACAACAGCACAGAACCAGGCAAAATGTTTGATTAATGATCTCACTGTCCTCAGAACATAGTTATTAGAAAAAAATTGCCTATTTTAAAAGATATATGAATGCAATTGATTAAATGTAAATAGCATTATGTATTAGTTATTGTTTCCAAACCTATGCATCTACATGATGCGCCTGCATGTACATAGGTGCAGCAATATACATTCATTATGTATTAATGCAGGGTACACTAACTCTCCCTAAGACCATAAATTAAAGGATTAGTTCGCCCATCCTGCACATTTCCAGACCCCCCCCCCCCCCCCCCCATGCATACAGCATCCCTAAGTCATTGCATACCACTGCTCAGCTTTTTAAAAGGGGGTTACTTTCCCACTCTATTACCATAGGTTGTGCTCAAATTTCCTAGGTAGCTGAACCCCTTCATCCTGCCTGAAGTGTGGCTCTAGCAGGCATTCTGCAAGCTCTCTCCCCTTCTAACAGCAGCGACTGAGCTTAGCATTGTGTGACAGCTGCTAGAAAGAGAAAGAGTACACTGCACATGCGTGCAGTTTTAATAAGCCAGATAACCTGCTGGAGGTGCACTTCTAATCTCTGGCCGATCCTGCTGGTTAGGTAGATGGAAAAGTTTGGCTACCTAGAAGTTTCTGCAGACAGGCTTCACATGTCCAATTGAAAAGTAATAGAAAAGGAGCACCTTTTTAAAAAGTTGAGCATTGGTAGATAAGTTGCTGGAGTAAATGGGGAGGTTTTTTGAAAATGTGAAGGAAAGGTGAACTACCCCTTTTATGATTTACATATTCATGGGCCAGATGTACCCCTCAAACCTTTTCTCCTCCTCTAGAGCATGTCCCATTATTTATTTATTTTCCATTAGCAAGAAAAAAAGCTTTTATCACTATGACATCATCATCATCAGGCTTGTAAAAAAAATTCAGGCCAGCTGCTTATATGGGTGCTCAACCTGTGGTCCTCCAGCTTTTGTGGAACTACAAGTCCCATGAGGCATTGCAAGGCTGACTGTTACAAGCAAGACTCCTAAAAGGCAGAGGCATGATGGGACTTGTAGTTTCACAACAGCTAGAGGGCTGCAGGTTGACCACCCATGTAGGAGGTCAGTTCCTAATGACATGGCATGCCCCCAGGGTGACATCTTTTAAAAGCTCTTTCTCTATAGACCATGTCTGAGTAGGCTTTGAAAGTCAAGGCAACAGCATTGTTTTGTTGGGAAGAAATAAATGCTATGCTTGTGGAGCACTCAGGTCTGACAACACTGCTTTGGATTTCAGAATAGCAGATGTACTCTCAGTTCAGGTCGAAAGTTATGAGCACATTGGATTTATGACAGATCAACAGGTAACATTCTGTATTTGAAGTGTTTTTAACCACTTAACGACCGCTCACTGTATATGTACGTCGGCAGAATGGCACCGACAGGCACAATCACGTGCAGTGTACGTGATTGCCTTTGTACAGTTGGGGGGTCCGAAACCAGGACACATAGGCACACAAATCGCCCCCCCCAGACACCCCCAGATCACCCCCCAGCCCCCAGTCACAGTGTCACATTGCAGTGACCATTTATTTACTGATCACTGCAATCAGTGACATTTGTGACTGTAAAAGGGTCACTAAAGTTAGTTTTAGGTCCAGTGTAGCCCCCTAACCCCCCCCTAGTAGTGATGAGCCGAACACCCCCGGGTTCGGTTCGCACCAGAACCCGCGAACGGACCGAAAGTTCGTACGAACATTAGAACCCTATTAAATACAATGGATGCGAACGTTCGAATTCTAAAGTGCTAATTATAACAACTATTATGCATGTTATTGTCCTAAAAAGGGTTTGGGAACCCGGGTTCTGCACCAGGGGACATGTATCAATGCAAAAAGAAGTTTTAAAAACGGTCGTTTTTCGGGAGCAGTCATTTTAATGATGCATAAAGTGAAAAAAAAAAAGTCAAATATTCCTTTAAATATCGTACCTGGGGGGTGTCTAAAGTATGCCTGTGAAGTGCCACGTGTTTCCCGTGTTTAGAACTGTCCCTGCACAAAATGACACTTCTAAAGGAAAAAAAAGCCATTTAAAACTGCTTGCGGCTTTAATGTAATGTCTGGTCCCGGTAATATGGATGAAAATCTTTAAGAAAAATGGCATAGCTACCCCATGACCCCCCCCCCCCCTACCCCAGCCCATTACCAGCCCCTTTGGGTCTTGTATGGATATTAAGGGGAACCCTGCACATAAAATAAAAAAGGCCCTATATACTCTGAACAGCCGTATACAGGCGGTGCATACAAGACAGGGACTGTAGGTTTGTTCTTATGTAGAATCTGTTTGTAATTTTGAACAGGTACATTGTTTAAGTGTAGCTCCAGCCCAAAAATCTATTTTTAAACTTTTTGGAAAACATAGGTAAGGGTTATCACCCCTGTAACATTTGTTTTGCTGTCTGTGCCCCTGTTCAGAACATTTCACCTCACTTTCCGTCCCAATGACAACTGTTTTTGAAATGTGGTGTTTTTCTTGAAACAAGGATTGGTGATAAAGCATCAGTACAGAGGAGACACCTTTCTCCCATATTAATTCTTACAGGAGAGAATTTTCCTTCCTGGGGTAGATTTCCTCTCACTTCCTGTTGTCTTCTTGCGTTTGCAAGTAGGAGTCGTTTGTAAGTTGGATGTTTGAAAGTAGGGACCTGCCGTATATACTCTGCAGAAATAGGCCCCTTAGTTGTTGGTGTTGGCACAACACTGTAAGCACTCACAGTTACTCTTGGTTGGTGCTGGAACGCCCTGCTGTCAACTATTATATCAGGAATTGTAATTGCATGCCCCTGTTGAACAGGGGCTGAAAAATTGGGCCTTTCGTGGTGGTGGTGGTGGTGGTGGTGTTGCCACAACACTGTAAGCCCTCAGAGTTACTCTTGGTGGGTGCAGGAATGGGCCCTGCTGTGAATTATTAGATCAAGAATTGTAATTACATGCCCCTGTTGAACAGGGGCTGAAAAATTGGGCCTTTCGTGGTGGTGGTGGTGGTGTTGCCACAACACTGTAAGCCCTCAGAGTTACTCTTGGTGGGTGCAGGAATGGGCCCTGCTGTGAATTATTAGATCAAGAATTGTAATTACATGCCCCTTTTGAACAGGGGCTGAAAAATTGGGCCTTTCGTGGTGGTGGTGGTGGTGGCATTGCCACAACACTGTAAGCCCTCAGAGTTACTCTTGGTGGGTGCAGCAATGGGCCCTGCTGTGAATTATTAGATCAAGAATTGTAATTACATGCCCCTGTTGAACAGGGGCTGAAAAATTGGGCCTTAGGCACTGGTGGCACAACACTGCAACCCCTCACAGATACTGTACTTGGAGCACAGCAATGAGCCCTGTTGCAAAGTATTGCTTCAAAAATTGTAATTACACGCCCCTGTTAAACAGGGGCTGAAAAATTGGGCGTTAGGCACTGGTGGCGGCACCCATAAACAAAAATGATCTTCCAAGCTATCATCATCAATCGTATCATTGAGGACTCGGAGGAGGAGGATAGCCAGTCAACATAACAGCACAGGCACTCAGCATCAGCATCAGTCTTGAAGGGATGTGACATGTTAAAATCAATTAGTCTGTTATATCAGCATCAGGTGTGTGGTAGCTGGTGGTGATCCAAGACTGGTTCATCTTGATGAAAGTCAGTCGATCAACCGAGTCGGTGGACAGGCGCACCCTGTGATCCGTGGCAAATCCTCCAGCAGCACTGAATGTGCGTTCCGAAAGAACGCTGGATGCAGGACAGGCCAGTAGCTCAATTGCATACTGTGCAAGCTCTGGCCAGTGATCCATCCTCAAGACCCAGTAAGCCAGAGGATTTTCGGTGGGGAAGGTGTCCAAGTCTGACCTTGCCCCTAGATATTCCTGCACCATGTTTATCAGACGCTGGCGATGGTTGCTGGAACCGATCATACTTTGGGGCTGCAGACTAAAGAATTGTCTGAACGCATCGGTCAGACGGCCACCTTCCCCACCGCTCCTTCTTTGACTGGCCGAAGCCTCAGCAACTCGTTGTCCAGGACCAGGAGTTTGTAACCTCCCAGTCTCTGGGAACGCGTTGCACAGACCTTTCTGCAAGGCCTCCCGGAGTTGTCTCATCCTCTGCTCCCTCTGCGACGGTAACATAAGGTCCGCAACCTTACCCTTGTACCGTGGATCAAGGAGAGTGGCCAGCCAGTGATGGTCCCTCTCCTTGATCCGAAGAATACGAGGATCCTTCCGCAGACTTTGCAGGATCAGGGAGGCCATGCAGCGTAGGTTAGCTGAGGCATTCGGTCCGGAATCCTCTGGGTCACTAAGGACGACATGATCCGCAGCCACCTCCTCCCAGCCACGTACAAGTCCACGGGTTTCTTGGAACTGTAAATCATCCCTAAAAGACTGCTGCTGTTGATGCTGCTGAGTGCCAGGCTCCACCTCCATGCTGACACAATCCTCCTCCTCCTCCTCCTCGTCCTCTTCCTGTGCGATGGGTGGGACAGAAGGAACACTGTCTGGGTAAAGGGGGCCTTGAGAGGCAAGGAAGTCCTCCTCTTCCTGCCTCTGTTCTGCCTCAAGTGCCCTGTCCATTATTCCACGTAGCGTGTGCTCCAACAGGTGGACAAGAGGTACAGAGTCACTGATGCATGCACTGTCACTGCTCACCATCCTCGTGGCCTCCTCAAATGGTGCCAGGACAGTGCATGCATCCCTGATCATGCCCCACTGGCGTGGAGAAAAAAAAACAAGCTCCCCTGACCCTGTCCTGGTGCCGTAGTCGCACAGGTACTCATTGATGGCCCTCTGCTGCGTGTGCAGCCGCTGCAGCATGGCCAACGTTGAGTTCCACCTGGTGGGCATGTCACATATAAGGCGGTTCTTGGGCAGGCTCAACTCCTTTTGCAGCTCAGCCAGGCGAGCACTGGCATTATAAGATCTGCGGAAATGCACACAGACTTTCCTGGCCTGCCTCAGGACATCCTGTAAGCCCGGGTACCTGCCCAAGAACCGCTGCACCACCAGGTTAAGGACGTGAGCCACGCAGGGCACATGGGTCAGTTGTCCCTGTCGGAGGGCGGAGAGGAGGTTGGTGCCATGGTCGCAAACCACCATTCCTGGCTTAAGCTGGCATGGCATCAACCACCTCTCGGCCTGGCCCTGCAGAGCAGACAGGACCTCTGCCCCAGTGTGGCTTCTGTCCCCCAAACACACCAGCACAAGCACGGCATGGCATCTTTTTGCCTGCGTACTTGCGTAGCCCCTTGAACGCCTACGGAGCACCGCTGGTTCAGAGGACAAAGCACAGGAAGAGGCCATGGAGGAAGAAGAGGAGGGGGTGGAGGAGAGAGGTGTGTCACAACCAGTAGTAGCATTTTGGAGGCGTGGCGGTGGAACAACCTCCAACACTACTGCACCTTGTCCTGCATCCTTCCCAGCTGCCAAAAGAGTGACCCAATGGGCCGTGAAAGAAAGGTAACGTCCCTGTCCATGCCTGCTGGACCATGAGTCAGCGGTAATATGCACCTTACCGCTGACCGCCCTGTCCAGCGAGGCCAAGACATTGCCTTCCACATGCCGGTAGAGAGCCGGAATAGCCTTCCGTGAGAAAAAGTGGCGTTTGGGAACCTGCCACTGAGGAACCGCACATTGCACAAACTCACGGAAGGGGGCCGAGTCTACCAACTGAAAAGGCAGCAGTTGAAGCGCTAGCAATTTAGCCAAGCTAGCATTCAACCGCTGGGCATGTGGATGGCTGGGAGTGAACTTCTTTCGACGGTCCAGCAGCTGGGGCAGGGAAATTTGCCTGCTAGAATCGGACGTCGGTGTACTGCTAGCAGAGTGGCCGCAAGTACTTGGCTGTGACACACCTAAATCTACACCTTCATTCCTCTCAGTGCATGTTTCAGAGAGGACTGAAGTTATAGTGGGGTTGGAGATCCCAGCTGATGCGGTGCAAGGAGAGGTCCGCTTTGTTCTTTGGTGTGGGTCTTTGAGGTAGGCTTGCCAACGAGCTGCATGGCAGGTCAACATATGTCTGGTCAGGCATGTGGTACCCAAGCGGCTGATGTTTTGGCCACGCGATATACGCTTGAGACATATGTTGCAAACAGCAGCTGTGCGATCTGATGCACTAGCCTCAAAAAAGGCCCACACCAAAGAACTTTTTGAATGACGGGCAGAGGCAGCGCCCTGCACAGGCGGAGCTCTGCGGTGTGATTCCGTCGGTGTACTGCCCTTACGCTGGCCACCAAAGGGCATCCTGCCTCGTTGGAGATGTGCCTCCTCCTCATCCTCCTCCTCCTCCTCTCTCCTATTAGGCACCCACGTGGAGTCAGTGACCTCATCATCCCCTCCCTCCTCATCACTGGAGCCAATCTGGCAGTATGCTGCAGCTGCTGGAACATGACTGCCAGATTGGTGTCCTTCTTGAGCATCCCCTCTGTCTGCTCTCATGCTACTGCCTTCCTCTAGCTGGGTTTCATCATCAGACCCTTCGAAACGCTGGGCATCCTCCTGGAGCATGTACCCAACACTGTGCTCAAACAGTTCGGGGGACTCCTCAGGAGGAGGACATGGTGGGTCTAGGGAAGGAGTGACTGATGATGAGTCTGACATTGATACCAGGGAAGAGGACGCTTTGGCAGCTGCTTTGCCAGTACCCTGAGCCTGGGTGAGAGAGGATGAGGAGGAGGAGGAGGGCTTGGTCATCCACTCTACCAAGTCTTCGGCATGATGTGGCTCAACATGTCCAGCTGCCGAAAAGGACAAGCGTGTCCCATGGCCATGTGCTGATGACAATGCACCGCGTCCACGACCAGCACTGTTGCCCCCAGACACAGAGCCTGCTTGCCCTCTTTTATTGCCTCCTGACTGTCTGCCTCTCCTTGTTTGCCTTCCAGACATTCTAATGGATGGCCTGCAGGGAGATGGGAAAAAAAAGCAATAAGGGCTACCTTCAGGTGTCCTTCTCTGTCCCTTTACTTAAGGATTTCTAAATATGGTTGAGGATGATTGCTTTCGCACAGAATAGCACAATGACAATTTCCCTGACTGTCCAACAAACAAGGATTTCAAAGATGGTTGATGAGGAATGCTTTAGCACAGTATAGCACAATGAGAATTTCCCTCACTGTCCTTCCCTGTCCCTACAAACAAGGTTTAGCACAGTAAAACACACTGACACTCTCCCTACCTATAGTTTTCTGTCCCTATAAAATTTTTATTTTTTAAAGATGGTTGATGAGGAATGCTTTAGCACAGTATTGCACAATGAGAATTTCCCTCACTGTCCTTCCCTGTCCCTACAAACAAGGTTTAGCACAGTAAAACACACTGACACTCTCCCTACCTATAGTTTTCTGTCCCTATAAAAAATGTTTTTTTAAAGATGGTTGATGAGGAATGCTTTAGCACAGTATAGCACAATGAGAATTTCCCTCACTGTCCTTCCCTGTCCCTACAAACAAGGTTTAGCACAGTAAAACACACTGACACTCTCCCTACCTATAGTTTTCTGTCCCTATAAAAAATGTTTTTTTAAAGATGGTTGATGAGGAATGCTTTAGCACAGTATAGCACAATGAGAATTTCCCTCACTGTCCTTCCCTGTCCCTACAAACAAGGTTTAGCACAGTAAAACACACTGACACTCTCCCTACCTATAGTTTTCTGTCCCTATAATTTTTTTTTTTTAAAGATGGTTGATGAGGAATGCTTTAGCACAGTATAGCACAATGAGAATTTCCCTCACTGTCCTTCCCTGTCCCTACAAACAAGGTTTAGCACAGTAAAACACACTGACACTCTCCCTACCTATAGTTTTCTGTCCCTATAAAAAATTGTTTTTTAAAGATGGTTGATGAGGAATGCTTTAGCACAGTATAGAACAATGAGAATTTCCCTCACTGTCCTTCCCTGTCCCTACAAACAAGGTTTAGCACAGTAAAACACACTGACACTCTCCCTACCTATAGTTTTCTGTCCCTATAAAATTTTTTTTTTTTAAAGATGGTTGATGAGGAATGCTTTAGCACAGTATAGCACAATGAGAATTTCCCTCACTGTCCTTCCCTGTCCCTACAAACAAGGTTTAGCACAGTAAAACACACTGACACTCTCCCTACCTATAGTTTTCTGTCCCTATAATTTTTTTTTTTTAAAGATGGTTGATGAGGAATGCTTTAGCACAGTATAGCACAATGAGAATTTCCCTCACTGTCCTTGCCTGTCCCTACAAACAAGGTTTAGCACAGTAAAACACACTGACACTCTCCCTACCTATAGTTTTCTGTCCCTATAAAAATTTTTTTTTAAAGATGGTTGATGAGGAATGCTTTAGCACAGTATAGCACAATGAGAATTTCCCTCACTGTCCTTCCCTGTCCCTACAAACAAGGTTTAGCACAGTAAAACACACTGACACTCTCCCTACCTATAGTTTTCTGTCCCTATAATTTTTTTTTTTTAAAGATGGTTGATGAGGAATGCTTTAGCACAGTATAGCACAATGAGAATTTCCCTCACTGTCCTTCCCTGTCCCTACAAACAAGGTTTAGCACAGTAAAACACACTGACACTCTCCCTACCTATAGTTTTCTGTCCCTATAATTTTTTTTTTTTAAAGATGGTTGATGAGGAATGCTTTAGCACAGTATAGCACAATGAGAATTTCCCTCACTGTCCTTCCCTGTCCCTACAAACAAGGTTTAGCACAGTAAAACACACTGACACTCTCCCTACCTATAGTTTTCTGTCCCTATAATTTTTTTTTTTTTAAAGATGGTTGATGAGGAATGCTTTAGCACAGTATAGCACAATGAGAATTTCCCTCACTGTCCTTCCCTGTCCCTACAAACAAGGTTTAGCACAGTAAAACACACTGACACTCTCCCTACCTATAGTTTTCTGTCCCTATAAAAATTTTTTTTTTTAAAGATGGTTGATGAGGAATGCTTTAGCACAGTATAGCACAATGAGAATTTCCCTCACTGTCCTTGCCTGTCCCTACAAACAAGGTTTAGCACAGTAAAACACACTGACACTCTCCCTACCTATAGTTTTCTGTCCCTATAAATTTTTTTTTTTAAAGATGGTTGATGAGGAATGCTTTAGCACAGTATAGCACAATGAGAATTTCCCTCACTGTCCTTGCCTGTCCCTACAAACAAGGTTTAGCACAGTAAAACACACTGACACTCTCCCTACCTATAGTTTTCTGTCCCTATAAAATTTTTTTTTTAAAGATGGTTGATGAGGAATGCTTTAGCACAGTATAGCACAATGAGAATTTCCCTCACTGTCCTTCCCTGTCCCTACAAACAAGGTTTAGCACAGTAAAACACACTGACACTCTCCCTACCTATAGTTTTCTGTCCCTATAAATTTTTTTTTTTAAAGATGGTTGATGAGGAATGCTTTAGCACAGTATAGCACAATGAGAATTTCCCTCACTGTCCTTCCCTGTCCCTACAAACAAGGTTTAGCACAGTAAAACACACTGACACTCTCCCTACCTATAGTTTTCTGTCCCTATAAAAATTTTTTTTTTAAAGATGGTTGATGAGGAATGCTTTAGCACAGTATAGAACAATGAGAATTTCCCTCACTGTCCTTCCCTGTCCCTACAAACAAGGTTTAGCACAGTAAAACACACTGACACTCTCCCTACCTATAGTTTTCTGTCCCTATAAAAAAATTTTTTTTTAAAGATGGTTGATGAGGAATGCTTTAGCACAGTATAGCACAATGAGAATTTCCCTCACTGTCCTTGCCTGTCCCTACAAACAAGGTTTAGCACAGTAAAACACACTGACACTCTCCCTACCTATAGTTTTCTGTCCCTATAAAAATTTTTTTTTAAAGATGGTTGATGAGGAATGCTTTAGCACAGTATAGCACAATGAGAATTTCCCTCACTGTCCTTCCCTGTCCCTACAAACAAGGTTTAGCACAGTAAAACAGACTGACACTCTCCCTACCTATCCTTCTCTTTCCCTAAACTAAAGGAATCCAGGTTAAGCAAGAAAAAAAAATGTCACTGTCCCTGCCTATGCTTCTCTTTCCCTGCTCCGGAACACACTACACTAGGCCGCCGTGCTGGCGGCCTTTTATAGTGTGGGGCGTGTACTAAACACCCTCAGCAATAATTGGCCACAGGCATCCTGCCTGTGGCCAATCATTGCTCTCCTCGCTGCCGGCGCTGTGATTGGCCAAGCATGCGGGGTCACAGTGCATGCTTGGCCAATCACAGCGCCTGGATGACACTGCGATGGCGTAGTGCATTGTGGGCCGCGAATTAGGCGCGAACGGCCCAAATCGTTCGTTGTTCGGCGAACGATCGAACAGCCGATGTTCGAGTCGAACGTATGTTCGACTCGAACACCGAGCTCATCCCTACCCCCTAGTAAAGGTTTAACCCCCTGATCACCCCCCAGATAACCCTTTCACCCCCTAGGACCGCCGCCGCTAAGCGATCATTTTTCTGATCGCTGTCTTAGCGTCGGTGATGCAGATCGGTAGCCAGTAATTTTTTTTAGGTTCGCCGCAGGTTTTTATAGCGTCAGGTACCCCCATAAATTATCTAATAAAGGTTTAACCCCCTTGATCGCCCCCCAGGTAACCCTTTCACCCCCTATCACCACTGTCGCTAAGCGATCGTTTTTCTGATCGCTGTCTTAGTGTCGGTGATGCAGGTCGGTAGCCAGTAATTTTTTTTAGGTTCGCCGCAGGTTTTTATAGCGTCAGGTACCCCCATTTATTATCTAATAAAGGTTTAACCCCCTTGATCGCCCCCCAGGTAACCCTTTCACCCCCTATCACCACTGTCGCTAAGCGATCATTTTTCTGATCGCTGTCTTAGCGTCGGTGATGCAGATCGGTAGCCAGTAATTTTATTTAGGTTCGCAACAGGTTTTTATAGCGTCAGGTACCCCCATAAATTATCTAATAAAAGTTTAACCCCCTTGATCGCCCCCCAGGTAACCCTTTCACCCCCTATCACCACTGTCGCTAAGCGATCATTTTTCTGATCGCTGTCTTAGCGTCGGTGATGCAGATCGGTAGCCAGTAATTTTTTTTAGGTTCGCCGCAGGTTTTTATAGCGTCAGGTACCCCCATATATTATCTAATAAAGGTTTTAACCCCCTAATTGCCCCTAGTTAACCCTTTCACCAGTGATCACCATATAAGTGTTACTGGTGATGCTGGTTAGTTAGTTTGCTTTTTATAGTGTCAGGGCACTCGCCGTATATAACCCAATAAAGGTTTAACCCCCTGATCACCCAGCGGGTGATATCAATTAGGTTTTAGCGTCAGAGAGGGTCTGCGTCACATCCCAGGCAGCGTCAGGTTATTGCCAGTAACGCTAACACCCATGCGTGAAGCATACACCTCCTTTAGTGGTATACAGTAGTATCTGAACAGATCAATATCTGATCTGATCAGATCTATACTAGCGTCCCCAGCAGTTTAGGGTTCCCAAAAATGCAGTGTTAGCGGGATCAGCCCAGATACCTGCTAGCACCTGAGTTTTGCCCCTCTGTCCAGCCCAGGCCACCCAAGTGCAGTATCGATCGATCACTGTCACTTACAAAACACAACACACATAACTGCAGCGTTCGCAGAGACAGGCCTGATCCCTGCGACTCCAGTGCTGTAGGAGGTGATTTCGCCACCACAGTTAAAAAAAAAAGCATATATGCCGAAGCATTGGTGCAGCAGGGGCGGAGGAGCGGAGGAGCGATTTTGCTCCTAATGCCGCGTACATACGGTCGAAATTCCGATGGAGGCTTGCCCGTGGAAAAGTCCGACCATGTGTGTGCGGCATAACTTTTTTGCGGGAGGATGCCCCCATGCTTCGGCATATATAAATGGTGCATGTATGCCCATCATTAGAAGTGGGTGGATGAAGGGCGGTATTCTAATGGTGGGCATACCCACCGATCAATCTCTTTTTTCGTTCAGCCAACTGGCTGCATGAAAAAAAAGATTACAATACATGTCCAACAAGGACCAGCAACGTACTGGTATGTTCCTGGATTTGAATGTTTATACCAGAATGATGCCTGCGGGTTTAGGTATCATCTTGGTATCATTCTTTTCAGCCAGCGGCCGGCTTTCATGTAAAAGCAATCCTAGTGGATAATTAGCCTCTGGACTGCTTTTACAAGCAGTGGGAGGGAATGTCCCCCCCCCGGATATAAAAAGCACCATTGGGAAATTGGGAAAGCATTTTATCACACCGATCTTGGTGTGGTCAGATGCTTTGAGGGCAGAGGAAAGATCTAGGGTCTAGAAGACCCCAGTTTTAAAAAAAAAGAGTACCTGTCACTACCTATTGCTATCATAGGGGATATTTACATTCCCTGAGATAACAATAAAAATGATTAAAAAAAATAAATATGGAAGGAACAATTTAAAAATAAAATAAAAAAGCAAAATTAATAATAAAAAATAAAAAAAAGCACCCCTGTCCTGCCCTGCTCTTGCCCAATGGCGAACGCAAGCGTCGGTCTGGCGTCATATGTAAACAGGAATTTCACCATGCATGTGAGATATCACCGCGAAGGTCAGATCGAGGGCAGTAATTTTAGCAGTAGACCTCCTCTGTAAATCTAACGGGGTAACCTGTAAAGGCTTTTAAAGGCTTTAAAAAATGTATGTAGTTTGTCGCCAATGCGCGTTTGTGCGAAATTTTAAAGCATGTCGTGTTTGGTATCTATGTACTTGGCCTAAGATCATCTTTTTTATTTCATCAAACATTTGGTCAATATAGTGTGTTTTAGTGCATTAAAATTAAAAAAAGTGTATTTTTCCCCAAAAAATTCGTTTGAAAAATCGCTGCGCAAATACTGTGTAGAAAAAAAAAATGCAACACCCACCATTTTAATCTGTAGGGCCTTTGCTTTAAAAATATATATAATGTTTGGGGGTTCAACATAATTTTCTTGCAAAAAAAAAATATGTTTTCATGTAAACAAAAAGTGTCAAAAAGGGCTTTGTCTTCAAGTGGTTAGAAGAGTGGATGTAAGCTTCCTAATGTTGTGTATAAAATGCCAGAACAGTTCAAACCCCCCCCCCCCCAAATGACCCCATTTTGGAAAGTAGACACCCCAAGCTATATACTGAGAGGCATGTCAAGTCCATGGAATATTTTATATGTTGACACAAGTTGCGGAAAAAAGACATTTTTTTTTTTTTTTTTTTTGCACAAAGTTGTCACTAAATGATATATTGCTCAAACATGCCATGGGCATATGTGGAATTACACCCCAAAATACATTCTGTTGCTTCTCCTGAGTACGGGGATACCACATGTGTGAGACTTTTTGGGAGCCTAGCCGCGTACGGGACCCCAAAAACCAAGCACCGCCTTCAGGCTTTCTAAGGGTGTAAATTTTTGATTTCACTTCTCACTGCCTATCACAGTTTCAGAGGCCATGGAATGCCCAGATGTCACAAACCCCCCCCCAAATGACCCAATTTTGGAAAGTAGACACCCCAAGCTATTTGCTGAGAGGTATTGTGAGTATTTTGCAGACCTCGCTTTTTGTCACAAAGTTTTGAAAATTGGAAAAAAAAATATTTTCTTTCTTCATTTTCAAAAACAAATGAGAGCTGTAAAATACTCACCATGCCTCTCAGCAAATAGCTTGGGGTGTCTACTTTCCAAAATGGGGTCATTTGGGGGGGTTTTGTGCTATTTTGGCATTTTATGGCCTTCGAAACTGTGATAGGTAGTGAGGAGTAAAATCAAAAATTTGCGCCCTTAGAAATCCTGAAGGCGGTGATTGGTTTCCGGGGGCCCGTACGCGGCTAGGCTCCCAAAAAGTCCCACACATGTGGTATCCCCGTACTCAGGAGAAGCAGCAAAATTTATTTTGGGGTGTAATTCCACATATAACCATGGCATGTGTGAGCAAAATATCATTTAGTGACAACTTTTTGTAATTTTTATTTTTTATTTTTTTTTGTCATTATTCAATCACTTGGGACACAAAAAAAAAATATTCAATGGGCTCAACAGGCCTCTCAGCAATTTCCTTGGGGTGTCTACTTTCTAAAATGGGGTCATTTGGGGGGGTTTTGTGCTATTTTGGCATTTTATGGCCTTCAAAACTGTGATAGGTAGTGAGGAGTAAAATCAAAAATTTGCGCCCTTAGAAATCCTGAAGGCGGTGATTGGTTTCCGGGGGCCCGTACGCGGCTAGGCTCCCAAAAAGTCCCACACATGTGGTATCCCCGTACTCAGGAGAAGCAGCAAAATTTATTTTGGGGTGCAATTCCACATATAACCATGGCATGTGTGAGCAATATATCATTTAGTGACAACTTTTTGTAATTTTTTTTTTTTTTTAGTCATTATTAAATCACTTGAGACAAAAAAAAAAATATTCAATGGGCTCAACATGCCTCTCAGCAATTTCCTTGGGATGTCTACTTTCCAAAAAGGGGTCATTTGGGGGGGGGTTTTGTACTGCCCTGCCATTTTAGCACCTCAAGAAATGAGATAGGCAGTCAGAAATTAAAAGCTGTGTAAATTCCAGAAAATGTACCCTAGTTTGTAGACGCTATAACTTTTGCGCAAACCAATAAATATACGCTTATTGACATTTTTTTTACTAAAGACATGTGGCTGAATACATTTTGGCCTAAATGTATGACTAAAATTGAGTTTATTCGATTTTTCTTATAACAAAAATAGAAAATATCATTTTTTTTCAAATTTTTCGGTCTTTTTCCGTTTATATCGCAAAAAATAAAAATCGCAGAGGCAATCAAATACCATTAAAAGAAAGCTCTATTTGTGGGAAGAAAAGGACGCAAATTTCGTTTGGGTACAACATTGCATGTCCGCACAATTTACAGTTAAATTAGTGCAGTGCAAAATTCTGAAATCACCTCTGGTCCTTTAGCTACCAAATGGTCCGGGGCTTAAGTGGTTAAGGTGGCAGAAAACATGCCTTTAATGCTACAATATGTATGCATGTTTATGCGCGTAGGGCATTTGAGTATAAATGCATTCTACTAATTATTTATTTTGGGCATTGTGATACATTATTGCACCTGTTCACATATCTTTTTCCCACTCAAAAGCACCTCTCAGAACGCGCCTTTGGTGTTTTTTACTTCTGCCTGTAAACACTCCCCTTCAAATATGCCTGCAAAAGCCTATGTGTGCATGGCCACATGGACTAACATAGAGGTGCTTTTACTGGCAAAAAAAAAACACTGAACACCAGTATAAGCGGGACTTTTTTTTAAGCTCCATGTACATGAAGCCTTATAGATGTGGACTCCTCCTTGCAGGAAGTGACATTATAACTCCCGTATATAGGGTGGGTGGAGTTTAGTAGGGAGTTAGTAGGTCATATACTTCACTTCACAAGACAACTCTGGGCTTCCCCTGCTATGGGCTCCACTTCACTTGATGCTATCTGCTGACCTGAAGACAACAATAACTTAAAGTGGTTTTAAAACTAAAAATGTAATCTATTGCAGCTTACCAATCCTTAAATGTGGTGGCTACATACATTTTCTTTTTTTGGACTTTATTCTTTAGGTTTTTCACCTGTTTATCTGGCCAATAATGCACTTCCTGTATTAGGGGACTCATAATATGCTGCACTGGTTATAGTTTTAGAGTCCTAAATAACAATGGTGTAATCATGGTGTAATCCTGGTCCGAAGATGGTGGTGGCGATGGGGGAGGCGGTCACCCTCCTGGCGATGCAAAGAGGACTCAGGTGGACACTCTTATTCTTAACCTGGATTCACAAGGGGAATTCAAGGCCTTGAAAAGTAAAGGGTCATTACTGGGGTAGACCAGGGGGATGGCGTAGTAGGATTTAGAACACAATTGGTCTGCATTGGGCACTAGGGCCAGGAACTAACTGAACAACACTGCTAATGAGTAGCCCTGCTTACACATCTTCTACACAAGGAACCTATGTGCTAAAAACAACCAATTTTTCCCAAAAGAAAAACTGAACTAAGGTTGCAGAGCTGTAATATTCTGATTCATTCTGTGAACATGGAAGGATTGCTTTGTCTAGACAGTATCAATGAATGAGGGATGTCAGACAGCAAAATATTTTTAGTTTAGACCATGCACAATGAGCAAGGCCACCTGAGAGCATCAGCATGACAACCACCCACTGCACATATACTGTGGCAGGGCGGCCCGGCTGCCGAAACAACGTACCTGCATGAGATACTGTGGAAGCGTGCCCGCTGCACGCCAGGGGAACGCGCGTGCGGGTCTGGCAGACTGGATGTCCGCCGGCCACCTGCGATCACGGTACAGAGAGGCAGAACTGGGATCTGCCTATGTAAACAAGGAGGATCCCCGCTCTGACAGGGGGCAACATGGAGATCTGCTGTTCCTTGTGATCAGGAACAGGGATCTCTGTGTTGTCCCAGTGAGCCCATCCCCCACAGAGTTAGAACACATCCAGGGAACACAGATAACCCTTTGATCATCCCCTAGTGTTAACCCCTTCCCTGCCAGAGTAATTTATACATTGATCAGTGCATTTGTTTGATCACTGATCACTGTATTGGTGTCACTGGTCCCCAAAAAGTGTAACTTAGGGTAAGATTTGTCTGCCGCAATGTCACAGTCCCGCTAAAAATCGCAGATCGCTGCCATTATTAGTAAAAACAATAAAAAAAATAAAAGTCCCAAAATCTATCCCCTGTTCTGTAGACACTATTACTTTTGCGCAAACCAATCAATATTCGCATATTGTTTTTTTTTTTTTTACGAAAATATGTAGAAGAATACATACAGTCAGGTCCATAAATATTGGGATATTGACACAATTCTAATCTTTTTGGCTCTATACACCACCACAATGGATTTGAAATTAAACAAACAATATGTGCTTTAACTGCAGACTTTCAGCTTTAATTTGAGGGTATTTACATCCAAATCAGGTGAACGGTGTAGGAATTACAACAGTTTGTATATGTGCCTCCCAAAGGGACCAAAAGTAATGGGACAATTGGCTGCTCAGCTGTTCCATGGCCAGGTGTGTGTTATTCCCTTATTATCCCATTTACAAGGAGCAGATAAAAGGTCCATAGTTCATTTCAAGTGTGCTATTTGCATTTGGAATCTGTTGCTGTCAACTCTCAATATGAGATCCAAAGAGCTGTCACTATCAGTGAAGCAAGCCATCATTAGGCTGGAAAAAAAAAACATCAGAGAGATAGCAAAAACATTAGGTGTAGCCAAATCAACTGTTTGGAACATCCTTAAAAAGAAAGAACGCACCGGTGAGCTCAGCAACACCAAAAGACCCGGAAAACCACGGAAAACAACTGTGGTGGATGACCAAAGAATTCTTTCCCTGGTGAAGAAAACACCCTTCACAACAGTTGGCCAGATCAAGAACACTCTCCAGGACGTAGGTGTATGTGTGTCAAAGTCAACAATCAAGAGAAGACTTCACCAGAGTGAATACAGAGGGTTCACCACAAAATGTAAACCATTGGTGAGCCTCAAAAACAGGAAGGCCAGATTAGAGTTTGCCAAACAACAACCTAAAAAAGCCTTAACAGTTCTGGAACAACATCCTATGGACAGATGAGACTAAGATCAACTTGTACCAGAGTGATGGGAAGAGAAGAGTATGGAGAAGGAAAGGAACTGCTCATGATCCAAAGCATACCACCTCATCAGTGAAGCATGGTGGTGGTAGTGTCATGGCGTGGGCATGTATGGCTACCAATGGAACTGGTTCTCTTGTATTTATTGATGATGTGACTGCTGACAAAAGCAGCAGGATGAATTCTGAAGTGTTTTGGGCAATATTTTCTGCTCATATTCAGCCAAATGCTTCAGAACTCATTGGACGGCGCTTCACAGTGCAGATGGACAATGACCCGAAGCATACTGCGAAAGCAACCAAAGAGTTTTTTTAGGGAAAGAAGTGGAATGTTATGCAATGGCCAAGTCAATCACCTGACCTGAATCCGATTGAGCATGCATTTTACTTGCTGAAGACAAAACTGAAGGGAAATGCCCCAAGAACAAGCAGGAACTGAAAACAGTCACAGTAGTGCCCTGGCAGAGCATCACCAGGGATGAAACCCAGTGTCTGGTGATGTCTATGTGTTCCAGACTTCAGGCTGTAATTGACTGCAAATGATTTGCAACCAAGTATTAAAAAGTGAAAGTTTGATTTATGATTGTTAATCTGTCCCATTACTTTTGATCCCTTAAAAATTGGGAGGCACATATACAAACTGTTGTAATTCCTACACCGTTCACCTGATTTGGATGTAAATACCCTCAAATTAAAGCTGGAAGTCTGCAGTTAAAGCACATCTTGTTCGTTTCAATTCAAATCCATTGTGGTGGTGTATAGAGCCAAAAAGATTAGAATTGTGTTGATGTCCCAATATTTATGGACCTGACTGTATTGGCCTAAACTGATGAATACATGTTTTGTTTGTTTTGTTTTTTTGGATATGTATTTGTAGCGGGGGTTGCTATATTTGAAATTTAGGGGGTAGCCTGAGCATTAGTTTGGCTCAGGCTGTTTGGCTTCTTTAGGATTGGACTCTGCTCTGCTGCGATGTTGTCTGGTCGTACAGTTCCCTTTGACCTGCAGGTGGCGCTGTTGCCCAGGTCCCAAGTTGAACCACAGGAAACATTACAGCGTGATTGGGTGTCCTCTCTTGGCAGCCGTGCAGTGGGCATGGTCAGCCTGCTGTGCAGGCTGGGAGAGGGTACTTAAGGGGCAGACGGCATTGGTGCGGGGTCTTCGTCCTCGGCACGTACCCCACCTTCAGTAGCCCTCATGGCCAGGGGTGCATGTAAATGTGCTGGGTCCTGGACACCTTTAGTCTGAGGCCCCATCGTTCTAGGTAGACCCAGTACCTTTTAACTGAGGCCTACAACCAAGCAGCGGAATCCCAGGGTGCCCGTGGGAGGGTGACCCGCTCTGAAGGAGAGGCAACCAGGGGAGGACCTTTCTAAGGGGATCGGTGAAGGATGTTGCCGTCTCGGGAGAGGCCTGGTTACCTGTCAGAGGGAAGGATTCTGTGATATACCTTAAGCTCTTGTAACATGCCCCATTGGCACCTATGGTCTCTAGTTACAAGTGCTGAAAAGTTCGGGACTTAGGAGCTAAAAGGTTCTGTGGCAGAGGATCTTCCTAACACGTCCCTAGGAGAAACAAAGCTAAAGTAATTGTTTGTGCTCCACTCCGGCTGCTAGGACCGTGAGAGGGAACTATCCGGGTGAGCAAAACCCACTCAGGCTTGAGTGGCGACGAGGGTAAATAAGTGCTGCGTGCCTGAACCTGCCTCCCTATCCAACTCTATCTCTATCTTCAACTTTCCCTACTAAGTGTTACGGAGATATTCCTAACCTCGCTTAAATGCTTAAAATAAGTGATTAAAAACCTTTTGTCTATATAAAATGAAATCAAACGATAGTGTCGGGAAAAGAGAAAACAATGACATTTATTTATTACAGAACTGGTACCCCCTAATAGCAAGGTGATACCAATGTTACACGATACATAATAGGAATATTGCTATGACAAACATGATAATAGGAACAAGAGAGCAAACGCGAAGTAATATTAATCTTAAACATGGGAGAGAGAGGGAGAGAGGCAGAGAGGCCGAGCGAGAGGGAGAGAGAGAGAGAGAGAGGGAGAGAGAGGGAGAGAGACAGAGAGGGAGAGGCAGAGGGAGAGAGGGAGAGAGAGAGAGAGAGAGCTTATTACGTCACCATGTCGTCTGCATCAGATCTTCATTCGCAAGGGCCCTAGCCATGAGTGTATCTGACTTTTATACCCCCTATGCCAACCAGAACCCAAAATCCTGTGGTCTCATTGGTTTAAAGCTGACCACCTGATTGGTTGAAATCTCAAACCTCTCTACTTAGCCTTCCAAATCTAAACCAGAAATACTTGCTGCTTTTATCAGATAGGTGTGTTCCTTTGATGCTCAGTTCAACAAGTTTCTCACATTAGCAAGCATGCTAAGATAAATTTAAGTCACCTTAATAATAAAGTATTGTAAAAACATATACAACCATATATACACGTAGCTTCTTGTTATAAATATGGATTTGAAAAATCTCCACCACAGTCCCCCCTGAAGTAGTTTACACAGAAAGATAGATTCGCATACATCCAGATAATTCAGTGTGATTTAGTCTCCGTTTCCACTGATGTAATTCGCCATGCGACCTTGGACACAAAGACTAAATCACACTGAATTATCTGGATGTATGCGAATCTATCTTTCTGTGTAAACTACTTCAGGGGGGACTGTGGTGGAGATTTTTCAAATCTGTTATGGATATATTCCTAACCTCGCTTAAATGCTTTAAATAAGTGATTAAAAACCTTTTGTCTATATAAAATGAAATCAAACGATAGCGTCGGGAAAAGAGAAAACAATGACATTTATTTATACAGAACTGGTACCCCCTAATAGCAAGGTGATACCAATGTTACACGATACATAATAGGAATATTGCTATGACAAACATGATAATACCTCGGACGTGAGGGCTCTTGGAACAGCCAATCACTGGTAACACCCCATACAACCTTCCTGCACAATTTTTCCCCAGACTCAACCAAAACTATACAATATGAGGCCAGACCTATACCCTCTCAACTTGTATGCAATCAGGCAGGCCCTCATACCACACATCTGCAGGTAAATCTAAAATAAATGGGAAAACAAAATTGCATAATGTGTATCCAGCTTGAGAAACTGCTGCTACCAGACACACCTGACCAGCAGACTAAGACAAATCCCTTGCAGCACTGAGGCGCTGGGGCCACTGAACAGTAGGAGGTACCTGAGCCGACCGGTGTGCCTTGAAACACAGATATTTATTAGGCAATTGGTAACAAATAGCCACATAAACAGTCCCAGCAGGAAACTATGAGAAGGGTTGGTTTGCCCTATTTCAGAGAGATGGGATTGCTTGGTGACACGGTAGGAAAACAGGTTTGAACTACATTTGGGGACACACAGATAGCTAGGGACATTAGCATACCTTAGCTTTAGGCAATGAGCCAAACTCGTACAGCCAGGTATGGTTGGGCGTGTACCTAATTACAATGACAGCGAGGGGGGGTGTAAGCAGTCCTACTCCTGAACACAAGTTCGCCCAAAGTAACATCAGACCATTCCCCTTTTACCACGAAGTGCAGTACCCCTGGCAGAGATTTATAATGCTCCTTAGCCTCACATATGAGTAAGACTGCCAATACTTTTACTTTATAACAACTAATATGCAGACTTCAGTTAATTGGTTCTGCTACTCAGTAGATCAGAACATACAACACACACTGGGTGGTCCAAAACACACCCGAATGGACTGACAGCTAGACATTCCAACTAGATAATGGTGGCGACAACCTAAAACATTTACACGTGAACCTCGACCAACCAGGAAAAAAACACCTTGTTTATCACTAACTGTTATTGGAATTTTATCCTTCAGAGTCGATAATTGGGTTTTCTGGCTTTGTGGTGGATATTTTGAACATTTCATATACTAAATAAAGCACCATGCCCCAATGGATGTATATGTAGGGGGATGGGTGTAACCGTATATAATGTTACAGGAATATATATATATATTTTGTGATATAATGCCAAGTTATGTTCCTAAAGGACAGTTTTTACTGCCTACTGAGAATATAAGGGAGGTTTCAGGTGATACTCAGATATCTTTTGTCTACACCGCAGGGGCCCTTAGCATGCTAATGCGGGAACTGGTTACACTGCTGATAAAGCAACCAGTATTTCAGCTTTAGAGTGGGCAGGCTAGGTAAAGAGACTTGAGATTTCAACCAATCAGGTGGTCAGCTTTAAACCAATGAGACCACAGGATTTTGGGTTCTGGTTGGCATAGGGGGTATAAAAGTCAGATACACTCATGGCTAGGGCCCTTGCGAATGAAGATCTGACGCAGACGACATGGTGACGTAATAAGCTCTCTCTCTCTCTCTCTCTCTCCCTCCCTCTCTCCCTCTGCCTCTCCCTCTCTGTCTCTCTCCCTCTCTCTCCCTCTCTCTCTCTCTCTCTCTCTCTCTCCCTCTCGCTCGGCCTCTCTGCCTCTCTCCCTCTCTCTCTCTCTCTCTCCCATGTTTAAGATTAATATTACTTCGCGTTTGCTCTCTTGTTCCTATTATCATGTTTGTCATAACAATATTCCTATTATGTATCGTGTAACATTGGTATCACCTTGCTATTAGGGGGTACCAGTTCTGTATAAATAAATGTCATTGTTTTCTCTTTTCCCGACGCTATCGTTTGATTTCATTTTATATAGACAAAAGGTTTTTAATCACTTATTTTAAGCATTTAAGCGAGGTTAGGAATATCTCCATAACATAAGTTACTAGCAAAGAGAAAATAAACTTGTCTGTTGGAGTTTAACACTGTTTGGACATTGACCTTCTTATTAGAGAAAATAGACTTTTCCCTACACTCTAGGGACGAAAACCAACGGAAAGAAGTAACTCGCTGCAGGACCCAAAAACTGTTAACACCGCTCACCCTCTACACAATGGAGGATACTGGGCATGTGGCATGGTGTGCCCTATCCTGCAAGTGGAGGTAAGCAGAACAGGGATCTGTGTGCTACATATTATAGCAGAAAGTAAAAAATATTGTTGTTTTTTTTAAATTGTCGCTCTTGTTTTGTTTATAGCGCAAAAAATAGAAACCGCAGAGGTAATCAAATACAACCAAAAGAAAGCACTGTTTGTGGGAAGCAAAGGACATCAATGTTTTTTGGGTACAACGTCGCACTACCGCGCAATTCGCAGTTAAATCGACACCGTGCCGTATCACAAAAAGTGGCCTGGTCATTAAGGGGGTAAATCCTTCCGGAGCTGAAGTGGAATCACATGCTAAGATGTAGAGGTCAGTGGTAAAATTTTTTATAAATTCTACTCCTGACAAACATGCAAAGTTTTTCAGATGAGATCTTCTCATCTGACAATATCAAAAGTATGTAATCACATTCATGGAAATATCTGGTGTAACCCTAGTCAAAACAATATATTTTCAAGACAGTTTATTTTGTAATTGATTTTCTCAGAGTAGTTTTCATGAAGAATGGTGATATCACTATGTGACATGCAGACAGTCACAAGAGGGAGAATCTACAAATTAGTACGTGAAATATGATTCTGAAAAGATAATACATCAAGTGAATAAAATATAAAAATCACAAATAACTGCATAATATTGCTGTGTCCAGCTGTTCTGGTGGATAATATATCACAAGTTCGTTATTTCCAGATTTGTGACCGATCCATAACTAGACACAAATTTATATAAATAGTTAAATAAAATCTACAACAAGCATTGGACCAGAAAAAAAACAGTCAATTCTTGCTGTACACCTATGCAGCCTATACAGTGACTTGAAAGGGTATTCATACCCCTTATAATTTTCCACATTTTTTCATGTTACAACTGTGAGGGGGTTAGCTCGGCAGCGGGTGTGTGTGACCCCCGGGATGGGCTCCCCACACAAAACAGGCCCAGCAAACGGAGGTTGTGGTTTTCAAAATCAAAAAGGTGCGGTTTATTTTCTATTTACAGTGACAAAACACAGCAAAGCAAAAGAAACATAAACAAAATAAATCCTGGTCAAGTTGACCTCTGACTAAACATACAGGTTTCCTAACTAACAACTGGGATCAGCCTAGTGCTGTCCTAGTCCCTAAGTCCCTGGTTTTAAATGTCCAAGCAAATAGCCACACAGGCTTTGTCTCACCGCACAGGGGTTCACTCTCCCTAGACAGTCCACACAGGTCTGGTTCCAGGCATGAGCTAACATCTAATGAAGCTGGGAGTTCTTATAGAGGCCTAAATGAGCTGACAAGCTTCAGCTGGTCTCATCAACTCCCTGTCTGCACGACGCCCCACACTCTCCCTAGACATATGAGTCATCCATGAGCCCACTAGCCTTAGCTGGGCTTATACAACTCTCCACCTAGTTGTATAAGTCGGCGTAAAGCCTGAATCTGGGCGAAATATATCTACCCCCCTGGATGCAACCAGGTGACTTTACCTTCCTGCTGTCACATACCCCCCCCTCTTGTTTTAACCTCGGGGTTGGAACACCAGCAATCAGGCATTCATGTACTCGAGACAAAGCATCCACATTCCCCATTTGAACGCCAGGGCGATGCTTTACTGTGAAGTTGAATTCCTGGAGGGCCAGGAACCACCTATTCACTCTTCTATTTGTTTCCTTGTTTTGAGCCATCCACTTTAACGGAGCGTGATCCGTAACCATGTCAAAGTGCCTACCTAGCAGGTAGTACCGAAGGGAATCTAGAGCCCACTTCACCGCTAAACACTCCTTTTCAACGGTGGCGTAATTTACCTCATGGGACTTCAACTTCCTGCTGAGGTAAATGACTGGGTGCTCTTCCCCGTTCCAGACCTGGGACAATACTGCTCCTAACCCCACATCTGACGCATCACTTTGTACGACAAAGTCTTTAGAGAAGTCGGGTGAGTACAACACTGGCTGGCTACATAAGGCTTGTTTCAAGAATTGGAATGCTGCCTCAGCCTCGGGGGTCCATTTAATCATGACCGACCCTTTCCCCTTCGTCAGGTTGGTTAGGGGCACAGCCTTAGAAGCAAAGTGGGGAATGAATCGCCGATAATACCCAGCGATTCCCAGAAAGGCTCGTACCTGCTTCTTGCTGTTGGGACGTGGCCAACTCTGGATGGCCTCGACTTTGTTGAGTTGGGGTTTTATTACTCCCCTCCCAATGGTGTACCCAAGATATTTGGCCTCCTCCTGCCCAATGGTACACTTCTTGGGGTTAGCCGTAAACCCCGCTTCCCGAACAGAGTCCAGGACTGCTTGCACTTTTGGCAGATGTGAGGCTCAATCTGTGCTATGGACAATTACGTCATCCAGGTAAGCCGCAGCATACTTCCGATGGGGCCTCAGCATCTGGTCCATTTTCCGCTGGAATGTGGCCGGCGCATTCTGTAACCCGAACGGCATTCTTTTATATTGGAACGCCCCGTCTGGGGTTACAAATGCGGTTTTCTCTTTGGCCGACTTGGCCAGGGGGATTTGCCAATACCCTTTTGTGAGGTCAAGAGTCGTCATGTATCGGTCTCTTCCCAGCCGGTCGATCAACTCATCTATACGTGGCATGGGGTAGGTGTCAAATTTTGTAACTTCGTTCAACTGACGAAAATCGTTACAAAATCGCCAGCTCCCATCCGGTTTAGGCACCAACACGATGGGACTAGACCAATCACTTTGGGACTCCTCTATCACCCCTAAGTTCAGCATTTTCTGTACTTCCTCCCGTATTGCCTCCCGTCGGGCCTCTGGGATCCGATAGGGTTTTAACTTCACCCTTTCACCGGGCGGGGTAATGATGTCATGCTCTACCCCAGATGTTTGTCCCGGCAGCTCAGAGAATACCTCCTTGTTGCGAAGCACAAACTCCTTAACCTCCTGTTGTTGGGGTTGTGACAAGGTGGCTGCTATTCCAACCTCAGGAATCACGCAACCAGTTTGAGCTGGTGACCAAGTGTCTGCGACTAGGGACTCTCTATCCCTCCAGGCTTTCAACAGATTAACGTGATAGATCTGTTCGGGCTTTCGCCTTCCTGGTTGTCTGACCTTGTAATTCACTTCGCTCACTTTTTCCATTATCTCGTAGGGGCCTTGCCATTTGGCAAGGAATTTACTTTCAACCGTAGGGACAAGTACCAGTATCCTATCCCCCGGGGAAAAGGTACGGGTCTTGGCTCCACGGTTGTACACTCTCTGCTGTGCTAACTGCGCTTGGGCCAAATGTTCCTTCACGATGGGCATTACCTGTGCAATTCGGTCTTGCATCAGGGCGACATGCTCAATCACACTCCTGTGGGGAGAACTCTCACTTTCCCAAGTTTCCTTGGCAATATCCAACAGCCCTCTTGGGTGTCTCCCATACAGTAACTCAAAGGGGGAGAATCCCGTAGAGGATTGGGGCACCTCCCTAATAGCAAACATCAGATAAGGAAGTAGACAGTCCCAATCCTTTCCATCTCTATCCACCACTTTCTTCAACATTTGTTTTAGGGTTTTGTTGAATCTTTCAACCAGCCCATCGGTTTGGGGGTGATACACAGATGTACGTAATAGCGTCACTTTGAATAATTTACACAGCTCCTTCATAACCCGGGACATAAAGGGTGTACCTTGGTCCGTAAGCAGTTCTTTACAAATACCCACCCGGCTAAACACAAGAGATAGCTCTTTGGCTATGGTTTTGGCCGAGGTATTTCGGAGAGGGATCGCTTCTGGATAACGGGTGGCATAGTCCATTATAACTAATATGTACTGGTGCCCCCTAGCGGACTTGATTATAGGACCTACCAAATCCATGGCGATCCTCTCAAACGGGACCTCAATGATGGGTAGAGGGACCAGCGGGCTACGGAAATGTGGCATCGGGGCCGACCTCTGACACACAGGGCAGGAGGAACAATAATTTTCTACGTCCTTCATCACCCCCGGCCAATAGAATCTCTGTAATACCCTCTCTCGGGTTTTCTCTGTCCCCAGATGACCTCCAAGAATGTGCCCATGGGCCAACTCCAACACCAACTTCCTGTAAGATTTGGGCACCACAAGCTGCTCAACGGTTTCTTCTGCCCTTTTTGCCACCCGATACAGTAGGTCCTTCTCTACGCTGAAGTATGGGTAAGTGCAGGTATTATCTGGGTTCACTAACTCGCCATCTATTTTCACTACGTTTTCCCGTGCCTTTATTAGGGCGGGGTCTTTCAACTGTTCTGTGGCAAAGTTTTCCCTGTGAACCTCAAGATCAGAAAACTCCACAGACGGTAGGTTTTCGTCTGAGGAGGTGGGCTCCTCTCCAGTTTCTTGAGTCCCCCCTGCCAATACTGATAAGGGAAATTCCGGAGAGTCCTCACCACTCTCAGGGGAGTTCTGGCTATCACATTCCTGGTACATAGGGGCACCAGTGAGGGGCTCAGGATCATCCCACAGTTCCCAGAACTTCGGAAAATCCCTTCCCACAATGGCGTCATGCGGTAACTGAGATACTAAGCCCACTGGATGAGAGAGGGTACCTTTGGGGGTCTCGAAACACACTGTAGTCACTGGATACTCTCGGGTGTCCCCATGCACACAAATAACAGCTACCTTGCTATTCCCAGAGACCTCTGTTTTAACTAACTCAGCCTTTATCAGGGTCACAAGGCTACCTGAATCCAGCAATACCACAACATTTCTACCATTAACACACATTTTGCATAAATGTTTCTCAGTTCCTCGAATGGCAGTGCATGCGACTGTCGCACACAGCGACTGACGTCTGCCCGTCAGAAAGTCACACTGCATGGGTTCCTCCACAACCGGGCAATTGGCTGCAATATGTCCCGCTTGCCGGCAGCGGTAGCAAACGATCCTTCTTGCCGCCTCTTGAGCCGCTGATTTCCCAGGCTGTTCTCGCCAAACTTGGGGTAGAGCTCCCACCCTCTCACTCTCTCCACCCTCACCCCTTGGAATCCTCTTATCCGCCCCTGGGGATGGTCTGGTCTTAGGGTGGAAAGTCCGAGTGTCTCTGGAAGAGGCCGTCAGGTTCTCTGTAGCCAAGTATTTCTCCACACGATCCACAAGACCATCGGCCGTCTCTGGGTCTCCATGGCTTACCCACTTTTGGATGGCAGTAGGAAGAGCTCTCAAAAACCGATCCATTACAACACGTTCCACAATCTTTGGTGCGGACAAAGTCTCTGGCTGTAGCCACTTTCTGCTCAGGTGAATGAGATCATACATTTGAGACCTGGGGGGTTTTCCAAGCTGGAAAGTCCAGTTATGCACACGCTGAGCCCGGACAGCCTGGGTGACACCCAGCCTTGCCAATATTTCAGCTTTTAGCATCACATAGTCTTTTGCTTGGTTAGGCTCTAGGTCATAGTAAGCTTTCTGCGATTCACCAGTTAACAGAGGAGCCACCAGTCCAGCCCACTGCTCCTCAGGCCACTTTTCTCTTTCAGCGGTCCTTTCAAATGTGGTCAAAAATACCTCTGGATCATCCTCTCCAGTCATTTTTGTCAATAAACGACTCACCCCAAAGGACGCGGTATTAGTGGGACGGCTTTCCTCACTGGTCTGCGGACGTTGCTGCATTACTGCTTCCATCTGTTGTTGTAGTCTCTGCTCTTGCTTCTGCAACAGGTCTATGAAGCGGGCCTCAGATTGCTGCTGGGCTCGTTGCTGAGCCTCCAGACTCTGTTGCAAAGTTGCGTTTGTCTGCTGCTGGGCTGCAAGGCTCTGTTGATGAGCTTGCTGCTGGGCTGCGAAGTTCTGTTGTTGAGCTGCAAGGCTCTGTTGATGAGCTGCAAGGCTCTTTTGCAAACCTGCATTTGTCTGCTGTTGATTGGCATTTGCTAGAGCCAGCTGCTTCAGTATCTCCTCCATGCTGGCTTAAAAAAAAACTGCCACTGGTTCTCCACCAACTGTGAGGGGGTTAGCTCGGCAGCGGGTGTGTGTGACCCCCGGGATGGGCTCCCCACACAAAACAGGCCCAGCAAACGGAGGTTGTGGTTTTCAAAATCAAAAAGGTGCGGTTTATTTTCTATTTACAGTGACAAAACACAGCAAAGCAAAAGAAACATAAACAAAATAAATCCTGGTCAAGTTGACCTCTGACTAAACATACAGGTTTCCTAACTAACAACTGGGATCAGCCTAGTGCTGTCCTAGTCCCTAAGTCCCTGGTTTTAAATGTCCAAGCAAATAGCCACACAGGCTTTGTCTCACCGCACAGGGGTTCACTCTCCCTAGACAGTCCACACAGGTCTGGTTCCAGGCATGAGCTAACATCTAATGAAGCTGGGAGTTCTTATAGAGGCCTAAATGAGCTGACAAGCTTCAGCTGGTCTCATCAACTCCCTGTCTGCACGACGCCCCACACTCTCCCTAGACATATGAGTCATCCATGAGCCCACTAGCCTTAGCTGGGCTTATACAACTCTCCACCTAGTTGTATAAGTCGGCGTAAAGCCTGAATCTGGGCGAAATATATCTACCCCCCTGGATGCAACCAGGTGACTTTACCTTCCTGCTGTCACACAACCAAAAATGTAAATGTATTTTATTGGGATTTTTTTGTGATAGGCCAACACAAAGTGGCACATAATTGTCAAATGGAAGGAAAATGATAAATGGTTTTACATTTTTTTTACAAATAAATATGTGAAAAGTGTGGCGTGCATTTGTATTCTGCCCCTATACTTTGTAGAACCTCCTTTCTCTGCAATTACAGCTGCAAGTCTTTTTGGGGATGTCTCTACCAGCTTTGCACATCTAGAGTGATATTTTTGCCAATACTTCTTTGCAAAATAGCTCAAGCTCTGTCAGATTGGACAGAGAACGTCTGTGAACAGCAATTTTCAATTCAATTCTTAACTGGATTTAGATCTGGAATTTGACTGGGCCATTCTAACACATAAATATGATTTGATCTAAACCATTCTATTGTAGCTCTGGCTGTATGTTTAGGGATGTTAGACTGCTGGAAGGTGAACCTCCGGCCCAGTGTCAAGTCTTTTGCAGACTCTAACAGGTTTTCTTCCAAGATTGCCCTGTATTTGGCTTCATCCATCTTTTCATCAACTCTGACCAGCTACCATGTCCCTGCTGAAGAAAAGCATCCCCTCAACATAATGCTGCCACCACCATGTTTCACAGTGGGGGGTGGTGTGTTCAGGGTGATATGCAGCGTTAGTTTTCAGCCACACATAGCATTTTGTTTTTAGGCCGAAAAGTTCAATTTTGGTCTCATCTGACCAGATCACCTTCTTCCACATGTTTGCTGTGTCCCCCATATGGCTTCTCGCAAACTGCAAATGGGACATCTTATGGCTTTCTTTCAACAATGGCTTTCTTCTTGCCACTGGCCAGATTTGTGGAGTGCACAACTAATAGTTGTCCTGTGGACAGATTCTCCCACCTGAGCTGTGGATCTCTGCAGCTCCTCCAGAGTTACCAAGGGCCTCTTGGCTTCCCTAATTAATGCTCTCCTTGCCCGGCCTGTCAGTTTAAGTGGACGGACATGTCTTGGTAGGTTTGCAGTTGTGCCATACTCTTTCTATTTTCAGATGATGGATTTTTTTATAACCTAACCCTGCTTTAAACTTCTCCACAACTTTATCCCTGACCTATCTGGTGTATTCCTTTAGCTTCATGGTGCTGTTTGTTCACTGAGGTTCTCTAACAAACCTCTGAGGGCTTCACAGAACAGCTGTATTTATACTGAGATTAAGTTACACACAGGTGGACTCTATTTACTAATTAGGTGACAATTGGTTCCACTAGATTTTAGTTAGGGGTATCAGAGTAAATTAGAGAGTAGGTTCTACAAAGTGTTGACTCAGGGGGCTGAATACAAATGCATGCCACACTTTTCACATATTTATTTGTAAAAAAAATTGAAAAACAGTTTTCATTTTCCTTCCACTTCACAATTCTGTGCCACTTTGTGTTGGTCTACCTCATAAAATCCCAATAAAACATATTTACGTTTTTAGTTGTAACATGACAAAATGTGGAAAATTTCAAGTGGTATGAATACTTTTTCAAGGCACTGTACATATAACAAAGTGTGTTATGTTTTAGTAAAAACTTTTGGTGCCAGAAAACTACGTTTGAGATCTCCTAATTTGCGTTAGTTTTCAAATAATTTTTTATGACCTAGTGGCTTTTCCCTGGATCCTTAACCTTGAATTTAGTCAGATTTAAAAAAAAAAAAATCTCCAGGCCAAAATTAAGCCTCGCCCCTTTTGGTGCCATCCCACTGCTCCCTAGGCTCTGGCATTAACAGTTAAATTATTCAGGGTTTAACACCAGAAGACACTGGGCTTAATTTGTTAAATCAGGAGGCACAAGACTCTAAACTCAGTTACAGTTTTTAAATAGGTAGGCAAGCCCTTGTTAGTGGGACTTTACTTGTCATAATATGATAGCAGGAAAGCTTTTTACTACAGAGGTTATATACAGTATTATGTTTTTTTTTCTGCAATTAAAGCTTATTACCTGCCTGGTAACAAACTTGTTTAGATGCGAAGCTTAGTGTACATTACCATCATGCTTTGGTGGTGGGATGAATTAACTCTTGTACACATGCACAGGAGTTACTTCATTTTAGACAGGCCAATCAAGATGTCTGAAGATTTCAAACTTAGAAGAAGGTGGTGGCACCAGTTGGAGAGCTCACAAATGTTGCATAGCTGGAATGGAGGTAAGTTTAATTCAGCTTTAGATTTTGCTGCATCTATTCTCCAAACTCACTGCTCCAGCACCCTTCTCTTCCTAGCTGAACAAGCTCAGGGCATCACAGACACAAGTTAATTGTACTGTTAAATTACACCATAGACTCTAATAACACCTCCAGAATGTACAAATACCGTATATTGTGAGCCCAAATGGTGCAGTGATAAGATACACGATAGCGGCAACCAGATGGAAATATTGACGTGGAGTAGTTGAGTCAGAATATGAGACCTTACAGGAATTCACTCTACATGTTACGTGTAAAAATACTGAAAATTGAGGTGTAGAGCTAAAATAATAATAAAAAAGTTCAAATATGTCACTCCAATATATAGCAATTTGGATGTAGATCCAGTCCAAAAAATCCAGAAAAATAAGGAAATCAGGTGAAAAGATGATAAGAGAGCCGCCACCAGCACCCAAACACACTGACTCTTACCGTCAGTACATAGGTAATGCACATATAGGGTATTCCAAACCAAGGAACATAGGAACTCTTAATTCACCAGATAATTTATCCTTAAAAGAAATCATCCGCCAGTCCTCTTTCTGCGGACCAATTCAATTTGAGGTGTACTTAGAAGTCAGCAAGGGGTTTAGCCAGAGCAGTTCCAATAGCAAGCCAATGAGAACATGTGTAGGCAAAATGAAAGAGAACACAACTCATTGCGCAGACATCCCATCAAATAAAGATTTATTAGCAAAAATGTGTATGAATGTACTCACATGAAAATTTTAAAAGACAGGCATGTAATCAAGAAAGCGACCAGCGCTTCCAACATATCAGATGGCGCTCATCCGTCCGACCGTCCAGCAGCAATACTGCATCAGCCTTCCTCCACTCGCCCGCACTGCTTTAACATAAAAACAAATAGAAAACCTTTTTTACAGATGTAACAAAGACATCCTTAGTACAGGTTACTAAAAAATAATATAGTATATATCCATAACCCTGGGTACAGTCTGAAATATATTTTATACTCTAGGTTTGGTTTGGGTATATTAAGTCTTTTAGACTGTAGGTAATTAAATTCGTGGACCAGAATGACATTTTAAGAAAATAAGGTTTGTCATACATTGAGAGAGGTTGTCATTGGAAGGATATATAAAAAGTCATTACTGTGTAAATACGACAGGGAATCAATGGCGGGCTACAAAAACCAGCCAGACATGAAGTCCCTGCCAAGAAATGTTTATTGGATGGAGAGCAATGAGAAAGAGCACAGCGACAGACTACAGAAAAGGTTTGTAGGCTTGGACTACCATTCCACCATAGAAGAGGTAATATTGGTGTACTCTCTCACCCTGATACCTTTTATATAATTAGCTTAGTTAAGCTCTCTGACGCTATACCGTTTCTCTTTACTATTAGGTAATGGCTACCCTGAGTTGTAAGCCCTCTCCTCTTCTCACCACTGGACAGTATTATTTTCTTGATTTTGCCATCTGTTGGTTTACACTGCCATTAGAGGTCCCTATCTAGACGTGTGTGCACCGTTTAGATCTACCCCCCTGCACTTTCTGCTTACCAGCAATATATAATGTTGAATACCTGCGGTTAATAGCTACTTGGTAAGTCCTTACTCTATAATATATATTCTTGATTTATCAAAACTTAGTTGCAATGCAGTAGTTATAGGCTATACCTTACCAAGTTTTACTTATGCATGCTGCTTTTGCTGTTCGGCATGCATGTGTGAAATACAATCTGTTCGGTCACCATATTGTATTTTATTTCTATACACGTTCTTATTTCTACCTATCGATTTTATATTCTGGACTAGTTGGGCTCGATACCCATTTACAGTCCTCTGGCAGTGTTGCTTAGACACTCTGCTTTGTATGTAAGTACTATCTACAAACTTGGAATATACATGTATGAATTTTGCTATATAGTATTGTAACGTTATATGGCTATCTTTATGAACATATATTCTCTATATACAGATGCGTCCCATAAGGGGCTTTGCTTCCTGCCCCCTGGTGGTCATAAGGGATAGATGCTGCTGGTTGTTGGGCTTCACCAGAACGTCTGTTGTATCTATCTATGACTACTGTTGTTTTATGTTATGGATAAAATTATATACTTACTTGATGTTTTTCTTATATATTTACTAGATTTATGTGCTCCTGAAGAAGCATATTTTTATGCGTAACATGTAGAGCGAATTCCTGTATGGCCTCATATTCTGACTCAACCACTCCACATCAATATTTCCATCTAGTTGCTGCTATAGTGTATCTTATCACTGCACCATTTGGGCTCACAATATATTTGTACATTCTGGAGGTGTTATTAGAGTCTATGGGGTCATTTAACAGTACAATATATTTTATATGTGTTTGTGTATAACACAACACAGCTCCCTCTTGCGGTACAGCGGTCCATGGGGATCGATAGTCAACCCGCTACCTCCTATAACTGCAGCGTCACTTTCAATATCTGGTGACAGGGAGATAATAATTGTGTCTGCTAGAGTCAAGGGACCAATGTGCCATAAGGTCCAGTGGCCAAGCCCCCTTGTTCTAGCCCTTGCTGGAATACAGTAGGTGACAGACAATGATTGTAATCCATGTCATTAGAACAACCCCACAACGGGAGGTCTATTACAACTCCACTGATGGTAAGTGATGGTATAGCATTCATTAAATATCACATTTGGCCAATTCTGTAGGCTTAGGCGGATTTGTACCTTTAGGAAAGACTATGAGGAACAAGGACTAGTCCTGATGAATAAGTTCACAGAAAAGGGATATAGTGACACACACATTGAAGAAGCCTTCAGTAAATATCTGCAGCTCTATGATAATGCCGCGTACACACGACCATTTTTAATGTCATTGAAAAAAACGTCATTTTTCTCGACGTGATTTTTCGTGTTTCCTCTCAAGCCTGCCTTGCCTACACACTATCGTGGAAACAAATGTTTGAGTAAAGCGCGGTGACGTACAACACGTACGACGGCACTATAAGGGGGAAGTTCCATTCGGATGGCGCCACCCTTCAGGTTAGTAAAGTTTGTTGAGCGACGATTCGCGCTTTTCAGCCTTGTGCTTTTCAGTCCGTTACAGCGTGATGAATGTGCTATCTCCATTACGAACGCTAGTTTTACCAGAACGAGCGCTCCCGTCTCATACTTGATTCTGAGCATGCGCATTTTTTTTCACGTCGTTAAAGCCCACACACGGCCGTTTTTCATGACGAGAAAAACAACGATGTAAAAACGATGTGAAAAATTAGATCATGTTCCAATTTTTCTCTTCGTGATTCTCAGCGTTTTTCTCATCAGGAAAACTGCTGGCAAGCCCACACACGATCATTTTTAATGACCATTTTAAAAATTTTTTATTTTTCTCGTCATTAAAAACGGTCGTGTGTATGCGGCATAAGACTTTGCCAGAAGTAGAGAAAGCTGCAACATATGATGACAACACCAAACGCACACAAGTGAGATTTTGTACTAGGTATGATAATAAAGTTCCCATAAAACAAAAAATCTTTAGGAACAACTGGAAAATACTTAGACAGGACCCGGTCTTGAGGAATAGTCTAACATCACACCCAAATTTGATTTTCAGGAGACCGAAAGACCTTAGAAGCATGATTGCTCCAAGTAGAGTGAAAAAAACTAGAACAAAACGTCTCAATGAGGTCTGGGCCACCTGCAAATCCACCTGCACTTCCTGATTGCAGTGATGCGGCGTACATTCCACACTTGCCAGTTTGATGGGAATAGTGCTGGGCCCTTCCTGCAACATGGGTGACATAGAGTATGCCACTTATCGATGCTAGATGGACACATCAGAAGCTACCCCACACCAATAGATTCATCAGTAAGATGGTCTAGTACTCAATTTAAAGCATCACTTATACGGTTTGATGTTCTGAGTTTTTGATTTTTATATTTCTACATGCACTGTGAGGCTATAATTCTATACCTTCATGCAGAAACTGTCACTATGAGAATGGTGGGCCAGAGATGCCTGACAGTGGCACACACCTTCTCTTTGTCGATAGGGGAGGTGATATCTATGCAAATGGGTGTGGCAAGACCTGCCATCATGTGGGCGTGTACTTGGGTGCAAATGTGTGTATATATAGAGATAGTTAGAACAGTACAGTCATTCTTCACTTTGGCTCTGAGGAAGAGGGTCCTCCCTCGAAAAGCGTAAGCCACCCTGCAATACCGTCTGGTCCTCCGGCATCTTTGGTTCCAGCCATAGACCTAAGAGTCACCGCTCGCTATTGCTTTGATATGCATGTTTACCATGTTTTTATGTGAGTATAACCATTGCTGTTTTACCTTCATTAAAATTATTTTTGCTAATACACAAGGTCGGTGCGCCCTCCCTTCTTTTAATGTTTAAGTTCCAAGGACGCCCATTGTTCTGAGGAGGGCAGCAAGGCCATTGACATTCCATGCAAAAGGGTAGACTGCACTACACACCCCTAGACCCAGCATTCGACTGCAGGAGAATTGTTTTGTGTTTGTTTAGGTGTGCCTTATAGGCTGTCACAGTGGTCACATGATTGGGCTCCCCGCTGGCTCTTGATCATTACTAGAGATTGGTAGCTGTCTTTGACAGCTCAGTCTCTGTGCTGGGAATGCCCAGTGAGAGTGCTCTCAGCACTAGGGATGAGCCGAACACCCCCCAGTTTGGTTCGCACCAGAACATGCGAACAGGCAAAAAATTTGTTCGAACACGCAAACACCGTTAAAGTCTATAGGACACGAACATGAAAAATCAAAAGTGCTCATTTTAAAGGTTAATATGCAAGTTATTGTCATAAAAAGTGTTTGGGGACCCGGGTCCTGCCCCAGGGGACATGTATCAATGCAAAAAAAAGTTTTAAAAACCGCCGTTTTTTTTGGGAGCAGTGATTTTAATAATGCTTAAAGTGAAACAATAAAAGTAAAAATAATCCTATACATTTCGTACCTGGGGGGTGTCTAATGTATGCATGTAAAGTAGCGCATGTTTCCCGTGTTTACAACTGTCTCTGCACAAAGTGTAATTTCTGAAGGAAAAAAGTCATTTAAACTACTCCGGCTATTCATGAATTGTCGGTCCCGGCAATACAGAGAAAAGTCATTGAAAAAAATGACCCCTGCCATTTTTTCAATGACTTTTATCTGTATTGCCGGGACTCGACAATTCATTAATAGTGCGAGTAGGTTTAAATGACTTTTTTTTCCTTCAAAAATTACATTTTGTGCAGGGAACCAAAATTAAAAAAAAAATGTGTGGGGGTCCCCTCAAATTCCATATCAGGCCCTTCAGGTCTGGTATGGATATTAAGGGGAACCCCGCGTAATTAAAAAAAAATGGCATGGGGTTCCCCCAAAAAATCCATACCAGACCCTTCAGGTCTGGTATGGATTTTTAGGGGAACTCCGCGCCAAAATAAAAAAATAGCGTGGGGTTCCCCTAAAAATCCATACCATATCCGAGCACGCAACCTGGCAGGCCGCAGGAAAATAGGGGGGACGAGAGAGCGCCCCCCCCTGAACTGTACCAGGCCACATGCCCTCAACATGGGGAGGGTGCTTTGGGGGTCTGTGACCCCTCAAAGCACCTTGTCCCCATGTTGATGGGGACAAGGGCCTCATCTCCACAACCCTTGCCCGGTAGTTGTGGGGATCTGCGGGCGGGGGGCTTTTCGTAATCTGGAAGCCCCCTTTAACCCCCAGATTCCGCCCCCTCCCTATGTGAATTGGTAACAGGGTACATTTTACCTCTACCATTTCACAAAAAAAGTGTCAAAAAAGGTAAAAAAACACACAGACGGCTTGGGACAAGTCCTTTAATAAAAAATAAATAAATAAATTCCAGCGATGGACATCCTTCCACGACCCGGACCCGTGCTACGAACGATACAGCCTCCTCCATAGAAGGCTTCCGGGCGAATGATGCGGGAGCCATGTGACATTTCTTTTATTACCGAGGGCGGGGCCACCCGTGATGTGGACGAGTGACCCCGCCCCGTTCTGACGTAATGGGGGTTTCCGGGGGCTTCCCCGTGGTGTCACGGGTGACCCCGCCCCCCACTGGCGCATCACGGGAAACCCCGTGAGGGCATGTGGTCTGGTACGGTTCAGGAGGGGGGGGCGCTCTCTCGTTCCCCCCTCTTTTCCTGCAGCCTGCCAGGTTGCGTGCTCGGATAAGGGTCTGGTATGGATTTTTGGGGGAACCCCGCGCTTTTTTTTTCATTTTGGCGCGGAGTTCCCCTTAAAATCCATACCAGACCTAAAGGGTCTGGTATGGATTTTTTGGGGGAACCTCATGCCATTTTTTTATTTTTTTATTTTGGTTCCCTGCACAAAATTTCATTTTTGAAGGAAAAAAAAGTCATTTAAAACTACTTGCGCTATTAATGAATTGTCAGGTCCCGGCAATACAGATAAAAGTCATTGAAAAAAATGGCAGGGGGCCTGGTAATGGACTGGGGGGACCCCTGTCATTTTTTTCAATGACTTTTCTCAGCATTGCCGGAACCGACAATTCATGAATAGCCGGAGTAGTTTTAAATGACTTTTTTCCTTCAGAATTTACACTTTGTGCAGAGACAGTTGTAAACACGGGAAACATGCGCTACTTTACATGCATACTTTAGACACCCCCCAGGTACAAAATTTAAAGGAATATTTCACGTTTATTGTTTCACTTGAAGCATTATTAAAATCACTGCTCCCGAAAAACAGTAGTTTTAAAACTTTTTTTTGCATTGATACGTGTCCCCTGGGGCAGGACCCGGGTCCCCAAACACTTTTTATGACAATAACTTGCATATTAACCTTTAAAATTAACACTTTCGATTTCTCCCATAGACTTTTAAAGGGTGTTCCGGGGCTTTTCGAATTTGCCGTGAACACCCCAAATTGTTCGCCGAACGGGCGAACAGCCAATTTTCGAGTCGTTTGACTCGAAAATAAAGCTGATTGACTCATGTTTGACTCGAACATAAAGCTCATCCCTACTCAGCACAGAAACCTCTTCAATCCCTGGGTGCATATATATATGTGACATGTGGGCGTTAAAGCCCACCCTCTTTTCCACCCAACATATGCATTACATGGGCGGCCAGAGTAGGGTTGCCGCCTTATCTTCAAGTCAAACCCGAACACTTAAGCGGCGCAAGGTAATTTTTTTTTATTATAAATTATACATTAGGGATGAGCCGAACACCCCCCAGTTCGGTTTGCATCCAGAACATGCGAACGGACCGATAGTTTGCGCGAACTTTCGAACCCCGTTAAAGTATATGGGACTCGAACGTGAGAAATCAAAAGTGCGAATTTTAAAGGCTAATTTGGAAGTTATTGTCGTAAAAAGGGTACGGGGACCTGGGTCCTGCCCCAGGGTACATGTATCAATGCCCAAAAAAGTTTTAATAACTGAAGTTTTTTCGGGAGCAGTTATTTTAATGATGCTTAAAGTGAAAAAATAAAAGTGAAATATTCCTTTAAATTTCATGCCTGGGGGTGTCTATAGTATGCCTGTAAAGTGGTGTGTGTTTCCTGTGTTTATAACTGTCCCTGCACAAAATGACATTTCTAAAAGGAATAAAAGCCATTTAAAACTGCTTGCGGCTTTAATGTAATGTCTGGTCCCAGCAATATGGATGAAAATCATTGAGAAAAACGGCATGGGTACCCCCCCCCCATTAATAGCCCCTTTAAATTAACCACTTGCCGCCCGCCCTATAGCGGATTGACGGCGGCAAAGTGGTTTTAAAATCCTGACTGGACGTCATATGACGTCCTCAGGATTTTAAGCCGCTGTGCGCCCCCGGGGGCGCGCATCGCGGCGATCGTTGTTACAGGGTGTCAGTCTGACACCCCGCAACTCCGATCTAGGTAAAGAGTCTCCGACGGAGACTCTTTACCACGTGATCAGCCGTGTCCAATCACGGCTGACCACATGTAAACAGGAAAAGCCGGTAATCAGCTTTTCCTCACTCGTGTCTGTCAGACGCGAGTAGAGGAGAGCCGATCGGCTGCTCCTCTGACAGGGGGGGTTTGTGCTGATCAATTATCAGCACAGCCCCCCGAGGATGCCCACACTGGACCACCAGGGATGCCACTGGACCACCAGGGATGTCCATTACAAGGTATGCCTCCCTAGACCACCAGGGATTGAAATCAGTGCCCCTAATGGATGCCAATTAGTGCCCCTAATGGATGCCAATCAGTGCCCACAATGGGCATCACTGATTGGCAGGCATTATTGTTTGGCACTGATTGGCATCCATTAACACATTACAGTGCCACCTATCAGTGCCCATCCATGCCACCTATCAGTGCCCATCCATGCCCATCCATGCCACCTATCAGTGCCCATTTGGGCCGCCTATCGGTGCCCATCTGTGCCGCCTATCGGTGCCCATCCATGCCGCCTATTGGTGCCCATCCGTGCTGCTTATCTGTGCCCATCTGTGCCCATCCGTGCCGCCTATCTGTGCCCATTCGTGCCGCCTACCGGTGCCCATCCGTGCCGCCTACCGGTGCCCATCCGCGCTGCCTATCGGTGCCCTTCCGCGCTGCCTATCGGTGCCCATCTGCGCCGCCTCATTGGTGCCCATCAGTGCCGCCTTATCAGTGCCCGTCAGTGCAGCCCCATCAGTGCCCATCAGTGAAGGAGAAAACGTACTAATTTACAAAGTTTTGTAACTGAAACAAAAAATATATCCATTAACACATTACAGTGCCACCTATCAGTGCCCATCCATGCCACCTATCAGTGCCCATCCATGCCCATCCGTGCCACCTATCAGTGCCCATTTGGGCTGCCTATCGGTGCCCATCTGTGCCGCCTATCGGTGCCCATCCGTGCCGCTTATCTGTGCCCATCTGTGCCCATCCGTGCCACCTATCTGTGCCCATCCGTGCCGCCTATCTGTGCCCATTCGTGCCGCCTACCAGTGCCCATCCGTGCCGCCTATCGGTGCCCTTCCGCGCTGCCTATCGGTGCCCATCCGCGCCGCCTCATTGGTGCCCATCAGTGCAGCCCCATCAGTGCCCATCAGTGAAGGAGAAAACGTACTAATTTACAAAGTTTTGTAACGGAAACAAAAAAAATATGTTTTTTTTTCAAAATTTTAGCAGAAAATAAAAATCGCAGAGGTGATCAAATACCACCAAAAGAAAGCTCTATGTGTGGGAACAAAATGATAAAAATGTAGTTTGGGTACAGTGTAGCACAACCGCGCAATTGTCATTCAAAGTGCAACAGCGCCGAAAGCTGAAAATTGGTCTGGGCAGGAAGCTGTATAAGTGTCCTGTATGGAAGTGGTTAAAAAAAGGAAAGGCGTGGGGCCCCCAGGCCCTATTTACTCTGAACAGCAGTATACAGGCGGTGCAAACAAGACAGGGACTGTAGGTTTGTTCTTTAGTAGAATCTGTTTGTAATTTTGAACTGGTACATTTTTAAAGTGTAGATCCAGCCAAAAAATCTATGTTTAAGCTTTTTGGAAAACATAGGGAAAGGTTATCACCCCTGTATCATTTGTTTTGCTGTCTGTGCACCTGTTCAGAAGATTTCACCTCACTGTCTGTCCCAATGACAATTGTCTTTTGAAAATTTGGGGTTTTTAGTGAAACAAGGATTGGTGATAAAGCATAAGTGCAGAGGAGACACGTTTTTCCTATATTAACACTTACAGGAGAGAATTTCCATTCCTAGGGGTAAATTTCCTCTCACTTCCTGTTGTCTCCCTCCGTTTGTAAGTAGGAGTCGTTTGAAAGTCTGATGTTTGAAAGTAGTGGCCTGCCCTATATACTCTGCAGAAATTTGGGCCTTAGGTGTTGGTATTGCCACAACAATGTAAGCCCTCACAGTTACTCTTGGTGGGCGCAGGAACGGGCCCTGCTGTGAAATATTAGATCAAGAATTGTAATTGTTGAACAGGGGCAGAAAAATTGGGCCTTAGGCACAGGTGCTGGTGCCACAACACTGCAACCACTCACAGAAACGCTAGTTGGAGCGCATGAAGGAACCCTGCTGCAAATTATTGCAGCAAAAATTGTAATTGCACGCCCCTGTTAAACAGGGGCAGAAAAATTGGGCCTTAGCCACTGCAACCCCTCACAGATATTATAGTTGGAGTGCAGGAATGAGCCCTGCTGCAAAGTATAGCATTAAAAATTGTAATTACACGCCCCTGTTAAACAGGGGAAGAAAAATTGGGCCCAGAACCAAAAATGTTCTTACAAGCTATCAGCATGAACATTGAGGAGGATAGTCACTCAGCATAACGGGATAGTCACTCAGCATAGGCAGTCTTGAAGGGATCTCACATTCAAAAAATATATATATTCGGTTACATCAGCATATCAGGTGTTTGGTAGCTGGTGATCCAAGACTGATTAATTTTTAAGGACGTCAAGCCAATCGACCGATTCGGTGGACAGGCGCACCCTGTGATTGGTTACAAAGCCTCCAGCAGCACTGAATGTGCGTTCCAAAAGAACTCTGGATGCAGCACAGGCCAGTAGCTCAATTGCATACTGTGCAAGCTCTGGCCAGTGATCCATCCTCAAGAAACAGTAACACAGAGGATTTTTGGTGGGAAAGGTGTCCAAGTCTGATCTTTCCCCTAGGTATTCCTGCACCATGTGAATCAGACGCTGGCGATGGTTGCTGAAACCGATCATAGCCTTGGGGCTGCGGACTAAAAAATTGTCTGAACGCATCGGTCAGACGGCCACCTTCTCCACCGCTCATTCTGTGATTGACCGAAGCCTCAGCAACACGTTGTCCAGGACCAGGGATTTGTAACCTCACCGGCTCTGGAAACGCGTTGCACAAACCTTTCTGCAAGGCCTCCCGAAAATGATTCATCCTCTGCTCCCTCTGCGACGGCTGGATAAGGTCCGCAACCTTACCCTTGTAATGTGGATCAAGGAGGGTTGCCAGCCAGTAATAATCCCTCTCCTTGATACCATGAATGCGAGGATCCTTTCGCAGGCTTTGCAGGATCAGGGAGGCCATGCAGCGTAGGTTTGCTGAGGAATTCGGTCCGGAGTCCTCTGGGTCACTAAGGACGACATGATCCGCAGCCACCTCCTCCCAGCCACGTACAAGTCCATGGGTTTCTTGGGACTGTAAATGATCCCTTAAATACTGCTGAGTGCTAGGCTCCACCTCCATGCTGACACAATCCTCCTCCTCCTCCTCGTCCTCTTCCTGTGTGATCGGCAGGCCATCAGGAACACTGCCTGGATAAAGGGGGCCTTGAGAGGTAAGGAAGTCCTTCTCTTCCTCCCTCTGTTCTGCCTCAAGTGCCCTGTCCATTATTCCATGCAGCGTGTGCTCCAACAGGTGGACAAGAGGGACAGTGTCACTGATGCATGCACTGTCACTGCTCACCATCCTCGTGGGCTCCTCAAATGGTGTCAGGACAGTGCATGCATCCCTCTTCATGGCCCACTGGCGTGGGGGAAAAAATCCAAGCTCCCCTGACCCTGTCCTGGTGCCATATTGCAACAGATACTCATTGATGGCCCTCTGCTGCATGTGCAGCCGTTGCAGCATGGCCAACGTTGAGCTCCACCTGGTGGTCGTGTCACAGATTAGGCGGTTCTTGGGCAGGTTGTATTCCTTTTGGAGGTCAGCCAGCCGAGGACTGGCATTATATGACCGGCGGAAATGCACACAGACTTTCCTGGTCTGCCTCAGAACATCCTGTAAGCGCGGGTACCTGCCCAAGAACTGCTGCACCACCAAGTTTAAGGACGTGAGCCAAACAGGGCACATGGGTCAGCTGTCCCTGTCGGAGGGCGGAGAGGAGGTTGGTGCCATTGTCGCAAACCACCATTCCTGGCTTAAGCTGGCGTGGCGTCAACCACCTCTGAGCCTGCCCCTGCAGAGCTGACAGAATCTCTTCCCCAGTGTGGCTCCTGTCCCCCAAGCACACCAGCTCAAGCACCACATGGCATCTTTTTGCCTGCGTACTTGCGTAGCCCCTTGAACGCCTACGGAGCACCGCTGGTTCCGAAGACAAATCAGCACAGGAAGAGGCCATGGAGGAAGAAGAAGAGTAGGGGATGGAGGAGAGAGGTGTATCAGAATCACCACTAGTAGCATTTTGGAGGTGTGGTGGCGGAACAACCTCCAACACTAGTGCACCCTGTCCTGCATCCTTCCCAGCTGCCAGCAGAGTCACCCAGTGGGCTGTGAAAGATAGGTAACGTCCCTGTCCATGCCTGCTGGACCATGAGTCAGCGGTAATATGCACCTTACCACCGACCACCCTGTCCAGCAAGGAGAAGACATTGTCTTCCACATGCCGGAAGAGAGCCTTCCGTGAACGTTTGGGAACCTGCCACTGAGATACTATACATTCCACAGAGTCTACCAACTGAAAAGGCAGCAGTTGAAGTGCTAGCAATTTAGCCAAGCTAGCATTCAACCGCTGGGCATGTGGATGGCTGGGAGCGAATTTCTTTCAGTGGTGCAGCAGCTGGGGCAGGGAAATTTTCCTGGTACAATCAGACGTTGGTGTACCGAAAGCAGATTGCCTGCAAGTACTTGCCAGTGACACACCTAATTCTACACTTTCATTCCTCTCAGTGCAGGTTTCTGAGAGAACTGAAGGTGTAGTGGGGTTGGAGATCCCAGCTGATAAGGAGCAAGGAGAGGTCCGCTTTGTTCTTTGGTGTGGGTCTTTTATGTATGCTTGCCAACGGACTGCATGGCAGGTCGACATATGTCTGGTCAAGTATGTGGTGCCCAAGCGGCTGATGTTTTGGCCACGTGAGGTACGCTTCAGACATATGTTGCAAATAGCAAAGAATAAGAATAACGCGCAGAGACAGCAGCGCCCTGCACATGAGAAGCTCTTCGGTGTGATGCAGTCGGTGTGCTGCCCTTAAGCTGGCCCCTGGAGGGCATCCTGCCTCGTTGGTGATGTGCCTCCTCCTCCTCTCTCCTATCAGGCACCCATGTAGAGTCAGTGACCTCATCATCCCCTCCCTCCTCGTCACTGGAGCAATCCTGGCAGTATGCTGCAGCTGGGGGAACATGACTGCCAGTTTGCTTCCCTTCTTGGGCACCCCCTCTCTATGGGCTCACGTTACTACCTTTCTGAAGCTGGGTACAATCATCGGAGCCTTCAAAATGCCACGCATCCTCCTGCAGCGTGTACCCAACACTGTGGTCAAACAGTTCGGGGGATTCCTCAGGACATGGTGGGGCTAGGGAAGGAGTGACTGATGCCATTGAGCCAATGGAAGAGGCCGCTTTGGCAGCTGCTTTGGCAGACAAAGTACCCTGAGGCTGAGGTGAAAGAGGATGAGGACGGCTTGGTCATCCACTCTACCAACTCTTTAGCATGTTGCGGCCCAACACGGCCAGCTGCCGAAAAAAAGGACAAGCGTGCCCCACGGCCACGTGCTGATGAGGATGCACCGTGTCCACGAACAGCATTGTTGCCTCTAGACACAGAGCCTGCTTGCCCTCTTTTATTGGCCTGTGTGTGTCTGCCTCTCCTTGTTGGCCTTCCAGACATACTTTATTTGATGTATTGGAATAGGTACACCAGGAATTGTCTGCAGTCAGCTTTAGCTGCACACTGTGCCCAGTATACAGTACACTGACTAAATATACTGCAGGTTAGGTCAATCAACTGCCTGTATTATCAGTAATAGAAAAGCAATAGTCTGCAGTCAGCTCAACGTGCACACTGTGGCCAGTATATAGTACACTGACATAATATACTGCAGGTTAGCTAAATCAACTGCCTGTATTATCAGTAATAGAAAAGTAATAGTCTTCAGTCAGCTTTACATGCACACTGAGCCCAGTATACAGGACACTGACTGAATATACTGCAGGTTAAGTCAATCAACTGCCTGTATTATCAGTAATAGAAAAGCAATAGTCTGCAGTCAGCTTTACATGCACACTGAGCCCAGTATACAGGACACTGACTTAATATACTGCAGCGAGAATAACAGGAACACTCTGAAGTGAGATCTAGCTAAACTGAATACAGTGTATATATATATATATATATATATATATATATATATATATATATATATATATATACACACACAACTCCTGGGATGCATATATATACTAAATACACTGACTGCAGCTACCTGAATCGCCTGCCTGCTCTATCTAACTGAAATGACACTCTGACTCTCTCTCTCTATCTCTCACAACGCCGCAACACACTACACAAGGCCGACGCGCAGGCGGCCTTATAAAGTGTGGGGCGTGTACCTACTCCCCTGAGCCATGATTGGCCAAAGGCACCCTTCCTTTGGCCAATTGTGGCTCTCTGTGCTGACGGCGCTGTGACGGGCCATAGTGCATGCTTGGCCAATCATCAGCCAGCAATGCACTGCGATAACGCAGTGAATTATGGGCCGTGATGCGCCACTCGAATTTGGCACGAACGGCCCATATTGTTCGAAATTCGTCGAACGGCCGAACAGACGATGTTCGAGTCGAACATGAGTTTGACTCGAACACGAAGCTCATCCCTACTATACATATATTTTGCTATTAAATAACATTTCTAATCATATGAAGTTAATAACAAGAGTCCCCCTTTATATCAGAGTCCACAGAGTTCCCCTTTTACATCTGAATCCACAGAGTTCCCCATTTACTTTTGAACTCGCAGAATTCCCCTTCACTGTAAGGGGGGACTCTGCAAACTCTGAAGTAAGTGAGAACTCTGGGGCCTCTAACATAAAGGATGCCCTGGGAACCCTGATTTAAGGGGGAACACTGAGAACTCTGATGTACGGAGAAGACTCTGATGTAAGGTGAAACACTGTGGCCTCTGGTGTAAAGGGGAATTCTGATGTAAGGGGTGCTCTGAGAGCCCTGATTTACCTTAGAGTACTCACTCAGAGGCAGGAGAGAGAAGGGGGAGACTTCAGCCACAGACAGGGATGGATGGTGAGCTCAATCACCCCTTGGCAGTCATCACCTCTCATCCAGATGTATCTGAGGCGGCTGGGCTTCAAATTTCCATCCACAACTTTCCTTTTCTGAGACACAGCGCCGGGGATTGGAGTGTGGGCAGACACAGAGGGGTAGGGGTGGGGGAAGAGGTGAAGATCGAGCCCTCTCTCCTCTCCCGTCTGTGTGTGTGTTTGGAGGGGGGACTGTTAGTGTTGGCTTTGGGCAGTGTGAAGGAGTGCAACAGACACTCTCAGCTTAGACAACTGTTGCCAGCAACCCTGCTGTGAAGCCATAGTCCATTCTGAATAATGTGTCTGGGTTTTAGGCAGTCTCAAACATGAACGCATGATTCCAAACCTGAACTGTCTGGGTGAATCCTGGACAGGTGGCAACCCTAGGCCAGAGGTTAAACAAGGTTCTTTCAAATACTTATAAATTCATTGCCGATCTTGCATGTAAAAATTTTCAGGATAACAATGTTTGTGATTGGAAACTAATTCTGAGAAGATTTGTTTGACAGCAGTGAAAAATCAGTGGACATTCAATATATTTGACAAGCAGAAATATCAAAGCTAATCAGGATCAGCTGTGCAGGGAGAGAAAAGCAATGTTTGATTTTGAATCATTTATAATAGGCCATTCAATTGCCTGTCAGAGTATTAGCATATTTAAATAGTTTTAATCTAACCTCATCACCATGATTAAAATTGCTGACAAGGATGGAAAGCTTTGATGAACTGTATGAGGCGTAACGAATAAGGTGAATATTAATGTGCAACAGGACAGATAAGTTCTGCATGTGAGATTTAAAAGAAATGGAGTGTGGTTAAAGTGAAAGAGTCCTTGGAAGATAAAAGCCATTCTGCTTTACTTTCACAAAAGGTTTACTATACTGTAGGTGTCAAGCTCAATTTATAGAAAATGCAATAGAGTTGTAGAGAATTCAAAAAGAGAAGAGGGCTTGAGGACATAATTAAAGGGAATGTATACCCTAACAATGAATTTATCTTATTTGCTCCCTTTTAGGGATGGGCCGAACACCCCCAGGTCTGGTTCACACCAGAACATCTCGAACAGGCAAAAAGTTCTAGCGAAAATACGAATGCTATTAAAGTCTATGGGACACGAACATGAAAAATCAAAAGTCCTCATTATAAAGACTTATATACAAGTTATTGCCATAAAAAGTTTATAGGGGCCTGGGTTCTGCCCTGGGGGACATGAATTATTGCAAAAAAAGTTTTTAAAACAATCGTTTAAAAAGTAGCAGTGATTTTAATGATGCTTAAAGTGAAACAATAAAAATGAGTTAGTCTGCATGTAAAGTGGCACATCTGTACGATGTACAGAACATGCTGCAGCAATAATGACATTTGTAAAGGAAAAAATTTAATTTAAATTTGCTAGCGGCTGTGATGTAGTACCGGCTCCCGGCAATATAGATTATAAAAAATGAAGAAAAATGGCATGGAGACCCCCCCCTCCCCCGGTCTGGTATGGATTTTAAGGATAACCTCACACCAAAATGTAAAAAAAAATTGGCGTAGGCCCCCCCCCCCACCAAAATCCATAACAGACCCTTATCCGAGCATGCAGCCTCGCAGGTCAGGAAAAGGGGGGATTGAGCGAGCGCCCCCCTCCTGGTCACATGCCCTCAGCATGGGGGGTGGGAACACCTTGTCCCCCTGTTGATTGGGACAAGGGCCTTTTCCCAACAATCCCTGGGCTGTGGTTGTCGGGGTCTGTGGGCGGGGGGCTTATTGGAATCTGCCCCCCCATGTGAATGGGTATCGGGTACACAGTACCCCCACCCATTCACCAAAAAAGTGTCAAAAGAAAAAACCACAAGAGACCATTTTTGAAAAATCCCTTATTCTAAAATTTTAAAAAGTGTCCTGTGATATAAATCCACCGTCAATCACGCCGCCCAACAGACCTGAAAAAATTGAAAAAATGGAAAATGCTCCGCCTCCATGGGAGGCTTCCCACCGACTTCTCTCTCTTTGCTTTGACATCTCTTATATAGGCAAGAGCAGGACCACCAGGTGAGGTAAATGGGTGACCCCACCCCCTTCTGATGTCATGTGACGTCACATGACATCATAAGGGGGCAGGGCCACCCGTTCTGTCGGGCAAGCATGATAGAAAATCAGCAGATGACCGGCTCCTGATCCCAATGGCTGAGAGCACTGACCAGAGTGTTCTGGTGCGGACTTATCCCCCTGTCAGAACACAGCAGCTCGGCGGGGGGGGTCGATGTACTAACATTGGATTGTTAGTACAGAGGCTCCGACCTGAGCTGTTCGTTTTTATCATTCAACCCACTGGGTTGAATGTAAATATACTGACAGTGTGTACTAGGCTTTACATGCATATGGTTGCCAGGTGACAGACAGGCTGTGATGCTGCCTTTCTGCTTTGGGCCTGTGTCCTACTGGGGTCGGGATGGTCCACATGCCTTCTGCTGCGTTGTGTAATGTGCCCTCTCCCCGTGCTTGCCCCCGCTATGTGTTCCAGGCTTTGCTTGCCCATCTACAGGCACAGGACCAGCATAGCGTGTGCCACAGGGTAGACCCAGAAGCGATGTGTATAACGTCACTTCCGGGTCCCTATTGACAGTTTCCCCAGCCAGCATGGCCACCCTGCCTTTGGCCAATCATGGCTCTCACTGTACATCGCGCTGTGATTGGCCAAATCATACAGGTCAGGTGCCTGCTTTGGCATATGTTTTTGGCATATGCTCGACACTTGCGTTTGACTCGAACATCGGACCCATCCCTACTCATTTTTAGTCTGTGAAATATACTAATGGAAATGTTTTGTTAAATGTGTTTGATAAATGTAAAAAATACCTGTTTATTTTCCTGGAAAACTTATAGGCAGATCATTTTCATGTGCCCTCTGTTGATTGTTATCAGTTAGTATTGTTCCCCGTTCTCACTGTGGACTACAGAACAAAACCCCATATTATAGAGATGAGGAATGGGGGGGTGTTCTAAAGAACTAAAATACTTCCTGTCTATCAGTGACAATGCTGCTCCTCCATATATACATTCCACATGCACAATGTGAAGCCACAGCAGGGTGCCCACAATGACAATGCCGGCGCCGCGGAGAGGAGGGGGAGACGAGCGGGGTATCGTCCCCCTGCATTGCTGGACCCTGGGGCAGGTAAGTATCTGACTATTAAGATTCAGCAGCTGCAGTATTTGTAGCTGCTGACTTTTTTTTTTAGTAGGAACTCTGCTTTAAGTTTTCTTTCATGCAAGCTTTTCTATAAGGCCTGCTTGTCAGTTTTCCAGGTGGACCTGATCAGAAGCTTTATACAGGTCTATGGGCAGGCTACTGTAAATGGACTTGTGCCCAAGTCCATCCAAGTCAGGGATAAAAAAAACAGAACATGACGCACGGCGTATAGAAGATCAGTAAGCCACTGGCCAACCGGATCAAGGCGGGGGCCCTCCAGAGTGATCTCTTCCGGACCTACGTGTGTCTACCGTTTTATCACTGGGTGGAGATGCGGGTGAAGATGAGGATTATGGGATTCCGCGGAGCGGCCATTAAGCCCCTGAACGAGGAAGCGGCAGCGGATCTGGGGGCGGAGCTTCTGGTTGAAGGCATTATCTTCCCGGAAGGAGGAGGAAATGGAGGCCAGACTGAAGGCCATGGAGGCCGAGATCGCCCACCTGGGGCTGCAGACAGACGAGCTGGACGCCCGCGCCCGGGCCGCGTAGAGGCAACAAATGGCAGCCAAGTGAGGCGCTGGTCTGTGGACTGTGATATATTCACCCCTTGGAGGGTTGGGGGACCCCGGGATGTACCGGCTGTATAAACAGGAAATAAAAGGGACAAACACTCAGCAGATGTAATGGAAGCAAAAAGTTTTATTTCTAGAAAACAGGTTATAAAAAAAAAAGGTCCCATATACATACAGTTCATATATATATATATAATGGCATCAAATATTCAACCGTCCAGTGTCTGACCCGAACCGCCTAATTACACATAGAGAACCTTTACCTGCCACCCTCTATAAACCTGCCAAGCCGATTTTCTGCTACAAAAATTGTACAAAACTTGAAATGAATCAGAAATAATAAAAAATAAACCCGTTAAAAAAAAACAACAGGATTGTGTACGTTTCTGCGTTTGTGGATCTCAACACTGATGGATCAGAGTTAAGCTGTCCATATATTATAAAATTTTCTATTATATGGTTTTGTTAAATCTAAAGGAAATTTACACAAGAAAATTGTATAACATATGGCCAGCAGGGCCGGGACAAGTGGTGGGCAGGAGGGGCATCTGCCCTGGGCACTGTGGTATCATGTGTGGTTAGGGGTGGAATTGTGTTGGAAGGGGAATTTAGGGGGCTGCAGGGGGTAAGTATTGTTCTAGGAGGGGGGATTTGGGGAGGGGGAGTGCTAAGAGTGGTGATTTAGGGGAATTTGTGTTGGGAGGAGGGATGGGGGAGGAAGAAAGGTTGTGCTTGGAAGGGGGATTTGGGGGGAATTTGTGCTGGGGGAGGGATTTGAAGTGGGGGAGAAGATGTGTACTAGGAGGGGAAATTTTAGGGGTAGAGGATTTGTGCTTTTTTTTTTTGTTGGGGGGGGCATTTGAGCTGGGGGGATTTGGTGGATGGGGGCAAAGATTTGTGCTGAAAGGGAGGATTTTAGCAGGGGGGCAGATTGTACTGGGAGGAGGGGGAACTTAAGGGGTAAGCATACAGATTTGTGCTCAGTGTTTTTGTGAGGGATTTTTGCTGACACATATTGCTCATACATCTTGGGGGGGTGCAGTTTGGCATGTTCGCCTTGAACTCTAGATGACCTTGTCCCGCCATTGATGGCCAGTCTTAGTCTGATGTCAAGTACATGTCAAGTACATTAAAATTTGGGAGTCTAAAGATCTAACAGGGGAGACCACAGTCCACTGTCAAAATGCAGACAAAAAAATGAATGGAAAGGAATTTCACAACATTGACATCAGTCCTGTTCAACTCTGATCTGCTCTTCAGATCCCCAGCTGATTGGAGTGGCGTGGTACTGTGTAAAACGACCCTACAGCTGGCTAGAAATTGATCGAAATTTGGCCAATTTAGCAGGGAACAGTCAAATTTTGATCCACGTGTAGCTTTGTTCCTGTTCACCAAATGTTTTCCAACATTCCTGATTGACGTCTGTCAAATGGCTTCAGCTGCAGTGTATTCTGACAGTGGAAAGTCTTGCTATCAGAATACAATGTCCCGGCAGGGAGGATTTCTCCACCCACCTTTCTTTGGGTGTGTATGAATGTGTTTTTTTCTTTCAACCCACTGGCTGGCCAAAAAAATTAAAATTCATGGCCAGCGTAAGTCTCATCTGTTAAGTGCCATTCAGTGATATTAATAAATCTAAACAGGTTAAATAATTCTAGGTATACACTAGTAGATTTTTGTTTAAAAAAAATTTGGTTTGAAGAACATTCATTACATTTTGTAATCATTAATCGGACCAAATTGTTGTTTGTTTTTGATCACAGTGATGAGAAAATTTGAAAGTGCAAGATTGGAATACTTTTCTCAAACAAATACATTTTTAAAGCCTCGTACACACGACCGGTTTTCCCGTCGGAAAAACTGTCATGAGAGCTTTTCATCGGGAATCCCGGCCGTTTGTATACTCCCTTGCAGTTTTTCTGACGGGAAAACTGGCGGAAAAAAAAAAGAGAGCAGGATCTCTTTTTTCCTGTCAGGAAAAAATTCTAGCAGGAAAACCGTTTGTCTGTATGCTTTTCCGAGGGGAAACAAATCGACGCATGCTCAGAAGCATAGAACTTAATTTTCTCGGCTTGTCGTAGTCTTTTACATCACTGCGTTCTTGGCAGTCAAAAGTTCACCGGACTTTTGTGTGACTGTGTGTATGCAAGTCAGGCTTGACAGGAATCCCGTCAGGAAAACCATCAGTTTTTTATCCGACGGGAAAACCGGTCGTGTGTACAGGGCATTACAGTGCATGTCCAAGTCCATTAGTTCTAAAATCAAATGTTAAAGACAAACGAATTTTGAACTACGTTTGTTGACTGTACTGAGAATCTTTGTATGAATATTTGTAGAAATGTTTGTTCAAAAATGTACTTAAAAGTGGTTGTAAACCCTCTCCTATACCCAATGAAGTGAATAGCATCAGATGATACACAGAGATGAAACAAATCTCCCTAAATTCATTGTACATGTATATCTGCTGTCTTTCCCTTTCTACACTCTTTGGAAAGTGCAGATCAAGTTAGAAAGCTTTCTTACTTTTCCAGCAGTGGGTGGAGTCTGGGCTTACACTGTGTGAGAGCTGATTGGAGGAAAGGCACCCCTCCCCTCCCCTCCACATAGGCAGAGGAACAAAGAAACATGCAGAGCTGTACTTTAAATAGAAAAGCTCTCTGCTAATCTACATCTAAGCTTCCTCCATGACACAATTTTTCAGCTACTGTTATCTCGTGTGTCGGAGAACCTGTCATAAGTGACCCTGCTGATAAGAGAGGAAATATATGGCACTTAGAGCTTTGGAGAGAGAAAAGTAAACACTAAAGATATATGTGGCTAGTAGGGATGAGCTTTGTGTTCGAGTCGAACATACGTTCGACTCGAACATCGGCTGTTCGATCGTTCAACGAAGATCGAACGATTTGGGCCGTTCGCGCCAAATTCGAGTGACGCGAACGGCCCACAATGCACTACGCCATCGCAGTGTCATCCAGGCGCTGTGATTGGCCAAGCATGCACTGTGACCCCGCATGCTTGGCCAATCACAGCGCCGGCAGCGAGGAGAGCAATGATTGGCCACAGGCAGGATGCCTGTGGCCAATTATTGCTGAGGGTGTTTAGTACACGCCCCACACTATAAAAGGCCGCCAGCACGGCGGCCTAGTGTAGTGTGTTCCGGAGCAGGGATAGAGCAGCATAGGCAGGGACAGTGACTTTTATTTATTTCTTGCTTAACCTGGATTCCTTTAGTTTAGGGAAAGAGAAGGATAGGTAGGGAGAGTGTCAGTGTGTTTTGTGCTTGTGCTATAGTGTGCTTAAAAAAAACATTTTTTCTAGGGACAGAAAACTGTAGGTAGGGAGAGTGTCAGTTTCTTTCACTGTGCAAGTCCTTGTTTCTAGGGACCTGGAAGGACAGTGAGTGAATTCTCCTTGTGCTATATTGTGCTTAAAAAAAACATTTTTTCTAGGGACAGAAAACTGTAGGTAGTGTGACAGCAGGAAGGTAAAGTCACCTGGTTGCATCCAGGGGGGTAGATATATTTCGCCCAGATTCAGGCTTTACGCCGACTTATACAACTAGGTGGAGAGTTGTATAAGGCTAGTGGGCTCATGGATGACTCATACCTCTAGGGAGAGGGCTGGGCGTCGTGCAGACAGGGAGTTGATGAGACCAGCTGAAGCTTGTCAGCTCATTTAGGCCTCTATAAGAACTCCCAGCTTCATTAGATGTTAGCTCATGCCTGGAACCAGACCTGTGTGGACTGTCTAGGGAGAGTGAACCCCTGTGCGGTGAGAAAAAGCCTGTGTGGCTATTTGCTTGGACATTTAAAACCAGGGACTTAGGGACTAGGACAGCACTAGGCTGATCCCAGTTGTTAGTTAGGAAACCTGTATGTTTAGTCAGAGGTCAACTTGACCAGGATTTATTTTGGTTATGTTTCTTTTGCTTTGCTGTGTTTTGTCACTGTAAATAGAAAATAAACCGCACCTTTTTGATTTTGAAAACCACAACCTCCGTTTGCTGGGCCTGTTTTGTGTGGGGAGCCCATCCCGGGGGTCACACACACCCACTGCCGAGCTAACCCCCTCACAGTTGGTGGAGAACCAGTGGCAGTTTTTTTTAAGCCAGCATGGAGGAGATACTGAAACAGCTGGCTCTAGCAAATGCCAATCAACAGCAGACAAATGCAGGTTTGCAAAGGAGCCTTGCAGCCCAGCAGCAAGCTCATCAACAAGCCCAGCAGCAATCTGAGGCCCGCTTCATAGACCTGTTACAGAAGCAAGAGCAGAGACTACAACAAATGGAAGCAGTAATGCAGCAACGTCCGCAGACCAGTGAGGAAAGCCGTCCCACTAATACCGCGTCCTTTGGGGTGAGTCGTTTATTGACAAAAATGACTGGAGAGGATGATCCAGAGGTATTTTTGACCACATTTGAAAGGACTGCTGAAAGAGAAAAGTGGCCTGAGGAGCAGTGGGCTGGACTGGTGGCTCCTCTGTTAACTGGTGAATCGCAGAAGGCTTACTATGACCTAGAGCCTGACCAAGCAAAAGACTATGTGATGCTAAAAGCTGAAATATTGGCAAGGCTGGGTGTCACCCAGGCTGTCCGGGCTCAGCGTGTGCATAACTGGACTTTCCAGCTTGGAAAACCCCCCAGGTCTCAAATGTATGATCTCATTCACCTGAGCAGAAAGTGGCTACAGCCAGAGACTTTGTCCGCACCAAAGATTGTGGAACGTGGTGTAATGGATCGGTTTTTGAGAGCTCTTCCTACTGCCATCCAAAAGTGGGTAAGCCATGGAGACCCAGAGACGGCCGATGGTCTTGTGGATCGTGTGGAGAGATACTTGGCTACAGAGAACCTGACGGCCTCTTCCAGAGACACTCGGACTTTCCACCCTAAGACCAGACCATCCCCAGGGGCGGATAAGAGGATTCCAAGGGGTGAGGGTGGAGAGAGTGAGAGGGTGGGAGCTCTACCCCAAGTTTGGCGAGAACAGCCTGGGAAATCAGCGGCTCAAGAGGCGGCAAGAAGGATCGTTTGCTACCGCTGCCGGCAAGCGGGACATATTGCAGCCAATTGCCCGGTTGTGGAGGAACCCATGCAGTGTGACTTTCTGACGGGCAGACGTCAGTCGCTGTGTGCGACAGTCGCATGCACTGCCATTCGAGGAACTGAGAAACATTTATGCAAAATGTGTGTTAATGGTAGAAATGTTGTGGTATTGCTGGATTCAGGTAGCCTTGTGACCCTGATAAAGGCTGAGTTAGTTAAAACAGAGGTCTCTGGGAATAGCAAGGTAGCTGTTATTTGTGTGCATGGGGACACCCGAGAGTATCCAGTGACTACAGTGTGTTTCGAGACCCCCAAAGGTACCCTCTCTCATCCAGTGGGCTTAGTATCTCAGTTACCACATGACGCCATTGTGGGAAGGGATTTTCCGAAGTTCTGGGAACTGTGGGATGATCCTGAGCCCCTCACTGGTGCCCCTATGTACCAGGAATGTGATAGCCAGAACTCCCCTGAGAGTGGTGAGGACTCTCCGGAATTTCCCTTATCAGTATTGGCAGGGGAGACTCAAGAAACTGGAGAGGAGCCCACCTCCTCAGACGAAAACCTACCGTCTGTGGAGTTTTCTGATCTTGAGGTTCACAGGGAAAACTTTGCCACAGAACAGTTGAAAGACCCCGCCCTAATAAAGGCACGGGAAAACGTAGTGAAAATAGATGGCGAGTTAGTGAACCCAGATAATACCTGCACTTACCCATACTTCAGCGTAGAGAAGGACCTACTGTATCGGGTGGCAAAAAGGGCAGAAGAAACCGTTGAGCAGCTTGTGGTGCCCAAACCTTACAGGAAGTTGGTGTTGGAGTTGGCCCATGGGCACATTCTTGGAGGTCATCTGGGGACAGAGAAAACCCGAGAGAGGGTATTACAGAGATTCTATTGGCCGGGGGTGATGAAGGACGTAGAAAATTATTGTTCCTCCTGCCCTGTGTGTCAGAGGTTGGCCCCGATGCCACATTTCCGTAGCCCGCTGGTCCCTCTACCCATCATTGAGGTCCCGTTTGAGAGGATCGCCATGGATTTGGTAGGTCCTATAATCAAGTCCGCTAGGGGGCACCAGTACATATTAGTTATAATGGACTATGCCACCCGTTATCCAGAAGCGATCCCTCTCCGAAATACCTCGGCCAAAACCATAGCCAAAGAGCTATCTCTTGTTTTTAGCCGGGTGGGTATTTGTAAAGAACTGCTTACGGACCAAGGTACACCCTTTATGTCCCGGGTTATGAAAGAGCTGTGTAAATTGTTCAAAGTGACGCAATTGCGTACGTCTGTGTATCACCCCCAAACCGATGGGCTGGTTGAAAGATTCAACAAAACCCTAAAACAAATGTTGAAGAAAGTGGTGGATAGAGATGGAAAGGATTGGGACTGTTTACTTCCTTATTTGATGTTTGCTATTAGGGAGGTGCCCCAATCCTCTACGGGATTCTCCCCCTTTGAGTTACTGTATGGGAGACACCCAAGAGGGCTGTTGGATATTGCCAAGGAAACTTGGGAAAGTGAGAGTTCTCCCCACAGGAGTGTGATTGAGCATGTCGCCCTGATGCAAGATCGAATTGCACAGGTAATGCCCATCGTGAAGGAACATTTGGCCCAAGCGCAGTTGGCACAGCAGAGAGTGTACAACCGTGGAGCCAAGACCCGTACCTTTTCCCTGGGGGATAGGATATTGGTACTTGTCCCTACGGTTGAAAGTAAATTCCTTGCCAAATGGCAAGGCCCCTACGAGATAATGGAAAAAGTGAGCGAAGTGAATTACAAGGTCAGACAACCAGGAAGGCGAAAGCCCGAACAGATCTATCACGTTAATCTGTTGAAAGCCTGGAGGGATAGAGAGTCCCTAGTCGCAGACACTTGGTCACCAGCTCAAACTGGTTGCGTGATTCCTGAGGTTGGAATAGCAGCCACCTTGTCACAACCCCAACAACAGGAGGTTAAGGAGTTTGTGCTTCGCAACAAGGAGGTATTCTCTGAGCTGCCGGGACAAACATCTGGGGTAGAGCATGACATCATTACCCCGCCCGGTGAAAGGGTGAAGTTAAAACCCTATCGGATCCCAGAGGCTCGACGGGAGGCAATACGGGAGGAAGTACAGAAAATGCTGAACTTAGGGGTGATAGAGGAGTCCCAAAGTGATTGGTCTAGTCCCATTGTGTTGGTGCCTAAACCGGATGGGAGCTGGCGATTTTGTAACGATTTTCGACAGTTGAACAAAGTTACAAAATTTGACACCTACCCCATGCCACGTATAGATGAGTTGATCGACCGGCTGGGAACAGCCCGATACATGACGACTCTTGACCTCACAAAAGGGTATTGGCAAATCCCCCTGGCCAAGTCGGCCAAAGAGAAAACCGCATTTGTAACCCCAGACGGGGAGTTCCAATATAAAAGAATGCCGTTCGGGTTACAGAATGCGCCGGCCACATTCCAGCGGAAAATGGACCAGATGCTGAGGCCCCATCGGAAGTATGCTGCGGCTTACCTGGATGACGTAATTGTCCATAGCACAGATTGGGCCTCACATCTGCCAAAAGTGCAAGCAGTCCTGGACTCTGTTCGGGAAGCGGGGTTTACGGCTAACCCCAAGAAGTGTACCATTGGGCAGGAGGAGGCCAAATATCTTGGGTACACCATTGGGAGGGGAGTAATAAAACCCCAACTCAACAAAGTCGAGGCCATCCAGAGTTGGCCACGTCCCAACAGCAAGAAGCAGGTACGAGCCTTTCTGGGAATCGCTGGGTATTATCGGCGATTCATTCCCCACTTTGCTTCTAAGGCTGTGCCCCTAACCAACCTGACGAAGGGGAAAGGGTCGGTCATGATTAAATGGACCCCCGAGGCTGAGGCAGCATTCCAATTCTTGAAACAAGCCTTATGTAGCCAGCCAGTGTTGTACTCACCCGACTTCTCTAAAGACTTTGTCGTACAAAGTGATGCGTCAGATGTGGGGTTAGGAGCAGTATTGTCCCAGGTCTGGAACGGGGAAGAGCACCCAGTCATTTACCTCAGCAGGAAGTTGAAGTCCCATGAGGTAAATTACGCCACCGTTGAAAAGGAGTGTTTAGCGGTGAAGTGGGCTCTAGATTCCCTTCGGTACTACCTGCTAGGTAGGCACTTTGACATGGTTACGGATCACGCTCCGTTAAAGTGGATGGCTCAAAACAAGGAAACAAATAGAAGAGTGAATAGGTGGTTCCTGGCCCTCCAGGAATTCAACTTCACAGTAAAGCATCGCCCTGGCGTTCAAATGGGGAATGTGGATGCTTTGTCTCGAGTACATGAATGCCTGATTGCTGGTGTTCCAACCCCGAGGTTAAAACAAGAGGGGGGGGTATGTGACAGCAGGAAGGTAAAGTCACCTGGTTGCATCCAGGGGGGTAGATATATTTCGCCCAGATTCAGGCTTTACGCCGACTTATACAACTAGGTGGAGAGTTGTATAAGGCTAGTGGGCTCATGGATGACTCATACCTCTAGGGAGAGGGCTGGGCGTCGTGCAGACAGGGAGTTGATGAGACCAGCTGAAGCTTGTCAGCTCATTTAGGCCTCTATAAGAACTCCCAGCTTCATTAGATGTTAGCTCATGCCTGGAACCAGACCTGTGTGGACTGTCTAGGGAGAGTGAACCCCTGTGCGGTGAGAAAAAGCCTGTGTGGCTATTTGCTTGGACATTTAAAACCAGGGACTTAGGGACTAGGACAGCACTAGGCTGATCCCAGTTGTTAGTTAGGAAACCTGTATGTTTAGTCAGAGGTCAACTTGACCAGGATTTATTTTGGTTATGTTTCTTTTGCTTTGCTGTGTTTTGTCACTGTAAATAGAAAATAAACCGCACCTTTTTGATTTTGAAAACCACAACCTCCGTTTGCTGGGCCTGTTTTGTGTGGGGAGCCCATCCCGGGGGTCACACACACCCGCTGCCGAGCTAACCCCCTCACAGTAGGGAGAGTGTCAGTTTCTTTCACTGTGCAAGTCCTTGTTTCTAGGGACCTGGAAGGACAGTGAGTGAATTCTCCTTGTGCTATATTGTGCTTAAAAAAAACATTTTTTCTAGGGACAGAAAACTGTAGGTAGGGAGAGTGTCAGTTTCTTTCACTGTGCAAGTCCTTGTTTCTAGGGACCTGGAAGGACAGTGAGTGAATTCTCCTTGTGCTATATTGTGCTTAAAAAAAACTTTTTTTCTAGGGACAGAAAACTGTAGGTAGGGAGAGTGTCAGTTTCTTTCACTGTGCAAGTCCTTGTTTCAAGGGACAGAGAAGGACACCTGAAGGTAGCCCTTATTGCTTTTTTCCCATCTCCCTGCAGGCCATCTATTAGAATGTCTGGAAGGCAAACAAGGAGAGGCAGACAGTCAGGAGGCAATAAAAGAGGGCAAGCAGGCTCTGTGTCTGGGGGCAACAGTGCTGGTCGTGGACGCGGTGCATTGTCATCAGCACATGGCCATGGGACACGCTTGTCCTTCTTTTCCGCAGCTGGACATGTTGAGCCACATCATGCCGAAGACTTGGTAGAGTGGATGACCAAGCCCTCCTCCTCCTCCTCATCCTCTCTCACCCAGGCTCAGGGTACTGGCAAAGCAGCTGCCAAAGCGTCCTCTTCCCTGGTATCAATGTCAGACTCATCATCAGTCACTCCTTCCCTAGACCCACCATGTCCTCCTCCTGAGGAGTTCCCCGAACTGTTTGAGCACAGTGTTGGGTACATGCTCCAGGAGGATGCCCAGCGTTTCGAAGGGTCTGATGATGAAACCCAGCTACAGGAAGGCAGTAGGGTGAGAGCAGACAGAGGGGATGCTCAAGAAGGACACCAATCTGGCAGTCATGTTCCAGCAGCTGCAGCATACTGCCAGATTGGCTCCAGTGATGAGGAGGGAGGGGATGATGAGGTCACTGACTCCACGTGGGTGCCTAATAGGAGAGAGGAGGAGGAGGATGAGGAGGAGGCACATCTCCAACGAGACAGGATGCCCTTTGGTGGCCAGCGTAAGGGCAGTACACCGACGGAATCACACCGCAGAGCTCCGCCTGTGCAGGGCGCTGCCTCTGCCCGTCATTCAAAAAGTTCCTTGGTGTGGGCCTTTTTTGAGGCTAGTGCATCAGATCGCACAGCTGCTGTTTGCAACATATGTCTCAAGCGTATATCGCGTGGCCAAAACATCAGCCGCTTGGGTACCACATGCCTGACCAGACATATGTTGACCTGCCATGCAGCTCGTTGGCAAGCCTACCTCAAAGACCCACACCAAAGAACAAAGCGGACCTCTCCTTGCACCGCATCAGCTGGGATCTCCAACCCCACTATAACTTCAGTCCTCTCTGAAACATGCACTGAGAGGAATGAAGGTGTAGAATTAGGTGTGTCACAGCCAAGTACTTGCGGCCACTCTGCTAGCAGTACACCGACGTCCGATTCTAGCAGGCAAATTTCCCTGCCCCAGCTGCTGGACCGTCGAAAGAAGTTCACTCCCAGCCATCCACATGCCCAGCGGTTGAATGCTAGCTTGGCTAAATTGCTAGCGCTTCAACTGCTGCCTTTTCAGTTGGTAGACTCGGCCCCCTTCCGTGAGTTTGTGCAATGTGCGGTTCCTCAGTGGCAGGTTCCCAAACGCCACTTTTTCTCACGGAAGGCTATTCCGGCTCTCTACCGGCATGTGGAAGGCAATGTCTTGGCCTCGCTGGACAGGGCGGTCAGCGGTAAGGTGCATATTACCGCTGACTCATGGTCCAGCAGGCATGGACAGGGACGTTACCTTTCTTTCACGGCCCATTGGGTCACTCTTTTGGCAGCTGGGAAGGATGCAGGACAAGGTGCAGTAGTGTTGGAGGTTGTCCCACCGCCACGCCTCCAAAATGCTACTACTGGTTGTGACACACCTCTCTCCTCCACCCCCTCCTCTTCTTCTTCCTCCATGGCCTCTTCCTGTGGTTTGTCCTATGAACCAGCGGTGCTCCGTAGCCGTTCACGGGGCTACGCAAGTACGCAGGCAAAAAGATGCCATGCCGTGCTTGCGCTGGTGTGTTTGGGGGACAGAAGCCACACTGGGGCAGAGGTCCTGTCTGCTCTGCAGGGCCAGGCCGAGAGGTGGTTGACGCCACGCCAGCTTAAGCCAGGAATGGTGGTTTGCGACAATGGCACCAACCTCCTCTCCGCCCTCCGACAGGGACAACTGACCCATGTGCCCTGTGTGGCTCACGTCCTTAACCTGGTGGTGCAGCGGTTCTTGGGCAGGTACCCGGGCTTACAGGATGTCCTGAGGCAGGCCAGGAAAGTCTGTGTGCATTTCCGCAGATCTTATAATGCCAGTGCTCGCCTGGCTGAGCTGCAAAAGGAGTTGAACCTGCCCAAGAACCGCCTTATATGTGACATGCCCACCAGGTGGAACTCAACGTTGGCCATGCTGCAGCGGCTGCACACGCAGCAGAGGGCCATCAATGAGTACCTGTGCGACTACGGCACCAGGACAGGGTCAGGGGAGCTTGGTTTTTTTTCTCCACGCCAGTGGGGCATGATCAGGGGTGCATGCACTGTCCTGGCACCATTTGAGGAGGCCACGAGGATGGTGAGCAGTGACAGTGCATGCATCAGTGACACTGTACCTCTTGTCCACCTGTTGGAGCACACGCTGCGTGGAATAATGGACAGGGCACTTGAGGCAGAACAGAGGCAGGAAGAGGAGGACTTCCTTGCCTCTCAAGGCCCCCTTTACCCAGACAGTGTTCCTTCTGTCCCACCCATCGCACAGGAAGAGGAAGAGGAGGAGGAGGAGGAGGATTGTGTCAGCATGGAGGTGGAGGCTGGCACTCAGCATCATCAGCAGCAGTCTTTTAGGGATGATTTACAGTCCCAAGAAACCAGTGGACTTGTACGTGGCTGGGAGGAGGTGACTGCGGATCATGTCGTCCTTAGTGACCCAGAGGACTCCGGAGCGAATGCCTCAGCAAACCTACGCTGCATGGCCTCCCTGATCCTGCAAAGTCTGCGGAAGGATCCTCGTATTCTTCGGATCAAGGAGAGGGACCATTACTGGCTGGCCACTCTCCTTGATCCACGGTACAAGGGTAAGGTTGCGGACCTTATGTTACCGTCGCAGAGGGAGCAGAGGATGAGACAACTCCGGGAGGCCTTGCAGAAAGGTCTGTGCAACGTGTTCCCAGAGACTGGGAGGTTACAAACTCCTGGTCCAGGACAACGAGTTGCTGAGGCTTCGGCCAGTCAAAGAAGGAGCGGTGGGGAAGGTGGCCGTCTGACCGATGCGTTCAGACAATTCTTTAGTCCGCAGCCCCAAAGTATGATTGGTTCCAGCAACCATCGCCAGCGTCTGATAAACATGGTGCAGGAATATCTAGGGGCAAGGTCAGACTTGGACACCTTCCCCACCGAAAATCCTCTGGCTTACTGGGTCTTGAGGATGGATCACTGGCCAGAGCTTGCACAGTATGCAATTGAGCTACTGGCCTGTCCTGCATCCAGCGTTCTTTCGGAACGCACATTCAGTGCTGCTGGAGGATTTGTCACGGATCACAGGGTGCGCCTGTCCACCGACTCGGTTGATCGACTGACTTTCATCAAGATGAACCAGTCTTGGATCACCACCAGCTACCACACACCTGATGCTGATATAACAGACTAATTGATTTTAACATGTCACGTCCCTTCAAGACTGATGCTGATGCTGAGTGCCTGTGCTGTTATGTTGACTGGCTATCCTCCTCCTCCGAGTCCTCAATGATACGATTGATGATGATAGCTTGGAAGATCATTTTTGTTTATGGGTGCCGCCACCAGTGGCTAAGGCCCAATTTTTCAGCCCCTGTTTAACAGGGGCGTGTCATTACAATTTTTGAAGCAATACTTTGCAACAGGGCTCATTGCTGTGCTCCAAGTACAGTATCTGTGAGGGGTTGTAGTGTTGTGCCACCAGTGCCTAAGGCCCAATTTTTCAGCCCCTGTTCAACAGGGGCATGCAATTACAATTCTTGATGTAATAATTCACAGCAGGGCCCATTCCTGCACCCACCAAGAGTAAGTCTGAGGGCTTACAGTGTTGTGGCAACACCACCACCACCACCACCACCACGAAAAGCCCAATTTTTCAGCCCCTGTTCAACAGGGGCATGCAATTACAATTCTTGATCTAATAATTCACAGCAGGGCCCATTGCTGCACCCACCAAGAGTAACTGTCAGGGCTTACAGTGTTGTGGCACCAGCACCACCATCAAAGCCCCAATTTTTACTACCACTGTTCAACAATTATATGTAATTAAAATTCCTGATATAATAGTTGACAGCAGGGCGTTCCAGCACCAACCAAGAGTAACTGTGAGTGCTTACAGTGTTGTGCCAACACCAACAACTAAGGGGCCTATTTCTGCAGAGTATATACGGCAGGTCCCTACTTTCAAACATCCAACTTACAAACGACTCCTACTTGCAAACGAAAGAAGACAACAGGAAGTGAGAGGAAATCTACCCCTAGGAAGGAAAATTCTCTCCTGTAAGAATAAATATGGGAGAAAGGTGTCTCCTCTGTACTGATGCTTTATCAGCAATCCTTGTTTCAAGAAAAACACCACATTTCAAAAACAGTTGTCATTGGGACGGAAAGTGAGGTGAAATGTTCTGAACAGGGGCACAGACAGCAAAACAAATGTTACAGGGGTGATAACCCTTACCTATGTTTCCCAAAAAGTTTAAAAATAGATTTTTGGGCTGGAGCTACACTTCAACAATGTACCTGTTCAAAATTACAAACACATTCTACATAAGAACAAACCTACAGTCCCTGTCTTGTATGCACCGCCTGTATACGGCTGTTCAGAGTATATAGGGCCTTTTTTATTTTATGTGCGGGGTTCCCCTTAATATCCATACAAGACCCAAAGGGGCTGGTAATGGGCTGGGGTGGGGGGGGGGGGTCATGGGGTAGCTATGCCATTTTTCTTAAAGATTTTCATCCATATTACCGGGACCAGACATTACATTAAAGCCGCAAGAAGTTTTAAATGGCTCTTTTTTCCTTTAGAAGTGTCATTTTGTGCAGGGACAGTTCTAAACACGGGAAACACGTGGCACTTCACAGGCATACTTTAGACACCCCCCAGGTACGATATTTAAAGGAATATTTGACTTTTTTTTTTTCACTTTATGCATCATTAAAATGACTGCTCCCGAAAAACGACCGTTTTTAAAACTTCTTTTTGCATTGATACATGTCCCCTGGTGCAGAACCCGGGTTCCCAAACCCTTTTTAGGACAATAACATGCATAATAGTTGTTATAATTAGCACTTTAGAATTCGAACGTTCGCATCCATTGTATTTAATAGGGTTCTAATGTTCGTACGAACTTTCGGTCCGTTCGCGGGTTCTGGTGCGAACCGAACCCGGGGGTGTTCGGCTCATCACTAGTGGCTAGGTCAAATTTTATGAATGGGGTTTACAATCACTTTAAGCTTAGGTTTCTTGGTCATTTGCTGGTCAGATGAAAACATCAGGTCAAGCAAATCCTATGTGATTACGCACATACTAATTTTTCAGCCTAAATAACAACAGTCCAAATATTTCTTATCATTCTGCCAGCAATTTTATCTTCATGTTTTAGCCCCTCCCTCTGACCACTGTCCTTAACCACTTGCCGACCCCTTCACGGAGATATACGTCGGCAGAATGGCTCGTACAGGCACAATCACATACCTGTACACGGCCCTTTAACTGCCGACGTCGGGGTCGCGTGCGCGCGCCGCCGGCGGCGCGCTCGCGACCCCCCTGCCTTCCCCGTGAGTGGGACCGTGGGTCCCGCGGACTCAATCGCCGTGGGGATCCCCGCGATCGTCTCACGGAGGCTCGGAGCGGGGAGATGTGTGTGTAAACACATCATCTCCCCGCTCCTCTACTGACAATGTCAGCGATCTCCGCTCTGTGCAATCAGAGCGGAGATCGGTGATGTGTCAGTCGTAGCCACGCCCCCCCTCAGTTAGTAACACGCCCCTAGGCACACTTAACCCCTCCAGCGCCCCTAGTGGTTAACCCCTTCACTGCCAGTGTCATTTTCATAGTAACCAGTGCATTTTTATTGCACTGATCGCTGTGAAAATGACAATGGTCCCAAAAATGTGTCAAAAGTGTCCGATGTGTCCACCATAATGTCGCAGTCACACAAAAAATCACTGATCGCCGCCATAACTAGTAAAAAAAAAAATTAATAAAAATGCCTTAAAACTATCCCCTATTTTGTAAACGCTATAATTTTTGCGCAAGCCAATCAATAAACACCGATTGCGATTTTTTTTACCAAAAATATGTAGAAGAATACGTATCGGCCGAAACTGAGGAAAAAAAATATTTTTATATATTTTTTGGGGATATTTATTATAGCAAAAAGTAAAAAATATGTAATTTTTTTCAAAATTTTCGCTCTATTTTTTGTTTATAGCGCAAAAAATAAAAACCGCAGAGGTGATCAAATACCACCAAAAGAAAGCTCTATTTGTGGGAAAAAAAGGACGCCAATTTTGTTTGGGAGCCACGTCGCACGACCGCGCAATTGTCAGTTAAAGCGACGCAGTGCCGAATCGCAAAAAGGGGCCTGGTCATAATGGCCCGTATTGGTCCGGGGCTTAAGTGGTTAAGAAACCTGCTGAGGTTTATAAAAAAAACAGGGTTTGTAATTTGTATCCCAATAAATACCAATTAACAATGCAAAATGAATTGACATAATGAAGTTGTCAATCACTGCAAAAAGGATTGTCACAGCTGTGACTATTTTCATTAGATCGGCTTCCCATATCAGATTAATGCATTTGTGAACTTGCCCATTGTCACAATTGCAAGGTATTGTTATCCTGAAAAATATATTTGTAAATGCATTAGTATGTTTTATTTTTTATTTTTTTTATAAACAAGCCTAAAATCAAAACAGTACAAACCAACTCCGCAAAGTGCTCATCAATTTAGAGATAAACAGAAATAAGTAGAGTCAATCTTAACAAATGTAGGGTCTACCCACGCAGGAACCATTGGTGATGATGGGTTCTCTGTTCTGCCACGACTCTTGAAGCTGCTCCGGCCCCTCTGAAACACTAAGTTAAAGGTAGAATTTCACTCACACCTGTGTGACTTAAGCATTAGTATGTTACACTCTATAACACTACACAGGAAATATGCCAAGTGACTGAAGGTAGACTAAATTAATGTATTAAAGAAATGCAGTCAAACAATGCACAAATCATTCAACAAGCAAATAAATAGATTCAAGAATACCATACTAAGTAAATTGGCACAGGCCTATAGCCTGTCAATACATTTAACTATAGCAATGTTAAATTAAACTATAACCATTGCAACTAGAATTTAAGTAATGGCATCAAACAACTCAAAACAATAAATACCTGGCACCTAATTGTCACTGTTGGCGCCTTCTGTAGCTAATACACATGTGGCTGTCCCTTTAAGAGTATGTAGCCAATGGCTAGTGGGCTGCTAAAAAAGGGTGAGTCTCTCCTGCATTAACTGTGTCAGTATAGAGATAGGCAGAGATGTTCATCTCACCCCTCTTGGTACACAGGCATTTCGACCAGATAACCTGGCTTCTGCAATCCTATGAAGTTAGGTAGCACAAGTCTCAGTCTCACTGCAGGTCCAGTCCTCCACTAGGCTGAGTCTGTCAGCTCTAGTGTAGGCACTCATAGCTGCGGGTCTCTCAGCTCTGGTGTAGCTACAGCAAGCAATCCCTCTGAGGCACAGCTCTCAGACTCATGTGGACATTTTTTTCTGCGCAGGCTGAGCAAGGACAACACATCCGAGCAGCCCAGCTTCCTTTCAGTCTTGATTTGCCCGTGAAAACAGGCTTGTGTCTCTCCTCCTCTGAGTTTAGTCATTTCGTTTTTGCAGCCATTCATTTCCATTATACATTGGCCCATTAAGACTAAATTTCCCAGTCTGCACAGCAAGTCTCCTTCTCTGATGTTCCAAATCTCCTGCCCTTCACTGATTCCCAGAGGGGGGGTAGAAGAAGGAGCAGGGGATTTTACAAACATCCTGCTCCTATCAGCTTTGTGAGAGAGGGAAGAGAAGCCGGCTGCATTCTTCCATCTCTGTATGCCAACCAGCTGGGCATGTCCCAAGTGTCTTGGTCCATGTTGGAACCAATGAGAGAAAGACCCGGTGAAAGAGGGAAGGATTCTAGAGCATTGGGTTGACTTTTCATTGTAAGAAACCTATACAACCTATATGAGAAAGATGGTTTACACCCAAATGTAAGAGGGTCGGCTGTGCTGAGGGAGAGGTTCATGGGAAGGCTGGAGGAGTATTTAACCACTTCAGCCCCGGAAGGTTTTACCCCCTTCCTGACCAGAGCACTTTTTACAATTTGACACTGCGTCGCTTTAACTGGTAATTGCGCGATCATGCAATGCTGTACCCCAACGAAATTTCCTTCTTATTTCCCCACAAATAGAGCTTTCTTTTGGTGCTTTTTGATCACCTCTGCGGTTTTTATGTTTTGCGTTATACACAAAAAAAGAGCGACAATTAAAAAAAAAAAACAATAGTTTTTACTTTTTGTTATAAATATATTGAAGTAGCGCTAAATACTTATTTAACAAAGTGTTATGTGAATAACGTTAGTGCAAATAAATCTAATAATAAAGTGCATCACAACAGTGTAATATTAACAATATAAAGTCCATAAGGCTAAAATATAATAAAACTAAAACCAAGTCCATATGACAAGTGCTTATAAATAGTGCATCCACAAAGAATCTGATCATCCAGGGAGCAAATCAGTCCTTATCACAGCAGGATGGTTTCATAGATGAGCAAAATGAAGTGAGGGGGAAAGGGACGGGCAAGGGAGTCCAAGTCTGGAAAGTATGTAGATTATAATGACAGATTCCTCCTATCCTGCCCCAGTGGTAATAGCCTCTTACCTTATAGACAGACCCCACTGGGTCTAATGGTGCATTGAACAATAATGGCCAGCCAGCGGTAATTGCTCCTTCCTCCTCAGTGTGTTTTGGACAGGACACCACTGCAATACTGCCTCCAATCTCAGCACAGGTTTTCTAGAAGGTGTATCTCCAGATCCAAGAATTGAAAAGCAAAAAAAGGGGGTCTCCATAGTGTAGTAGGTTAAAAGGCACAAAGGTCCATTTATTAAAATTATTAATTGACAATACAAAAAGGCAAAAAAAGCCAAACAGGTAAAAATAGAACCGGAAGTGCCGTCACCTAGGCTCCTCCCGATGTGTTGCGTTACTGTCACTTGACTTTATCAAGGGTGTAGGAGCCAGGTGACCGTGGTGAGCTTATATAGACCTGGTATTTAAAAGGGCGTGAAAATTGAGACAAAAATTTACATATGCAAATGTAGGAATGAGAGCATGGACATCTGGGAAGTGCAAAATCACTCTGGCTCTCATTAACTAAAAACAGTAGCAATGATAATGGCATAAAAGGGAGCATGAATAACAAAATGAAAGGTGATAATAAATACCAGAGAAAAGATGGTGAATAAAAGATGCAATAAAATTATAAAGAGAAAGAGAAAGAAAAAGAAGAGAGAGAAAAAGAAGAAAACAGAAGAGAAAAATATATAAATATATATATATATATATATATATATTGTGACAGCAGGAAGGTAAAGTCACCTGGTTGCATCCAGGGGGGTAGATATATTTCTCCCAGATTCAGGCTTTATGCTGACTTATACAACTAGGGTGGAGAGTTGTATAAGCCCAGCTGAGGCTAGTAGGCTCATGGATGACTCTTACCTCTAGGGAGAGTGTGGGGCGTCGTGCAGACAGAGTTGATGAGGCCAGCTGAAGCTTGTCAGCTCATTTAGGCCTCTATAAAAAACTCCCAGATTCATTAGATGTTAGCTCATGCCTGGAACCAGACCTGTGTGGACTGTCTAGGGAGAGTGAACCCCTGTGCGGTGAGGCAAAGCCTGTGTGGCTATTTGTTTGGACTTTTACTAAACCAGGGACTTAGGGACTAGGACAGCACCAGGCTGATCCCAGTTGTTAGTTTAGGAAACCTGCATGTTTAGTCAGAGGTCAAACTGACCAGGATTTATTTTGTTTGTTTCTTTTTGGCTTTGCTGTGTTTTTGTCACTGTACATAGAGAAATAAACCGCACCTTTTGATTTTGAAAACCACAACCTCCGTCTGCTGGCCCTGTTTTTGTGTGGGGAGCCCAACCAGGGGGTCACACACACCCGCTACCGAGTTAACCCCCTCACAGTTGGTGGAGAACCAGTGGCAGTTTTTTTTTAAGCCAGCATGGAGGAGATACTGAAACAGCTGGCTCTAGCAAATGCCAATCAACAGCAGACAAATGCAGGTTTGCAAAGGAGCCTTGCAGCCCAGCAGCAAGCTCATCAACAAGCCCAGCAGCAATCTGAGGCCCGCTTCATAGACCTGTTACAGAAGCAAGAGCAGAGACTACAACAAATGGAAGCAGTAATGCAGCAACGTCCGCAGACCAGTGAGGAAAGCCGTCCCACTAATACCGCGTCCTTTGGGGTGAGTCGTTTATTGACAAAAATGACTGGAGAGGATGATCCAGAGGTATTTTTGACCACATTTGAAAGGACTGCTGAAAGAGAAAAGTGGCCTGAGGAGCAGTGGGCTGGACTGGTGGCTCCTCTGTTAACTGGTGAATCGCAGAAGGCTTACTATGACCTAGAGCCTGACCAAGCAAAAGACTATGTGATGCTAAAAGCTGAAATATTGGCAAGGCTGGGTGTCACCCTGGCTGTCCGGGCTCAGCGTGTGCATAACTGGACTTTCCAGCTTGGAAAACCCCCCAGGTCTCAAATGTATGATCTCATTCACCTGAGCAGGAAGTGGCTACAGCCAGAGACTTTGTCCGCACCGGAGATTGTGGAACGTGTTGTGATGGATCGTTTCTTGAGAGCTCTTCCTACCGCCATTCAAAAGTGGGTAAGCCATGGAGACCCAGAAACGGCCGGTAAACTTGTGGATCGTGTAGAGAGATACTTGGCTACAGAGAACCTGACAGCCTCTTCCAGAGACTCTCGGACTTTCCACCCTAAGACCAGACCATCCCCAGGGGCGGATAAGAGGATTCCAAGGGGTGAGGGTGGAGAGAGTGAGAGGGTGGGAGCTCTACCCCAAGTTTGGCGAGAACAGCCTGGGAAATCAGCGGCTCAAGAGGCCGCAAGAAGGATCGTTTGCTACCGCTGCCGGCAAGCGGGACATATTGCAGCAAATTGCCCGGTTGTGGAGGAACCCATGCAATGTGACTTTCTGATGGACAGACGTCAGTCGCTGTGTGCGACAGTCGCATGCACTGCCATTCGGGGAACTGAGAAACATTTATGCAAAATGTGTATTAATGGTAGAAATGTTGTGGTATTGCTGGATTCAGGTAGCCTTGTGACCCTGATAAAGGCTGAATTAGTTAAAACAGAGGTCTCTGGGAATAGCAAGGTAGCTGTTATTTGTGTGCATGGGGACACCCGAGAGTATCCAGTGACTACAGTGTGTTTCGAGACCCCCAAAGGTACCCTCTCTCATCCAGTGGGGTTAGTATCTCAATTACCGCATGATGCCATTGTGGGAAGGGATTTTCCGAAGTTCTGGGAACTGTGGGATGATCCTGAGCCCCCCACTGGTGCCCCTATGTACCAGGAATGTGATAGCCAGAACTCCTCTGAGAGTGGGGAGGACTCTCCAGAATTTCCCTTGTCAGTATTGGCAGGGGAGACTCAAGAAACTGGAGAGGAGCCCACCTCCTCAGACGAAAACCTACCGTCTGTGGAGTTTTCTGATCTGGAGGTTCACAGGGAAAATTTTGCCACAGAACAGTTAAAAGACCCCGCCCTAATAAAGGCACGGGAAAACGTAGTGGAAATAGATGGCGAGTTAGTGAACCCAGATATTACCTGCACTTACCCATACTTCAGCGTAGAGAAGGACCTACTGTATCGGGTGGCAAAAAGGGCAGAAGAAACCGTTGAGCAGCTGGTGGTGCCCAAACCTTACAGGAAGTTGGTGTTGGAGTTGGCCCATGGGCACATTCTTGGAGGTCATCTGGGGACAGAGAAAACCCGAGAGAGGGTATTACAGAGATTCTATTGGCCTGGGGTGATGAAGGACATAGAAAATTATTGTTCCTCCTGCCCTGTGTGTCAGAGGTCGGCCCCGATGCCACATTTCCGTAGCCCGCTGGTCCCTCTACCCATCATTGAGGTCCCGTTTGAGAGAATCGCAATGGATTTGGTAGGTCCTATAATCAAGTCCGCTAGGGGGCACCAGTACATATTGGTTATAATGGACTATGCCACCCGTTATCCAGAAGCGATCCCTCTCAGAAATACCTCGGCCAAAACCATAGCCAAAGAGCTATCTCTTGTTTTTAGCCGGGTGGGTATTTGTAAAGAACTGCTTACGGACCAAGGTACACCCTTTATGTCCCGGGTTATGAAAGAGCTGTGTAAATTGTTCAAAGTGACGCAATTGCGTACATCTGTGTATCACCCCCAAACCGATGGGCTGGTTGAAAGATTCAACAAAACCCTAAAACAAATGTTGAAGAAAGTGGTGGATAGAGATGGAAAGGATTGGGACTGTCTACTTCCTTATTTGATGTTTGCTATTAGGGAGGTGCCCCAATCCTCTACGGGATTCTCCCCCTTTGAGTTACTGTATGGGAGACACCCAAGAGGGCTGTTGGATATTGCCAAGGAAACTTGGGAAAGTGAGAGTTCTCCCCACAGGAGTGTGATTGAGCATGTCGCCCTGATGCAAGATCGAATTGCACAGGTAATGCCCATCGTGAAGGAACATTTGGCCCAAGCGCAGTTGGCACAGCAGAGAGTGTACAACCGTGGAGCAAAGACCCGTACCTTTTCCCCGGGGGATAGGATATTGGTACTTGTCCCTACGGTTGAAAGTAAATTCCTTGCCAAATGGCAAGGCCCCTACGAGATAATGGAAAAAGTGAGCGAAGTGAATTACAAGGTCAGACAACCAGGAAGGCGAAAGCCCGAACAGATATATCACGTTAATCTGTTGAAAGCCTGGAGGGATAGAGAGTCCCTAGTCGCAGAAACTTGGTCACCAGCTCAAACTGGTTGCGTGATTCCGGAGGTTGGAATAGCAGCCACCTTGTCACAACCCCAACAACAGGAGGTTAAGGAGTTTGTGCTTCGCAACAAGGAGGTGTTCTCTGAGCTGCCGGGACAAACATCTGGGGTAGAGCATGATATTATTACCCCGCCCGGTGAAAGGGTGAAGTTAAAACCCTATCGGATCCCAGAGGCCCGACGGGAGGCAATACGGGAGGAAGTACAGAAAATGCTGAACTTAGGGGTGATAGAGGAGTCCCAAAGTGATTGGTCTAGTCCCATTGTGTTGGTGCCTAAACCGGATGGGAGCTGGCGATTTTGTAACGATTTTCGTCAGTTGAACAAAGTTACAAAATTTGACACCTACCCCATGCCACGTATAGATGAGTTGATCGACCGGCTGGGAACAGCCCGATACATGACGACTCTTGACCTCACAAAAGGGTATTGGCAAATTCCCCTGGCCAAGTCGGCCAAAGAGAAAACCGCATTTGTAACCCCAGACGGGGCGTTCCAATATAAGAGAATGCCGTTCGGGTTACAGAATGCGCCGGCCACATTCCAGCGGAAAATGGACCAGATACTGAGGCCCCATCGGAAGTATGCTGCGGCTTACCTGGATGACGTAATTGTCCATAGCACAGATTGGGCCTCACATCTGCCAAAAGTGCAAGCAGTCCTAGACTCTATCCGGGAAGCGGGGTTTACGGCTAACCCCAAGAAGTGTACCATTGGGCAGGAGGAGGCCAAATATCTTGGGTACACCATTGGCAGGGGAGTGATAAAACCCCAACTCAACAAAGTCGAGGCCATCCAGAGTTGGCCACGTCCCAACAGCAAGAAGCAGGTACGGGCCTTTCTGGGAATCGCGGGTTATTATCGGCGCTTCATTCCCCACTTTGCTTCTAAGGCTGTGCCCCTAACCAACCTGACGAAAGGGAAAGGGTCGGTCATGATTAAATGGACCCCCGAGGCTGAGGCAGCATTCCAATTCTTGAAACAAGCCTTATGTAGCCAGCCAGTGTTGTACTCACCCGACTTCTCTAAAGACTTTGTCGTACAAAGTGATGCGTCAGATGTGGGGTTAGGAGCAGTATTGTCCCAGGTCTGGAACGGGGAAGAGCACCCAGTCATTTACCTCAGCAGGAAGTTGAAGTCCCATGAGGTAAATTACGCCACGGTTGAAAAGGAGTGTTTAGCGGTGAAGTGGGCTCTAGATTCCCTTCGGTACTATCTGCTAGGTAGGCACTTTGACATGGTTACGGATCACGCTCCGTTAAAGTGGATGGCTCAAAACAAGGAGACAAATAGAAGAGTGAATAGGTGGTTCCTGGCCCTACAGGAATTCAACTTCACAGTAAAGCATCGCCCTGGCGTTCAAATGGGGAATGTGGATGCTTTGTCTCGAGTACATGAATGCCTGATTGCTGGTGTTCCAACCCCAAGGTTAAAACAAGAGGGGGGGGTATGTGACAGCAGGAAGGTAAAGTCACCTGGTTGCATCCAGGGGGGTAGATATATTTCTCCCAGATTCAGGCTTTATGCTGACTTATACAACTAGGGTGGAGAGTTGTATAAGCCCAGCTGAGGCTAGTAGGCTCATGGATGACTCTTACCTCTAGGGAGAGTGTGGGGCGTCGTGCAGACAGAGTTGATGAGGCCAGCTGAAGCTTGTCAGCTCATTTAGGCCTCTATAAAAAACTCCCAGATTCATTAGATGTTAGCTCATGCCTGGAACCAGACCTGTGTGGACTGTCTAGGGAGAGTGAACCCCTGTGCGGTGAGGCAAAGCCTGTGTGGCTATTTGTTTGGACTTTTACTAAACCAGGGACTTAGGGACTAGGACAGCACCAGGCTGATCCCAGTTGTTAGTTTAGGAAACCTGCATGTTTAGTCAGAGGTCAAACTGACCAGGATTTATTTTGTTTGTTTCTTTTTGGCTTTGCTGTGTTTTTGTCACTGTACATAGAGAAATAAACCGCACCTTTTGATTTTGAAAACCACAACCTCCGTCTGCTGGCCCTGTTTTTGTGTGGGGAGCCCAACCAGGGGGTCACACACACCCGCTACCGAGTTAACCCCCTCACAATATATATATATATATATATATATATATATATATATATCACCCAACAAAATATTAAATACTAATAATTGGAAATAAAGAAATTTAAATCAAATTCTATATTAAGACCTGCGGGGGCAAAGAATTGAATTTCGAAAATCCAGCAAGATTCGGATTTGCTAAGGGTATTTCTTGGGGGCCTCTGATGGCTATCTTTTAAAAAAGAAGAAAGCCATCAGAGGCCCCCAAGAAATCGAGATGGAGGAAATGGAGGAAGGAGATCACCCAGACCAGAAACAAGGAGATCCCCCAGACCCGAGACAAGAAGAAAGTAAGATTTAGAGGATGTAGAGCTGGACACAAAAAACAAAGGAAATAATTGGAAATGGCATTATCAACATTAGCGGCATTGATTTAACCCAAGAAGAAATGAAGACTCTGGATAAAGGACTTAATTTTGCCCCTAAAAAAAAAATTCAATAAATTTAATGCTTATGTTGATATACAAAAATTTACAAGGAAATTAAACATTAAAAAATATATGTTATCAAAACCTGGAGACACGACAAGAAAGATTGCCAATTCTGTTCGATATGCACATAGCACTTTAAAGAATAAATCACTTTTTAATCCGCTCCCTGGATATGAAGGACATATCAATGTGTTTAAGAGAATGGTGACACAGGATTTGAATAAAATACAAGTGAAGAAAGCCTGGGACTCAATGTTAATTAGAAAGGGAATAAAGCAACTTGAAGAGAAAAATAATATAGTTATAAGACCTGCAGACAAAGGGGGAGCGATTGTAGTTTTATCAAAAGAAGCATATCAGAAAGAAATTGAGAGACAATTTACGGATACACTTACATACCAGAAACTTCTGAGTAATCCCACTTCACATTATAAGAAAGATCTCTGCAAACTGATAGAAAAGGGGAAAGAGAAGACATTTCTTAATAAGAGGCACTATATCTAGTACCAAACACATGTCGGATACCAGTTATATATATGCTTCCAAAAGTTCATAAAAACAAAGAAAACCCGCCTGGTAGACCTATTGTAAATGGGATAAATTCAGTAGGAGCCAGGCTGGGAGAATATTTGGACTCTTTTCTACAACCAGTTGTGAAGGAAACAAAATCATATTTAAAAGACACCAAGCACCTTATACAAATACTTGAAGAGACTACATTAGACGAGGAACAAATATATCTAGTAACAGCGGATGTAGCCTCGCTATATACGAACATTAGTCAGCAGGATGCCGTATTAGCCACAAGATGGGCTCTAAGGGAATACAGTGACCTGAAGTGTAAACAAAGAAAATATCTTCTGGAGTGTTTAGAGTATAGTCTTTGTCACAACTATTTTTGGTATCAGCATAATTACTATAGACAGACACAGAGGGTGGCAATGGGGACTAAATATGCCCCCAGTGTCGCTAATTTGCACATGGCACTTTGGGAAGGAGATTCCACCATATACAAAAATAGACCTAGTCAATTACTTGTATATAAGCGTTATATCGATGATATATTTTTGATTTGGAAAGGCGACAAAGAGAGCCTTATACAATTCAGTCAAGACTTGGAAATAAATGACAAGAATATGAAGCTAACGTGGGAAATACAAGAATCAAGAATCAACTTGTGTGGAGAGTGTGATCAAGTTTTGGTTTTGACTGCTGTGTTGCATTTGAGCTTCTTTTTGGATCTTTTTCCTTGCAGCTTTTTAAACACCTTTTTCTGGAACGTTTTAAACAGACTTTTTTTTTTCCTTCAGCCTACTAATTAAGGGGAGTGGTTAATTGGTCACAGGTGCTTGAGGCCTATATAAATTTCTGTAGAACTAATCTTGAACCTGCTCATCTTTGAGTTTGCTGGAACTCTGTCCAAGTGGAACTGGACTAAGTGGTGAGTTTAAAACAGGAGGTAAAAACAGGGGTCATAGTACCTGTGTTGTCTGAGTAGTGTGTGTGGATCATTAGTACTTGTGTATTGTGGGTGCACGCTGGTCTGCGAGTACCTGTGTATTGTCTTGTTGAGTATTAGTGTCAAGAAGCTAGTTGTTAGGTAATTTGGACTGGGTATAATCTCTAATCCTCATTAAATTATTAGGTATGATGCCCGGCGAGTGTGGAGAGGCGACTCGGTGTACATCTTGTGGCATGTATGCGTTCTTTGATCATCTGATCGAGGGTGATTACTGCTGTGCAAAATGTAAGCACATTGTTTCCCTGGAAGCCCAGGTTCTGAATCTGGGGAAGCAACTGTCAACACTGACTAGACCCTCCACACTAAAGGAGAACCAGGAACGTACATGGCAGGTGCCGGCAGGGGCCAGTACAGAGGTGGGTGGAGACAAAGAGGTGCAGGCACTAGAAAATAGTAGATGGGTGACAGTCAGGAAGGGTAGAAGGGAAAGTGCCAGGGAGGCCGATCCAGGGCTGGAGCATCCCAATAAGTATGCTCCATTGAGTGAGATTGGTGAAACCAGTCCGAGACCAGCACTGCTGGAGCTGAGGGACTCTCCTAGCTGCCGGGGGAAGAAGTCCTCCAGTGAAAGTGGGGGGGGAAGCGAAGGGAAAGGAAAGACAGCTTCTGGTGGTAGGGGACTCAATTCTTAGAAGGACAGAGAGGGCAATCTGTAACAAAGACCTGAAGCGCCAAACTGTATGTTGTCTAGCGGGCGCTCGGGTTCGGCACATCACAGATCTGGTGGACAGATTACTGGGAGGGGCTGGGGAAGACCCAGCTGTCATGGTGCACATTGGCACCAATGACAAAGTCAGAGGCAGATGGAGTGTCCTAAAGAACGATTTTAGGGACTTGGGAGCTAAATTGAGGAAAAGGACCTCCAAGGTAGTATTCTCAGGAATACTACTGGTAGATCGAGCCACACCAGAAAGGCAGAGGGAGATTAGGGAAATAAACAAGTCGATAACCAGTACTATAGAAGGGACGGACTGCACCTAAATGAGGAGGGTGCAGATCAGCTGGGAATAAGGATGGCCAAAAAGTTAGAGGGGTTTTTAAACTAGGCGATGGGGGGGAGGGTCCAGAGATAGAGATAGTCAGCGTGGAACATATTCCAGAGGGTAGTATTAGGGGCATTAGTGGTAGGGTAACCAAAGCACATAAACCCAAGGTAAGTATAGTAGCAAGTCCTAGTTGCAATCTCGGAACACCCAAGACGATAGTATGTGACCGGTCAAAATATATTAATGCATTAAAGTGTTTGTTCACCAATGCAAGAAGTCTGCCAAGCAAAATAGGTGAGTTGGAAGCTCTGGTGCATCTAGAGAGCTATGATGTAATCGGTATTGCTGAAACCTGGCTTCATTCCTCGCATGACTGGGCTATTAATATTTCTGACTATGCATTCTTTCAGAAAGACAGGGTAAAAGGAAAGGTGGAGGGGGTCTGTCTCTATGTGAGAAGTGATCTCAAAGCAAGTGTGAAAGAGGACCTGGTGGATGAAGAGTGTGATGAGTCTGAAGCATTATGGGTGGAACTGCATACAGATGTGCGTAGTTCAAAGTTAATCATTGGAGTTTGTTATAGACCACCCAATGTTAATGAGGAGGTGGAGACCCAGCTCCTTGCACAGATGGAAAGGGCTGCAAGGGCTGGGACAGTGATAATAATTGGGGATTTTAACTACGCAGAAATTGACTGGAGTAATGGCACTGCTCGGACAGTTAAAGGGCAAAAATTTATAAACCTATGACAGGACAATTTTATGCTCCAGTTTATTGAGGCCCCAACTAGGAATGATGCTCTGTTGGACCTGGTAATCTCAAACCATGCAGAGCTTATTACTAATGTTCAGATAAAGGAACACCTGGGTAGCAGTGACCATAACATGATTTCATTTGATGTTAGCTGTAAGCAAAAATCACATACGAGAAAGATAAAAACACTTAATTTCAAGAGAGCAAATTTTCCAAGGATGAGAGCTGCTCTCCAGGACTTAGACTGGGAGAGAATGTTGGCATCAATGGGCACGGAACAGAAATGGGAATTCTTCAAAAAGACTGTTTGTGAACTCACTGCAATTCCCATGGGCAATAAGTTTAAAAGAAAAAAAAGAAAACCTATGTGGATCACGGCCAAAGTTAAAAAAGCTATAAACTATAAGAAAAGAGGTTTTAAAAAATATAAAAATGAAGGAACACTAGTGTCATTTAAATGTTACAAAGAATATAACAGAATATGTCAAATGAAATCAAGGACCAGATGGCAGACACCCACGGATCCTAAAAAAATTGAGCTCTGTAATTTCAAAGCCATTGTATCTAATTTTTAGGGACTCATTAATGACAGGAATAGTACCACTGGATTGGTGCAGGGCCTATGTGGTGCCTATATTTAAAAAGGGAACAAAGTATTTACCATGTAACTATAGACCTGTTAGTTTAACTTCTATAGTTGGGAAGATACTGGAGAGATTAATAAAAGACCACATAGACAAGTTCTTGCTGGAAAAAAATAAACATTTTAAGCAACAGACAGCATGGATTCATGAAAGACAGAAGTTGTCAGACAAACCTGATTTCTTTTTATGAAGAGGTAAGTAAAACCTTGGACAGAGGCGTGGCTGTGGACGTGGTATACTTGGATTTTGCAAAAGCGTTCAGTGCAGTTCCCCACACACGGCTAATGTGTAAGGTAAAGTCTACAGACTTGAAAATATCAGTTTGTAAATGGATAGAAAACTGGCTAAAAGACAAGAATTCTGAGAGTAGTCGTTAATGATTCTTACTCTGAATGGTCTAAGGTTATCAGTGGTGTACCCCAAGGTTCAGTGCTGGGACCCTTACTTTTTAATATCTTTATAAATGATATTGGGTCTGGGATCAAAAGTAACATTTCTGTCATTGCAGATGACACTAAGCTATGCAGTGAAATAACGTCCTTACAGGATGTCTCCAATTTACAAGCTGACCTCTAATTGGGCGACTAAGTGGCAGATGAGGTTTAATGTTGATAAATGTAAAGTTATGCACTTGGGGGCTAAGAATATGCATGCATCATACATACTAGGGGGAGTACAACTGGGGGGATCCATAGTGGAGAAGGATCTGGGGGTTTTGGTAGATCATAAGCTCAATAATAACATGCAATGCCAAGCTGTGGTTTCCAAAGCGAGCAAAGTCCTTTCTTGTATTAAGAGAGGTATGGACTCCAGAGAGATAGATATAATTTTTCCCCTGTTCAAATCATTAGTAAGACCTCATCTGGAATATGCAGTTCAGTTTTGGGCACCAGTTCTCAAAAAGGATATTGGGGAACTGGAGAAAGTGCAGAGAAGGGCAACCACATTGATAAGAGGCATGGAGGAGCTCAGCTACGAGAAAAGATTAGAGAAACTTAATTTATTCACTCTTGAGAAGAGGAGATTAAGGGGGGATGTGATCAACATGTACAAATATATAAGGGGTCCATATAGTGAACTTGGTGTTGAGTTATTCACTTTACGGTCAACACTGAGGACAAGGGGGCACTTTTTAAGTTTAACCACTTAAGCCCCGGACCATTTGGTAGCTAAAGGACCAGAGGTGAATTCAGAATTTTGCACTGCGCTGCTTTAACTGTAAATTGTGTGGACATGCAATGTTGTACCCAAACGAAATTTGCGTCCTTTTCTTCCCACAAATAGAGCTTTCTTTTAATGGTATTTGATTGCCTCTGCGATTTTTATTTTTTGCGATATAAACGGAAAAAGACCGAAAATTTTGAAAAAAAATGATATTTTCTACTTTTTGTTATAAGAAAAATCGAATAAACTCAATTTTAGTCATACATTTAGGCCAAAATTTATTCAGCCACATGTCTTTAGTAAAAAAAATGTCAACAAGCGTATATTTATCGGTTTGCGCAAAAGTTATAGCGTTTACAAACTAGGGTACATTTTCTGGAATTTACACAGCTTTAAATTTATGACTGCCTATCTCATTTCTTGAGGTGCTAAAATGGCAGGGCAGTACAAAACCCCCCCAAATGACCCCATTTTAGAAAGTAGACACCCCAAGGAAATTGCTGAGAGGCATGTTGAGCCCATTGAATATTTTTTTTTGTCCCAAGTGATTGAATAATGACAAAAAAAAAAAAAAATTACAAAAAGTTGTCACTAAATGATATATTGCTCACACATGCCATGGTTATATGTGGAATTGCACCCCAAAATACATTCTGCTGCTTCTCCCGAGTACGGAGATACCACATGTGTGGGACTTTTTAGGAGCCTAGCCACGTACGGGACCCCGGAAACCAAGCACCGCCTTCAGGATTTCTAAGGGTGTAAATTTTTGATTTCACTCCTCACTACCTATCACAGTTTTGAAGGCCATAAAATGCCAAAATAGCACAAAACCCCCCCAAATGACCCCATTTTAGAAAGTAGACACCCCAAGGAAATTGCTGAGAGGCCTGTTGAGCCCATTGAATATTTTTAACCAATCACCGCCTTCAGGATTTCTAGGCACAAATTTTTGATTTGACTCCTCACTACCTATCACAGTTTCGAAGGCCATAAAATGCCAAAATAGCACAAAACCCCCCAAATGACCCCATTTTGGAAAGTAGACACCCCAAGCTGTTTGCTGAGAGGCATGGTGAGTATTTTACAGCTCTCATTTGTTTTTGAAAATGAAGAAAGAACATTTTTTTTTTTTTTTCTTTTTTTTTTCAATTTTCAAAACTTTGTGACAAAAAGTGAGATCTGCGAAATACTCACAATACCTCTCAGCAAATAGCTTGGGGTGTCTTATTTCCAAAATGGGGTCATTTGGGGGGGGTTTGTGCCATCTGGGCATTCCATGGCCTCCGAAACTGTGATAGGCAGTGAGAAGTGAAATCAAAAATTTACACCCTTTAGAAAGCCTGAAGGCGGTGATTGGTTTTTGGGGTCCCGTACGCGGCTAGGCTCCCAAAAAGTCTCACACATGTGGTATCCCCGTACTCAGGAGAAGCAACAGAATGTATTTTGGGGTGTAATTCCACATATGCCCATGGCATGTTTGAGCAATATATCATTTAGTGACAACTTTGTGCAAAAAAAAAAAAAAATTGTCTTTTTTCCGCAACTTGTGTCAACATATAAAATATTCCATGGACTCGACATGCCTCTCAGTATATAGCTTGGGGTGTCTACTTTCCAAAATGGGGTCATTTGGGGGGGTTTTGAACTGTTCTGGCATTTTATACACAACATTAGGAAGCTTACATCCACTCTTCTAACCACTTGAAGACAAAGCCCTTTTTGACACTTTTTGTTTACATGAAAACATATTTTTTTTTGCAAGAAAATTATGTTGAACCCCCAAACATTATATATATTTTTAAAGCAAAGGCCCTACAGAATAAAATGGTGGGTGTTGCATTTTTTTTTCTACACAGTATTTGCGCAGCGATTTTTCAAACGCATTTTTTGGGGAAAAATACACTTTTTTAAAATTTAATGCACTAAAACACACTATATTGCCCAAATGTTTGATGAAATAAAAAAGATGATCTTAGGCCGAGTACATAGATACCAAACACGACATGCTTTAAAATTGCGCACAAACGCACATTGGCGACAAACTACATAAATTTTTAAAAGCCTTTAAAAGCCTTTACAGGTTACCCCGTTAGATTTACAGAGGAGGTCTACTGCTAAAATTACTGCCCTCGATCTGACCTTCGCGGTGATACCTCACATGCATGGTGCAATTGCTGTTTACATGTGATGCCAGACCGACACTTGTGTTCGCCATTGGGCAAGAGCAGGGCAGGACAGGGGTGCTTTTTTTTTTTTTTTTTTTTTTATTATTAATTTTGCTTTTTTATTTTATTTTTAAACTGTTGCTTCCATATATTTTTTTTTTTTAGCATTTTTATTGTTATCTCAGGGAATGTAAATATCCCCTATGATAGCTATAGGTAATGACAAGTACTCTTTTTTGAAAAAACTGGGGTCTATTGGACCCTAGATGTTTCCTCTGCCCTCAAAGCATCTGACCACACCAAGATCGGTGTGATAAAATGCTTTCCCAATTTCCCAATGGCGCTTTTTATATCCGGAGGGGGACATTCCCTCCCACTGCTTGTAAAAGCAGTCCAGAGGCTAATTAGCCACTAGGATTGCTTTTACATGAAAGCCGGCCGCTGGCTGAAAAGAATGATACCAAGATGATACCTAAACCCGCAGGCATCATTTTGGTATAAACATTCAAATTCCAGCAACATACCAGTACGTTGCTGGTCCTTGTTGGACATGTATTGTAATCTTTTTTTTCATGCAGCCTGTTGGCTGAATGAAAAAAAAAGATTGATCGGTGGGTATGCCCACCATTAGAATACCGCCCTTCATCCACCCACTTCTAATGATGGGCATACATGCACCATTTATATATGCCGAAGCATGGGGGCATCTTCCCGCAAAAGTTATGCCGCGTACACATGGTCAGACTTTTCCACGGGCAAGCCTCCGTCGGAATTTCGACTGTATGTACGCGGCATTAGGAGCAAAATCGCTCCTCCGCCCCTGCTGCCCCAATGCTTCGGCATATATGCTTTTTTTTTTTTAACAGGGGGCGAAATCACCTCCTACAGCACTGGAGTCGCAGGGATCAGGCCTGTCTCTGCGAACGCTGCAGTTATGTGTGTTGTGTTTTGCAAGTGACAGTGATTGATCGATACTGCACTTGGGTGGCCTGGGCTGGACGGAGGGGCAAAACGCAGGTGCTAGCAGGTATCTCGGCTGATTCCGCTAACACTGCATTTTTGGGAACCCTAAACTGCTGGGGACGCTAGTATAGATCTGATCAGATCAGATATTGATCTGTTCAGATACTATACCACTAAGGGGGGTGTATGCTTCACGCGTGGGTGTTAGCGTTACTGGCACTAACCTGACGCTGCCTGGGGTGTGATGCAGACCCTCTCTGACGCTAAAACCTAATTGATATCACCCGCCGGGCGATCAGGGGGTTAAACCTTTATTGGGTTATATACGGCGGGTGCCCTGACACTATAAAAAGCAAACTAACTAACCAGCGTCACCCGTAACACTTATATGGTGATTACTGGTGAAAGGGTTAACTAGGGGCAATTAGGGGGTTAAAACCTTTATTAGGTAATATATGGGGGTACCTGACGCTATATAAAAACCTGACGGCGAACCTAAAAAAAAATTACTGGCTACCTATCTGCATCACCGACACTAAGACAACGATCATAAAAACGATCGCTTAGCGACAGTGGTGATAGGGGGTGAAAGGGTTACCTGGGGGGCGATCAGGGGGTTAAACCTTTATTAGATAATATATGGGGGTACCTGACGCTATAAAAACCTGCGGCAAACCTAAAAAAAATTACTGGCTACCGATCTGCATCACCGACGCTAAGACAGCGATCAGAAAAATTATCGCTTAGTGACAGTGGTGATAGGGGGTGAAAGGGTTACCTGGGGGGTGATCAAGGGGGTTAAACCTTTATTAGGTAATATATGGGGGTACCCGACGCTATAAAAACCTGCGGCGAACCTAAAAAAAATTACTGGCTACCGATCAGCATCGCCGACGCTAAAACATCGATCAGAAAAATTATCGCTTAGTGACCGTGGTGATAGGGGGTGAAAGGGTTACCTGGGGGGCGATCAAGGGGGTTAAACCTTTATTAGGTAATATATGGGGGTACCCGACGCTATAAAAACCTGTGGCGAACCTAAAAAAAATTACTGGCTACCGATCAGCATCACCGACGCTAAGACATCGATCGGAAAAATGATCGCTTAGTGACGGCGGTACTAGGGGGTGAAAGGGTTATCTGGGGGGTGATCAGGGGGTTAAACCTTTATTAGGGGGGGTTAGGGGGCTACACTGGACCTAAAACTAAATGTACTGACACTTTTACAGTCATAAATGTCACTGATTGCAGTGATCACTAAACAAATGGTCACTGCAATCAGTGACACTGTGACTGGGGGCTGGGGGGTGATCTGGGGGGTGATCTGGGGGGGTCTGGGGGGGCCTGGGGGGGCGATTTATGTACCTATGTGTCCTGGTGTCAGTGTAGTGTTGTGTGCACTAACCTGCATCTTCTCCTGTACGGCGCTCGGTATATGTGAGCGCCGCAGGAGAGATGACATCACTTCCTCCAGCCTGTGTAAACAAGCACACAGGCAGGGGAAGCTCTCATTCGCCGGGAGCGATCGAGAGGGGGTGGCCGGAATCGAACGGCCGTCCCCTCATGCCGGATTGCTCCCGAAGGTAAAACGACTGCTCACTGTAAAGAAGGGGGGTCCGATCGGACCCCCCAACTATACAAAGGCAATCACGTACATATACGTGATTCTGCCTGTCGGTGCCATTCTGCCGACGTATATTTACAGTGGGCGGTCGTTAAGTGGCTAGAGGAAAAGAGATTTCATCTCCAAATACGGAAAGGTTTCTTCACAGTAAGAGCTGTGAAAATGTGGAATAGACTCCCTGCAGAGGTGGTTCTGGCCAGCTCAGTAGATTGCTTTAAGAAAGGCGTTGATTCTTTCCTAAATGTACATACAATAACTGGGTACTAACATTTATAGGTAAAGTTGATCCAGGGAAAATCCGATTGCCTCTCGGGGGATCAGGAAGGAATTTTTTTCCCTGCTGTAGCAAATTGGATCATGCTCTGCTGGGATTTTTCGCCTTCCTCTGGATCAACTCTGGGTGTAGATTGGGTATATGGGATTGTATGATATTATTTAATTTTTGTTTGTTTTTTTATGGTTGAACTGGATGGACTTGTGTCTTTTTTCAACCTGACTAACTATGTAACTATGTAACTATGTAACTTCCTGGATCTAGACATCTGTTATGAAGAAAAGGAAATTAAAACAAAAACCTTCTTCAAATTAGTAGACAGAAACAGCTATCTTCCCATTGATAGCTGCCATCACTCTGCGTGGTTAATGAATATTCCGAAGGGGCAACTGGTCAGACTCAGAAGGAACTGTACAACAGAATCTGACTATAGGCAACAAGCTGATTTCATTGGAGAACGTTTTATCGATAAGGGATACGAGAAATCCTTTATACAACAAAAGATCGTGGAAGTGGGAAATATAGAAAGGCAAAATCTTCTAAGAACTAAAGCAAAAGAAGAACCTAACTATGCAGAAATAACACTAATTCTTGACTATAATATGCAGTTTAAAAACTTAGAAAAAAATTGTTTGCAAACACTGGAAAATACTAACAGCTGATCGCTATCTCACCCAAGTGCTACCACCATTCCCTAGATTTATCTATAGACGGGCCCGACACTTCGTGATCTAATAGCCAAGAATGTTCTGGACCCCCCTACAAAAAAACCCTTTACCTTCTTTGAGGGAAAGGGGTTCTATCCGTGCAAAACTTGCTATGCCTGCCAACATGCATCTTTTAAGAAAAATAAAAATTTAGTGCTACTACTACTACTACTACTACTATTACTACTACTACTAAAGGGAAGAAATGTAGTATTAAGGACTTCATTACTTGCAAAACAGAGGGATTAGTCTACGTGTTGGAGTGCCGGTGTAGTTTCCAATATGTGGGCAGAACGAAAAGACCCCTTTGGAATTGCCTAAGAGAACATGTTCAGAATATCAAGTCAGGCTATCCGAAACACAGTGTCTCTAGACTCTATGCAGAATACCATGGTACTCAAGTCTAGTGATGAGCCGAACACCCCCGGGTTCGGTTCGCACCAGAACCCGCGAACGGACCGAAAGTTCGTACGAACATTAGAACCCTATTAAATACAATGGATGCGAACGTTCGAATTCTAAAGTGCTAATTATAATGACTATTATGCATGTTATTGTCCTAAAAAGGGTTTGGGAACCCGGGTTCTGCACCAGGGGACATGTATCAATGCAAAAAGAAGTTTTAAAAACGGTCGTTTTTCGGGAGCAGTCATTTTAATGATGCATAAAGTGAAAAAAAAATGTCAAATATTCCTTTAAATATCGTACCTGGGGGGTGTCTAAAGTATGCCTGTGAAGTGCCACGTGTTTCCCGTGTTTAGAACTGTCCCTGCACAAAATGACACTTCTAAAGGAAAAAAAAGCCATTTAAAACTGCTTGCGGCTTTAATGTAATGTCTGGTCCCGGTAATATGGATGAAAATCTTTAAGAAAAATGGCATAGCTACCCCATGACCCCCCCCCCCCCCTACCCCAGCCCATTACCAGCCCCTTTGGGTCTTGTATGGATATTAAGGGGAACCCCGCACATAAAATAAAAAAGGCCCTATATACTCTGAACAGCCGTATACAGGCGGTGCATACAAGACAGGGACTGTAGGTTTGTTCTTATGTAGAATCTGTTTGTAATTTTGAACAGGTACATTGTTTAAGTGTAGCTCCAGCCCAAAAATCTATTTTTAAACTTTTTGGAAAACATAGGTAAGGGTTATCACCCCTGTAACATTTGTTTTGCTGTCTGTGCCCCTGTTCAGAACATTTCACCTCACTTTCCGTCCCAATGACAACTGTTTTTGAAATGTGGTGTTTTTCTTGAAACAAGGATTGGTGATAAAGCATCAGTACAGAGGAGACACCTTTCTCCCATATTAATTCTTACAGGAGAGAATTTTCCTTCCTAGGGGTAGATTTCCTCTCACTTCCTGTTGTCTTCTTGCGTTTGCAAGTAGGAGTCGTTTGTAAGTTGGATGTTTGAAAGTAGGGACCTGCCGTATATACTCTGCAGAAATAGGCCCCTTAGTTGTTGGTGTTGGCACAACACTGTAAGCACTCACAGTTACTCTTGGTTGGTGCTGGAACGCCCTGCTGTCAACTATTATATCAGGAATTGTAATTACATATAATTGTTGAACAGTGGTAGTAAAAATTGGGCCTTTGATGGTGGTGCTGGTACCACAACACTGTAAGCCCTGACAGTTACTCTTGGTGGGTGCAGCAATGGGCCCTGCTGTGAATTATTAGATCAAGAATTGTAATTGCATGCCCCTGTTGAACAGGGGCTGAAAAATTGGGCCTTTCGTGGTGGTGGTGGTGGTGGTGGTGTTGCCACAACACTGTAAGCCCTCAGAGTTACTCTTGGTGGGTGCAGGAATGGGCCCTGCTGTGAATTATTAGATCAAGAATTGTAATTACATGCCCCTTTTGAACAGGGGCTGAAAAATTGGGCCTTTCGTGGTGGTGGTGGTGGTGGCGTTGCCACAACACTGTAAGCCCTCAGAGTTACTCTTGGTGGGTGCAGCAATGGGCCCTGCTGTGAATTATTAGATCAAGAATTGTAATTACATGCCCCTGTTGAACAGGGGCTGAAAAATTGGGCCTTAGGCACTGGTGGCACAACACTGCAACCCCTCACAGATACTGTACTTGGAGCACAGCAATGAACCCTGTTGCAAAGTATTGCTTCAAAAATTGTAATTACACGCCCCTGTTAAACAGGGGCTGAAAAATTGGGCGTTAGGCACTGGTGGCGGCACCCATAAACAAAAATGATCTTCCAAGCTATCATCATCAATCGTATCATTGAGGACTCGGAGGAGGAGGATAGCCAGTCAACATAACAGCACAGGCACTCAGCATCAGCATCAGTCTTGAAGGGATGTGACATGTTAAAATCAATTAGTCTGTTATATCAGCATCAGGTGTGTGGTAGCTGGTGGTGATCCAAGACTGGTTCATCTTGATGAAAGTCAGTCGATCAACCGAGTCGGTGGACAGGCGCACCCTGTGATCCGTGACAAATCCTCCAGCAGCACTGAATGTGCGTTCCGAAAGAACGCTGGATGCAGGACAGGCCAGTAGCTCAATTGCATACTGTGCAAGCTCTGGCCAGTGATCCATCCTCAAGACCCAGTAAGCCAGAGGATTTTCGGTGGGGAAGGTGTCCAAGTCTGACCTTGCCCCTAGATATTCCTGCACCATGTTTATCAGACGCTGGTGATGGTTGCTGGAACCGATCATACTTTGGGGCTGCGGACTAAAGAATTGTCTGAACGCATCGGTCAGACGGCCACCTTCCCCACCGCTCCTTCTTTGACTGGCCGAAGCCTCAGCAACTCGTTGTCCAGGACCAGGAGTTTGTAACCTCCCAGTCTCTGGGAACGCGTTGCACAGACCTTTCTGCAAGGCCTCCCGGAGTTGTCTCATCCTCTGCTCCCTCTGCGACGGTAACATAAGGTCCGCAACCTTACCCTTGTACCGTGGATCAAGGAGAGTGGCCAGCCAGTAATGGTCCCTCTCCTTGATCCGAAGAATGCGAGGATCCTTCCGCAGACTTTGCAGGATCAGGGAGGCCATGCAGCGTAGGTTAGCTGAGGCATTCGGTCCGGAGTCCTCTGGGTCACTAAGGACGACATGATCCGCAGCCATCTCCTCCCAGCCACGTACAAGTCCACGGGTTTCTTGGGACTGTAAATCATCCCTAAAAGACTGCTGCTGTTGATGCTGCTGAGTGCCAGGCTCCACCTCCATGCTGACACAATCCTCCTCCTCCTCCTCCTCCTCCTCCTCGTCCTCTTCCTGTGCGATGGGTGGGACAGAAGGAACACTGTCTGGGTAAAGGGGGCCTTGAGAGGCAAGGAAGTCCTCCTCTTCCTGCCTCTGTTCTGCCTCAAGTGCCCTGTCCATTATTCCACGCAGCGTGTGCTCCAACAGGTGGAAAAGAGGTACAGTGTCACTGATGCATGCACTGTCACTGCTCACCATCCTCGTGGCCTCCTCAAATGGTGCCAGGACAGTGCATGCATCCCTGATCATGCCCCACTGGCGTGGAGAAAAAAAACCAAGCTCCCCTGACCCTGTCCTGGTGCCGTAGTCGCACAGGTACTCATTGATGGCCCTCTGCTGCGTGTGCAGCCGCTGCAGCATGGCCAACGTTGAGTTCCACCTGGTGGGCATGTCACATATAAGGCGGTTCTTGGGCAGGTTCAACTCCTTTTGCAGCTCAGCCAGGCGAGCACTGGCATTATAAGATCTGCGGAAATGCACACAGACTTTCCTGGCCTGCCTCAGGACATCCTGTAAGCCCGGGTACCTGCCCAAGAACCGCTGCACCACCAGGTTAAGGACGTGAGCCACACAGGGCACATGGGTCAGTTGTCCCTGTCGGAGGGCGGAGAGGAGGTTGGTGCCATTGTCGCAAACCACCATTCCTGGCTTAAGCTGGCGTGGCGTCAACCACCTCTCGGCCTGGCCCTGCAGAGCAGACAGGACCTCTGCCCCAGTGTGGCTTCTGTCCCCCAAACACACCAGCGCAAGCACGGCATGGCATCTTTTTGCCTGCGTACTTGCGTAGCCCCTTGAACGCCTACGGAGCACCGCTGGTTCAGAGGACAAAGCACAGGAAGAGGCCATGGAGGAAGAAGAAGAGGAGGGGGTGGAGGAGAGAGGTGTGTCACAACCAGTAGTAGCATTTTGGAGGCGTGGCGGTGGAACAACCTCCAACACTACTGCACCTTGTCCTGCATCCTTCCCAGCTGCCAAAAGAGTGACCCAATGGGCCGTGAAAGAAAGGTAACGTCCCTGTCCATGCCTGCTGGACCATGAGTCAGCGGTAATATGCACCTTACCGCTGACCGCCCTGTCCAGCGAGGCCAAGACATTGCCTTCCACATGTCGGTAGAGAGCCGGAATAGCCTTCCGTGAGAAAAAGTGGCGTTTGGGAACCTGCCACTGAGGAACCGCACATTGCACAAACTCACTGAAGGGGGCCGAGTCTACCAACTGAAAAGGCAGCAGTTGAAGCGCTAGCAATTTAGCCAAGCTAGCATTCAACCGCTGGCCATGTGGATGGCTGGGAGTGAACTTCTTTCGACGGTCCAGCAGCTGGGGCAGGGAAATTTGCCTGCTAGAATCGGACGTCGGTGTACTGCTAGCAGAGTGGCCGCAAGTACTTGGCTGTGACACACCTAATTCTACACCTTCATTCCTCTCAGTGCATGTTTCAGAGAGGACTGAAGTTATAGTGGGGTTGGAGATCCCAGCTGATGCGGTGCAAGGAGAGGTCCGCTTTGTTCTTTGGTGTGGGTCTTTGAGGTAGGCTTGCCAACGAGCTGCATGGCAGGTCAACATATGTCTGGTCAGGCATGTGGTACCCAAGTGGCTGATGTTTTGGCCACGCGATATACACTTGAGACATATGTTGCAAACAGCAGCTGTGCGATCTGATGCACTAGCCTCAAAAAAGGCCCACATCAAAGAACTTTTTGAATGACGGGCAGACAGAGGCAGCGCCCTGCACAGGCGGAGCTCTGCGGTGTGATTCCGTCGGTGTACTGCCCTTACGCTGGCCACCAAAGGGCATCCTGCCTCGTTGGAGATGTGCCTCCTCCTCATCCTCCTCCTCCTCCTCTCTCCTATTAGGCACCCACGTGGAGTCAGTGACCTCATCATCCCCTCCCTCCTCATCACTGGAGCCAATCTGGCAGTATGCTGCAGCTGCTGGAACATGACTGCCAGATTGGTGTCCTTCTTGAGCATCCCCTCTGTCTGCTCTCACGCTACTGCCTTCCTCTATCTGGGTTTCATCATCAGACCCTTCGAAACGCTGGGCATCCTCCTGGAGCATGTACCCAACACTGTGCTCAAACAGTTCGGGGGACTCCTCAGGAGGATGACATGGTGGGTCTAGGGAAGGAGTGACTGATGATGAGTCTGACATTGATACCAGGGAAGAGGACGCTTTGGCAGCTGCTTTGCCAGTACCCTGAGCCTGGGTGAGAGAGGATGAGGAGGAGGAGGAGGGCTTGGTCATCCACTCTACCAAGTCTTCGGCATGATGTGGCTCAACATGTCCAGCTGCCGAAAAGAAGGACAAGCGTGTCCCATGGCCATGTGCTGATGACAATGCACCGCGTCCACGACCAGCACTGTTGCCCCCAGACACAGAGCCTACTTGCCCTCTTTTATTGCCTCCTGACTGTCTGCCTCTCCTTGTTTGCCTTCCAGACATTCTAATGGATGGCCTGCAGGGAGATGGGAAAAAGGCAATAACGGCTACCTTCAGGTGTCCTTCTCTGTCCCTTTACTTAAGGATTTCTAAATATGGTTGAGGATGATTGCTTTCGCACAGAATAGCACAATGACAATTTCCCTGACTGTCCAAAAAACAATAATTTCAAAGATGGTTGATGAGGAATGCTTTAGCACAGTATAGCACAATCAGAATTCCCCTCACTGTCCTTCCCTGTCCCTACAAACAAGGTTTAGCACAGTAAAACACACTGACACTCTCCCTACCTATAGTTTTCTGTCCCTATAATTTTTTTTTTCTAAAGATGGTTGATGAGGAATGCTTTAGCACAGTATAGCACAATGAGAATTTCCCTCACTGTCCTTCTCTGTCCCTACAAACAAGGTTTAGCACAGTAAAACACACTGACACTCTCCCTACCTATAGTTTTCTGTCCCTATAAAAAACATTTTTTTTAAAGATGGTTGATGAGGAATGCTTTAGCACAGTATAGCACAATGAGAATTTCCCTCACTGTCCTTCCCTGTCCCTACAAACGAGGTTTAGCACAGTAAAACACACTGACACTCTCCCTACCTATAGTTTTCTGTCCCTATAATTTTTTTTTTCTAAAGATGGTTGATGAGGAATGCTTTAGCACAGTATAGCACAATGAGAATTTCCCTCACTGTCCTTCTCTGTCCCTACAAACAAGGTTTAGCACAGTAAAACACACTGACACTCTCCCTACCTATAGTTTTCTGTCCCTATAAAAAACATTTTTTTTAAAGATGGTTGATGAGGAATGCTTTAGCACAGTATAGCACAATGAGAATTTCCCTCACTGTCCTTCCCTGTCCCTACAAACAAGGTTTAGCACAGTAAAACACACTGACACTCTCCCTACCTATAGTTTTCTGTCCCTATAAAAATTTTTTTTTAAAGATGGTTGATGAGGAATGCTTTAGCACAGTATAGCACAATGAGAAGTTCCCTCACTGTCCTTCCCTATCCCTACAAACAAGGTTTAGCACAGTAAAACAGACTGACACTCTCCCTACCTATAGTTTTCTGTCCCTATAAAAATTTTTTTTTAAAGATGGTTGATGAGGAATGCTTTAGCACAGTATAGCACAATGAGAAGTTCCCTCACTGTCCTTCCCTATCCCTACAAACAAGGTTTAGCACAGTAAAACAGACTGACACTTTCCCTACCTATCCTTCTCTTTCCCTAAACTAAAGGAATCCAGGTTAAGCAAGAAAAAAAAATGTCACTGTCCCTGCCTATGCTTCTCTTTCCCTGCTCCGGAACACACTACACTAGGCCGCCGTGCTGGCGGCCTTTTATAGTGTGGGGCGTGTACTAAACACCCTCAGCAATAATTGGCCACAGGCATCCTGCCTGTGGCCAATCATTGCTCTCCTCGCTGCCGGCGCTGTGATTGGCCAAGCATGCGGGGTCACAGTGCATGCTTGGCCAATCACAGCGCCTGGATGACACTGCGATGGCGTAGTGCATTGTGGGCCGTTCGCGTCACTCGAATTTGGCGCGAACGGCCCAAATCGTTCGATCTTCGACGAACGATCGAACAGCCGATGTTCGAGTCGAATGTATGTTCGACTCGAACACGAAGCTCATCCCTACTCAAGTCTACTTTGCTATGATGTTTAACCAATATTAGAGGAGTCATGGTGTCTGAACCTGGCTTTCAATATTTACAAGTTCATTATCCTATGGGTATAAAGTGGGTACTACTGTATATTGTGTCTGTGCACATTAAAATTCATGAAAGTGTTTTTTTCCCCAAAAATTTTGTTTGAAAAACCACTGCGCAAATACTGTGTGACATAAAAATTGCAAAACCCACCATTTTATACTTTAGGGCCTCTGCAAAATATATATATATATATATATATATATATATATATATATATATATATATATACATATATATATATATACATATATATATATATACACACACACACACACACACACACATATAGAGTAAAACCTTGGATTCCGAGCATAATTCGTTCCGGAAGCATGCTTGTAATCCAAAGTGCTTGTATATCAAAGCAATTTTTCCCATAAGAAATATTGGAAACTCAAATTATTCGTTCCACAACCATTTATTCATAAGTCCTTCAACCTATAGTCGATATAAAAAGATTATAGCAATGTGATAGGTTGTGTAACCATAAAATGTCCATCCACAAATGACTACCTCCCCAAGGGGATTAGGAGCAAAATCCAGCAGGAGCTACAAAAGAGAAGAGAGGCGCCTCTAAGTGTAGCAATATGGTTACATTTAATGAAGGTTCAACATTTAGCAACTCACATGGTTGATGATTAAAAGAGGCACATCTAAGTTTGCAGGCATCTGGGGTAAAGCGATCCACATAGACTGTCCTCCTCACCGCTGGCTCCGCTGTCAGTCTGCAATCATGACTGGGAAGACTACCCTGCAATAGAGCGATCTCAAAGAGAGGCTTGAACTGCTCGTGGAAGGGACGACATCAATGGTGGTGTGGAGGATGGTCTATGTGGACAGATTTACCCCGTATGCTTGCATACTTAGATGTGCCTGTTTTAATCATCAACCATGTTAGTTTCTAAATGTTGTACCTTCATTAAATGTAACCACCATACTACACTTAGAGGTGGCCCTATTCTATTTTATACTCAGTTTTGACATGACGCTACTGTTATATCAAGACATCACTTGTATATCAAGTCAAAATTTATTAAAACATTTTGCTTGTCTTGCAAAACTCTCTCAAACCAAGTTACTCTCAAACCAAGGTTTTACTGTATATAACATTTGGGCGTTATAAGTAATTTTTGGGTGTATTTGTACTGTCCTGGCATATTAGGGCCTCAAGAAATTAGATAGGTAGGCAGTCAGTATATCACGTGTAATCAATTTTCAATGACAGGTACCATGGCTTGTAGACTCTTTAACTTTGGGTTATTTTTTACCAAAGAAATGTAGCAGTATACATTTTGGTCAATATTAATTAAGAAAAATTGATGATTAAATATCACCAAAATAAAGCTCTATTTGTGTAAAAAAATTATAACAATTTCATATGGAAACAGTGTTGCATGACTGCGGAATTGTCATTCAAAGTGTGACAGCACTGAAAGCTGAAATATGGCCTGGCAGGAAGGGGATGAGTATTGAGTTGGTTAAGTACTTCTTAAAGTGAACCACATCTACAAATCAACCCTCTTAAAGTGATCCTTGCCAACAATTCTATACCTTAAAGTGAACCGTGCCAACAGCCTCATCTCTTAAAGTGACAAGTTTGCTCTTAAAGTGAACTATCCTGTTCATCCCACATTTTAAAGGGACAGCATCTTACATTGCATGCCAACATAAGGGCCCCAACTGAGCCAGCTGAAGAATCAATTTTCAGACTGCCTCATATTTAGGGTTTATCCTGTTAGCAATACTGGTTTGCAGGCAGTCTAACAGATTCTCAGGCTTAAACCTAGACTCTCCTGACTGAGGGCCTACAAATAAGCTAGCCAGTTAATTTCTTTGTTTATCCATACATGTCTCACTTGGGGTGTGATCTTCCAGTTAGAGGGCTATTGTTTATGCCCTTGGTCTTATAGGACAAAGGTGGGCATACTATAAAGGGTATTAAACTGTACTGTATTATTACTGTGTTGATTCACTGTGTCTATCGTATAACCTCTAAACTGTTTCATTGCTTTACAATTTTAATGCTATTGGTTTTATCACAGTTGGTGTGAATCTTTCATGTGTAACTGCTGGGAGACTCCCCGGCCAAGGTATTTTGGTGGTGTCAGCAGGAGTGGGAAACTGGAAACACATACTGGAAAGATAAAAACATTTAGTTTTAGAACAAATTTTCCAAGGCTGAGGACTGCTCTCCAAGATTTTGACTGGGAGGGAATGTTGTCATTAAAGAACACAGAACGGAAATGCCTATACTTCAACTTGACTGTAAACTATATTCCCATGGGCAATCAGTTTAACCGCTTACCAACCGCATACTGGACATATATGGCAGCAAGGCGGTTCTCTTGCGCAGGATCATGTACCTAGTATGTGATCCCGCACGTTTGGGTCTGGAGCGCGCATGCTGGTGACCTGCTCCCACTGTGATTAGACACAGCAGGTACTGATCTGTGGGTACCATGGATTTGCCGATCGTTAGACAGAGAGACAGAACAGCTGTTTCTTAATGATATGAATGAATGGGGAAGCAGGAGAATAGCAGCATTGTTTTCTTTCCTTGCTGTTTCCAGGCTTCCCCTTCCCCTCTGCACTATATAGGGGCTCCCAGAGTCCTCTATGTAGGAGTAACTTTAAAGGAACCTATACTGCCCTCTACCTGCCTATAAGTGAGCTGGATAAAAGGGGCTGTAACCGGTTCTGTGAAAGAGATCACCACTACAGAGTCAAGAGTCGCCACCAATTTCACCGCTTCTGGATGCCAGAGAGGGATCGGAGGCTTAACGTAGTTGTAAATCTCAGACATGAAATATGAACAAAGCATATCCCTCTATAGTGTGTACTAGCCTATCTGCATGAATCACTTCTGACAAGTTTTCCTGACACCAAGAGATAAAGGGTGGCAGGGGAGGGAGCTCCAGCTGATTGACAGCTTTAGCTCTGTTCCTGAGAGCTGTGTGAAGGGAGGGTGTCCCTCCCCTATCAGAGATCTCCTTACTGGGCTCTGTAGAGTGTAACTAGGCTCTCCTCCCCCTTTTTTCTGAACTCTCAGACAAGCTTTAAAATTCAGCACTTTAAACTGATGTAGAGCAGAAAGGGTTGCAGATAGACAGGTACAACATATGTAGGAGGATTTGTTTAATCTCTGTGTATCACCTGAGGCCGGTCACTTCACTGGGTATATGTAAGGGTTTACAACCACTTTAAATACAGACTGAATAATGGTGAGAGGCCACAGGCCACAAGTTCCTTACTCACTTCTTAAAGGGAAGTGTCAAGCCCTGTACACACGATCGGATATCCTATGGATTCTCGTCCGATGGATTCTTTTCATTAGACAAACCGATCGTGTATGGGACCCATCGGTCTTTTTTCCATCGGTTTTTAAAAATAGAACATGTTTTAAATTTTTCGGATAAAAAACCCACGCATGCTCAGAATCAAGTCGACGCATGCTCAGAAGCATTGAACTTAATTTTTCTCAGCTCATCAGAGTGTTTTACGTCACCGCGTTTGGAACGGTCGGTTTTTTGACTGATGGTGTGTGGGCAAGACTGATGGAAAACAATTTCATCGGATATCCGATGGACAAATCCATCGGACGAAAATCCGTAGGATATCCGATCGTGTGTACAGGGCTTTACCTTGCCTTAGGATACAATTTGGGTATTTACACCCCATTCTGTGGGATCCACTTAAACCTGAGTGCTCCAACAGAGGAACTTTGGGCCAAAATCCTTAAAAGTACAATGGCAAATCTGAGGAGTTTTAAGTAACTGAAGAATCTGTTAGCTTCCAGTACTGCCTTCCAGTACTATCTTTAGATAGGACCTCCCTAGATTCAGGGTTCAGGTACACTTAAAGAGGTCCTCCCATTGTTTGTGGTGTTATACAAAATACTGTATTTATTGGGGTATAACACTCACTTTTTACCCTGAAAATAGATGGTAAAATGTGCCTGCGTGTTATACGCAGGGGGCTCTGTAAAGTTTTTTTCCTGAAACTTCCCTCTTAAAGTTAGGGTGCGTGTTATACGCCTGTGCGTGTTATATGCCGATAGATACGGTAGTTATCTTTCAGTGCTTATTGTTATTGCCATTCTGTATGTATGTTCCCAAAATTCCTTCTTTCTTTAAAGGATAAGTTCACCTTAAAAAAAAAATAATAATAAAAGGAAATTTTTTTACAGGTAAAAAAAATATGTATTTATTATTTATTTTTTATTAGGAGCCTGTAAAGCATTGCACCTGCGATCAGCAGATTGCGGGTGCAATGTGGGGCTCTTGCAGACTCTCAGAGTATCTGTCTGCTCGTACCTCATACGGGCAAGGAGTTACACACTGACAGGAAGCATCAATGAACTACAGAGTGCTCCACAGAACCCTGGTAGTTCATTGAGAACTACGAGCAGATGGATGCAAAAGGGTGAGTGAGTAGAACCCTGCTCTATCTTTTTTAAATTGCGACAGCAGGCGCAGAGAGAATTCTCTATCTCTGACCTGCTGTCACGGCAGGGACTTGGTACAGCAGTAACACGTTACAACCTGAATACGGGTGTAACATGTAACATTTTATCAAAGGTGAACTTAGCCTTTAATCTTGGTTAGACGGTGTGGCATTGCCGGAACAGTTGATGTCTTCCAGAACCAGGGGACATGCAGGGGTAAGCACTACAAGTTTATTATGTAATGTCTGCAATTTATTATTTCCGACCAAAAAGTCCACTTTGAAGCGGCAGTAAACTTTGTTTTTTGAAAAGTTGATGACAGGCAGGGTATTTATGACAGAAGAGACCATATCGGTCTCTTCTGTCATAAATGCTTCCTTCTGACTGTCAGCCGTCATGTACACTGAGCCGTGAATGTGCAGCTCAGTAAACATTTACAGACCCAATCTGTGTGGCTGTGATGTGACTCCTGTGCGTGGGAGCGACGGCATTGAGGCCTGACCATTTAGGCGGTCGAAGGCACGGAACCCAGAAAGAAGACCAGGTGAAGATGGAAGCACCCGAGACCGACCAGATCGATCACAGTGCAGCGCTGGAGGACTCGGTTTGGCAGGTAAGCATGCCATTATGTGCTAATATGCTGTGCATCCTAGCACAATATGACATAACCCACCTAGGGACCCCCCCAAAAAAAAGAAATGACAGCGGACTTAACCATTTTAACTGCTGAAATAAGATATTAGCCACACAGAAAAGAGTCAACCAACTAATAGACTTGTATTGTTAGAAGTAATAAATCACAGCCAGTGTGCAACACAGCAGAACAGGGAGCAGAGGCTGCATATGTAATAAGCAAATATAGCTCCCCTATGTACATAACAAAAACTTATACACAGAAACAAGGTTAATAAAAGTTTTTTCATCAAGCTGGTCTTTTACCTGTAAAAAGTATAAATGAAAGTAATTGAAAATACTGTATATTCCATGTTAAAACAGCCCTGGCACAACATAAATCTTTTCAAATCTAATCATTTTTATCATTTGTCAAACCTGAAACACACCTTTAAAAACTTCACAGGATAAATTGATTGTTTCATGCTGTTTATTTTGCCTAGTGCAGCAGATGGGAAGAAAGTAAAGCCCACCTTTAAATAAATGTTCTATAAAATATAGAATTTGTTTTTCCGCCATCCTTTTTGAAAAGCTGAAACCTGGCGATTCTGCATGTTATATGGAGGCTATCAGTCAGAGCATTCTGGCTTGGATTGCTGCTTTATGTAGCACTGAGAGCATTATACGAGGCATTAACTCTGACTTTTGAAATGTTTCTGAACTTGAAGTCTCTGATTTGTACATTGGAGGGGGGCCAGGAACGTGTTCATGTGGAAACCGCTTGCCACAAGATTAAGATTTGACAGAGATGCAAAGGCAAGCAACACTCCAGTGCCAAAAATCTGATCCATTTTACTGGAATACCGAGCAAATGAAGGGACATAATTCTTTCAAGCTTTGGATGGATCATTTGCATTCTGAGAGATTACAGATTCCTGTACACTGACTGAGTGATTACAGGAACTGTAGAGTCAATTATAAAAGTACACTTCTATTTTTTTTAAGTAATTACATTCATAAGGCCAGCTATACAAATACTACTTAAAGAATACATGCTATATTTAATTGTTTTTAATTATTGCTGCTGGCTAGGTATGTTATCAGCAAAGATATATTAGCTTTTTTTTTTTTTGATGTACCGTATATACTCGAGTATAAGCCGACCCGAATATAAGCTGAGGCACCTAATTTTACCACAAAAAACGGTGAAAACGTATTGACTCGAGTATAAGCCTAGGGTGTCCATCTGCATGCCTCACTTTGCCTTACTGTGTCCATGTGCATGCCTCACTGTGCCTCACTGTGTCCATGCCTCACTGGGCCTCACTGTGCCCATTGCCTCACTGTGCCTCACTGTGTCCATGCCTCACTGTGTCCATGCCTCACTGTGCCTCACTGTGCCCATGCCTCACTGTGTCAATGCCTCACTGTGTCCATGCCTCACTGTGCCCATACCTCACTGTGCCCATGCCTCACTGTCACTGTGCCCATGCCTCACTGTGTCCATGCCTCACTGTGCCCAATCTCCCTACCTGATCTCCGGCGCTGTGTGACTAGACTGACGTTTAACATGGGAGTCTATGGAAGGGGTGCTCCCCGGCCGTAGGTCCCCTGGACAAAAAACTTTGAACATTTGTAGATGAAGAGTGGGGCTACATGTGTGCCAAGTTTGGGGTCCAGGGGACCTAGGGCCGGCCAGTACTGGGTCCCCAAAATCACTGGAGAAATTACCGTTTAACATGGGAGTCTATTGAAGGGGTGCCCGGATTTGAAAAAATGGTGCTCCCCAGCCGTAGGTCCCCCGAACAACAAACTTTGCACACTTGTAGAGTTGGGCTACATGTGTGCCAAGTTTGGGGTCCAGGGGACCTACGGCTGGCCGGAATCAGGCGCACAAAGATGAAGATCGACACAGACTCGAGTATGAGCCGAGGGGGCATTTTCAGCACAAAAAAAATGTGCTGAAAAACTCGGCTTATACTCGAGTATATACGGTACTCTCCTACTGTCTCTATATATAGCAATATAAATATTTACACATACTGTATATACAGTGCCTCGAAAAAGTATTTATACCCCTTGAAATTTTCCACATTATGTCATGTTACAACCAAAAACTTATTTTAATGGGATTTTATGTGATAGACCAACACAAAGTGGCACATAATTGTGAAGTGGGAGGAAAATGATAAATGGTTTTCAATTTTTTTTTACAAATAAATATTGGAAAGTGTTGCGTGCATCTGTATTCAGTCCCCTTTACTCTGATACCCCTAACTAAAATCTAGTGGAACCAATTGCCTTCAGAAGTCACCTAATTAGTAAATAGAGTCCACCTGTGTGTAATTTAATCTCAGTAAAAATACAGCTGTTCTGTGAAGCCCTCTGAGGTTTGTTAGAAAACCTTAGTGAACAAACAGCATAATGAAGGCCAGGGAACACACAAGACAGGTCAGGGATGAGGTTGTGAAGAAGGTTAAAGCAGGGTTAGGTTATAAAAAAATATCCCAAGCTTTGAACTTCTCACTGAGCACTGTTCAATCCATTATCCAAAAATGGAAAGAGTATGGCACAACTGCAAACCTACCAAGACATGGCCGTCCACCTAAACTGACAAGCCAGGAGAGCATAAATAGTAAACAAATGAATGCACCCCTAGATTTAATGAGCATTTAACACACGCAGTGCAGGGGGTCCCATTTCAAGGGTAATTTTGTTGTTGTTGCCTGGAGTTGGGCTTTAATATAAGGGAAGAAAGCTGCACAACATGCTGGAATGGAAGGGGGGTAGTGGGTTGGGATATAAAAAATATATCTGAAAAGGTCTGCCTTAAAACCCAATTAAACTGTCAGTTTAAATCAGCTAGAAATATTTCAGGTGCATCAAAACTAAAAATGCTCAAAGGCTTACATTTCTTTACAATTTCTTTAGAAAGCTCCCTGCCAGTAGCTGGGACCCTTGCTGTCTGTGGAGAAGTGCAAAGGGCTGACACACCCCTGCATAGTCAGGGCCAGAGCTTTCCAATCAGCAGAGAACATGAGCTTTACTGTTTGTAGAGATTTGGGCCTTACTCAGCATGGGATGTGTTGGGCCACTGCAGATAGACCACTACTTACCCACAGACACCAAAGGTCCTAATCTGCATCTGCTGGTAGGGGACTGGCCTTTCAACTCAGACTGTAGCTTCTTTTGAAAGAAAATGAACTGTAAGTCATTGAGCACCTTTTGTTTTTGTAAACCTGGAACGTATTTAGCTGATTTTAATTTATTCATTTATTACATGTATTTATATAGTACTGACAATGCAATGCCTTGCATAATATTGTACATTTACATCAGTACTGAAAGTTCAAATTGGGATTAAAGTAATAGTTATTTTTTTATTTTTTTTAGCGGCAATACAATGCTAGTGGCACTGGACTCTTAAATAAGCCTCAACTGACTGCAATCTTTTATATTTTTGATTTACTTGGCTGAGCTGACAGCTGGCACAGATAAGTTGCTAGTTATAATTAAAATACACAGTCAGGTCTGAAAATATTGATTAATAATTATAATAGCTGGCCAAATTTGGCTGGAAAATTGCAGTGCTTAGGTCTTGTAGTTGTGGGTAAGTCCTATAAAATCAGCTATATAACCAGATTTAAGCTTATTTTTCAATGTAAAATAGATTGCTAACACAAATACCATTTTGAAAGTGGATGTAAACCCACTCTCATCATTTCTAAATTACTTTCATAGTGCTGATCTATAAGGATATACATGCCTCCTGCATGTATCCTTACCTGTCAAATATTTCCTGTTTAGCTATTTGGAGCCCTGCAATACTCCAGATTCTGTGGGCGGGTCTGTTGTCCAGGGCACAGTGGGCGGAGTCGTGATGTCAGTAGACTCCCCGTCCACCTCTACACTCCCCTTGGCCAGGCATCGATATTCCTTATGCCTTGTACACACGATCAGTTTTTCCGACAGGAAAAACATGTTTTTTTTTCAGCAGGAAAACAGCTCAAAATTGTCTTGCATACACACGGTCACTCAAATCTTGGCTGAAATTCCGAACGTCAAGAACGCGTAACGTACAACACGTATGATGAGCCGAGATCAATGAAGTTAAATAGGCAGTTCGGCTCTTCTGCTTGATTCTGAGCATGCACGTTTTTTTGCTCGTCGTATTTGCATACAGACGAACGCGATAGGAATTTTTCCTGTCACGAAAATTGAGATCCTGCTATCAATCTTTTCTTGGCAGGAAAACTGACAGAAAAAGTGTGATGGAGCATACACACGGTCGGTTTTCCTGACAAAAACCTCACATCGCACTTTTCCTGTCAGGAAAACTGATCGTGTGTATGAGGCATTACACTGAACTTCTGCTGGATTATGCCCCATGATCACTAACATCCAGTCAAAACCCAGGAAGGTCACCACATGACTTCAGCATGCCCAATCATGCTGAGGTGTGGAGAAGCCAATCCTGAGAGAGCTGGAGAAGAAAGGAGGGGGGATGTGAAGTACACAGAATCCCTCTCTCACACTTGTGCATGAGATAAGGAAATCACCTGTCACTCACAGCAAGGGGGAAGAACTGACTACTATTTCTCTGTCTGTTTTTATCTCACTGAAGAAAGATAAGATAAGAGGATTTCTCAGAGCTGGATTAACTCTTTGTGGCAAGACTGGGCACAGATGAAATGACATGCTCTGCTGTAACACATATGAGTCTTCATTAAAAACATTTTTTGGGGTCAGGGGCGGATCCAGGGGGACAACGGGGCAATTGCCACCCCCGAGAAATTAGTTTTAGTTGTGGAACTTGCGGGCACCTAAGAGTCTTAGCGGGCGGTAGTTGCGGAACTTGCGGGTGCCTGAGAGTCTGAGCGGGTGGCAGTTGTGGAACTTGCGGACGCCTGAGAGTCTGAGCGGGCGGCTCCATGGCCGGGTGACAGCGTGGGCTGCCGGGTTCCTCGGTGTGTGGGCGGGCGGCTCGGCGGTGAGTGAGAGTCAGAGAGTGGAAGGTCAGCTGGTCGGCTCTGTGGGTGAGCGGGCGGCTGGCCAATCAACAAGACTGCGGCCGGGGGAGCAGAGAGATGACATCATCTCTCACCTCCCCGCGCCCTCCCTGCATCCCTGTAGTAACTTCCGCCCTCACTGTACAGGCAGCAGAAAGATTACATCATCTCTCTGCTGCCTGACTCTGACAAGCAAAACACCACCTTAGCAAGTGACAATCCGCAAGGTGTGGCAGGTGAGGTGGCAAGTGACAATCTGCATCTGGTGGCAGGCAAGTGACATTACGCAACTTGTGGCAAGTGACAATCCGCAACATGTGGCAAGTGACAATCCGAAACTTGTGGCAGGTGACAATCCGCAACTTGTGGCAGGCAAGTGACATTCCGCAACATGTGGCAGGTGATGTGGCAAGTGACAATCTGCAACGTGTGGCAGGTGACGTGGCAAGTGACAATCTGCAACGTGTGGCAGGCGACGTGGCAAGTGACAATCCGCAACGTGTTGCAGGTGACGTGGCTGCATCTGGTGGCAGGTGACGTGGCAAGTGACACACTTGGGGCACCCACGCATTATGGTGAGTTGAACCATTTCATTTTATATTATATTACAATGTAATAAAATAAATAATGCGCTTCAATCATCCTGACACCATAACAACCATGGTGCCATGATCATTGAAGCGTCAACACCAGCCATTGCCCTGATAAATTGCCCCCCAAAAAAATATTTTCTGGCAGTGCCCCTCCCGAGACTAGACTCTGGATCCGCCCCTGTTTGGGGTTTACATCTACTTTAACCACTTAAGGACCGAGCCTCTTTTTCAGATTTGTTGTTTACAAGTTAAAAACAATTTTTTTTCTAGAAAATTACTTAGAACCCCCAAACATTATAATTTTTTTTCTGACACCCTAGAGAATAAAATGGCGGTCATTGCAATACTTTTTGTCACACGCGCACTTTTTTTGTAAAAAATACACTTTTTTGAATTAAAAAATAAGTAACAGTCAAGTTAGCCCAATTTTTTTTATATTGAGAAAGATAATGTTACACCAAGTAAATTGACACCCAACATGTCACACTTCAAAGGTGCGCCTGCTCGTGGAATGGCGACAACATTTTCCCCTAAAAATCTCCATAGGCAATGTTTAAAAACTTCTACAGGTTGCATGGTTTGAGTTACAGAGAAGGTCTAGGGCTAGAATTATTGCTCTCACTCTAACGATCACGGCGATACCTCACATGTGTGGTTTGAACACCGTTTTCATATGCGGGCGCTGCTCACATATGCGTTCGCTTCTGCGTGCGAGCCGGTCGGGATGGGGCCCTTAAAAAAAAAAATTCTTATTTATTTTACTTTATATTATTTATTTTGACACTGTTTTAATTATTATTTTTTTTAAATTGGGGTCACTTTTATTCCTATTGCAAGGAATGTAAACATCCCTTGTAATAGAAAAAAGCATGACAGGTCCTCTTAAATATGAGATCTGGGGGTCAAAAAGACCTCTGATTTCATATTTGGACGAAAATGCAAACAAAAAAAAAAATGTAATTCTAAAAAAAAAAAAATGTCCCTTTAAGATTATGGGCGTAAGTGACGTTTTGACATCGCTTCCGCCCTGCAGTGATATGGAGACGGGTGGGGGCCATCTTCCCTTCACTCGTCTCCATACACAGCAACATAAAGGACCGGATCGCCTGCTGACGGCTCCGGTAAGCGGCAGAGGGCACCTTAGAGCGGCGGGAGGTGGGGCCCTCTCCTGCCGCCGATAAAAGTGATCTTGCGGCATATCCGCAGCAGAGACCACTTTTATCTTGTAGCGGACCGCCCGCTGAAGAAGAGGATACTGGGGTTATGGTAGCTAGCTGCTACCATAACAACTGTATTCCTCTTCAAACAGCCGACGTAAAACGACGTCGGGCGGTCCGTAAGTGGTTAAAAAGTAGATTTGGCCTAGTCCCGCCCACCATCATCTGAAATTTGAATTTCAAATTCGAATAGAAAAGAATAGAATATAATAGAAAAAAAATAGAATAAAAGAATAGAAAACAGTGGAATAGAATAGAATTAACAATAGAATAGAATAGAATGGAATAATAAGAATATAACCATCTTTCAAAATTCAAATTTCGATATGAATAAATTTGAATTTCAATGGAATTCGATTCAATTTTGAATTCCATTTTTCTGCAGACACAGTTTCTGACTGAATTCATATGTATGTTTTATATGTTCCTTGGTGTTGGTGGAATAGCTGAGAGGAGTGTACCTCGTGCAGGGGAGGTTGATTGACCTAGTACATTATGATGTTATATCATGCTGAGTGTTTTATCGAACTGGGAACTGTAATAACTGTATTAACTTTTTTGGCTGCGGGAGCTGTCATCACACCGGAATAGCTGCATACCTACCTCCTATAGAAGGCTATTAAACTGTGCATTCTTTATTTGGGCAAATGAGGGGGGTGTTTTTATTTATTTTTTTTCTCTTCCCTTTTTTGATGTTTTGATGTTGGCTGGTACTGCTCTTATTGTGACCGGTCTGTTTGTTACCGCGATGTGCGGTGGTCTGTTGTGTACACCTGTCTTAAAATGTAATTAAAATGTAATTTACACAAAAAAAATTTGAATACCATTTGAATTTTCCTAATTCAGTCGAATTGAGTTCAATTAAATCAAATTCAGAAAGTTTGAATCAAACTCGAATAAACAAAATGAATCCAAAAACGAATGAAATTTATTTAAGTTTGTGTGAATAATGAATCAAAGCAATTTTTTTTTTTATTCTTCACATGTCTAGTTGCTTAAAGACTTTGTTCCAATGCAGTGGGGACTGGAAGTGGGGTTCCTCACTGTAGTATATACTAGAAGCTCTCAATAAAGCTCAGTAAAAATATGAGGATCGTAATGTGTGAATTAAAGTGGTTGTTAAGCCACTCTAACCTGTATACACCATCAACACTGCCTCCTATTTTAGTATCCCCTTCTGTGTGTTATTTATAAAAAAGAAATGATGCAAATACCTAATTTCACTGCAGGGATTGCGATCACATGACCAGCCAGCTTTCTCATTTCTTCCTCTGAGAGGTGCAGCAGGCAGGGCTGAGATTCCTCTGCTGATGTCAGTCTGGAGGGGAGGAGGAGAGAGCTGGCTGGTCATGTGATCGCAATCTCTGCTCTTAAATTAGGTATTTACAGCATTTATATTTATATTTATATTTATAAATCATCCACAGAAAGGGACACTGCAATAGGAGGCAGTGCTGATGGTGTATACGGGTTAGTGTTATGAGAGCAGCAGGAAGAGGGAGGGGCGGCTCACACACAGACAGAGAGGGGAGGGGGGAGGAGGACACAGGAGCAGAGAGGAGAGCAAATAGCAGGCTGCTGATGATAGAGGCACGTAAACTGATCTGATGTCTGGTCTCAGCAGCCATGATACACCGTGGTCAGTTTACAGAGGGGTGGGGAGAAACTGGCAGGATCAGCCAGGTTTTTTAGGTGTTACAGGGGGCCAAATGACACAGGACAAGCACTGTGTCATATAACATGCTTTAAAGGAGCAGGATCCTTTTTGGGGGGGGGTTAACAAACTCTTTAACCACGTAAGACCCGGTCCAATATGCAGCATGAGGACCAGGCCCCTTTTTGCGATTCGGCACTGCGTCGTTTTAACTGACAATTGCGCGGTCATGCGATGTGGCTCCCAAACAAAATTGGCGTCCTTTTTTTCCCACAAATAGAGCTTTCTTTTGGTGGTATTTGATCACCTCTGCGGTTTTTATTTTTTGCGCTATAAACAAAAATAGAGCGACAATTTTGAAAAAAAATCAATATTTTTAACTTTTTACTATAATAAATATCCCCCAAAAATATATAAATAAACGTTTTTTTTCCTCAGTTTAGGCCGATACGTATTCTTCTACATATTTTTGGTAAAAAAAAACGCAATCGGCGTTTATTGATTGGTTTGCGCAAAAGTTATAGCGTTTACAAAATAGCAGGTAATTTTATGGCATTTTTATAATTTTTTTTTTTTACTAGTAATGGCGGCGATCAGTGATTTTTTTCATGACTGCGACATTATGGCGGACACATCGGACACTTTTGACACTATTTTGGGACCATGGTAATTTTTACAGCGACCAGTGCTATAAAAATGCACTGGTTACTGTAAAAATTACACTGGCAGTGAAGGGGTTAACCAGGAGGGAGCGCTGTAGGGGTTAAGTGTGCCCTGATTTGTGTTTCTTACTGTGGGGGGCGCAGCTTAGCGTGTGACGTCACTGATCGTCGTTCTCTATTACAGGGAACAGACGATCACTGGCAGGCTCACCAGGAAGCACGGGTAGAGATTTGTTTACACTTACCTCTCCCCGTTCTTCCTCTCTGTGACCCGTTGCGGGACACCAGCGGCGATTGGGTCCGCTGTTCCCGCGGGGACGGTCACGGAGAAGAGGACCGGGTCGCGAGCGCGCCGCCGGCAGCGCGCTCGCGACCTACGGCTGGGCTCTTAAAGGGGACGTACCTGTACGCCCATGTGCCCAGCCGTGCCATTCTGCCGACGTACATCGGCGTGCAGCGGTCCTCAAGCGGTTAAATAAAGAAACATACTGGTCTCAGTACACGTAAACACTGTTGAAAACTGGCAAACCTTGTACCTGCACTAAATTTTGATTAAACGTTTGAAATGTGTGCACACTACCCTTGGAACTTCTTAATACATGCACGATAAGAGATCTGATACATCAACCAAATTATAGCAATAAGACCAGTGGCAGCTGGTGCTCCGTTTTTTGGGGGGGCGGAAAACAAACCCCCCACCTCCACTCTCCCAGCCAATCTGATCACTTCTCCCTCCGATCAATCCGGTCTCAGGACCCGCTTCCTGTCCTGATTGGCCGGAAGGAGAAGCAGGAAGACAATAGTGTTGATTCGCTATTTTCACAAGTGGGTGGGCTCAGCCCTCCGGCTCTAATCACGTGCTTCACAAGAAATAAAAAAACCCATAGAGCTCTATGCGTCCGGCGCCCTGCATGGAGATTAGGGGCCGGGTGCATAGAGATTAGGGGGGCGGCACCCCTGCGCCCCTTATGGACGAACTGACGCTGAATAAGACATTATTAAAAACTCATGGAAGCAAGTAAAGTTACTGACTAAACTGATAATGCTAGTCAAAAAACTAAATTGTGATAAGGTCAAAAAGTCTGCCCCATTTCATTTATTTTGAGACACTTCTGCAGCCAGACCTACTGTAGCTGTTTTTTACTTTGGAGTGGAACTGCAATCTCTTGTAAAATGATTCCGAGCCGGCTCACTGAGAAATGTAGTGGACAATTGACCTACATTTTCACAAACTTTTATTTAGGGCCAATCAAAAAATACGAATTTGTTAAAGCGATGATCTAGCCGCAAAAAAAAATGTTTTATTAAAGTCAGCAGCTACAAACACTGTAGCTACTGACTTTTAATACGGACACTTACCTGTCCAGGGAGCCCATGATGTCGCCTCCCCATCGGATTGGGTGCAGGCGTCGCTATTCCAACTAAGGGAAACCCGGCAGTGGAGCCTTGCGGCTTCACTGCCGGTTTCTGACTGTGCATGCACGAGTCACGTAGCACTTTGTGAATGGCCAGCTTGTCTTCTGGGACACACACAAGTCCCAGAAGACAGCGGGGGGGCTCGACGGAGAAGAGGACGTGACGTCCTGGGCAATGGACCGGCTGGATTGGAAGTATACTTAGTACTTCCAAAAAAGGTACTACTGAAAAAAAATTCAATTAAATATCCAAAAACGAGTGGTGGAGAGGTGGTCTTTCGTTTAAGACCACCTCTCAAAAGTGGGTGGAACTCCGCTTTAAGTAAGTACTCTGGTAAATTATTTTGAAACTCCAACCATCAATGAATAATTTAAATATGTTTGCAGAATTATTACACAATTGAGGTATTATTTCACAAGTTTGAAACCTGTTCCTGCTTGTTAGAGATTGCCACATGAGAGCAATATTCCTGGAATGTTTCTGTGGTTTGTGTATTTTGATATTTTGTTACCACAGAGAAAAACAGATGTTCAGCTTGCGTATTGTAATGCCAAGAAACAAGAAATGACAGCTTAATGGACTAAAGCAGTACCCATATGTTATGTATTTAAGCACACTGAATTACATCTAACACAATACAGATACATTTACAAGTAAAATGATCTTTTAGGGTTAATATGAGATTAGGGCCCCATGTACACAGAACTTTTTAAATACCACTTTTAGAGGCGTTTTTTGTTTTTTGTTTTCTTCTATCTCTAAACACCCCTCAATGTTAGTCTTTATGCCCATGCACACTTAGGAATTTACAGGCATTTAGAGGCAGAAAAAAAAAGCAGGACCAGCACGTTCAGTTGAGGAGTGTTCCAGCATCAAAAATTCTTGCTTCATCAAAACGCGTGTAAGTGCACATTAGCAATAGGTGTGTCAGGAGCTTGGTTGTTCATTCATTCTAATGGCCAGAATAAATTAATATTATGGTCAATGGAATGAACGCCCAAGAGATTCACGCACCTAAATATGTTTGCAATACCTGGCTTTAGTCATGGCCTCAAGGGGAGGAAAAAAATGTCTGGATGCATAGGGCCTAAAGCATAAAGCAAACACGTACGCAAAAAATCATCCCACCCATGTGAGGTATCTTCGCGAACGTCAGACCATTGGGAGTAATTCTAGCATCAGATCTCCTCTGTAAATCTGCAGTGGTAACCTGTAAAGGGTCGCCTATGGATAGTAAAATGTATGTTGTTTGTTGCTGTTGCATGGGCATGCTCAATTTTAAAGCAGCTGGGATGGGACAAATTTAGATGAGGGGGGCACCTGTTTTTAGTCTTGCCTAAGGCAGCTCAAAACCAAAATACACCACTGGAGGTGTCCACATACCATGTAGTATATAAACTGAATGAATGGACTTTTCCAAACAAAAATACATTATTAGAAATTCATTCAAAAAATAAATTGTCATCCTACTCCTTTGCATTTTCTTGTCACTGCGGTCAAAAACAAATGTTGATTTGACCTCACTAACAATTATAAAATCCAACTAACTTTCTTACAAATAAAAATTTTGAATGAAATTCTATGAGTGTATGATCAGCTTCAGGTTAGTGTATTTTATTACTGCATTGCACATGCATGCATTTCAGCAGTTAAAGCATATTTTAGTAAATCACAATTCCACCTAAAACTTAGGTAAGAACTTCTTTCCACTTTTTTTTATTCTTTAGTGATAATATATATATATATATATATATATATATATATATATATTAAAGAACAAACATTTTATACTTACCTGCTCTGTGCAATTGCTTTGCACAGAGTGGCCCTGAACCTTTACTTCTTTGGTCTCCTGCCAATGCTCCTCCTCTTCTTCGAGTGCCCCCATAGCAAACATCTTGCTATAGGGGCACTCGTGTTGACTCAATCCCGAGCCACACTCTGTCTGACCACAGGATTTGATTGACAGAAGCAGAAACCAATGGCTTCCACTGCTGCAAATCCTCCTGTGAGAGAGGCAAGGAAGAGCAGATGGGCACAGCGAAGGATCAAGATCGGGCTCAGGTAGGTATTTAAGGGAGGGGCAAAAGGGAAGCTGATATTAAAAGTTTTTTTTACCCTTAAATTGGTAGTAAACTCTGTTACACCACTTGTACATACAGGTAAGCCTATAACAAGGCTTACCTGTAGGTACTGTGAATATCTCCTAAACTTGCACCGTTCAGTAGATATTCAGAGTGCATGTAGCCGATGACATCACCGGCGCATGCGCTCTGAAGGTCCGGCTTACAGTGCCAGACTGCCAGCCTGTGCCGGAAACGGCGGATCCCACATGCATGCGCGGGAATGACGTCATCGCACCTCGTGTAGCCAGAGGCCGCAAACCCGCAAGGAAGACCGGGGGAAGATGTCAGCTCTCTCAGCATTGACAGTGCAGGGATGAAGGGCTTCATTTTTTTTTACCACCTGCGGTTTACTACCACTTTAATAGATTAAGGTAAAACTCCTTTTTACCTTTAGAACCACTTTAACATATCTAGCGTGTAGTATGGAGTGGATGAAGACGTTGTTTGGTTTGGAGTCTGCATTGATTTAATTTGACGTGAATATTTGATTTGCAACTGAAAAAACGGATGAATTGATAGTGAAAAATAAGGGTTGCTACTATTTCTAAAATGATTTGCTTGGTTTTGTTCAGTCGCCTTGGATACTTTTCTTTTGCTTTAACATGCCTCCTCTAAAAACATAATGGAATTGTTACTATTAATTATCACTATAAGCTTGAACACAAATTCCTTTTGTAAAAAGCACCCAGCTGCAAAATTCAATGTTGCATAACAGAAGAGCAAATATAGTAATTAAAGTAATCTGTATGAAAGGTGCAACATTGTAGCCTGTTTAATGTGTTTGTTCTTAATGAATGTAGAGATTGGAGGCATCGCACTTACCTGTGCAAACTAAACTGCTCTACATAATATTATAACTTTAGAATTATATCTGTGGACCTTGAACATAGGTATTATTGTTGTTAATAATAATAATATCTATATATCTTCATCATATTTGAAGTTCTTTTTAGTGGTGTATACAATAAATATGCAAATAGCAGGGAGTCCAATAAACATACAAATGAACAAAACAGAAAGAAAAAAAGAAAAAAAAAACAGCTTGAGGGTCTGGCTCCCTACAGATTACAATCTAATAGGTAACAGGGAATAATACAAAAGGCATATGAAATCTTGAAGGGAAAAGATTGGCCATAAATATCTCAGTGTAAAGCAAAATATCAAAACTTTATAGCTAAGAATGGACCTGCTATGAACCTGGTGTTCATTTAAAAGCAACCAAAATGCTTACAAAAGCCTGGGAGTATATTCCACAAAGGATCCCAAAGCACCTAGCTGCAAAATCCAATGTTGCATAACAGAAGAGCAAATATAGTAGTTAAAGTAATCTGTATTAAAGGTGCAAAATTGTAGCCTGTTTAATGTGTTTGTTCTTACTTAATGTTGAAATTGGAGGTATCGCACTTAGCTGTGCAAACTAAACTGTGATTTAGCAAGTGATTTCGTTTTTTTAATGTAAATGGTAAATAAACAAGAGGTGTAAAGTCTTTAAGACGGACCTAGAATTAGATCTTTTTTTTAAGCTCCCTACAACATGGTAAGCAATGTCCCAGAAAGATTGTGGCAGTTGACCAATTAAAGCACATACACATATTTCTGGGCATAGAAACTTAGCAAGTTGTGCATTTCTGCATGGGCCAGAGTGTGCAGCTATGTGTGCATGTTCACCGACCGTTGAGAACAAACAGGTTATTTAAGGGTGGGTCCTACTTCTGTTACGTGCTAAATGGCCTTTCCGATGTACTTCTATGACCTGTGATCTGTGATTTTAAACTTGTGCCTGACCTTCATAATTTACAAAAACGTGGCAACCACCCCAACCTATAATTGGCCTTCGCAGCCAGCAAGGTGCACATGGAAGGGCAATGCACATCACAAGCAGACAAAAGATTTCCTCGCACACTTACCAGCCAGCCTGCAAAACAGCCAAATTGGCCCTGTCTGACAGTTTACGTTAAAAAAAGAGGGTTTTGTTTGCACACATTTGCAAATATATGCGCAAGCCGCTATGCCCAACGCCAAGGGACCTCTGTATGTACTGTGGTCCTAACTCTATATTTCCAGAGTCACCCTAGTAGGAGCACATATAAGAATGGATAGATTAAGGGGAGGTAACACTGGAGGGAGCCCACCCCCCATTAAAAGAGTTGTAAAGGCCGAAGGTTTTTTATCTTAATGCATTCTATGCATTAAGATAAAAAAACCTTCTGTGTATAGCAGTCGCCCTCAGCCCCCTAATACTTAACAAAGGAAGCTGCGCTAATAGTGAATTAATTGTGTTAACTAGTGAGGGGAACGTGACAGAGGAGGTGAATCATCTGGTTTTACCGATGGCAGTCCATTTTTATTTTTTCTCCTTGGTCGCATACGTCGCAACATGTATGCGACCAAGGAGAAAAAATTTAAATGGACTGCCATCGGTAAAACCAGATGATTTATTGGGTAAAATGACAGGTCTAAATAGGCATCAAACTCAATGTCATAAGAGCAAACAAAAGCCGGACGGCATATATTAAAAAACAGAAAACACGCCCGTGCAAGGCGGAAAGTGAAAAGCGCGGTGACGTCAGCACATCGCTCACCTAATACTTACCTGAGACCTAACTCTGTCCAGCGATGTTCTCGGCTGTCCGGGACTCTGCTCCTGATTGTCTGAGACACAGCAGCAGTACCCTTGGCTCCCGCGGCTGTCAATCAAAGGCAGTTATCCAATCAGGAGAGAGACGGGGCAGAACAGCATCTCCGTGTCGGAATGGACACACAGAGCTGCAGCTCATCTCGGGTGCACCAATAGCAAGCTGCTTGCTGTGGGGGCCCTTGACAGGAGGGAGGGCCCAGGAGCACTGAAGAGGGACCCGAGGAGAGGAGGCTCCAGACTGCCCTCTGAAAATCCACTGCACAGAGGAGGTAAGTAGAAAATTTTTGTTATTAAAAAACAAAACAAAACAAAAAACGAGGTATACAATCACTTTAAAAGGCACAGGGACGCACGTGACATCCAGCAAGAGCACAATGGTAGCTAAAACATCCAGTGCGTTCCTGCACCGAATTCCTCCAACTGTACAAAAATGTGGCAACCGCCCCAACCTATAATTAGCCTTTGTAGCAAGGTACACATGGAAGGGCAATGCACATCACAAATAGACAAAAGTTTGCCCAGCACACTTACCAGCCAGCCTGCAAAACAACCAAATATCTCACAGTATGAGATACATGTATTGCAACTGACTGATAATGTGCTGGCATTGCTTTTTGATAACCAACCCCTCTGCAATATGCTTAGGTAAATTATGGCTATATTCAAAAAAGAGACAAAAAATAAATTTAAGAACAATTATGCCTACTGCCTATCTGCAAATTTTTTTTTTTAATGTTCCCAGTCTTAGTTCAATATTGAGTTGGCTCACCCTTTGCAGCTATACCAGCTTCAACTCTTATGGGAAGGCTGTCCACAAGGTTTAGAAGCATGTCTATGGGAATGTTTGACCATTCATCCAGATGCGCATTTGTGAGCTCAGGCACTGATGTGGGTGAGAAGGCCTCACTCGCAGTCTCCGCTCTAATTCATCCCAAAAGTGTTTTATTAGGTTGAGGTCAGGACTCTGTGCAGGCCAATCAAGTTCCTCCACCCCAAACTTGCTCATCCATGTCTTGTCTGTGGGGATGGTGTTCTTGGGGTCATAGGCAGCATTCCTCCTCCTCCAAACATGGCGAGTTGAGTTGATGCCAAAGAGTTTGATTTTGGTCTTATCTGACCACAACACTTTCACCCAGTTCTCCTCTGAATCATTCAGATGTTCATTAGCAAACTTCAGACGGGCCTGTACATGTTATCAGTCCTTCACGGCGTAGTGTGTTACCAATTATTTTCTTGGTGACTATGGTCCCAGCTGCCTTGAGATCGTTAACAAGATTCTCCCGTGTAGTTCTGGGCAGATTCCTCACCGTTCTCATGGTCATTAAAACTCCAAATGGTGAGATCTTGCATGGAGCCCCAGACCGAGGGAAAGTGATAGTTATTTTGTGTTTCTTCCATTTGCTAATAATCGCACCAACTGTTGTCACCCTCTCACCAAGCTGCTTGGCAATGGTCTTGTAACCTATTCCAGCTTTGTGTAGATCTACAATCTTGTCCCTGACTTCCTTAGACAGCTCTTTGGTCTTGGCCATGGTGGAGAGATTGGAATCCAATTGACTGATTGCTTCTGTGGACTGATGTCTTTTATACAGGTAACAAACTGAGATTAGGAGCACTCCCTTTAAGAAGAGAGTGCTCCTAATCTTAGCTGCTTACCTGTATACAAGACACCTGGGAGCCAGAAATCTTGCTGATTGATAGGGGATAAAATACCTTTTTGACTTATTAAAATGCAAATCAATTTATAACATTTTTGAAATGCATTTTCTAGATATTTTTGTTGTTATTCTGTCTCTCACTGTTAAAATAAACCTACCATTAAAATTATAGACTGACCTCCACCTATCCATCAGAATGCATGTACTTCCATTGTGGAGTCTCTCATAAGCTAGAGATAGGACCACAGATACCAGGGTGCCGCGATGAGGCTCTGTGGCTTATGCATGTATATGCAAATGTGTGCAAATGACTAAACCCATGTTTTAACACATACTGTTAGATAGGTTGATTCGGTTGACAGCGGGCTGGCCGGTGAGTAAAGCTTGGATCTTGTTTATATTATGATTAGGGATGAGCTTGGTGTTCGAGTCTAAACACATGTTCGACTAGAACATCAGCTGTTCGCCTGTTTGGCGAAACCAGAACTTTGTGGCCGTTCGCGCCAAATTCGTGTGACGCGAACGGCCCACAATATACTGCGCCATCGCAGTGCATTGCTGGCGCTGTGATTGGCCAAGCATGCACTGTGACCCTGCATGCTTGGCCAATCACAGCACCGGCAGCGAGGAGAGACATAATTGGCCACAGGCAGGATGCCTGTGGCCAATTATAGCTCAGTGGGGTTTAATACACGCCCCACACTATAAAAGGCCACCAGCGCGGCGGCCTTGTGTAGTGTATTGGAGTGCAGGGAGAGAGAAGGATAGGCAGGGACAGTGTCAGTGATATTGTTTGCTAAACCTTGTGCATTTACAGTGTGTTGGCGTGCAGGGAGAGAGAAGGATAGGCAGGGACAGTGTCAGTTTTATTCTTTGCTAAACCTCCTGCACAGTATACACCCAGGGCTGGCCCTACCATGGGACCCGATGGTACCATTGTACCAGGCGGCACTTTCAGGGAGCTGCAAATTGCCGCCTGCCCGCCATCTCGTTCCGCCCACTTCTCTCCCCCACTCCACCTTTCACTGTGAAACAGCAGCAGCGGCATAAAGAATACACTGTGCAGTGTGCCTGCGGTGTGTGTTCGGGATTCAAAGCTCCTTTCTGTCTCTTCCCCCTCCCTCCAGTCTCGTGCTGTACGGGTCCCTGTTATCTCCGACATCAACCTCCCCCCCTCCAATCACCAGTGTGGTGTGTGAGAGAACTGGGAGGAGGAGCTCACTGTATCTCCTGTCAGGCTGGCCAGAGGAAGGGAGGAGGTGAGCTGATTTTTTCTGGGAGAAGTTTCCTAGGGTGGATAGTAGTTGCAAACTTTCAAGGAGATTTTTTCTTCAGGAGATGCAGTGAAGGGTTAAGTTGACAGAAGTATCAAGGGAGATAGTGAGTTTGAGTGTGGGGGGAGGGGGGGTCTGCACCAGCCCGATCACATTTGACAGATCACTTCTAAGCATGAACAGTCTGTGCAAACATCCTCCAATCCAATTGTTCAGACTAGATAATGTGAAGTCATTTATAACCATTCATGTAACCTGTAGTGAGTTCACACCTCTGATTGTACAGACTCAGAGCCTGGAGAACACAGGGTTACATGAATGGTCATAAATTACCTTCACATTATCTGGGTATACAGAGTGCTAGGAGCTGGATTACATAGATCTGTACTTACATCTAGTAGTACTGTTGTATGATTTATTGTTGTATGTTTTTAGTGGATGAGTTTTTTTTTATCATATACATCGCTATCTGACCACTTCTCAGCCCCTAACTCCCCCCAGCTTACATCACCCCCCCAGACCACTTCATACAGACGTCACTCCAAACTGCTTCCTACCCCCCCAGCTGAGGGACATCATTCCATGGTCACTTTCCTTCCCCTATCTTCCCAACATCACTCCCTGGTCACCCCATAGACACCGCAAGAAATCCCTCCCCATCCTGCCACCGCCATACCCTCCGAACTCCTCTCCTGTACTAACTGCACCCATCATACCCTCCGAACTCCTCTCCTGTACTAACTGCACCCATCATACCCTCCGAACTCCTCTCCTGTACTAACTGCACCTATCATACCCTCCGCACTCCTCTCCTGAACATACTGCCCTCATCATACCCTCCGAACTCCTCTCCTGTACATAGTGCCCCCCTCATACCCTCCAAACTCCTCTCCTGTACATACCGCCCCATCATACGCTCCACACTCCTCTCCTGTACTATCTGCACCCATAATACCCTCTGAACTCCTCCCCTGTACTAACTGCACCCATCATACCCTCCAAACTCCTCTCCTGTACTAACTGCACCTATCATACCCTCCGCACTCCTCTCCTGTACATACTGCCCCATCATACCCTCCACACTCCTCTCCTGTACATACCACCCCCATCATACCCTCCACACTTCTCTCCTGTACATACTGCCCCCATCTTACCCTCTGCACTCCTCTTCTGCAGAACCCTGTGCATTCAGATGTAAAGGGGAACTCTGCGGATTCAGATCTAAAGGAGAACTCTGTTGACTCTGATATAAAGGGGGACTCTTGTGATTAACTTCATATGATTAGAAATTTTATTTAATCACAAAAATATATGTACAGTGTATACTACATAAAAAAAATTAGCTGTGCATTGCTTTGTACAGAGGTAATGAATTTAATGTACTAAAAAAAAAAAAACTGTATTGGCGTTTGCTGCTAATGTGTTCAGGTTTGGCTTGACGAAAAGGTGGCAACCCTACGCTGCACTGTGAGGCAAATTGTCGCCAACCCGCTCCGTGCTCCACTGTGAGGCAAATTGACGCCCGCCTGCCAGCCAGCCCGCTCCGCTCCCCGCACGCTCCATTCACCTGGGCGTCGGGCCCAGGTGAATGGAGCCTGCGGGCAGAACAGGGGAACAGTCAGCGGGCGGGACAGTCAGCAGGTGAGCGGGCTTGCTGGCCAAACAGCTGGCGGTGGAGCAGAGAGATGACATCATCTCTCACTGCCCGCCCTGCATCACTGCAGTTCCGCCCCCACTGTGCGGGCAGCAGAGAGATTACATTATCTCTCTGCTACCTGCCTTTACTCTGGGACGCAGCAAGTGGCAATCCGCTACGTGTAGCAGGTGACGTGGCAAGTGACAATCTGCAACGTGTGGCACGTGACGCCGTGGCAAGTGACAATCCGCAATGTGTGGCAGGTGGCATTGTGGCAAGTGACAATCTGCAACGTGTGGCAGGTGACGTTGTGGCAAGTGACAATCCGCAATGTGTGACAGGTGGCGTCGTGGCAAGTGACAATCCACTACGTGTGGCAGGTGACGTGGCAAGTGACAATCCGCTATGTGTGGCCGGTGACATCGCGGCCGCCGGCCACGCACAGGTCCTTTTATACTCCTATATACATGTATAGAGCCATGACAGGTCTTTATACTCCTACATACATGTATAGAGCCATGACAGGTCCTCTTTTTACTCCTACATACATGTATAGAGCCATGACAGGTCCTCTTTATACTTCTATATACATGTATAGAGCCATGACAGGTCCTCTTTATACTCCTACATACATGTATAGAGCCATGACAGGTCCTCTTTATACTCCTACATACATGTATAGAGCCAGGACAGGTCCTCTTTATACTCCTATATACATGAATAGAGCCATAACGGGTCCTTTTTATAGAGCCATGACAGGTCCTCTTTATACTCCTATACATGAATAGAGCCATAACAGGTCCTCTTTATACTCCTATATACATGTATAGAGCCATGACAGGTCAACTTTATTTATCATGATATAAAATGATTGATGTGGGGGCATTTTGTTGGGGGGCGTAATTTTTTATTTTTATTTTTGGGGGGGGCAGCATTTCATTCTTGGTACCACGCAGCACAATGTCTTGGGCCGGCACTGTATACACCTGAAGCTATCCCTTATTGCTCGTGGTTAGTGATGAGCCGAACACCCCCGGGTTCGGTTCGCACCAGAACCCGCGAACGGACCGAAAGTTCGCACGAACATTAGAACCCTATTAAATACAATGGATGCGAACGTTCAGATTCTAAAGTGCTAATTATAACGACTATTATCCATGTTATTGTCCGAAACAGAGTTTGGGAACCCGGCTTCTGCACCAGGGGACATGTATCAATGCAAAAAGAAGTTTTAAAAACGGACGTTTTCCGGGAGCAGTCATTTTAATGATGCATAAAGTGAAAAAAAAAAGTCAAATATTCCTTTAAATATTGTACCTGGGGGGTGTCTAAAGTATGCTTGTGAAGTGCCACATGTTTCCCGTGTTTAGAACTGTCCCTGCACAAAATAACATTTCTAAAGGGAAAAAAGTCATTTAAAACTGCTTGCGGCTTTAATGCAATGTCTGGTCCCGGTAATATGGATGAAAATCTTTAGGAAAAATGGCATAGCTACCCCATCAACCCCCCCCCCCTACCCCAGCCCATTACCAGCCCCTTTGGGTCTTGTATGGATATTAAGGGGAACCCCGCACACAAAATAAAAAAGGACCTATATACTCTGAACAGCCGTATACAGGCGGTGCATACAAGACAGGGACTGTAGGTTTGTTCTTATGTAGAATCTGTTTATAATTTTGAACAGCTGCATTGTTTAAGTGGAGCTCCATGGCAAATTCCTTTTTTTTAGTTTTTTGTAAAACATAGGGAACGGTTATCACCCCTGTCACATTTTTTTTGCTGTCTGTGCCCCTGTTCAGAACATTTCACCTCACTTTGCGTCCCAATGACAACTGTTTTTGAAATGTGGTGTTTTTATTGAAACAAGGATTGGTGATAAAGCATCAGTAGAGAGGAGACACCTTTCTCCCATATTAATTCTTACAGGAGAGAATTTTCCTTCCAAGGGGTAGATTTCCTCTCACTTCCTGTTGTCTTCTTCCGTTTGCAAGTAGTAGTAGTTTGTAAGTTGGATGTTTGAAAGTAGGGACCTTCCGTATATACTCTGCAGAAATTGGCCCCTTAGGTGTTGGTGTTGGCACAACACTGAAAGCACTCACAGTTATTCTTGGTGGGTGCTGGAACGCCCTTCTGTCAAGTATAATATCAGGAATTGTAATAACATATAATTGTTGATCAGTGGTAGTAAAAATTGGGCCTTTGATGGTGGTGCTGGTGCCCCAACACTGTAAGGCCTGACAGTTACTCTTGGTGGGCGCAGCAATGGTCCCTGCTGTGAATTATTAGATCAATAATTATAATTGCATGCCCCTGTTGAACAGGGGCTGAAAAATTGGGCCTTTGGTGGTGGTGGTGGTGGTGATGGTGGTGCTGGTGACACAACACTGTAAGGCCTGACAGTTACTCTTGGTGGGCGCAGCAATGCTCCCTGCTGTGAATTATTAGATCAATAATTATAATTGCATGCCCCTGTTGAACAGGGGCTGAAAAATCGGGCCTTTGGTGGTGGTGGTGGTGGTGATGGTGGTGCTGGTGCCACAACACTGTAAGGCCTGACAGTTACTCTTGGTGGGCGCAGCAATGCTCCCTGCTGTGAATTATTAGATCAATAATTATAATTGCATGCCCCTGTTGAACAGGGGCTGAAAAATTGGGCCTTTGGTGGTGGTGGTGGTGGTGATGGTGGTGCTGGTGCCACAACACTTAAAGGCCTGACAGTTACTCTTGGTGGGCGCAGCAATGGGCCCTGCTGTGAATTATTAGATCAATAATTATAATTGCATGCCCCTGTTGAACAGGGGCTTAAAAATTGGGCCTTTGGTGGTGGTGGTGGTGGTGATGGTGGTGCTGGTGCCACAACACTGTAAGGCCTGACAGTTACTCTTGGTGGGCGCAGCAATGGGCCCTGCTGTGAATTATTAGATCAATAATTATAATTGCATGCCCCTGTTGAACAGGGGCTTAAAAATTGGGCATTTGGTGGTGGTGGTGGTGGTGATGGTGGTGCTGGTGCCACAACACTGTAAGGCCTGACAGTTACTCTTGGTGGGCGCAGCAATGGGCCCTGCTGTGAATTATTAGATCAATAATTATAATTGCATGCCCCTGTTGAACAGGGGCTGAAAAATTGGGCCTTAGGCACTGGTGGCACAACACTGCAATCCCTCACAGATACTGTACTTGGAGCACAGCAATGAGGCCTGTTGCAAAGTATTGCATCAAAAATTTTAATTACACGCCCCTGTTAAACAGGGGCTGAAAAATTGGGCCTTAGCCACTGGTGGCGTCACCCATAAACCAAAATGATCTTCCAAGCTATCATCGTTAATCGTATCATTGAGGAGGAGGAGGATAGCCAGTCAACATAACAGCACAGGCACTCAGCATCAGCATCAGTCTTGAAGGGATGTGACATTTTAAAATCAATTAGTCTGTTATATCAGCATCTGGTGTGTGGTAGCTGGTGGTGATCCAAGACTGGTTCATCTTGATGAAAGTCAGTCGATCAACCGAGTCCGTGGACAGGCGCACCCTGTGATCCGTGACAAATCCTCCAGCAGCACTGAATGTGCGTTCTGAAAGAACGCTGGATGCAGGACAGGCCAGTAGCTCAATTGCATACTGTGCAAGCTCTGGCCAGTGATCCATCCTCAAGACCCAGTAAGCCAGAGGATTTTCGGTGGGGAAGGTGTCCAAGTCTGACCTTGCCCCTAGGTATTCCTGCACCATGTATATCAGACGCTGGCGATGGTTGCTGGAACCGATCATACTTTGGGGCTGCGGACTAAAGAATTGTCTGAACGCATCGGTCAGACGGCCACCTTCCCCACCGCTCCTTCTTTGACTGCCCGAAGCCTCAGCAACTCGTTGTCCAGGACCAGGAGTTTGTAACCTCCCAGTCTCTGGGAACGCGTTGCACAGACCTTTCTGCAAGGCCTCCCGGAGTTGTCTCATCCTCTGCTCCCTCTGCGACGGTACGATAAGGTCCGCAACCTTACCCTTGTACCGTGGATCAAGGAGAGTGGCCAGCCAGTAATGGTCCCTCTCCTTGATCCAAAGAATACGAGGATCCTTCCGCAGACTTTGCAGGATCAGGGAGGCCATGCAGCGTAGGTTAGCTGAGGCATTCAGTCCGGATTCCTCTGGGTCACTAAGGACGACATAATCCGCAGCCACCTCCTCCCAGCCACGTACAAGTCCACTGGTTTCTTGGGACTGTAAATCATCCCTAAAAGACTGCTGCTGATGATGCTGAGTGCCAGCCTCCACCTCCATGCTGACACAATCCTCCTCCTCCTCCTCTTCCTGTGCGATGGGTGGGACAGAAGGAACACTGTCTGGGTAAAGGGGGCCTTGAGAGGCAAGGAAGTCCTCCTCTTCCTGCCTCTGTTCTGCCTCAAGTGCCCTGTCTATTATTCCACGCAGCATGTGCTCCAACAGGTGGACAAGAGGTACAGTGTCACTGATGCATGCACTGTCACTGCTCACCATCCTCGTGGCCTCCTCAAATGGTGCCAGGACAGTGCATGCATCCCTGATCATGCCCCACTGGCGTGGTGAAAAAAACCCGAGCTCCCCTGACCCTGTCCTGGTGCCGTAGTCGCACAGGTACTCATTGATGGCCCTCTGCTGCGTGTGCAGCCGCTGCAGCATGGCCAACGTTGAGTTCCACCTGGTGGGCATGTCACATATAAGGCGGTTCTTGGGCAGGTTCAACTCCTTTTGAAGCTCAGCCAGGCGAGCACTGGCATTATAAGATCTGCGGAAATGCACACAGACTTTCCTGGCCTGCCTCAGGACATCCTGTAAGCCCGGGTACCTGCCCAAGAACCGCTGCACCACCAGGTTAAGGACGTGAGCCATACAGGACACATGGGTCAGTTGTCCCTGTCGGAGGGCGGAGAGGAGGTTGGTGCCATTGTCGCAAACCACCATTCCTGGCTTAAGCTGGCGTGGCGTCAACCACCTCTCGGCCTGCCCCTGCAGAGCAGACAGGACCTCTGCCCCAGTGTGGCTCCTGTCCCCCAAACACACCAGCGCAAGCACGGCATGGCATCTTTTTGCCTGCGTACTTGCGTAGCCCCTTGAACGCCTACGGAGCACCGCTGGTTCCGAGTACAAACCACAGGAAGAGGCCATGGAGGAAGAAGAAGAGGAGGGGGTGGAGGAGAGAGGTGTGTCACAACCAGTAGTAGCATTTTGGAGGCGTGGCGGTGGAACAACCTCCAACACTACTGCACCTTGTCCTGCATCCTTCCCAGCTGCCAAAAGAGTGACCCAATGGGCCGTGAAAGAAAGGTAACGTCCCTGTCCATGCCTGCTGGACCATGAGTCAGCGGTAATATGCACCTTACCGCTGACCGCCCTGTCCAGCGAGGCCAAGACATTGCCTTCCACATGCCTGTAGAGAGCCGGAATAGCCTTCCGTGCGAAAAAGTGTCGTTTGGGAACCTGCCACTGAGGAACCGCACATTGCACAAACTCACGGAAGGGGGCCGAGTCTACCAACTGAAAAGGCAGCAGTTGAAGCGCTAGCAATTTAGCCAAGCTAGCATTCAACCGCTGGGCATGTGGATGGCTGGGAGTGAACTTCTTTTGACGGTCCAGCAGCTGGGGCAGGGAAATTTGCCTGCTAGAATTGGACGTTGGTGTACTGCTAGCAGAGTGCCCGCAAGTACTTTCCTGTGACACACCTAATTCTACACCTTCATTCCTCTCAGAGCAGGCTTCAGAGAGGAGTGAAGGTATAGTGGGGTTGGAGATCCCAGCTGATGCGGTGCAAGAAGAGGTCAGCTTTGTTCTTTGGTGTGGGTCTTTAAGGTAGGCTTGCCAACGAGCTGCATGGCAGGTCAACATATGTCTGATCAAGCATGTGGTGCCCAAGCGGCTGATGTTTTGGCCACGCGATATACGCTTGAGACATATGTTGCAAACAGCAGCTGTGCGATCTGATGCACTCGCCTCAAAAAAGGCCCACACCAAAGAACTTTTTGCATGACGGGCAGAGGCAGCGCCCTGCACAGGCGGAGCACTGCGGTGTGATTCCGTCGGTGTGCTGCCCATACGCTGGCCACTCAAGGGCATCCTGCCTCGTTGGAGATGTGCCTCCTCCTCATCCTCCTCCTCCTCCTCTCTCCTATTAGGCACCCATGTGGAGTCAGTGACCTCATCATCCCCTCCCTCCTCATCACTGGAGCCAATCTGGCAATATGCTGCAGCTGCTGGAGCATGACTGCCAGATTGGTGTCCTTCTTGAGCATCCCCTCTCTCTGCTCTCACGCTGCTGCCTTCCTCTAGCTGGGTATCATCATCAGATCCTTCCAAACGCTGGGCATCCTCCTGGAGCATGTACCCAACACTGTGCTCAAACAGTTCGGGGGACGCCTCAGGAGGAGGGCATGGTGGGTCTAGGGAAGGATTGACTAATGAAGATAATGATACCAGAGAAGAGGACGCTTTGGCAGCTGCTTTGCCAGTACCCTGAGCATGGGTGAGAGAGGATGAGGAGGATGAGGTGGGCTTGGTCATCCACTCTACCAAGTCTTCGGCATGATGCGGCTCAACATGTCCAGCTGCCGAAAACAAGGACAAGCGTGTCCCATGGCCATGTGCTGATGACAATGCACCGCGTACACGACCAGCACTGTTGCCCCCAGACACAGAGCCTGCTTGCCCTCTTTTTTTGCCTCCTGACTGTCTGCCTCTCCTTGGTTGCCTTCCAGACATTTTAATGGATGGCCTGCAGGGAGATGGGAAAAACAGCAAAAAGGGCTACCTTCAGGTGTATACTGTGCAGGAGGCTTAGCAACAATGACACTGACACTGTCCCCTGCCTATCCTTCTCTGTCCCAAAACACAAGGATTGAAAATATGGTTCAGCAAAATAGTTTTAGAACAGAATAGCACACTGACACTTTCCCTCACTGTCTACTCTGTCCCTCCCTACAAACAAGATTTAGCACAGAATAGCACACTGATAATTTCTACGAGTGTCCTTCTCTGTCCCTAAACTCAAGGATTGAAAATATGGAACAGCAAAATTGGTTTAGAACAGAATAGCACACTGTCAGTTTCACTCACTGTACCTCTCTGTCCCTCAAATCAAGGATTGAAAATATGGTATAGCAAAATAGTTTTAGAACAGAATAGCACACTGACACTTTCCCTCACTGTCCTACTCTGTCCCTCCCTACAAACAAGATTTAGCACAGAATAGCACACTGATAATTTCTACGAGTGTCCTTCTCTGTCCCTAAACTCAAGGATTGAAAATATGGAACAGCAAAATTGGTTTAGAACAGAATAGCACACTGTCAGTTTCACTCACTGTACCTCTCTGTCCCTCAACTCAAGGATTGAAAATATGGAACAGCAAAATAGTTTTAGAACAGAATAGCACACTGACACTTTCCCTCACTGTCCTACTCTGTCCCTCCCTACAAACAAGATTTAGCACAGAATAGCACACTGATAATTTCTACGAGTGTCCTTCTCTGTCCCTAAACTCAAGGATTGAAAATATGGAACAGCAAAATTGGTTTAGAACAGAATAGCACACTGTCAGTTTCACTCACTGTACCTCTCTGTCCCTCAAATCAAGGATTGAAAATATGGTTCAGCAAAATAGTTTTAGAACAGAATAGCACACTGACACTTTCCCTCACTGTCCTACTCTGTCCCTCCCTACAAACAAGATTTAGCACAGAATAGCACACTGATAATTTCTACGAGTGTCCTTCTCTGTCCCTAAACTCAAGGATTGAAAATATGGAACAGCAAAATTGGTTTAGAACAGAATAGCACACTGTCAGTTTCACTCACTGTACCTCTCTGTCCCTCAACTCAAGGATTGAAAATATGGAACAGCAAAATAGGTTTAGAACAGAATAGCACACTGTCAGTTTCACTCACTGTACCTCTCTGTCCCTCAACTCAAGGATTGAAAATATGGTTCAGCAAAATAGTTTTAGAACAGAATAGCACACTGACACTTTCCCTCACTGTCCTACTCTGTCCCTCCCTACAAACAAGATTTAGCACAGAATAGCACACTGATAATTTCTACGAGTGTCCTTCTCTGTCCCTAAACTCAAGGATTGAAAATATGGAACAGCAAAATTGGTTTAGAACAGAATAGCACACTGTCAGTTTCACTCACTGTACCTCTCTGTCCCTCAACTCAAGGATTGAAAATATGGAACAGCAAAATAGGTTTAGAACAGAATAGCACACTGTCAGTTTCACTCACTGTACCTCTCTGTCCCTCAACTCAAGGATTGAAAATATGGTTCAGCAAAATAGTTTTAGAACAGAATAGCACACTGACACTTTCCCTCACTGTCCTACTCTGTCCCTCCCTACAAACAAGATTTAGCACAGAATAGCACACTGATAATTTCTACGAGTGTTCTTCTCTGTCCCTAAACTCAAGGATTGAAAATATGGAACAGCAAAATTGGTTTAGAACAGAATAGTACACTGTCAGTTTCACTCACTGTCCCTCTCTGTCCCTCAACTCAAGGATTGAAAATATGGTTCAGCAAAATAGTTTTACAACAGAATAGCACACTGACACTTTCCCTCACTGTCCTACTCTGTCCCTCCCTACAAACAAGATTTAGCACAGAATAGCACACTGATAATTTCTACGAGTGTCCTTCTCTGTCCCTAAACTCAAGGATTGAAAATATGGAACAGCAAAATTGGTTTAGAACAGAATAGCACACTGTCAGTTTCACTCACTGTACCTCTCTGTCCCTCAAATCAAGGATTGAAAATATGGTTCAGCAAAATAGTTTTAGAACAGAATAGCACACTGACACTTTCCCTCAGTGTCCTACTCTGTCCCTCCCTACAAACAAGATTTAGCACAGAATAGCACACTGATAATTTCTACGAGTGTCCTTCTCTGCCCCTAAACTCAAGGATTGAAAATATGGAACAGCAAAATTGGTTTAGAACAGAATAGTACACTGTCAGTTTCACTCACTGTCCCTCTCTGTCCCTCAACTCAAGGATTGAAAATATGGTTCAGCAAAATAGTTTTACAACAGAATAGCACACTGACACTTTCCCTCACTGTCCTACTCTGTCCCTCCCTACAAACAAGATTTAGCACAGAATAGCACACTGATAATTTCTACGAGTGTCCTTCTCTGTCCCTAAACTCAAGGATTGAAAATATGGAACAGCAAAATTGGTTTAGAACAGAATAGCACACTGTCAGTTTCACTCACTGTACCTCTCTGTCCCTCAACTCAAGGATTGAAAATATGGTTCACCAGAATAGTTTTAGAACAGAATAGCACACTGAAACTTTCCCTCACTGTACCTCTCTGTCCCTAAACTCAAGGATTGAAAATATGGTTCAGCAAAATAGTTTTAGAACAGAATAGCACACTGACACTTTCCCTCACTGTACCTCTCTGTCCCTACAAACAAGGATTAGCACAGAATAGCACACTGTCACTGACACTCTCCCTACCTATCCTTATTTGTCCCTAAACACAAGGAATCCAGGATTAGTAAAGGAAAAATAATGACACTGTCCCTGCCTATGCTTCTCTTTCCCTGCTCCGGAACACACTACACAAGGCCGCCGCGCTGGCGGCCTTTTATAGTGTGGGGCGTGTACTAAACCCCCTCAGCAATAATTGGCCACAGGCATCCTGCCTGTGGCCAATCATTGCTCTCCTCGCTGCCGGCGCTGTGATTGGCCAAGCATGCGGGGTCACAGTGCATGCTTGGCCAATCACAGCGCCTGGATGACGCTGCGATGGCGTAGTGCATTGTGGGCCGTTCGCGTCACTCGAATTTGGCGTGAACGGCCCAAATCGTTCAATCTTCGTCGAACGATCGAACAGCCGATGTTCGAGTCGAACGTATGTTCGACTCGAACACGAAGCTCATCCCTACTCGTGGTGTTGTTCTGTTGTGTAACACAGACAGGCATCTGCAAGCAGTTACAGTGGGTGTAGGTGCCTCCTGCACAGTATACGCTACCCCTTATTGCTCTTGGTGTTGTTCTGTTGTGTAACACAGACAGGCATCTGCAAGCAGTTACAGTGGGTGTAGGTGCCTCCTGCACAGTATACACCTGAAGCTACCCCGTATTGCTGGTGTATTTCTTTTGTGTAACACTAACAGGCATCTGCAAGCAGTTACAGTGGGTGTAGGTGCCTCCTGCACAGTATACGCTACCCCTTATTGCTCGTGGTGTTCTGTTGTGTAACACAGACAGGCATCTGCAAGCAGTTACAGTGGGTGTAGGTGCCTCCTGCACAATATACGCTACCACTTATTGCTCGTGGTGTTGTTCTGTTGTGTAACACGGACAGGCATCTGCAAGCAGTTACAGTGGGTGTAGGTGCCTCCTGCACAGTATACACTACCCCTTATTGCTCGTGGTGTTGTTCTGTTGTGTAACACAGACAGGCATCTGCAAGTAGTTACAGTGGGTGTAGGTGCCTCCTGCACAGTATACGCTACCCCTTATTGCTCGTGGTGTTGTTCTTTTATGTAACACAGACAGGCATCTGCAAGCAGTTACAGTGGGTGTAGGTGCCTCCTGCACAGTATACGCTACCCCTTATTGCTCGTGGTGTTGTCCTGTTGTGTAACACAGACAGGCATCTGCAAGTAGTTACAGTGGGTGTAGGTGCCTCCTGCACAATATACACCTGAAGCTACCCTTTATTGTTTGTGGTGTTGTTCTGTTGTGTAACACAGACAGGCATCTGCAAGCAGTTACAGTGGGTGTAGGTGCCTCCTGCACAGTATACACTACCCCTTATTGCTCGTGGTGTTGTTCTGTTGTGTAACACAGACAGGCATCTGCAAGCAGTTACAGTGGGTGTAGGTGCCTCCTGCACAGTATACACTACCCCTTATTGCTCGTGGTGTTGTTCTGTTGTGTAACACAGACAGGCATCTGCAAGCAGTTACAGTGGGTGTAGGTGCCTCCTGCACAGTATACGCTACCCCTTATTGCTCCTGGTGTTGTTCTTTTATGTAACACAGACAGGCATCTGCAAGCAGTTACAGTGGGTGTAGATGCCTCCTGCACAGTATACGCTACCCCTTATTGCTCGTGGTGTTGTTCTGTTGTGTAACACAAACAGGCATCTGCAAGCAGTTACAGTGGGTGTAGGTGCCTCCTGCACAGTATATGCTACCCCTTATTGCTCGTGGTGTTGTTCTGTTGTGTAACACAGACAGGCATCTGCAAGCAGTTACAGTGGGTGTAGGTGCCTCCTGCACAGTATACGCTACCCCTTATTGCTCGTGGTGTTGTTCTGTTGTGTAACACAGACAGGCATCTGCAAGTAGTTACAGTGGGTGTAGGTGCCTTCTGCACAGTATACACCTGAAGCTACCCCGTATTGCTGGTTTTCCCATCTCCCTGCAGGCCATTAGAATGTCTGGAAGACCAACAAGGAGAGGCAGACAGTCACGAGCCAATAAAAGAGGGCACGCAGGCTCTGTGTCTGGGGGCAACAGTGCTGGTCGTGGACGCGGTGCATTGTCATCAGCACGTGGCCATGGGACACGCTTGTCCTTATTTTCGGCAGCTGGACGTGTTGAGCCGCATCATGCCGAAGACTTGGTAGAGTGGATGACCAAGCCCTCCTCATTCTCCTCATCCTCTCTCTCACCCAGGCTCAGGGTCCTGGCAAAGCAGCTGCCAAAACGTCCTCTTCCCTCGTTTCAATGTCATCATCAGTCACTCTTTCCCTCGACCCACCATGTCCTCCTGAGGAGTCCCCCGAACTGTTTGAGCACAGTGTTGGGTACATGCTCCAGGAGGATGCCCAGCGTTTTGAAGGGTCTGATGATGATACCCAGCTAGAGGAAGGCAGTAGCGTGAGCACAGAGAGAGGGGAAGCTCAAGAAGGACAGCAATCTGGCAGTCATGTTCCAGCAGCTGCAGCATACTGCCAGGTTTGCTCCAGTGATCAAGAGGGAGAGAATGATGAGGTCACTGACTCCACGTGGGTGCCTGTTAGGAGAGAGGAGGAGGAGGAGGATGATGAGGAGGAGGAGGCACATCTCCAACGAGGCAGGATGCCCTCCGGGGGCCAGCGTAAGGGCAGCACACCGACTGAATCACACCGCAGAGCTCCGCCTGCGCAGGGCGCTGCCTCTGCGCGTTATTCCAAAAGTTCTTTGGTGTGGGCCTTTTTTGAGTCAAGTGCATCAGATCGCACCGCTGCTATTTGCAACATATGTCTCATGCGTATCTCGCGTGGTCAAAACATCAGCCGCTTGGGCACCACATGCTTGACCAGACATATGTTGACTTGCCATGCAGCTCGTTGGCAAGCGTACCTTAAAGACCCACACCAAAGAACAAAGCGGACCTCTCTTGCTTCTCATCAGCTGGGATCTCCAACCCCACTATGCCTTCAGTCGTCTCTGAAACCTGCACTGAGAGGAATGAAGGTGTAGAATTAGGTGTGTCACAGCCAAGTATTTGCGGGCACTCTGCTAGCAGTACACCGACGTCCGACTGTAGCAGGCAAATTTCCCTGCCCCAGCTGCTGGACCGTTGAAAGAATTCACTCCCAGCCATCCACATGCCCAGCGGTTGAATGCTAGCTTGGCTAAATTGCTAGCACTTCAACTGCTGCCTTTTCAGTTGGTAGACTCGGCCCCCTTCCGTGAGTTTGTGCAATGTGCGGTTAGTTAGTGGCAGGTTCCCAAACGCCACTTTTTCTCACGGAAGGCGATATCGGCTCTCTAACCGGCATGTGGAAGGCAATGTCCATGCCTCGCTGGACAGGGCAGTCAGTGGTAAGGTGCATATTACCGCTGACTCATGGTCCAGCAGGCATGGACAGGGACGTTACCTTTCTTTCACGGCCCATTGGGTCACTCTTTTGGCAGCTGGGAAGGATGCAGGACAAGGTGCAGCAGTGTTGGAGGTTGTTCCGCCGCCACGTCTCCAAAATGCTACTACTGGTTGTGACACACCTCTCTCCTCCACCCCCTCCTCTTCTTCTTCCTCCATGGCCTCTTCCTGTGCTTTGTCCTCGGAACCAGCGGTGCTCCGTAGGTGTTCAAGGGGCTACGCAAGTACGCAGGCAAAAAGATGCCATGCCGTGCTTGCGCTGGTGTGTTTGGGGGACAGGAGCCACACTGGGGCAGAGGTTCTGTCAGCTCTGCAGGGGCAGGCCAAGAGGTGGATGATGCCATGCCAGCTTAAGCCAGGAATGGTGGTTTGCGACAATGGCACCAACCTCCTCTCCGCCCTCCGACAGGGACAACTGACCCATGTGCCCTATGTGGCTCACGTCCTTAACCTGGTGGTGCAGCGGTTCTTGGGCAGGTACCCGGGCTTACAGGATGTCCTGAGGCAGGCCAGGAAAGTCTGTGTGCATTTCCGCAGATCATATAATGCCAGTGCTCGGCTGGCTGAGCTGCAAAAGGAGTTGAACCTGCCCAAGAACCGCCTTATATGTGACATGCTCATCAGGTGGAACTCAACGTTGGCCATGCTGCAGCGGCTGCACATGCAGCAGAGGGCGATCAATGAGTACCTGTGCGACTACGGCACCAGGACAGGGTCGGGGGAGCTCAGGTTTTTTTCACCACGCCAGTGGGGCATGATCAGGGATGCATGCACTGTCCTGGCACCATTTGAGGAGGCCACGAGGATGGTGAGTAGTGACAGTGCATGCATCAGTGACACTGTACCTCTTGTCCACCTGTTGGAGCATACGCTGCATGGAATAATAGACAGGGCACTTGAGGCAGAACAGAGGCAGGAAGAGGAGGACTTCCTTGCCTCTCAAGGCCCCCTTTACCCAGACAGTGTTCCTTCTGTCCCACCCATCACACAGGAAGAGGACGAGGAGGATTGTGTCAGCATGGAGGTGGAGCCTGGCACTCAGCATCAACAGCAGCAGTCTTTTAGGGATGATTTACAGTCCCAAGAAACCCGTGGACTTGTACGTGGCTGAGAGGAGGTGGCTGCGGATCATATCGTCCTTAGTGACCCAGAGGACTCCGGACCGAATGCCTCAGCTAACCTACGCTGCATGGCCTCCCTGATCCTGTCTGCGGAAGGATTCTCGTATTCTTCGGATCAAGGAGAGGGACCATTACTGGCTGGCCACTCTCCTTGATCCACGGTACAAGGGTAAGGTTGCGGACCTTATCTTGCCGTCGCAGAGGGAGCAGAGGACGTGACACCTCCGGGAGGCCTTGCAGAAAGGTCTGTGCAACGCGTTCCCAGAGACTGGGAGGTTACAAACTCCTGGTCCTGGACAACGAGTTGCTGAGGCTTCGGTCAGTAGCAGAAGGAGCGGTGGAGAAGGTGGCCGTCTGACCGATGCGTTCAGACAATTTTTTAGTCTGCAGCCCCAAGGTATGACCGGTTCCAGCAACCATTGCCAGCATCTGATATATATGGTGCAGGAATACCTAGGGGCAAGGTCAGACTTGGACACCTTTCTCACCGAAAATCCTCTGGGTTACTGGGTCTTGAGGATGGATCACTGGCCAGAGCTTGCACAGTATGCAATTGGGCTACTGGCCTGTCCTGCATCCAGCGTTCTTTCGGAACGCACATTCAGTGTTGCTGGAGGCTTTGTCACCGATCACAGGGTGCGCCTGTCCACCGACTCGGTTGATCGACTGACCTTCATAAAGATGAATCAGTCTTGGATCACCACCAGCTACCAGGCACCTGAAGCTGATGTAACAGAATAATTTATTTTGAAATGAAACATCCCTTCAAGACTGCCTATGCTGATGCTGAGTGACTGTCCTGTTATGTTGACTGACTATCCTCTTCCTCCTCAATGATCCTGATGATAGCTTGGAAGAACATTTTTGTTTCTATGTGCCGCCACCAGTGGCTAAGGCCCATTTTTTCAGCCCCTGTTTAACAGGGGCATGTAATTACAAATTTTTATGCAATGCTTTGCAGCAGGGCTTATTCCTGCACTCCAACTAGAGTATCTGGGAGTGGTTGCAGTGTCGTGGCACCAGCACCAGTGCCTAAGGCCCAATTTTTCAGCCCCTGTTTAACAGGGGCGTGTAATTACAATTTTTGATGCACTACTTTGCAACAGGGCTCATTGCTGTGCTCCAAGTACAGTATCTGTGAGGGGTTGCAGTGTTGTGGCACCAGTACCAGTGCCTAAGGCCCAATTTTTCAGCCCCTGTTTAACAGGGGCGTGTAATTACAATTCTTGATCTAATAATTCACAGCAGGGCCCATTCCTGCGCCCACCAAGAGTAACTGTGAGGGCTTACAGTGTTGTGGCAACACCGTCCACCACCACCACCACCAAAGGCCCAATTTTTCTGCCCCTGTTCAACAGGGGCATGCAATTACAATTCTTGATCTAATAATTCAAAGCAGGGCCCATTCCTGCGCCCACCAAGAGTAACTGTGAGGGCTTACAGTGTTGTGGCAACACCACCACCACCACCAAAGGCCCAATTTTTCTGCCCCTATTCAACAGGGGCATGCAATTACAATTCTTGATCTAATAATTCAAAGCAGGGCCCATTCCTGCGCCCACCAAGAGTAACTGTGAGGGCTTACAGTGTTGTGGCAACACCACCACCACCACCAAAGGCCCAATTTTTCTGCCGCTGTTCAACAGGGGCATGTAATTACAATTCTTGATCTAATAATTCACAGCAGGGCCCATTCATGCGCCCACCAAGAGTAACTGTGAGGGCTTACAGTGTTGTAGCACCAACACCACCACCAAAGGCCCAATTTTTCCTACCACTGTTCAACAGTGGCATGTAATTACAATTCCTGATATAATAGTTCACAGCAGGGCGTTCCAGCACCCACCAAGAGTAACTGTGAGGGCTCACAGTGTTGTGGCAACACCAACATCTAAGGGGCAAATTTCTGCAGAGTATATACGGCAGGCCCCTGCTTTCAAACATCCAACTTACAAACGACTCCTACTTGAAAACGGAAGGAGGCAACAGGAAGTGAGAGGAAATCTACCCCCTAGGAAGAAAATTCTCTCCTGTAAGAGTTAATATGGGAAAAAGGTGTCTCCTCTCTACTGATGCTTTATCATCAATCCTTGTTTCAATAAAAACCCCACTTTTCCAAAAACATTTGTCATTGGGACGGAAAGTGAGGTGAAATGTTCTGAACAGGTGCACAGACAGCAAAACAAATGTTACAGGGGTGATAACCCTTCCCTATGTTCTCCAAAAAGCTTAAAAATAGATTTTTTTGGCTGCAGCTACACTTAAAAATTTACCTGTTCCAAATTACAAACAGATTCTACTTAAGAACAAACCTACAGTCCCTGTCTTGTTTGCACCGCCTGTATACTGCTGTTCAGAGTATATAGGGTTTTAGGTATAGGGTTTTATTTTGGGTGCAGGGTTCCCCTTAATATCCATACAAGACCCAAAGGGGCTGGTAATGGGCTGGGGTGAGGGGGGGGGGTGATGGGGTAGCCATGCCATTTTTCTCAAAGATTTTCATCCATATTGCCAGGACAAGACATGACATTAAAGCCGCAAGCAGTTTTAAATGGCTTTTTTTCCTTTACAAATGTCATTTTGTGCAGGGACAGTTATAAACACGGGAAACACATGCCACTTCACAGGCAAACTTTAGACACCCCCCAGGTACGATATTTTAAAGGAATATTTCACTTTTTTTTTCACTTTATGCATCATTAAAATTACTGCTCCATAAAAAACGGCCGTTTTTAAAACGTCTTTTTGCATTGATACATGTCCCCTGGGGCAGAACCCGGGTCCCCAGACCCTTTTTAGGACAATAACATGCATATTAGCCGTTATAATTAGCACTTTAGATTTTGAACGTTCGCGTCCATTGTATTTAATAGGGTTCTAACGTTCGTGCAAACTTTCGGTCCGTTCGCAGGTTCTGGTGTGAACCGAACCGGGGGGTGTTTGGCTCATCCCTAATTATGATCATTTTTTTTGTCAGTGCGCAAATGTACAAAATCAGCAGGGGATCAAATACAGTTTTCCCTCACTGTATACAGCCTTGAAAATTGCCAGAATTAGGTATCAGTATTTAGCCCCCATAGTCTTTAATAGAGTTTTCTTGTATGTTCAGGTTTCACAGATTTTATGCAGGATTCGGCTAACCACCAATAATGTAACCCAGGCAGATTCACTCATCCTTAATTAGAAGATGGAATAGCAGATGCAGTATGTTACATGGAACAGTTTAAATTTTATTTTGTATTTTTGTTACAAAAATTACTAAATTAATTTTTTTCTGTTTTCCTGCAGCTTTTCTTTTCGTGACAGCATTGTAAAAGTAGAGCAAAAATTGTACAAGGGTTCTGTGGAAATAACCAGTTTAGGCTTTCTTCTGTTAGTACAGTTCTTTTAAAAATGTATTGCAGTGACCTGCATTGTTCGGAGTCCTGGGTGTATTTAACTATATTTTCTTGATCTCCGGTGTCTTTATTTTGATATATTCCAAGTCTGACTCCAGCATCTTGTAGCGAGACACAGCCTAAGAAGAATCATGCAGTGCTGACAGAGCATAAGAAAGTGGATCAACACAGTCATAAAACTGTGAATGCAGTCCTGGGGAATAATCATATCAAACTTATCAAAGTTTTGAAATAATCTTCAAACTAGACTTTAGAGGCTTTCAACACCAATAAAACAAAAAGAATAAATTGCTGAAAATAAAACTTTAAAAACCTTGTCTAATGTAGCCTATTGGTGGTGCAAAGGAAAAAGAGGCAATAAAGAATGATGGCTGCTGTTATGATAAGTGTGTGTGGTTCATGGAACTTCTTTTAATAACTATGTACAGTAAAACCTTGGATTGCGAGCATAGTTCATTCCAGAAGCATGCTTGTAATCCAAAGCATTCGTATATCAAAGCGAATTTCCCCATAAGAAATAATGGAAACTCAAATGATTTGTTCCACAACCATTTATTCATAGTCCCATCAGTTTATAGTCCATATAAAAAGATTATAGCAATGTGATAGGTTGTGTAACCATAAAATGTCCATCCACAAATGGAAGCCTCCACAAGGAGATTAGAAGCAAAATCAAGCAAGAGCTACAGAGTAAGTGTAGCAATATGTTGCTAAATGTTGTATCTTCATTAAATGTAACTAAATTGCTACACTTAGAGGCGCCTCTCTTCTCTTTTATACTTAATTGTTACATGACGCTACTTGTATATCAAGTCACAATTTATTAAAAAGTTTTGCTTGTCTTGCAAAATGCTCTCAAACCAAGTTACTATCAAATCAAGGTTTTACTGTACTTGCTATTCTAAGACAGTCTTGCTGCATAGCAATGCAAAAATATGCAACATGGAATACATTGAACTAGATGTGCATAAAACTACTGAAAAATAGCAATCGGACAAGTCTTTCCTTTAATTTTATAACCCACATTAAATAAATGATATGACAATGATTGGTGGCTGAGCTGCAACAAGGAAACCACAGTATTCTCTATTTATTTCTAAAGAAAAAAAAATCCTCCATGGGGGCATATAATAGATGTTGGGGATCTGTAGAGAGATTTTGGTAAAACTGCAAGGAAGTTTCTAATACTGACATAACCAACCAAAGTTTTGCTCATTAAAGTGGTTGTAAACCCTTTTTTTTTTTTGACTAACCTGCAAGACAAAGCTATAATGAGCTAGTATGACTAGCATACTAGCTCATTATGTACCACTTACCTTCGATCGGGGCCCCCGAAGTCGTCCGTGTCCCTCCTCTAGCCGCATCCATCGCTGCGGCGATAGCCGGAATGTTACTTCCGGGTATCGCCGCTGCAGCCAATCACAGCGCCGCTCCGGCGCTGTGATTGGCCGGAGCGGAGAAGATGTGACTCCGCGCATGCGCGCGTGAGCTGTCGAATTCGGCTACGTCGTCGAATGTTGCGACCTAGCCGAATTTGTGAATGGGGTGACGTCAGCGTCGCCGCATTTACATACAAATATCTCCTTAACCGTGTAGGTTAAGGAGATATTTCTTGCACCTACAGGTAAGCCTTAATCTAGGCTTACCTGTAGGGCTTTGTTTAAAAAGTGGGTTTACAACCACTTTAAGGGGCTTAGGTAAAATGTTATTTTAAAAAAAATCTACTTATACTCTTATTTAGAGGGTATGGTTATTGAAGGATGTATTTAGGATAGTTCAGTTTATTTTATTTCTCTGTCTCTTTATTTTTTTTTCTTCTTCTTTTTTTTTCTGGCGTATATGATTATTATTTGTGTACTGTCTGTTTTTGCTTGCTGAAAAACTTACAAAAATAATCGTGTTTTTTTGACACAAGAACAGGCCTAACGGAGTTGAAACAACCCTCCATAAACCTCAGGAAGTATTTAAAGCCCATTTCTCAGAAATATTTTGTTTCATCAAAGTTTGGAAAATTTCACTCATCTCTAATAGATGTTCTTTCCATAGAAAGGAATGAAGATTTTCAAGATATATGCAGAAAAAGAAAATACCTGAATGTGACATTTTGCACCAGAGACTGTGTTGCTCCCAGTGAGGAACACAGCAAAGCTCTGGTAGAAGCAGGGACAAGTAAATAGGTCTTCAGGCGGTGCTGGGGGAATTTCCTTTAAGCTGTCAAAATGAGGGGGCATAAATCTGCACCTAAGTATATGAACTAGGACTTTTTTTTTTCAGCAGGAGTGTGTGGTACACAGTTTTGGCACCTCTGGCACTGAACATACTTTATGTACTGGTCAGTGGTGGTTGGGCATGCTGGAGGATCTATTGATACTGGCAGTTGGAGGATCTATTGCCTCTGTGGAAGTGTAGGGTTGCTAAAAGGGTCTTATTTTGCTGGTGGGATCTATTGTTGTTGGGGTGCATCTAGTGTTGCTGGTGGAGGATCTATTGTTGCTCAGGGGGGGTATCTATTGTCACTGGGAGCGTCAATTGTTGCTGGCTGCAGGGAGTCTATTTTACTGTCTTTTTTATTATTAGTTAATCCCATGCAACTTACTTTGCACCATAAAATTATATTGTAATCACTTTGTACTGAGAGGAGGGTAGGGGCAAAGACAAGGGGAGGTGCTCAGAGGTGCATAGGAGGCAAGGACAATGGGTGATTCACCTACACCTATTTTCTGAGGGGGGAAAAGCCCTGGCAAGAATGCACCACAGAATAGAATGTATATCTATGTCCTCTGGTTACTAAAAGGTCAATGTTACAGCAAATGTTATATAGATTTACACAGTGCACACTAATGGAAGTTACACAAGGATTACAATAAGAAACAATCACCAAGATATACTGGAATAAAAATAAAAATTTCTTGAAGCATCTGGAGTGGCTAATATCAGCAGAGACAGAGAGATACAGAACACATTAAATGTAAACAACTATCAAGGAAGCATTACAGGTGACTGCATTCTCTTGTCATTGAGTCATTAGCATATTAATTTTACAATCAGGAGGAAAACAGGTGCATACAAGAGTACCAGAATCTGAATGAATTAATCAGAACAGGTAGCGCAGATAGAGCACCCTGACAAGCAGCAAGCACGTGGAGCTAAAATAAAACACTAACTAGGGAGCAAGTGGAATCAGTCTAAAAGCATATCCTAAATTTATCCTATAATTATTACTATAAATACATTTCAGCTTCATTCCAATGATATACTAGCAGATTAACTAGCTCCATCTAAAACTCGTCCTATCGTGTATGTGTGTGTGTAAGTGGTAGCAGAGTTAGACTGTGCTCCCTATTGGGACAGTGATTGATGTGGTTGGTTCTATGTCGTCCATAAAATACCCTGCATACCCTATCAGCACTATTTAAATCTTCAAAATAAGGGAAACAAGCAAACTACTCAATTTACAGAAAAAAAAAAATACATTGGGTCAAAAGGTATTTGTGGTTGTGTTTGTGTTTAGCCAGAATTGTAAACCAGGCTGCCCTGTCAGGCATCAGTGGAAGGGTGTGTCATCATCACACTGGAAGTACCCGGGGTGCCCTCTTGTTTGCTTAGAAGTCTGTGTTATTGAATGCCCTTGATCTCCTGTCATATTTTGAGTGTATTTTTAACTTGTTGAATAAAAGAATAGTATGGTTTTAAACTATGGAATTTTCTCTTTACCTATGGAATGGAGAAGTTTAAAGCAGGGTTCAGTCATAAAAAAATATCCCAAGCTTTGAACATCTCACTGAGCACTGTTCAATACATCATCCGAAAATGGAAAGAGTATGGCACAACTGAAAACCTACCAAGACATGGCCCTCCACCTAAACTGACATGCCAGGCAAGGAGAGCATTAACCACTTAAGCCCCGGACCATTTGGTAGCTAAAGGACCAGAGGTGAATTCAGAATTTTGCACTGCGCTGCTTTAACTGTAAATTGTGCGGACATGCAATGTTGTACCCAAACGAAATTTGCGTCCTTTTCTTCCCACAAATAGAGCTTTCTTTTAATGGTATTTGATTGCCTCTGCGATTTTTATTTTTTGCGATATAAACGGAAAAAGACCGAAAATTTTGAAAAAAAATGATATTTTCTACTTTTTGTTATAAGAAAAATCGAATAAACTCAATTTTAGTCATACATTTAGGCCAAAATGTATTCAGCCACATGTCTTTAGTAAAAAAAATGTCAATAAGCGTATATTTATTGGTTTGCGCAAAAGTTATAGCGTTTACAAACTAGGGTACATTTTCTGGAATTTACACAGCTTTAAATTTATGACTGCCTATCTCATTTCTTGAGGTGCTAAAATGGCAGGGCAGTACAAACCCCCCCAAATGACCCCATTTTAGAAAGTAGACACCCCAAGGAAATTGCTGAGAGGCATGTTGAGCCCATTGAATATTTTTTTTTATGTCCCAAGTGATTGAATAATGAAAAAAAAAAAAAAAATTACAAAAAGTTGTCACTAAATGATATATTGCTCACACATGCCATGGTTATATGTGGAATTGCACCCCAAAATACATTCTGCTGCTTCTCCTGAGTACGGGGATACCACATGTGTGGGACTTTTTAGGAGCCTAGCCACGTACGGGACCCCGGAAACCAAGCACCGCCTTCAGGATTTCTAAGGGCGCAAATTTTTGATTTCACTCCTCACTACCTATCACAGTTTTGAAGGCCATAAAATGCCAAAATAGCACAAAACCCCCCCAAATGACCCCATTTTAGAAAGTAGACACCCCAAGGAAATTGCTGAGAGGCCTGTTGAGCCCATTGAATATTTTTTTTTTTTGTCCCAAGTGATTGAATAATGACAAAAAAATAAGAAAATTACAAAAAGTTGTCACTAAATGATATATTGCTCACACATGCCATGGTTATATGTGGAATTGCACCCCAAAATAAATTTTGCTGCTTCTCCTGAGTACGGGAATACCACATGTGTGGGACTTTTTAGGAGCCTAGCCGCGTACGGGACCCCGAAAACCAATCACCGCCTTCAGGATTTCTAGGCACAAATTTTTGATTTGACTCCTCACTACCTATCACAGTTTCGAAGGCCATAAAATGCCAAAATAGCACAAAACCCCCCCAAATGACCCCATTTTGGAAAGTAGACACCCCAAGCTGTTTGCTGAGAGGCATGGTGAGTATTTTACAGCTCTCAATTGTTTTTGAAAATGAAGAAAGTACTTTTTTTTTTTTTCTTTTTTTTTTTTAAATTTTCTAAATTTTGTGAGAAAAAGCGAGATCTGCGAAATACTCACAATACCTCTCAGCAAATAGCTTGGGGTGTCTACTTTCCAAAATGGGGTCATTTGGGGGGGTTTTGTGCCATCTGGGCATTCCATGGCCTCCGAAACTGTGATAGGCAGTGGGAAGTGAAATCAAAAATTGACACCCTTAGAAAGCCTGAAGGCGGTGATTGGTTTTTGGGGTCCCGTACGCGGCTAGGCTCCCAAAAAGTCTCACACATGTGGTATCCCCGTACTCAGGAGAAGCAACAGAATGTATTTTGGGGTGTAATTCCACATATGCCCATGGCATGTTTGAGCAATATATCATTTAGTGACAACTTTGTGCAAAAAAAAAAAAAAAATGGTCTTTTTTCCGCAACTTGTGTCAACATATAAAATATTCCATGGACTCGACATGCCTCTCAGTATATAGCTTGGGGTGTCTACTTTCCAAAATGGGGTCATTTGGGGGGGGTTTGAACTGTTCTGGCATTTTATACACAACATTAGGAAGCTTACATCCACTCTTTTAACCACTTGAAGACAAAGCCCTTTTTGACACTTTTTGTTTACATGAAAACATTTTTTTTTTTTGCAAGAAAATTATGTTGAACCCCCAAACATTATATATATTTTTAAAGCAAAGGCCCTACAGAATAAAATGGTGGGTGTTGCATTTTTTTTTCTACACAGTATTTGCGCAGCGATTTTTCAAACGCATTTTTTGGGGAAAAAATACACTTTTTTTAATTTTAATGCACTAAAACACACTATATTGCCCAAATGTTTGATGAAATAAAAAAGATGATCTTAGGCCGAGTACATAGATACCAAACACGACATGCTTTAAAATTTCGCACAAACGCGCATTGGCGACAAACTACATACATTTTTAAAAGCCTTTAAAAGCCTTTACAGGTTACCCCGTTAGATTTACAGAGGAGGTCTACTGCTAAAATTACTTCCCTCGATCTGACCTTCGTGGTGATACCTCACATGCATGGTGCAATTGCTGTTTACATATGACGCCAGACCGACGCTTGCGTTCGCCATTGGGCAAGAGCAGGACAGGGGTGCTTTTATTTATTTATTTATTTTTTTATTATTAATTTTGCTTTTTTATTTTATTTTTAAACTGTTGCTTCCATATTTTTTTTTTTTATCATTTTTATTGTTATCTCAGGGAATGTAAATATCCCCTATGATAGCAATAGGTAATGACAGGTACTCTTTTTTGAAAAATCTGGGGTCTATTGGACCCTAGATCTTTCCTCTACCCTCAAAGCATCTGACCACATCAAGATCGGTGTGATAAAATGCTTTCCCAATTTCCCAATGGCGCTTTTTATATCCGGGGGGGGACATTCCCTCCCACTGCTTGTAAAAGCAGTCCAGAGGCTAATTAGCCACTAGGATTTCTTTTACATGAAAGCCGGCCGCTGGCTGAAAAGAATGATACCAAGATGATACCTAAACCCGCAGGCATCATTCTGGTATAAACATTCAAAGTCCAGCAACATACCAGTACGTTGCTGGTCCTTGTTGGACATGTATTGTAATCTTTTTTTTCATGGAGCCTGTTGGCTAAACGAAAAAAAAAGATTGATCGGTGGGTATGCCCACCATTAGAATACCTCCCTTCATCCACCCACTTCTAATGATGGGCATACATGCACCATTTATATATGCCGAAGCATGGGGGCATCTTCCCGCAAAAGTTATGCCGCGTACACATGGTCAGACTTTTCCACGGGCAAGCCTCCGTCGGAATTTCGACCGTATGTACGTGGCATTAGGAGCAAAATCGCTCCTCCGCCCCTGCTGCCCCAATGCTTCGGCATATATGCTTTTTTTTTTTTAACTGTGGTGGTGAAATCACCTCCTACAGCACTGGAGTCGCAGGGATCAGGCCTGTCTCTGCGAACGCTGCAGTTATGTGTGTTGTGTTTTGTAAGTGACAGTGATCGATCGATACTGCACTTGGGTGGCCTGGGCTGGACGGAGGGGCAAAACGCAGGTGCTAGCAGGTATCTGGGCTGATCCCGCTAACACTGCGTTTTTGGGAACCCTAAACTGCTGGGGACGCTAGTATAGATCTGATCAGATCAGATATTGATCTGTTCAGATACTATACCACTAAGGGGGGTGTATGCTTAACGCGTGGGTGTTAGCGCTACTGGCACTAACCTGACGCTGCCTGGGGTGTGACGCAGACCCTCTCTGACGCTAAAACCTAATTGATATCACCCGCCGGGCGATCAGGGGGTTAAACCTTTATTGGGTTATATATACGGCGGGTGCCCTGACACTATAAAAAGCAAACTAACTAACCAGCGTCACCCGTAACACTTATATGATGATCACTGGTGAAAGGGTTAACTAGGGGCAATTAGGGGGTTAAAACCTTTATTAGGTAATATATGGGGGTACCTGACGCTATATAAAAACCTGACGGCGAACCTAAAAAAAAATTACTGGCTACCTATCGGCATCACCGACACTAAGACAACGATCATAAAAACGATCGCTTAGCGACAGTGGTGATAGGGGTGAAAGGGTTACCTGGGGGGCGATCAGGGGGTTAAACCTTTATTAGATAATATATGGGGGTACCTGACGCTATAAAAACCTGCGGCGAACCTAAAAAAAATTACTGGCTACCGATCTGCATCACCGACGCTAAGACAGCGATCAGAAAAATGATCGCTTAGCGACAGTGGTGATAGGGGGTGAAAGGGTTACCTGGGGGCGATCAAGGGGGTTAAACCTTTATTAGGTAATATATTGGGGTACCTGACGCTATAAAAACCTGCGGCGAACCTAAAAAAAATTACTGGCTACCGATCTGCATCACCGACGCTAAGACAGCGATCAGAAAAATGATCGCTTAGTGACAGTGGTGATAGGGGGTGAAAGGGTTACCTGGGGGGCAATCAAGGGGGTTAAACCTTTATTAGGTAATATATGGGGGTACCCGACGCTATAAAAACCTGCGGCGAACCTAAAAAAAATTACTGGCTACCGATCAGCATCACCGACGCTAAGACATCGATCAGAAAAATGATCGCTTAGTGACGGCGGTGCTAGGGGGTGAAAGGGTTACCTGGGGGGTGATCAAGGGGGTTACACCTTTATTAGGTATTATATGGGGGTACCCGACGCTATAAAAACCTGCGGCGAACCTAAAAAAAATTACTGGCTACCGATCAGCATCGCCGACGCTAAGACATCGATCAGAAAAATTATCGCTTAGTGACAGTGGTGATAGGGGGTGAAAGGGTTACCTGGGGGGCGATCAAGGGGGTTAAACCTTTATTAGGTAATATATGGGGGTACCCGACGCTATAAAAACCTGCGGCGAACCTAAAAAAAATTACTGGCTACCGATCAGCATCACCGACGCTAAGACATCGATCAGAAAAATGATCGCTTAGTGACGGCGGTGCTGGGGGGTGAAAGGGTTATCTGGGGGTGATCAGGGGGTTAAACCTTTATTAGGGGGGGTTAGGGGGCTACACTGGACCTAAAACTAAATGTAGTGACACTTTTACAGTCACAAATGTCACTGATTGCAGTGATCACTAAATAAATGGTCACTGCAATCAGTGACACTGTGACTGGGGGCTGGGGGGTGATCTGGGGGGTGATCTGGGGGTGTCTGGGGGGGCCTGGGGGGGCGATTTATGTGCCTATGTGTCCTGGTGTCAGTGTGCTGTTTTGTGTACTAACCTGCATCTTCTCCTGTACGGCGCTCGGTATATGTGAGCGCCGCAGGAGAGATGACATCACTTCCTCCTGCCTGGCAGGCAGGGGAAGCTCTCTCATTCGCCGGGAGCGATCGAGAGGGGGGGGCCGGAATCGAACGGCCGTCCCTTCATGACGGATCGCTCCCGAAGGTAAAACGACCACCCACTGTAAAGAAGGGGGGTCCGATTGGACCCCCCAACTATACAAAGGCAATCACGTATATGTACGTGATTCTGCCTGTCGGTGCCATTCTGCCGACGTATATTTACAGTGGGCGGTCGTTAAGTGGTTAATCAGAGAAGCAGCCAAGAGTCCCATGGGAACTCTGAAGAAGTTGCAGAGATTCACAGCTCAGGTGGGTGAATCTGTCCACAGGACAACTATTAGTTGTGCACTCCACAAATCTGGCCTTGATGGAAGAGTGGCAAGAAGAAAGCCATTGTTGAAAGAAAGCCATAAGAAGTCCCATTTGCAGTTTGCGAGAAGCCATGTGGGGACACAGCAAACGTAGAAGAAGGTGCTCTGGTCAGATGAGACCAAAATTGAACTTTTTGGCCTAAAAGCAAAGCGCTATGTGTTGTGAGAAACTAACACTGCGTATCCCCCCTGAACCCACCATCCCCACCGTGAAACATGGTGGTGTCAGCGTCATGTTGTGGGGATGCTTTTCTTCAGCAGGGACAGGGAGTCAGAGTTGATGGAAAGATGGATGGAGCCAAATTTAGGGCAATCTTAGAAGGAAACTTATTAGAGTCTGCAAAAGACTTGAGGCTGGGTCTGAGGTTCACCTTCTAGCAGGACAACAACCCTAAACATACAGCCAGAACTACAATGGAATGGTTTAGATCAAAGCATATTGATGTGTTTGAATGGCCCAGTCAAAGTCCAGACCTAAATCCAATTGAGAATCTGTGAAAAAACTTGAAAATTGCTGTTCTCAGACGCTCTCCATCCAATCTGATGCAGTCTGAGCTATTTTGCATAGAAGAATATGCAAAAATGTCACTCTCTAGATGCAAAGCTGGTAGAGACATACCCAAAAAGACTTACAGATGTAATTGCAGCAAAAGGTAGTTCTACAAAGTATTGACTCAGTGGGGATGAATACAAATGCATGCCACACTTTTCAGATATTTATTCAAGGTAAGGGTCAAAGGTCAAGATCAGGGCCAAAGGTCAGGGTAAAAAGTCACGGTCAATATATTTTAGGTAGGATTTTTTTAATTTTTTTTAAAACATTTTTTTAAATTGGTATCAGTTTTAAAACATTTTTTTAAATTGGTATCCGATGGAGCACACACACAGTCGGATTGTCCGATAAAACACGTCTGTCGGACCGTTGTTGTCAAAAAGTCCGATCGTATTTATGGACACACGATCTGACTTTTTGACAACAACGCTCCGACGGACGTGTTTTATCAGACAATCCGACCTTGTGTATGCTTCATCAGACAATTGTTTTCGGTTTTTCAACGGACAAATGTTTGCTGTGCATGCTCTCAAACTTTCCAGCAACAAATGTCCGATTGAGGATAATCCGATCGTGTGTACACAAGTCCATCGGACTAAAGTCCAAAGTACAAACACGCATGCTCAAAACCAATGCTAAAGATCAGACAACAATAGCAGAAGTTGCCCAAAGGGTGGCGGTAAAGTGCTGAAAAACGATGTGATTTGGTGAATGTTGGCTGAAAAAGTTCTGCCATGTGTATGCATACCAAGTTCACGGCCAACGCCCCGTCAGACCAAAATCCACAGTAAAGTCCGTTGGAAGTCCGGTCGTGTGTATGAGGCTTTAGTGTGTTTTAGGGTAGGGTGTAAAAAAAAAGCAGAATGCGCACTATTATTTCTGGACCCTATTACGGGTATAAACAACAGCTGCCATATGTGGTATCACTACAATTGTCAGGAGCAACAAAAAATATTTGGGGTTTTTGGTGGTAAACATCACTAATTCTGTAGGCTGCCAAACTTAGCAGCTATGGCAATAAGGGAATAATGTGCTGTGATGTGCTGCTAACAAAGGGCAGCTTTTCCTGTGTCGCCAACAAGTTTAAGCTGCTGCTGCCCCCCCCTCCCCAAAAATAAATTTAAAATTAAAAGACCTTGGAAACATTATATCAAAATGAAATATACCTTAATGCCACCATCCAAAAATATATACTAAAAACCTAACAGAATATAGTAGTACCAATGTTAAAATAATGTGGTAGAAGACGTGGCATTTTTTAGAACATGATTTTAAAGAGGAACTGCTAACATAAAAAACAATATTTAGTTGGGGAGCATGTAACATGTCAGTTAGGAAATTCTCGATTGCAGTTTATATAAAAGTGACAATTTCTCATTTAGAATGTGCATTTTCCTCTGTAAAGTTTACAGAATGGACAGGGTGCCCTCTGCAGAATTATATTGTGAATTTTCAGTTATAAACCTACAAGCGTATAATCACCAAAGCTGCACTAAAATAATGACGTTCTTTCAGGCTAACTGCAGAATTCTTACAAAATGATTTTGTAGACATTTGCAGATAAAGAAACATGGCTAAGGTTATACTAAAATAATACAAACTAAAACACACATTTTAATGACAGTGATAATTGTTTTGACATTATAAGGGATAGTAATATACTGTAATGGCTGGTAAAGAGTCCACTCAAGCCCCAACCAGTGTTGCCAACCGTACGTTAATTTACGTACAGCACGTAAATTTAACCCCCTTTTTCGGGTGTACGTAAAGTCCGTTGTGGGCATCGGCTGCCCATAAAAAAGATGGCCGTGAGCCGACCATGCAACGGCGCATGCGCCGTTCCGAAGCCGGCCGGACTCGGGAAAGCTCGTATGCGCTCGGCCGAGCGGCGCATGCGCAGTAACATAATGGCGCCGCCCGGCGCCATTTTTGAATAGAGTTTCAGCCAGGACGGGACTCAGGAGTGCTCGCGGGGCTACAGTGTCTCACAGTCGCCGACGCTGTAGGAGGAGAGGACTCAGCCGAGCAGGGGTGAGGAGGAGGGGGGGATATAAAGTAAGAGGAGGAAATGGAATGCGCTGGGAGCGGGAGCCCGGAGGGTGAAGCGGCCATGGCATGCAGGGGAGGGACAGAGACTGATGTGCTCTCTCTGTCCACCATCATATAACTTCTCCTCTACATCATCAGTATGCTGTGTCCTCCTTCCGTGCCCTTTTCACCTCTCCACATGTCAGAGCTGCCCTGACCTGTGGAGAGGTGAAAGGGGCACAGAAGGAGGACACAGCATAGCATACTGATGATGTGGAGGAGAAGTTATATGATGGTGGACAGAGGAGGAGGCCACTGTGAGGGGGTAAGGAGGACCCTATCATGTTCGCAGCCTCTGTCCCCCTCCTGTGTCATGTCCGCAGCCTCTGTCACCCCTCCTGTGTCATGTCCGCAGCCTCTGTCCCCCTCCTATGTCATGTCCGCAGCCTCTGTCCCCCTCCTGTGTCATGTCCGCAGCCTCTGTCCCCCTCCTGTGTCATGTCCGCAGCCTCTGTCTCCCTCCTGTGTCATGTCCGCAGTCTCTGTCACCCCTCCTGTGTCATGTCCGCAGCCTCTGTCACCCCTCCTGTGTCATGTCCGCAGCTTCTGTCCCCCTCCTGTGTCATGTCCGCAGCCTCTGTCCCCCTCCTGTGTCATGTCCGCAGCCTCTGTCACCCCTCCTGTGTCATGTCCGCAGCCTCTGTCCCCCTCCTATGTCATGTCCGCAGCCTCTGTCCCCCTCCTATGTCATGTCCGCAGCCTCTGTCCCCCTCCTGTGTCATGTCCGCAGCCTCTGTCCCCCTCCTGTGTCATGTCCGCAGCCTCTGTCCCCCTCCTGTGTCATGTCCGCAGCCTCTGTCCCCCTCCTGTGTCATGTCCGCAGCCTCTGTCACCCCTCTTGTGTCATGTCCGCAGCCTCTGTCACCCCTCCTGTGTCATGTCCGCAGCCTCTGTCACCCCTCCTGTGTCATGTCCGCAGCCTCTGTCACCCCTCCTGTGTCATGTCCGCAGCCTCTGTCACCCCTCCTGTGTCATGTCCGCAGTCTCTGTCACCCCTCCTGTGTCATGTCCGCAGCCTCTGTCACCCCTCCTGTGTCATGTCCGCAGTCTCTGTCACCCCTCCTGTGTCATGTCCACAGCCTCTGTCACCCCTCCTGTGTCATGTCCGCAGTCTTGTGAATTGAGAAATATGTTTTTTTACTTTTGTTTAACTGAAACACATTGATATTAGCATTAGTTGTGTGTTTATAGTTGAAATATTGATATTTGCACTGTTTAGCAGTAAAAACAGTCATTTTAGGTACTTTTTTGCAGCGCCAGTAAAAAATGCGACTCTGCCAGTAATTGTCATGATTTTTGCCAGTAAGAAATTGGTGCCGTACAGAAATTTTGGCATCCTTGCCAGTAAATTTCACTTCAGGGGGTTGGCAACACTGGCCCCAACTATATCAGGTTTGGCCTTGGTCATGGTCACAGCACAACCACTGAATTAAAGCAAAGCTTGGGGGGTCATCCATCTAGGAGCCTAATGCAAGTGGCTGTCAACACAAGCCCTATATCAACATATAGATCGATACCACCAAAATACATATCTTTTTCAGAGTGACCGTTTTAGAGCCCAACTCTATGTTTATGTTTTTTTTTCTATTTAATTAAATACTTGTTATGCCTCATGTTGGGAAAAAAAAGGTTTTAATACACCACTCTTCCTCTACTTGCTTCAGTGCTTCCTTCTGTGTTTTCCTTGTTCAGTCCCCCACACAGCAACTGATAAGCTGAATTACATCCACCATCTTTTAACCACTTCCCATGAGCTTAGGCTGTCAATGACACGCCCCATGGGCTAGCGTCATCACATAACCAGGGTATGCAGTGCAATGCTGCACAGAATGGTGCACACATGTCAAAACATGACTGTCATTCTAGGCATTCTAGGCAGCAGCAACTAGCACCCACCACCAACACTGAAGAAGGGGATGATGGATCCTGCTTGACATGGAAGACACCTGGACTAAAGGTTTTCATGCTTAACTTTTTTTAAATATAGGTGTGGGGAGGTTTGCAGGGAGGGAATGACTGAAGATGGGAGATTAGGATGGGTTTACAATTAAAGGGGTTGTAAAGGCAGAAGTTTTTTTTTTTTTATCTTAATGCATTCATGCATTGCAAAATATGTAGAAGAATGCATATTGGCCTAAACTGAGGAAAAAAATTGCTTTTTTTTTTTTTTTAAATGGAGATATTTATTATAGCAAAGTACAAAACATTGTGTTTTTTTCAAAATTGTGGCTCTTTTTTTGTTTATAGCATAAAAAATAAAAACCGCAGAGGTGATCAAATACCACAAAAAGAAAGCTCTATTTGTGGGGAAAAAAGGACGTAAATTTTGTTTGGGCACAAGCACGCAATTGTCAGTTAAAGCGACCCAGTGCCGTATCGCAAACAATGGCCTGGTCATTGAGCAGCCACATTTTCCAGGGCTGAAGTGGTTAATATATATTTTTTGTATGTTTATCAATTGCTGTATTCAATACGAGACTGTTTTTTACCGTCCAGATAATAAATACATATATTTTTTTTTTATTGATTCATTTGCTGGTCACATTGAACATGCTTCATTTAACCACTGCACTGATGGGCACTGATGAGGTGGCACCAATGAGGCGGCACTGATGAGGTGGCACTGATGGGCACTGATATGATGCACTGATGGGCACTGATAGGCGCCACTGATGGGCACTCATAGGTGGCACTGATATGCAGCACTGATGGGCACTCATTGGTGGCACAGAAAGGAACTCATAGGTGGCACTGATGGGCACTGAAAGGCTGCACTGATGGGCACTGAAAAGCTGCATTGATGGGTAATTATTGGTGGCATGGATAGGCACTGATAGGTGGCACTGATGGACACCAGGGATGAGCCGAACACTCCCCTGTTCGGTTCGCACCAGAACCTGCGAACAGACAAAATGTTCGTGTAAACTTTAGAACCCTATTAAATACAATGGACTCGAACGTTCGAAATCTAAAGTGCTAATTATAAAGGCTAATATGCAAGTTATTGTCCTAAAAAGTGTTTGGGGACTCGGGTCCTGCCCCAGGGGACATGTATCAATGCAAAAAAAAGTTTTAAAAACGGCAGTTTTTTCGGGAGCAGTGATTTTAATAATGCTTAAAATGAAAAAATAAAAGTGAAATATTCCTTTAAATTTCGTACCTGGGGGGTGTGTATGACATGCATGTAAAGTGGCGCATGTTTCCCGTGCTTAGAACTGTCCCTGCAAAAAATGTCATTTTTGAAAGAAAAAAAGTCATTTAAAACCCACTCGCGGCTATTAATGAATTGTCGGCTCCCGGAAATACATTCAAAAGTCATTGATAAAAAAAAAAAACGTGGGGGTTCCCCAGAATTCAATTACCAGGCCCTTCAGGTCTGGAATGGATATTAAGGGGAACCCCGCCGCAAATTTAAAAAAAAATTGACGTGGGGTTCCCCCAAATATCCATTCCAGGCCCTTCAGATCTGGCATGGATTTTAAGGGGAACTCCACCCCAAATGTAAAAAAAATGGCGTGGAGTCCCCCTAAAAATCCATACCAGACCCCTTATCCGAGCACGCAACCTGGCCGGCCGCAGGGGAAAAGGGGGGGACGAGAGAGCGGCCCCCCTCCCTCCTGAACCGTACCAGGCCACATGCCCTCAACATGGGGAGGATGTCCCCATGTTGATGGGGACAAGGGCCTCATCCCCACAACCCTTGCCCGGTGGTTGTGGGGGTCTGCGGGCGGGGGGCTTATCGGAATCTGGAAGACCCCTTTAACAAAGGGGACCCCCAGATCCCGCCCCCCCTATGTGAATTGGTAAGGGGTACATTGTACCCCTACCATTTCACGAAGAAAGCGTAAAAAAATGTTTAAAAAAAACCACACAAACACCTTGAAAAAGTCCTTTATTTAAAAAAAAAAAAAAAAACATTCCAGCGGTGAAATCCAGTGTCCCGCGGCGATCCCGATGTCCAGCGCTGTCCTTCATTGGTTTTGCCTGAGCGGACCTGATGGGGAACTCCCTCTCAGTGTTTTAAATGTATAGACCCGCCCCTTCTAAAGTTCCCCATCAGGTCCGCTCAGCGGACCAGATGCGGAACATGAGAAGGGGCGGGTCTATACATGTATTACCAAAGTGAGAGCAGTTCCCCATCAGGTCCGCCCCCTCGGTATGTCGGACCCGCCTACGTCATTGGCTTGAGCGGGGAACTTCCTTCACTATGTAAATTTAAATTACACAGTGAAGGAAGTTCCCCGCTCAAGCCAATGACGTAGGCGGGTCCGACATACCGAGGGGGCGGACCTGATGGGGAACTGCTCTCACTTTGGTAATACATGTATAGACCCGCCCCTTCTCATGTTCTGCATCTGGTCCGCTGAGCGGACCTGATGGGGAACTTTAGAAGGGGCGGGTCTATACATTTAAAATACTGAGAGGGAGTTCCCCATCAGGTCCGCTCAGGCACAACCAATGAAGGACAGCGCTGGACATCGGGATCGCCGCGGGACACTGGATTTCACCGCTGTAATGTTTTGGTTTTTTTTTTTTTTTAAATAAAGGACTTTTTCAAGGTGTTTGTGTGTTTTTTTAAACATTGTTTTACGCTTTCTTCGTGAAATGGTAGGGGTACAATGTACCCCTTACCAATTCACATAGGGGGGGCGGGATCTGGGGGTCCCCTTTGTTAAAGGGGTCTTCCAGATTCCGATAAGCCCCCCACCCGCAGACCCCCACAACCACCGGGCAAGGGTTGTGGGGATGAGACCCTTGTCCCCATCAACATGGGGACATCCTCCCCATGTTGAGGGCATGTGGCCTGGTACGGTTCAGGAGGGAGGAGGGGCCGCTCTCTCATCCCCCCATTTTCCCCTGCGGCCGGCCAGGTTGCGTGCTCGGATAAGGGGTCTGGTATGGATTTTTAGGGGGACTCCACACCATTTTTTTAAAATTTGGGGTGGAGTTCCCCTTAAAATCCATGCCAGATCTGAAGGGCCTGGAATGGATATTTGGGGGAACCCCACGTCAATTTTTTTTAAAATTTGCGGCGGGGTTCCCCTTAATATCCATTCCAGACCTGAAGGGCCTGGTAATTGAATTCTGGGGAACCCCCACGCTTTTTTTTTTTTTTTTATCAATGACTTTTGTATGTATTGCCGGGAGCCGACAATTCATTAATAGCCGCGAGTCAGTTTTAAATGACTTTTTTTTCTTTCAAAAATGACATTTTTTGCAGGGACAGTTCTAAGCACGGGAAACATGCGCCACTTTACATGCATATCATACACACACCCCAGGTACGAAATTTAAAGGAATATTTCACTTTTATTTTTTCATTTTAAGCATTATTAAAATCACTGCTCCCGAAAAAACGGCCGTTTTTAAAACTTCTTTTTGCATTGATACATGTCCCCTGGGGCAGGACCCGGGTCCCCAAACACTTTTTAGGACAATAACTTGCATATAAGCCTTTATAATTAGCACTTTAGATTTCTCCCATAGGTTTTTCGAATTTGCCGCGAACACCCCAATTTGTTCGCTGTTCGGCGAACGGGCGAACAGGCAATGTTCGAGTCGAACATGAGTTTGACTCGAACTCGAAGCTCATCCCTAATGGACACTGATGGGTGGCACTGATGGACACTGATAGATGGCACTGATGGGCATCACTGATATGGAGGCGCTGGCAGGCATTGCTGATGGGCACTGATTGGCATCATATGTGGGCACTGATTGGTACCATATGTGGGCATTGATTGGCAGCCCTGGTGGCCATGGGTGGCATACCTGGTGGTCACCAAGGGGGTGCATCCTTGGAAGCCATGGGTGTCATCCCTGGTGGTCGTGAGTGGGCATCCTCGGGGGGCTGCGCTGATAATCAATCAGCACAGACCCCCCTGTCAGAAGAGCCACCGATCGGCTCTCCTCTAGTCGCGTCTGTCAGACGGCTTTTCCTGTTTACATCGTGATCAGCTGTGATTGGAGACAGCTTTTCACATGGTAAAGAGCCTCCGTCAGAGGCTCTTTACCCAGATCGGAAATGCGGTGTGTCAGACTAACACACAGCACCAGCGATTGCCGCGCTGCTTGCCCCCGCGGACACGCCCTGGTTTGCTATCCTGATCACGTCATATGACGTCCAGTCAAGATAACACAACCACTTTGTGCACTTAATATTGCTATATGGCGGGAAGTGGTTAAAGTCCTAATCTGTTGCATATTAAATTGCATTAGGGTTGGAGACGTAGGCCTCTCTGCATCTCATTTAAAGTCCCACATTTTCCCGCCCCCCCCTCTTTCTTATATATTGACAGGGATGGAGGCATGTCAGGTGACCAATGTACTGTCAGTGATGTTTCACTGACTATTTTCATCAAATATTTTCATAGTTGCTGCATGTCATGTCCTGCCCCTCATGGAGTGAAGCCTACTCTAGCCATGTGTGATCATCGCCCGGATGGCTGTTTTTTTGTCCTATACCCGGGAGCTGCGTTGTGTTCTGGGCACCCTCCCCCTCTCTGCATCGGCAGGAAGTGGGGTGATCAGGCGGGGTTGTCCCCTTACAGTTTGGCACCACGCCCCCATGCCTCATGCATGATGCCCTTTTGGGTGTTTATGCGCCGGTATGTGTGTTTTGCCACCTCGGCTGACATGTGTGAGATATAAGCAGTGAAAAGCCTCATAGTGTAATATAGCCAAAGTATCTTTATTTTAAAAAAAAAGCTACACTTATATTTAAGGCAGTGTTTAAAATGAAATACACGCCTGCCACGGTGTCTCCTGACTCGCCGGCATGTGATGACATCACACACACACTCCACCCGCTGCGTTTCCCCAAAACTGGCGTCCTCTGGGATTGGAGGTCTATACTGTCTGCCCTCATTTTGTAAAGTGCTGCTCAAATTATTGGCACTATATAAATCCTGTAAAATAATAATTAAAAAAATAATAATGTTATGATAGTTGTAACGCATGAAGAATATTTAACTTTTTTTTGAGTGCCCTCTCAGCATTACAGCGACAGGGGTTTCACTCTTCAGATGTCAGTTCACTTCTGGATCTGCCTTGAGCGACTCCAGTCTTCAGCACATGGCCACAGGTTTGTAGTAGGTGCACATAGGAGCAGCAATGTGCATACCTCAGTCTCCTCGCAGCAAGGAGGAAATTCCTCTGTATTCAGCCTGTGAAAATACAACTCTTTTTCTCTTTATATACCCAGCTCGCATTGGAAATTGTAGTCCAATCGTCCTTTAACTGCTATAGTAAATTTTCTTTCCAGAACTCCACCTCCCATGATTCAATGCTGCTAACCATCAAGTCTCTTGAGCTCCTTCTGCTTGTCAGCTCCACCTGGTTGATGGAGGTGAGGTAGACTTAACTCTACCACTGAAGTCCGCTGGGGGACACAGAAAGTACTGCAGCACAGTGTCCTAAATAGATTTCTTACTTCAAATTCGCATCGCACACATTCCTGGATGAGCTCTCAAATTAGGGTGCTGCAGCAACAACCAGCTGGAAACTGGTTCAAGTCACAATGTAGATATTTGCCAGCACACCATGGAACGACGTGAATAGCGTACAAACGGATGATTTATTGCATGATCACAACACAGGAGAGTGCAACATTTTGGAGTCACGTAGGACCCTTTCGTCAGGCATGTGAGGTCCTACGTGTGAGGTCCTACGTGTGAGGTCCTACGTGACTCCGAAACGTTGCACTCTCCTATGTTGTGATCATGCAATAAATCATCCGTTTGGACGCTATTCACGTCGTTCCATGGTGTGCTGGCAAATATCTACATTCTAAATTGATTTCTATCTCTAGCCAAGCATCTGGCTACATACCTGTTGCAAATGAGCATAAAAAAATACTAATAATGACTGGCTATAAATAAAATCATTTCAAATTATTATTTCAAGCTCAAATATTTTTCCTTACTATTTTATCTTGATCACGTGATATAGCACATGTGCAGTAGCTTTACACCTCACTGTCAAATAGTGAGGTGGAGATTAGTTTCAGCATGTGACAAAGTTCTGAGCCCCAGCATTATATGAACGAACACATTCCTGGAACATATTAGAAGTGCATTCTTCTCCCTGTGCAATCTGATCAGTTGCTTTATCACAGACCTGCTTGCAGAATAGATTGCATCTGCAGCACCCAGTGATCGGCAGGTAGGAACATGCACATTTAAAGGGATGCTGGGGACATGTTCTTCCATGTAATGCTTGGGCTCAGAGCAAAGTTTCCTCCCAGGGGAAAACTGGCGCAGGCGTTGTGAGAGTGTCAACACTGATGGAATAGCTTTTCCACTCTGAAAAAAAGGTAGAAGGGAGAAAAAACAGGATCAACCTGGTATTTATTATCAGTCCTTTGTCAGCTTGTGGGAGTTTAGTGTAAGGGACAGCTTGCAGTATTGCAGGGAGAGAGTTGACATTATAGTGTGCTACTACAGGTATACAGTGCTAAATGCAATTCTATATTTAGTGCTGTATATTGCCACTGATACTTTTCAGTGAATTGCAGTTCATGTGGCTAGGGAGGGTGGAGTGTAAGCCAACCCGCATTCACTGTGCTTTCATAACTTTTTTGTTTGTGTCAGCAACAAATTCTGGGGCTTCCTTGGGGCATTTAATTGTATTTAATTAAGTTTGGGGTCTTTGTTAATTATTTTCCCTTTTGTCCTTCAGCTATATTTCATTTGTGTTTATTTTTTTAGGGTCTTTTATTTATTTTTGAAGGGGTCAGCAACAACAGCATTGTAAGTTACTGGTGACACCACAAAAGCTGCTCTTTGTTTGCAGCAGGGCACCACATATTATTGTGGTGCAGTTTAGTCCACAAAGTACCAGCTGACCAACTGACATTTGGTAAAATGAACGAGTCCTGGTTAATTTTAGCAACAGCTTCCAAACATCTGCCGCAGGTTACATTTTGAGGGGGGCGGGTGGGGGGGTCTGCCACCCAAAGTATTTTTTTTTATAGCATTAACTTCACTTTTCTTTGCTGCCTAAAACAAATCCCACTTCCTGTCACCATTGCTATTTCCTGTCCCCATGCGCACACCCTGCCACCATCAACACCTCCTTCTACCACTGCTGGCATGGCACTAATAAAATCTCCGGCCATTGCTGTGGTCCTGCCCCTTTTGCGATCTCATACTGGGCCCACTGATGTTGTTCACTGCAATGGCAATTTTCATTCAGCACACCAAACTTTTCTGCAGCTGTTTCACAGTTACAAAGAATTTTGTAATTTTTTGGCAAGTAATATATTGTGCTCTGCATGACTATTTCTGTAGTGTTATGGTATTTTTGCTCCACTAACAAGCCATTCTTTCCACAGCTGTTGCGCCATTGCAGAGAATTTGAAATTTTTTGGTACGTAACATCCTGAGCTCGTCAGGAATATTTTAGTTTTTTAAGGTGTGCTGCCAACTATAATACTCAAAAACTTGTTTTTAGATGATTAGATTAGATGACATATTTTTGGCTGGCTAAATACTGTATTGGCTATTAATAATTGCATTTCAATATGGCACATTGACTTTAAAAATGGACATAATTTTTTGTTTCTGCATTGTGCTCTTAAATTTGGAAAATATTTTGGCTTTCAAGCAAGCTATATCATGTATATCATGTTGTTTTCCCTACTTGAGTACACTGGTATGATCCACAACTATTTTAGATAAACAAGGATTGTGGCCTAACAGTAATTCATTAAATAGAGCCAACTGTTCTCATTCTCTAACCCCTAAATTTTCTTTAGATTTGGCAGCTAATGTGTAAAAAAAATTCTAATTTTGGCACAAGAGTAGTAAGTTTTTTATTATTTTGAATAAAAATGTAGTCTGCCTGCTCTCTCCCTTTCAAATGCTCCCTATGAATATTTTTTTGTGTGCAGATGATCTATATAAATTACGCATCCCAAAAAATAACAGTGCAAGTGATTATTTTGGGGTGTAATATCACTTCTCTCTGCTTCCAAAATGTAATACTATTCATATCATAAGAATTATATTCTGTGCATGAAATCTTTACAATTTTAACCTGTCTCTAAAAATAAATTACTTTGCAATTTTATCAGCATGGCTGTATTAGGAATACTTTCTATAGAGATTTAGTGCAGCACATCAGTACCATTATAATACAGTGCCTTAAATTAAACAAAAAATACCAGTCTCATTATTTATTTCTGGGTGATATAAGGCTTCTAATTTGTCCTTGGATTAAACTAAATGTAAATCTAAGATCCAAACCTGTTCAATTTATATATGATATTTGTGGAAGAAAATTTTAATTTTATATTTCTCCCTGATAAAGGACTACCCACTGCCTTCCAAATTGCCTCAAAATAATGATGATATTCTGTGCCTCAAATGTGTTCAGTGTTTATACAGTGTCTCTGGAAAAGTTTAATATAATATTTCTGAGTGAAATAGGACTACCTCCAACACCCCATCTCCTCCTTGCATCCTGACCATACAGGCTCAATATCTTTTAAATTTTTTTTGCAAATCTGTAAGCTTTTACAACATTTAGGGGTTGATTTACTAAAGGCAAATCCATTTACTAAAGGCAAATCCATTTTGCAAGCGTACTTGAAAGTACACTTGGAAGTGCAGTTGCTGTAGATCTGGGGGGAAGATATGAAATCAGGGGAAGTGCTGCTGATTTTATCCTCCAATCATGTACAAGCTAAAATGCTGTTTTTTAATTTACTTGCATATCCCCCTCAGATCTACACCAACTGCACTTCCAAACACAGTGGATTTGCCTTTAGTAATTAACCCCCCCCCCCCCCCCTGTATCTGAAACATGACACACATTTTTTAATTCTACATGCAATGTGCTCACTCTCTACCTCAGAAATTGTGGCCTATACAGAAAAGGTTTCAAAAGTGTGCATTTTTTTTTTAATTTGCTATTTTTTTTCTTAGATGCAATATGTCCGCTCGGTTCCTAAGAAATTGTGGCCTGTCCAAAAAGGCTGAACGGCTGTGGTGCTAAAAATAGTAAAATGTTTTCATCTTGCATTTCTGAATCAAGACCCTTCCAGAAGCAATATGCTCGCTTAGTTGCTCAGAAATGCCCACACAGGCTTAATCTGTTTGATGCAAATCTGTAACATTTTTCCAGCTTCAGTCTCCTAAAAAGTTATTTTTTTTATTTCTACATGCAATGTGCTTTCTCTTTCCCTCAAAAATTGAGGACTGTCCAGGAAACGCTTAAGGTGTGCTGTAAGTCTGTACATTTTTAATTTTTTTTTAGAGATTTCAATTATTAGTCACTAATTTATTATTTTCAGATGCAATATGCCAGTTAAACCCCTCAAAGATTACACGCTGTCTAAAAAAGCTTTATAGCTGTGGTGCAAAACTGTAAAAAATGTCCCCTCAGTCTCTCTTTCCAAATGCAATACGATCGCTCCTTACCTCATAAATTCATACAGGCTTAAAATCTGTGGTGCCGAACAGTAAATTTTTTCCATCTTCAGTCTCTAAAGCAAGCTAATGTTTTATTTTAAATGTAAGATGGAAAGGAGAAACTTCCCTTTCCTTAATCCTTGCGCAGTGCTATTACATCAATATGTGACCAAAAGTCAATATATCAGTGTAATTAAATGACGATTCGACACCAGTGTCACAGAAAAAAAAAGTGATCAAGTATTGTCCACACAAAACAATGTTTTAATAAAGTGTCCATTTATATCTACACAAAGTCCACCAATCCACTCTTGGCTCCTGTCCAGGTGATCAAACTTCTTACCAGTGTGATACTACTCCCTTTAGGATGATACTCAACTTCTACAGAGGACCTATACTAACATACATCAGGTCACAAAAGCTCAGACTTCTCCGGGTTTTTAACCACCTAAGCCGGTTTTGGCTGGTTAAAGACCAGGCCCCTTTTTGCGATTCTGCACTACGTCACTTTACCTGACAATTGCGCGGTCGTGCAACATGGCTCCCAAACAAAATTTTTTCCCACAAATAGAGCTTTCTTTTGGTGGTATTTGATCACCTCTGCGGTTTTTATTTTTTGCGCTATAAACAAAAATAGAGTGACAATTTTGAAAAAAATTCTATATTTTTAACTTTTTGCTATAATAAATATCCCCAAAAAATATATATATTTTTTTTCCTCAGTTTAGGCCGATACATATTCTTCTACATATTTTTGGTAAAAAAAAAATCACAATCGGAGTTTATTGATTGGTTTGAGCAAAAGTTATAGCGTTTACAAAATAGGGGGTAGTTTTATGGCATTTTTATCAAAAAATTTTTTTTACTAGTGATGGAGGCGATCATCGATTTTTTTTCGTGACTGCGACATTATGGCGGACACATCGGACACTTTTGACACATTTTTGGGACCATTGTAATTTTGACAGCGATCAGTGCTATAAAAATGCACTGATTACTGTAAAAATGACACTGGCAGTGAAGGGGTTAACCACTAGGTGGCTGTAGGGGTTAAGTGTTCCCTGCATTGTGTTTCTAACTGTAGGGGGGGTGGGCTCTGTGTCACATGACATCGATCTCCGCTCCGAGTACACGGAGCCGAGATTCGTGTCATTGTCACTAGGCAGAGCGGGGAGATGCTTGTTTACACAAGCATCTCCCTGCTCTATACCTCCGTGAGACGATTGCAGGGATCCCCGCGGTCCGACTCACGACCCACGGGGATGGCGGCAGGGTTACATTATGTTATACTCATAAACATAAACATGTTACACTCACCTACTCTGTGCAATGATTTTGCACAGAGCAGCCCCAAACCTCCTCTTTTTGTGTGTGTCCCCCCACCAGCACTCCTGCCCCCCCACCACCTAGAGTGCCCCCATAGCAAACCACTTGCTCTAGGGGCACTCATGTGTGCTTATTGGCAGGATCATCAGGTGAAAATAATGGAAAAAAACTTTAAAAAAGGAAAACAAATGCAGCCACCACATCTAAGGATTGGTAAACTGCCATACATTACATTGGGGTTTTAGGGTTTAATACTGCTTTAATACATTATTTACATGCAAGCAGTGTAAGTACCTGAATTTGTGCTGGAATCAACCACTTGCAGCCCTTGTACAGTAAGGCCCCTTCCACACGGGGACGGATCTGTTGCAGCGGTCCGCCAGCTCAGCGGCAGATCTCCCCATTGATCTCCGTTGAGCCGACGGATGACAGGTTCCTCTCTGCTCACTGAGCAGGGAGGGGCTTGTCAAACGCTGCTGCTTTTCTATGGAGAGATTGGACGAAAACAGACAGCATGTCCGTTTTCATCAGATCTCACCCGATCTGATCCGCCAGGACGGATGGCGATGTATTGCCATCCGCCTGATTTTAGCGGATCGAATGTCAGCGTACATGGTCACCGCTGACATCCGATGCTCCATAGACAAGTGCCCGTTCAGGTCCGCCAAATAAACTGACAGGCAGACTTGAATGGTCCACCCGTGTGAAAGGGGCCTAAGTATGAGAGGAGGAAGCAGCCAATCAATTCTTGTGCAGACAAGCATGCTGATAGGAAGAGAGAGCAGAATGACAAAGATATGAGATAATCACTGTGCTGATTCTCCTTTCACTGTCCAGTCACATGCTGGGGCAGGTCCAGGACAACCTAGGCTCATGCTGACCATCAGACTAAGGACAGAAAGCAGTACTGTGGGGAAATCTATGAATTAACGGTAAATATTGCAGCCAAAGCTGTTTTTTATTAATTAATTCATTTAATTGGCTATTCATTTTATCTTGACGCTTTAGGCCCCTTTCACACGGTCGGACCATTCAGGTCCGCCTGTCAGTTTTGTCGGCGGACCTGAACGGCCGCTCCATACATCTCTATGGAGCGTCGGATGTCAGTGGAGACATGTCCGCTGACATCCGACCCGATCCGCTAAAATCATACGGATGGTGATACGTCGCCATCCGACCATGGCGTATCGGATCGGGTGAGATCTAATAAAAACGGACATGCTGTCCGTTTTCGTCCGATCTCTCCATAGAAAAGCAGCGGCGTTTGACAAGCCCCTCCCTGCTCAGTGAGCAGAGAGGGACCTGTCATCCACCGGCTCAATGGAGATCAATGGAGAGATCTCCCGCTGAGCTGGCGGACCGCTGCAACGGATCCGTCCCCGTGTGGAAGGGGCCTTATTGTTCAAGGGCTGCAAGTGGTTGATTCCAGCACAAATTCAGGTACTTACACTGCTTGCATGTAAATAATGTATTAAAGCAGTATTAAACACCAAAACAAAAATGTAATGTATGGCAGTTTACCAATCCTTAGATGTGGTGGCTGCATTTGTTTTCCTTTTTTTTCTGATCTCTACATAGAAGACAGCGGAGCTCGACAAGAACCCCCGGCTCAGTGACAGTGTTGCTAACCTACCAGATTGAAATTTACTGGCACGAAACTCAAAATTTACTGGCACAGCCACGTTTTTACTGCCATTTCACAAAAGTTACTAAATTTAATTTTTAGGTGCAAATTTCAGTATTTACGCTACAAACAAGTACGCTAGTCCTAATACATCACTCACCGGTGCCGCGCAGCACAGCCTCTGTGAATACAGCATATAGTCGGCTCGGCAAGCTCTGGAACTGCGCATGCGCAGTTCCAAGGCGAACCGGTATTGGCTATTTTTACTGGCACATTCCCGCAACTACGGACATTTACGTACCGGGGGGGTGCCCATTTTTACGGACTGTCCGTAAAAATACGGACGGTTGGCAACACTGCTCAGTGAGCAGAGAGGGACCTGTCATCCGCCGGCTCAGCGGAGATCAATGGACTGATCTCCCGCTGAGCTGGCGGGAGCTGGCGGACTCCGTAGTGAGGGGCCTTAGACTGGAGTTTTGCTTTAAGTTTATATGCTTTTTAATTGTTGTTTTTTAATATTTGCAATGTAGTGTAAGTATTAACTCACACATGAGAGGTTAAAAAAAAATAAAAAAAAATGGCTTTAACCTGCTGTAGTTAAGGGCTACTTGCCAAGAGGCGTGGAAAATTAATTTATTATGAAGGTCAGAATATGAGAGGATGATTCTTCAGCTTTCCTCTAATTTGAATTGGCCATAAAAACTTCAAGGTTTCACACAGTTGACTAACCCTGGCTGGTATCCCAGGGAAAATATGAACGCTGGTTTAACATTATCAAGGTTCTGAAATTCAGTGGCTCATATTCTGCTGATGTATATGGACCAAAAACTCTTGCCAATATGTCCATATCACATGAGTGACATGGACTGATACGCAGGTACTTCTAGCTAAGGTATTTTCTCTACTAGGGTCTTGGCGGGGGACCACCCAGACTATTCTAGTGTATTCACTATCTGTATAGTGTTTGTGTGTTCTCCTTGTACGCATTTTATAATCCAAAATATACACTGGTTAGATTGATTGACTTTCAGAGTGAGTATAATAGTGGCAATACTCGATTCAATAAATAATCAATTTTGTTTCCAAGCAAGCTCTTCCAATATGAACAATGTATCTACAGTATCTCTCAAAAGTGAGTACACCCCTGTTGTGTTACACTATGTGATTATTCTTGTTCTGTGTCTTTAAGATCTGTCCCTTTCTTTTCAGCTGAACTCTCTCTCTCACCGTAGTTCTTTATATTTCTGCTCCACTTCCTGACTCTCTCTCATTACTCCTGTATTTCTTCAATGCTAACATCTTACATGTGGCTTACAACTGCAACGTTTTTCTGCCTATGAATATCCATCATTAAACGGAACATTCGAAAGGATTCATCGTCTGTCGTCCTAACTGTGAGTTTATTCATTGAGTTAAACTGCCTGTATCGATGCAAGGGATGAATATCAAACCAGTTTGAGTAAGGCCTACTTCAACCTGGAGATGAACTTTATCGCTTTGTAGTTGAGACAGAACAGTAGAAAAACTGAGTTTCACAGCCTAATTACAAGATTTCTGCATGTCAGTACTGAAACAGACAAGATTAACTGCCCTCATAGCAAAAAAGAAGGGGACAGATCTTAAAGACACAGAGCAAGAATAATCACATAGTGTAACACAACACTGCCCGTCTGAAATCTTTAGATTTCATAACCTCAAACGCACTAAAGACTATGTCCTAAGCCACTGCAGTGCACACTCCATTGTCTCCAATGCTCCCGACTACATAGAGACTCCTTCACAGCTTCAAGTTAAAGAGGTTCCAGCAACTTCCTGCACTCAAAATCACTCCACTGCATTTCCTACCTGCCTACCTTGCCTTCCTTCATACGTCACAGAGCATCAGCGCAAGCTTCAAGCAAGTCATCAATCTCCAGTCATCGGTACAGCCTTGAATCAATGTACCATTGGAACAACTGACTTCAAGCAAGCAACTCACCTGGATGCATCTGCTGCACCATATTTCCCTGTGTCCTTTAACAACAATGACAAAGATAACGCAATCAGCACCATACAGCCAACAGCATCTCACATAAAGGCGGAGACAACTGAGACAGAAGAGTTTGTGAGGTACATGCTTCGCAGAGAGCTCACAAAGACTGGTCTTACAAGTTTTGATGACCAACCTGAGAACTACAGAAGTTGGAAATGTGCCTTCAGAACTACAATCAGCAATATTGGCATTACAGCTGATCAAGAATTGAATCTGCTGATCAAATGGCTTGGTCCTCTATCTACTGCACGTGTTAAGCCATTAAGATCGGTTTTCATGGACAATCCTACTGCAGGCCTCACAGCTGCATGGGAGCGACTAGAGCAAAGTTATGGCAGTCCAGAAGCTATAGAAAATGCTTTGTTCATGCGTCTGGAAATTTTCCCAAAGATATCCGGTAAGGACAACAAGGAGTTCCAGAGACTGAGTAACCTTCTCCTTGAGCTTCAGCTAGCCAAGACAGACCCAAAACTACCTGGACTCGGTTACCTTGACACTCCAAGAGGGGTAAACCCAATTGTCTCCAAGCTCCCGTATGGTTTGCAAGAGAAATGGACTGCACTACGGTCATCATACAAAAGAGAGAACAAGGTTTCCTTCCCTCCATTCTCTTTCTTCTGTGAATTCATCAGGAAAATTGCAGAGACCAAGAATGATCCAAGTTTTTCCTACGGTGAGTACAGTCTCTTCTCACCCTTTCCTAAGAGTACCAGTCTTCAGGGCAACTATAGAAACCATAGAGGCCCAGTGTCCGTGAAAAAGACTGACATCCTTCCCACTCCTACCACAGTTCTGGCCACGAACAAACAGAGTAGGAAGATTGAAAACCCTAACAGAGAGTGTCCCATACACAAGAAGCCACACCCCCTCAATAAATGTATCGGCTTTAGGAAAAAGCCTCTGGAAGAGCGCAAGGAGCTTTTAAAGACATTTATGGTATGCTTCAGGTGCTGTGCTTCTACAGAACATTTTGCAAGGGACTGTAATGTGTCCATCAAGTGCATAGAGTGTGGCTCTGAAGAACATGTGCAAGCCCTCCATCCTCTTGAGCCCAGCTCTGCACAACCTGCCAACACTCCTCCCAGGTTAACGCATGGCGGGGAGAATACAGACCAAGTGCCTAATTCTACCATAATTTCTTCATCCTGCACTGAAGTTTGTGGAGAAGACCGCTGTGGTAAGTCCTGTGCTAAGATATGCTTTGTGAACATATACCACAAGGATCAACCAGAAAAGTCTCTAAAGGCATATGCTATCTTAGACGATCAGAGCAATCGATCACTTGCAAAATCGGAATTGTTCAATCTATTTGAAATAAAAGGCGAAGCTCATCCTTACACCTTGGGTACCTGTAGTGGAACTATAGAGGTTTCTGGAAGAAGGGCTCATGGACTCATGGTATCTTCTCTCAAAGGTAACTTGCAATTACCCTTACCTACACTTGTTGAGTGCATTCAGATACCTGCTAACAGGGAAGAAATCCCTACTCCAGCTGCTGCTTTCCATCACCCTCACCTCAAGGTAATAGCAAATGAGATACCGCCGCTTGACAAAGATGCTCAGATCCTTCTTCTGTTAGGAAGAGACATTCTAAGAGTTCACAAGGTACACAGACAAGTCAGTGGACGCCCAGATGCCCCATTTGCCCAGCGCACGGATCTAGGGTGGGTCATCATAGGCAATGTCTGCGTAGGCAAAATGAAAAGACCTACCAACATTTCGTCATTCAAGACAAATGTTCTGCCAAATGGCCGAAACACTTACTTTGAGCCATGCCCACATCACTACTGGGTGAAAGAGAAGATAGCCAGCCACGAATGGCAACATGGTATCTCAGGTGACACAAGCCCTTTCTCCTGCCATGATGGCGACTTCGGCTCTACAGTGTTTAATGCAACCAGTGAAGATGACATACTCGCTCCTTCAATGGAAGACAAGGAATTCATCAAGGTAATGGACAATGAGTTCTTTCAAGATGACTCCAATAACTGGGTAGCACCCCTACCCTTTCGTCTCCCAAGAGAGAGATTGCCCAACAACTTACAGCAGGCCATCAGTAGATTCTCCTCCTTAAAGCAAAACTTAAGCAGGAAACCAGAGATGCAAAAGCACTTTGTGGACTTTATGCAAAATGTATTTGACAGAGATCATGCAGAGCCTGCTCCCCCACTAAAGGAGGGAGAAGAATGCTGGTACCTTCCAACCTTTGGCGTGTATCACCCACGCAAACCAGACCAAATCAGAGTTGTCTTTGATTCCAGTGCTCAGCACGAAGGTGTTTCTTTTAACAACATGCTCCTTACTGGACCCAACTTGAACAACAGTCTAATAGGAGTCTTGATTCATTTCAGACAAGAGCCTGTAGCAGTAATGGCCGACATTCAACAGATGTTTCACTGCTTCATCGTCAGAGAAGACAACAGAAACTACCTCAGGTTTCTATGGCACAAAGACAATGAACTCAACAAGGAAGTTATAGATTATCGCATGAAGGTACATGTCTTCGGTAACAGTCCTTCCCCAGCAGTGGCAACTTATGGGCTAAGGAGAACAGCTCAGACTGGAGAAGTTGAATATGGATCTGATGCCCGTCAATTTGTTGAAAGAAACTTCTACGTTGACGACTTACTTAAGTCCTTTCCAACTGCTAAAGAAGCAATTGATCTTCTCACCAGAACAAAGGAGATGCTGTCTGTAGCAAACCTTAGACTACACAAGATTATATCCAACAGCCAGGAACTTATGAATGCCTTTCACTCTGAGGACTATGCTACTAGTCTAAAAAAACCTTGACTTAGGTACAGATGTGCCTCCTGTACAGCGAAGTCTGGGTTTTTTGTGGAACATCAAGCAAGACAAATTCACCTTCCAAGTGTCAATTTGTGACAAACCCTTCACTAAGAGAGGAGTCCTGTCCGTGGTGAATAGCATCTATGACCCACTGGGTTTCCTTGCTCCAGTTACCATTCAAGGTAAGATTTTACTAAGACAGTTGTCTACTGAGAACATAGACTGGGATACTCCCTTGCCTAGTGAGAATCAACACAAGTGGGAAAGGTGGAGATATTCTTTGAAGTCACTAGAAAAGCTTCAGATTCCCCGTTGCTATGTTCTGGGTTCCATTTCAACTGCTAACAGGAGAGAGATTCATATTTTCTCTGATGCATCAGTTGAAGCTATTGCTGCAGTAGCCTATTTGAAGACCTCTGAACTGAATGGAGAATCACACTGTAGTTTTGTCCTAGGCAAGGCAAAACTCACTCCCAAGCCTGCACATACCATACCAAGACTTGAACTTTGTGCAGCCGTGCTAGCAGTAGAAATTGCCGAGGTCATACGAAGTGAAATGGACACTAGAATTGATTCTTTCACCTTCTATACAGACAGTAAGGTAGTACTTGGTTACATAAACAACCAAACAAAACAATTTTATGTGTACGTCAGCAACGGGGTTGAATGTATCAAGAGATTCTCTCTACCAAGTCAATGGCATCACGTTCCCACTGAACTCAACCCAGCTGACTGTGGGACCAGAGCCGTGTCACCTGCTGCTCTTCAGGACAGCCTATGGCTGTCACCTCCACGGTTTCTGTGTGAGGACTCTTACTTACTCCCTATTGACACCACCTATGGGCTAGTAAACCCTGAAGATGATAAGGAAATAAGAACTGTGAACATCTCACTACACACTTCTGTAAGTACAAAATAGAAGCTGCGGTCACACCATTACAGGCATCAATGGAAGCAGGTGCAGCATCTAGCCAATGTGTTCTGGCATCGCTGGAGGAAGAAGTATCTTCACTACCTTCAAGGTCGTAACAAATGGCAAGCATCTAAGCCGAATCTTAAGGTTGGAGACCTCATCCTTCTAAAAGACAAGGAAGTTTGTCAGAATGAGTGGCCTATGGGTCTTATTACTAAAGTTATGCCCAGCGACGATAACAAAGTCCGGAAGGTAAAAGTCAAGGTAACAAAGGGAGGATCGACACAAACCTTTAGTCGACCAATTACAGAGTTAGTACTCCTTTTGCCAGGTGAGTGACTTGTGCAAGGACTAGCCATGCTGTTGGCACGGCGGGGAGTACATTGCTGCCATCTACAGGTTCTACTCAGAACTTTGGAATTATTTGAAGACATCATACTGTGACTTTATGTTCTTCATCCTGTTGAACTTACGTTTATTATTTGCTTGTTGCATGTTTTTCATTACAGGTTCCAGGACATTCGTCAGTATTGGACTTTTGAAACTATATATTTTAGTTTGAGGTTATGAAATCTAAAGATTTCAGACGGGGAGTGTTGTGTTACACTATGTGATTATTCTTGCTCTGTGTCTTTAAGCTCTGTCCCCTTCTTTTCAGCTGAACTCTCTCTCTCACCGTAGTTCTTTATATTTCTGCTCCACTTCCTGACTCTCTCTCATTACTCCTGTATTTCTTCAATGCTAACATCTTACATGTGGCTTACAACTGCAACGTTTTTCTACCTATGAATATCCATCATTAAACGGAACATTCGAAAGGATTCATCGTCTGTCGTCCTCAACCTGGAGATGAACTTTATCGCTTTGTAGTTGAGACAGAACAGTAGAAAAACTGAGTTTCACAGCCTAATTACAGGATTTCTGCATGTCAGTACTGAGACAGAACAACCCCTCTCATTTTTGTAAATATTTTATTATATAATTTCATGTGACAACAATGAAGAAATTACACTTTGCTACAATGTAAAGTAGTGATTGTACAGCTTGTATAACAGTGTAAATTTTTTCCCCCTCAAAATAACTCAACACACAGCCATTAATGTCTAAACCACTGGCAACAAAAGTGAGTACACCCCTAAGTGAAAATGTCCAAATTGGGCCCAATTAGCCATTTTCCCTCCCCGATGTCATGTGACTCGTTAGTGTTACAGTGTCTCATGTGTAAATGGGGAGCAGGTGTGTTAAATTTGGTGTTATCGCTCTCACTCTCATACTGGTCACTGGAAGTTCAACATGGCACCTCATGGCAAAGAACTCTCTGAGGATCTGAAAAAAAGAATTGTTGCTCTAAATAAAGATGGCCTAGGTGATAAGAAGATTGCCAAGACCCTGAAACTGAGCTGCAGTATAGTTTCCAAGACCATACAGCAGTTTAACAGGACGGGTTCCACTCAGAACAGGCCTCGCCATGGTTGACCAAAGAGGTTGAGTGCACTGTGTTGAGACACTGTAACACTAATGAGTCACATGACACCGGGAAGGGAAAATTGATAATTGGGCCCAATTTGGACATTTTTACTTAGGGATGTACTAACTTTTGTTGCCAATGGTTTAGACATTAATGGCTGTGTGTTGAGTTATTTTGAGGGGACAGCAAATTTACACTGTTATACCAGCTGTACACTCACTACTTTACATTGTAGCAAAGTGTCATTTCTTCAGTGTTGTCACATGAAAAGATATACTGTATTTATTGGCGTATAACACTCACTTTTTTACCCTGAAAATAGAGGGTAAATTGTACCTGCGTGTTATACGCTGGGGGCTGTCGAAAGTTTTTTTCCTGAAACTTCCCTCTTAAAGTTAGGGTGCGTGTTATACGGCTGTGAGTGTTATACGCCGATAAATACGGTAATAAAATATTTACAAAAATGTGAGGGGTGTACTCACTTTTGTGAGATACTGTATAGTCAACAACCCATTCAATCAATATGCCACACAGTGTTCTTGATCAATAGTTAAGATTGGATCAATAGATAAGATAGGATCGTAACTTAAAATCCTAAATTATCAATCACTATTTTTACCAGGTCAATTCATATTCTGATCAAAATAAGACTGTTATCATGAACAAAGTATCTTGATGTTGCCAATCAAAGCAAAACAATTAATAGTTTTTCCCTTGGTCGATCATTTTGGTTTGATCCAACCCAATCTAAATTGAGCTTAAACTGATCACAAGATAAGTTATGGCTATTCAATTGGACTTTCTCATTTTAATTGAATCACATATTGATTGGATAATAACATCAAAGCATGATTGGCCACTATAAGTTTATTCCGGAACAAGGACTGGTGTAAAATGTTTTCTGTAATGGTATTAGAAAATATGAGAGCAAGGTATACAGTACCTGTGTAAAATAAATAGATCAATTTTAATATTTTCTATTCCACACTGCCAATTTTTCTATGCCTGTTCAGGTATAGCTAACACTCATACAGCTACCGTACAGTCAGGTCTTAATATTCTGTTCACATGGAGGTCTAATTACTAACCTGTTCAGATTGTTATTTGATATAGAATTCGGCACATGCATATTTAATAAATCATCTGGGAGCAGAAAATAACAACTGAGCTTTACCTTGTATATTTCTCCAGCAAGTTTTAAATGCGGGCTGCAAAGATCCCCAAAATAATTAGCTCAGATCCAAAATGCATGAGATTTGTGCAGTAAAGTGACTGGATAGACAGGGAAGCTCGACATTTGTACAATGTTATTTTCAGAAGTCAAGAAATGAATCTCCCAAAAGGCTTTTTACATTTAAAATTAAGTCAACGCCATTAAACAATAAACAAGAGTTATACCCCCATTAGGATTTGCATTTCCCTGATTTTCAAGTCCTGGAATTGACTACACATTTTAGCTGACTTTCCTTAACTGTATTTCACAACTAATTACAAAAAAGTGTGATATTATGTAGTACCCAGTTGTACTTAAAAATGCAATATAATTTTATTGCACCTAAATAAAAGGGGCCCGATCACTCTGAATATTCCTCAGTAGATACTATTAGGAAAATCTAATGTAATTAATTTTTTAATTTGTCATTGTGTGCTACACTTCTTAATAATGAACTTTTCAGTGAAAGGCATTAAATGTCATTAAATGTACCATATAATGAACATCAGCTTTCAATAAAGGTTCTACTCTCGAACGTATCCATTATAAAAGTTCTGGTTATCCTGAAGAACAATCTGAGGTTTTCTTAAATTAAAATCCTATATTGCAGTTGAGTGTTTTGCATTGTAATCAGAAAGGAAGCCTTGACTGGAGTGATGTTGAATAATTCTAATAAAGTATGATATGTAGGTCATTTAAAGTGGGAAGTAAAGTCTTCCTATAGTCACATAATTGAAAAGATTTTGTGTCCTGATTCAATAATAAAACAGCATGTGGCTTACCAATCTCTACAAAGGATAATCTTGCTACACTGAATCTGCAAAAACAGATAGGTTGAAATTAGAATTGAATTTCTCACTATATTATATGAGATATGATTATGAACAAGCAGTATGCTTGACTGAGATGATGATTTAACCACTTAAGCCCCGGACCAATATGCAGCATAAAGACCAGGCCCCTTTTTGCGATTCGGCACTGCATCAGTTAAAGCACTGCGTCGCTTTAACTGAAAATTGCGCGGTCGTGCGACGTGGCTCCCAAACAAAATTTACGTCCTTTTTTTCCCACAAATAGAGCTTTCTTTTGGTGGTATTTGATCTTTGATATTTGCTATAATAAATATCCCCAAAAAATATATTTAAAAAAAGATTTTTCCTCAGTTTAGTCCGATACGTATTCTTCTACATATTTTTGGTAAAAAAAAACGCAATCGGCGTTTATTAAATAGCGTTTACAAAATAGGGGATAGTTTTATGGCATTTTTGATTTTTCAGCGATTTTTTTCATGACTGCGACATTATGGCGGACACTTCGGACACTTTTGACACATTTTTGGGACCATTGTCATTTTTACAGCGATCAATGGGTTAACCACTAGGGACGCTGAAGGGGTTAAGTGTGCCTAGGGGAGTGATTACTACTGTGTGGGGCGTGGTTACAAGTGACACGTGACCGATCTCCGCTCTGATTACACAGAGCGGAGATCGTGACATTGTCAGTAGGGGAGCGGGGAGATGTTGTGTTTACACTAACATCTCCCCGCTCCATGCCTCCATGAGACGATTGCGGGGATCCCCACGGCGATCGAGTCCGCGGGACCCGCGGTCCGACTCACCGGGGAAGGCAGGGGGGTCGCGAGCCCGCCGCTGGTGGCGCGTGCGACCCCGACGTCGGCCAGTTAAAGGGGACGTACAGGTATGTGATTGTGCCTGTATGAGCCATTCTGCCAACGTATATATACAGTGGCTGGTCCTTAACCACTTAACGACCGCTCACTGTATATATACGTCGGCACAATGGCACCGACAGGCACAATCACGTAGAGTGTACGTGATTGCCTTTGTACAGTTGGGGGGTCCAATCTGACCCCCCTTCTATACAGTGAGTGGTCGGAATTCGTTGGGGAGCGATCCGACATGAGGGGACGGCCGTTCGATTCCGGTCACCCCCCCGCGATCGCTCCCGGCGAATAGAAATGCCACCTCTGTCTGTCGAATGCACACACAGGCAGAGAAAGCAGGAGGAAGTGATGTCATCTCCTGTGCGGCGCTCACATATACCGAGCGCCGTACAAGAGAAGACACACAGGTTAGTGCACAAACACTACACTAACACCAGCACACATAGGCACATAAATCGCCCCCCCAGGCCCCCCCAGATCACCCCCCAGCCCCAGTCACAGTGTCACTGATTGCAGTGACCATTTATTTACTGATCACTGCAATCAGTGACATTTGTGACTGTAAAAGTGTCACTACATTTAGTTTTAGGTCCAGTGTAGCCCCCTAACCCCCCTAATAAAGGTTTAACCCCTTGATCACCCCCCAGATAACCCTTTCACCCCCTAGCACCGCCATTTTTCTGATCGCTGTCTTAGCGTCTGTGATGCAGATCGGTACCCAGTAATTTTTTTTAGGTTCGCCGCAGGTTTTTATAGCGTCGGGTACCCCCATAAATGATCTAATAAAGGTTTAACCCCCTTGATCACCCCCCAGGTAACCCTTTCACCCCCTATCACCACTGTCGCTAAGCGATCATTTTTCTGATCGATGTCCTAGCGTCGGTGATGCAGATCGGTAGCCAGTATTTTTTTTTTAGGTTCGCCGCAGGTTTTTATAGCGTCGGGTACCCCCATAAATTATCTAATAAAGGTTTAACCCCCTTGATCGCCCCCCAGGTAACCCTTTCACCCCCTATCACCACTGTCGCTAAGCGATCATTTTTCTGATCGATGTCTTAGCGTCGGTGATGCAGATCGGTAGCCAGTATTTTTTTTTAGGTTCGCCGCAGGTTTTTATAGCGTCGGGTACCCCCATAAATTATCTAATAAAGGTTTAACCCCCTTGATCGCCCCCCAGGTAACCCTTTCACCCCCTATCACCACTGTCGCTAAGCGATAATTTTTCTGATCGATGTCTTAGCGTCGGTGATGCAGATCGGTAGCCAGTATTTTTTTTTAGGTTCGCCGCAGGTTTTTATAGCGTCGGGTACCCCCATAAATTATCTAATGAAGGTTTAACCCCCTTGATCGCCCCCCAGGTAACCCTTTCACCCCCTATCACCACTGTCTCTAAGCGATAATTTTTCTGATCGCTGTCTTAGCGTCGGTGATGCAGATCAGTAGCCAGTATTTTTTTTTTAGGTTCGCCGCAGGTTTTTATAGCGTCAGGTACCCCCATATATTATCTAATAAAGGTTTTAACCCCCTAATTGCCCCTAGTTAACCCTTTCACCAGTGATCATCATATAAGTGTTACGGGTGACGCTGGTTAGTTAGTTTGCTTTTTATAGTGTCAGGGCACCCGCCGTATATATAACCCAATAAAGGTTTAACCCCCTGATCGCCCGGCGGGTGATATCAATTAGGTTTTAGCTTCAGAGAGGGTCTGCGTCACACCCCAGGCAGCGTCAGGTTAGTGCCAGTAACGCTAACACCCACGTGTGAAGCATACACCTCCCTTAGTGGTATAGTATCTGAACAGATCAATATCTGATCTGATCAGATCTATACTAGCGTCCCCAGCAGTTTAGGGTTCCCAAAAATGCAGTGTTAGCGGGATCAGCCCAGATACCTGCTAGCACCTGCGTTTTGCCCCTCCGTCCAGCCCAGGCCACCCAAGTGCAGTATTGATCGATCACTGTCACTTACAAAACACAACACACATAACTACAGCGTTCGCAGAGACAGGCCTGATCCCTGCGACTCCAGTGCTGTAGGAGGTGATTTCACCACCACAGTTAAAAAAAAAAAAGCAAATATGCTGAAGCATTGGGGCAGCAGGGGCGGAGGAGTGATTTTGCTCCTAATGCCGCGTACATACGGTCGAAATTCCGACGGAGGCTTGCCCGTGGAAAAGTCCGACCATGTGTGTGCGGCATAACTTTTTTGCGGGAGGATGCCCCCATGCTTCGGCATATATAAATGGTGCATGTATGCCCATCATTAGAAGTGGGTGGATGAAGGGCGGTATTCTAATGGTGGGCATACCCACCGATCAATCTCTTTTTTCGTTCAGCCACCTGGCTGCATGAAAAAAAAAGATTACAATACATGTCCAACAAGGACCAGCAACGTACTGGTATGTTGCTGGACTTTGAATGGTTATACCAGATTGATGCCTGCGGGTTTAGGTATCATCTTGGTATCATTCTTTTCAGCCAGCGGCCGGCTTTCATGTAAAAGCAATCCTAGTGGCTAATTAGCCTCTGGACTGCTTTTACAAGCAGTGGGAGGGAATGTCCCCCCCGGATATAAAAAGCGCCATTGGGAAATTGGGAAAGCATTTTATCACACCGATCTTGGTGTGGTCAGATGCTTTGAGAGCAGAGGAAAGATCTAGGGTCTAGACCCCAGTTTTTTCAAAAAAAGAGTACCTGTCACTACCTATTGCTATCATAGGGGATATTTACATTCCCTGAGATAACAATAAAAATGATAAAAAATAAATAAATATGGAAGGAACAATTTAAAAATAAAATAAAAAAGCAAAATTAATAATAAAAAAAAAAAAAAAAAAAAAGCACCCCTGTCCTGCCCTGCGCTTGCCCAATGGCGAACGCAAGCGTCGGTCTGGCGTCATATGTAAACAGCAATTGCACCATGCATGTGAGGTATCACCACGAAGGTCAGATCGAGGGCAGTAATTTTAGCAGTAGACCTCCTCTGTAAATCTAACGGGGTAACCTGTAAAGGCTTTTAAAAATGTATGTAGTTTGTCGCCAATGCGCATTTGTGCAAAATTTTAAAGCATGTCGTGTTTGGTATCTATGTACTCGGCCTAAGATCATCTTTTTCATTTCATCAAACATTTGGGCAATATAGTGAGTTTTAGTGCATTAAAATTAAAAAAAGTGTATTTTTTCCCAAAAAAATGCGTTTGAAAAATCGCTGCGCAAATACTGTGTAGAAAAAAAAATGCAACACCCACCATTTTATTCTGTAGGGCCTTTGCTTTAAAAATATATATAATGTTTGGGGGTTCAACATAATTTTCCTGCAAAAAAAAATATGTTTTCATGTAAACAAAAAGTGTCAAAAAGGGCTTTGTCTTCAAGTGGTTAGAAGAGTGGATGTAAGCTTCCTAATGTTGTCTATAAAATGCCAGAACAGTTCAAAACCCCCCAAATGACCCCATTTTGGAAAGTAGACACCCCAAGCTATATACTGAGAGGCATGTCCAGTCCATGGAATATTTTATATGTTGACACAAGTTGCGGAAAAAAATTTTTTTATTTTTTTTTTTTTTTTTGCACAAAGTTGTCACTAAATGATATATTGCTCAAACATGCCATGGGCATATGTGGAATTACACCCCAAAATACATTCTGTTGCTTCTCCTGAGTACGGGAATACCACATGTGTGAGACTTTTTGGGAGCCTAGCCGCGTACGGGACCCCAAAAACCAATCACCGCCTTCAGGCTTTCTAAGGGTGTAAATTTTTGATTTCACTTCTCACTGCCTATCACAGTTTCGGAGGCCATGGAATGCCCAGATGGCACAAAACTCCCCCAAATGACCCCATTTTGGAAAGTAGACACCCCAAGCTATTTGCTGAGAGGTATTGTGAGTATTTTGCAGATCTCGCTTTTTGTCACAAAGTTTTGAAAATTGAAAGAAAAAAAAAAGAAAAAAAAATGTCTTTCTTCATTTTCAAAAACAAATGAGAGCTGTAAAATACTCACCATGCCTCTCAGCAAACAGCTTGGGGTGTCTACTTTCCAAAATGGGGTACTCAGGAGAAGCAGCAAAATGTATTTTGGGGTGCAATTCCATATATAACCATGGCATGTGTGAGCAATATATCATTTAGTGACAACATTTTGTAATTTTTTTTTTTTTGGTCATTATTCAATCACTTGGGACAAAAAAAAAAAATATTCAATGGGCTCAACAGGCCTCTCAGCAATTTCCTTGGGGTGTCTACTTTCCAAAATGGGGTCATTTGGGGGGGTTTTGTGCTATTTTGGCATTTTATGGCCTTCAAAACTGTGATAGGTAGTGAGGAGTGAAATCAAAAATTTGCGCCCTTAGAAATCCTGAAGGCGGTGCTTGGTTTCCGGGGTCCCGTACGTGGCTAGGCTCCTAAAAAGTCCCACACATGTGGTATCCCCGTACTCAGGAGAAGCAGAAGAATGTATTTTGGGGGGCAATTCCACATATAACCATGGCATGTGTGAGCAATATATCATTTAGTGACAACTTTTTGTAATTTTTTTTTTTGTCATTATTCAATCACTTGGGACAAAAAAAAATATTCAATGGGCTCAACATGCCTCTCAGCAATTTCCTTGGGGTGTCTACTTTCCAAAATGGGGTCATTTGGGGGGTTTTGTACTGTCCTGCCATTTTAGCACCTCAAAAAATGAGATAGGCAGTCATAAATTTAAAGCTGTGTAAATTCCAGAAAATGTACCCTAGTTTGTAAACGCTATAACTTTTGCGCAAACCAATAAATATACACTTATTGACATTTTTTTACTAAAGACATGTGGCTGAATACATTTTGGCCTAAATGTATGACTAAAATTGAGTTTATTCGATTTTTCTTATAACAAAAAGTAGAAAATATCATTTTTTTTCAAAATTTTCGGTCTTTTTCCGTTTATATCGCAAAAATAAAAATCGCAGAGGCAATCAATTACCATTAAAAGAAAGCTCTATTTGTGGGAAGAAAAGGACGCAAATTTCGTTTGGGTACAACATTGCATGTCCGCACAATTTACAGTTAAAGCAGCGCAGTGCAAAATTCTGAATTCACCTCTGGTCCTTTAGCTACCAAATGGTCCGGGGCTTAAGTGGTTAAGTTGTTAAAATATTAAGCTTTTTAACACTTTTTTTTAACATTGAAGTGAATGAGAGCATTCTTTAAATCCTTAAAATCTTCTTCCGCTCCCAAAAGTTTCAGCTCCTTCATACTTTTATGGTCATGTAATTTTTTGTCAGTTAGAAAAAAAAGGTCATGTGACATGACCATATTCATATTTGAATATTTTTGTCAGTTAGAAACAAAAAAAGTCATGTGATATTACCATATTCATATTTGAATTTTTTGTCAGTTAGAAAAAAAGGTCATGCGACATGACCATATTCATATTTGAATTTTCTTGTCAATTAGAGAAAAAAAAGGTCATGTGACATCAATGGTGTCCCTATGGGGGGCCATAGGGGGCCCTGGCCCCCCCAACATTATGCTGTGCCCCACCATTTTTGTCTATGACACTCTTTCACAACGCAGGGAGTCCAGCCACCCCCCCCTCACTCTCCTCACATACGAGCAGGGAGGAATACAGCTCCCCCTCCTCCTTCCAGTCCCGCCCACACTATCCCGGCGTGCTGTATCTGAAGAGAGGGGATGTGTGGGCGGGAAATATGAAAATCAGCAGCATTCCTGGCTGTGTGTGAATGATGCCTCAGATTTTAGCCTGGACCATGGGTAAGTGTGTGCACTGCAGACTGCAGTACACTGTAAATCACTGAACTGCATTATCTCCATCCCTTCTGTCCCCCATCTGTCTCCCTCCCCCTCTCCTGTTCTTTCAAGACATTCACAATTTACTTTCACTTTCAGTTAGGCAGGTAATATATGGTGCAAATTTCTTTCCTGCATCCACAGATTGCAGGAAAGAAACTTGCATAATTCCCCCATCAACACAGACAGTGCTGACAGGGGAATATCCCTCCTGCCCAGCAATTGTAGTCTCCCAACAAACAGTGATTATCACTAGTGGCTATAGCAATCACTAGTGATAATCATAAGAGAATCTGCTCATTAATGGTTCAAATCTCAGCCAGTTCCTGCTGAACCAGCTGAGATTTAAACTGTCTATGGCTGGTCTTAGCTCTTAGGCAGCCCATACATTGATCACTTTTTTCATTCAACTATTAGGTTGAATGAAAAAAAAAAATGATCCAATTCCCCCATCTACACATTATAGGTGGATGGGGGAATCCTCCCAGTGTGGACCAGTGCTGGAACAACCAGAGTTTCTGTCCTGTCCCGGCTATTCACAGCGCTGGTCTCTGTCTCCATGGCAGCGGCGGCAGCACATTGGAACCCAGTGCTGGTTACTTTATGGGGCTGATGTACAGTAAGGTGACCAGATTTTTTAAATGAAATCCGGGGACATATTTTATTTTTATTTTTTTATTGGCTAATGGTAAACTATTTTATAAGCATATTTTCCTCAAATGATATATGCAGTGTATGTGGTGTTTATGGAATGATTGTATGATATACCGGTATACGTTCTTTCCCACATTTCGTCCATGAGATGAAAAAAAAAAATACTTCTTAGAATTTTTGGGATATGACTACCAAATGTTATGAAGAGAAGATAGAGAAAAACTTGGGAGGGATGGGGTCCCAAAATTTAAATCCAATCCAGGCAGGGGTGGCTCCAGACAATGTTTTTTTGGGGTGCTATGGTGGTGCTTGAAGTAAAACTGAGGGTGCTAATGCGGTGCGCTACCACACACCTGTGGGAGTGGCCAGCAAGTGGCGGTTTCATCATGGCGTCCAATGATGATCAGTATGTCCTGGCCTCTGTATACCAATAAAAAGCTAAAAAATGCAGCACAACCCTACACTTCATTTATACATTTCTACAAATGGACTTATAAGTGAAATGGTAAAACCTATAAATGAATATCCAATGCAAATCAACCAATGTATTGCAATTTAGCAGTGATGATGTCACCTCCTCTGCAAAAATATTTTGAGAATTTGCAGAGCAAATAATGGTGAAACCCCCTACATACAAAAATAATAACAGAGACGCAAATCAACCCATGTATTAGAATATAGTAGTGATGGTGTCACCCTCTCTGCAAAAGGATAAGAAATATTGCAGAGCTGCAATGTGCATATAGTGGTAAAGCCACCTATATATAATCATAATAATGATAATAATAAAATGTACACTTGATGTATATATTTTACATTTTATTATTCTGATTATATATAGGTGGTTTCACTACTATTTGCACATTGCAGCTCTGAAAAATGTATTACCTCTTGCAGAGAGGGTGACAACATCACTACTACGTTCTAATACATGGGTTGATTTGTGTCTTTGTTATTATTATTATTGTATGTAGGGGGTGTCACCGCTATTTGCACATTGAAGCTCTGCAATTTCTCAAAATATTTTTGCAGAGGGGGTGACACCATCACTACTATATTGCAATACATTGGTTGATTTTCACTGGATATTCATTTATAGGTGTTACTATGGGGGTAATTTACTACAGCGCCGCGGCGCTAATTAGCGCAAATTGCCGCGAATTTGCGCTAATTAGCGCGAAAACGGTATTCACTATAGCGCTGGAGAAAAAATACTTACCAAAATCGAATTCACTATAGCTCCCAGAATCCAAATAGCGCCCAAATCCTTACTCTACTAAAAGCTGGAGTTGTGCACATGGAAATAATGTTTAGAGCATGATATAATTGCCTAAATGGTACTGAAATATGCGGTATATTATTTAAAGATAATCTGCTTTTAAACTGTGTGAAAAAGTGATTTCTACACTGAAATATCTTTAAAAGTCTGAGAAGTAAAAAAATGCCCGTTTTTGGACAACTATTTGCTAACGAAACTGAGCATGCTCAGAGCTAATATAACTCAAATTTTAACTCAAGGGACTTTTTTCACAAGAGTTATAGTAAATACAGAAATGAAAGCTAATTAAACAGCATGTTTTGGAAGTGAAAATCTGAGCTATTTTAGTCCAATGCAAGTTTTTTTTTGTTTACAAAAGTTTATTGGAAGAAACATAAGGCAGTTACAAAGTATACATGATACAAAGGAACAGCAGTAAGACAGCTGTGGTACATGTAGTTCAACTTAAAAATAAAAGGTACAACCATATTGTTAAGGTATTTCTAATTAAGAATACAGAAAAGGGCATAGAAGAGCATTTACTGATATAAATCTATGGTAAAAAAGGAAGGTAGATTGGAGGTGGGTGAGATGATTCTGGTATGATGAGGAAAGTTTGGGATTAATGTTGAGTGATGTTCCAGTAGGACCATTTTGACTCATAAGTTTGAAGGCTATCATTTAAGGTGTGAAAGATTTTTTCAGATATTTTAATAGTGTCCATTCTAGAAAGTACCTGTGACCAGATAAGATTAGTGGACCTCCAATTGAGGGCTATCATCCATTGTATAGAACTGCATAGAGAATGGAACAATCTGAGGCAGGGTCTAGGAATATCAGGTATATTAGAAAATAATAAACATGTTTGAGGTGTAGGGGTGATCCTGTGTTTTGAGGATTGCTCGAATCTATCAGCAGCCATCTGCCAGATCCAAGCTAGGAGAGGGCAGTCCCAAAATGTGTGCAGGATAGTACCCTGTTCCAGACAACCTCTGAAACAGTTAGGGGAGACTGAGGGATAAAATTTATGGAGTCTAGAGGGAGATAGGTACCCTTTCACTGGGGTTTCTCTAAAAGAGATAGCCTTATTGCACTTACAGAGGTTGTTATACATAGAACACCATGACTCCTCTGAAAAAGAACAGTTTAATTTGGTTTCCCAGTGAAGCATTGGAGCTGATTTTTCTTCTAGTGAGGAGTTGCTGAGAAAATGATAGAATCTGGAAATCAGGCCCTTGTCGCTAGGAGAGGATATACATATCTTTTCAAATATGGTATTAGAGAGGTGAGTGTTTAACCACTTCTCTACTGTGCACGAAAACCCCCTTCCTGCCCAAGCCATTTTTCAGCTTTCAGCGCTGTCACACTTTGAATGACAATTGCGCGGTCGTGCGACGTGGCTCCCAAACGAAATTTGCGTCCTTTTTTTCCCACAAATAGAGCTTTCTTTTGGTGGTATTTGATCACCTTTGCGGTTTTTATTTTTTGCGCTATAAACAAAAGAAGAGCGTCCAAGTTGGAAAAAAAACACTATTTTTTACTTTTTGCTATAATAAATACCCATTATTTTTTTTTTTATAAAATTTTCCTCAGTTTAGGCCGATACGTATTTTTTTGTTATTTTTTTTTATTAGTAATGGCGGCGATCTGTGATTTTTTATTGTGACTGCGATATTGCGGCGGACACATCGGACACTTTTGACACATTTTTGGGACCATTCACATTTATACAGCGATCCCTGTTATAAAAATGCATTGATTACTGTATAAATGTGATTGCAGGGAAGGGGTTAACCACTAGGGGGCGGGAAGGGGTTAAATATGTTCCCTAAATGTGTTCTAACTGTGGGGGGAGGGGACTGACTGGGGGAGGTGACCGATGGTTGTCCCTATGTACAAGGGACACAGCATCGGTCCCCTCTCCCTCACAGGACGTGGATCTCTGTGTTTACACACAGAGATCCACTTTTCTGCTCGTTTCCCGGGCAATCGCGGGTGCCCGGCGGCAATCGCGGCCGCCGGGCACGCGCACCGGGGCCTTGTGAACGCGGCGGGCACGCGCGCGCGTGCCTCCTAGCTCGTTTTAAAGGGAGGATGTCATATGACGTCCTCCCAGAACGAGAGTATCCTCCGCCCGCCGTCTATTGACAGTGGGCGGGGGACAAATGGTTAAAGAATAATGCTTTGCATAGAATGATCTAATCAGTTGATAGTGATCATGTTCAGATTCTGGGAGGTTATATTTTAATTGGAGTGTGATGAAAGGAGTGAATTCCCATTTGGTTTGAAGTGATTTTAAAGTGGTTAGGTTATTCTTCACCCAGAGTGAAAATAGTGATCTGCTGTTGTATGCCAATTCCAGTCTGCTATCACCTAGGAAGGAAGCCAGCGGGGGGTGGCGGAGGTGGTGTCATATGTACTTCTGATCTTGTGCCAGAGTTGTAGAAATTGGGCTACTATCATGTTGTGTTTAAGGAGGTTGCGGTGCAGAACAGAGTTTGACCACAGAATCCCCTGTAGGTGAAAGGGGAGAATAGATGTGGAGAACCACTGGCATAGCTGATTGAGTCTTGCAGCTAAGAAATAGTGCCAAAGGTTTGGAAGTCCTAGACCCCCCCTAGACTGCGGCCTATGTAACAAAGCATAGCTAAATCTTGCTTTTTTTTCTGCCCAAATAAACTTGTTGAGTATCCTCTGGATAGAATCCAACCTAGTTTTTGATATGTTAATGGGAAGGGCACGGAAATAGTATAACAGTTTGGGGATGATGATCATTTTTACAGCACATATCCTGCCGAGGAATGAGATATGGAGGGAGGACCATGATTTAAGAATTGAGCTAATTTGTGTGAATAGGGGAGGGTAGTTGGTTTTATATAGGGATTTGTGGCATGATGTAATGTGAATACCCAGGTATTTAAAGGAAAGAGGGCACCAGATGAACTGGAAATTGTTTTGTAAAAGGTTCTGCAGGTTTAGGGGAAGGTTGATTGGCATAGCTGAGCATTTGTTGACATTGATCTTAAGGCCAGAGACATCATGGAATATATTAAGAACTTTAAGTAGGGTGGGGATAGAGGTGAGGGGTTCAGTAAGGAAGATGAGGGCATCATCTGCGTAGAGGCTGATCTTGAATTCATCTTGAATGATTGTGTATCCCTTAACCACTTGTCCCCCGCCCACTGTCAATAGACGGCGGGCGGAGGATACTCTCGTTCTGGGAGGACGTCATATGACGTCCTCCCTTTAAAACGAGCTAGGAGGCGCGCGCCCGCCGCGTTCACAAGGCCCCGGTGCGCGTGCCAGGCGGCCGCGATTGCCGCCGGGCACCCGCGATTGCCCGGGAAACGAGCAGGAAAGTGGATCTCTGTGTGTAAACACAGAGATCCACGTCCTGTGAGGGAGAGGGGACCGATGGTGTGTCCCTTGTACATAGGGACAACCATCGGTCACCTCCCCCAGTCAGTCCCCTCCCCCCACAGTAAGAACACTTTGAGGGAACATATTTAACCCCTTACCGCCCCCTAGTGGTTAACCCCTTCCCTGCCAATCACATTTATACAGTAATCAATGCATTTTTATAGCAGGGATCGCTGTATAAATGTGAATGGTCCCAAAAATGTGTCAAAAGTGTCCGATGTGTCCGCCGCAATATCGCAGTCACAATAAAAAATTTCAGATTGCCGCCATTACTGATAAAAAAATAAAAAAAAAATAAAATGCTATAAATCTATCCCCTATTTTGTAGACGCTATAACTTTTGCGCAAACCAATCAATACGCGCTTATTGCGATTTTTTTTTTTTACCAAAAATATGTAGAAGAATACGTATCGGCCTAAACTGAGGAAAATTTTATTTAAAAAAAAAAAAATGGGTATTTATTATAGCAAAAAGTAAAAAATTTTGTTTTTTTTCCAAACTGGACGCTCTTCTTTTGTTTATAGCGCAAAAAATAAAAACCACAGAGGTGATCAAATACCACCAAAAGAAAGCTCTATTTGTGGGAAAAAAAGGATGCAAATTTCGTTTGGGAGCCACGTCGCACGACCGCGCAATTGTCATTCAAAGTGTGACAGCGCTGAAAGCTGAAAAATGGCTTGGGCAGGAAGGGGGTTTTCGTGCACAGTAGAGAAGTGGTTAATCTCGGTGTTGTTCCTAATGGCGTGGGCAAGGGGTTCTATCGCTAACGTGAAAAGAAGAGGGGAAAGTGGGCAGCCCTGTCTAGTTCCCCTACCAAGGGGGAAGAATTCTGAATTATTTCCTGGAATTTTGATACGCGTTTGAGGTAAATGGTATAAGGCATTAAAGTCTTGTAGGAAATTTTCTGGGATGCCAAATTTGGGGAGGAGAAGATTCAAGTATGACCAGTTTACACTGTCAAAAGCCTTATGTATGTCTAGGCTGAGGAGACATGTCTGACGTGTGCGCAAATTAGCATCTTGGATGATATTAGTAACCATCCTGATGTTATCTACTATTTGACGGCCAGGTATAAAACCTGTTTGGTCTGGGTGCACCAGGGGTGAGATGACTTTTGCTAGTCTGTCAGCCAGAATCCTACCAAATATTTTAAGGTCGTTGTTAAGGACCGATATGGGGCGAAAGTTTTGGGGGAGGGAGTGGTCTTTATGGGGTTTAGGGAGAAGGGATAGATTGGCAAGGAGCATTTCCTCCGGAAAATAATTGCCCTCCAGGATATAGTTAAATAGTCTAGAAAGATTAGGAGCTAGTAACGGGGCAAATTTCTTGTAGTAAAGGGATGAATACCCATCTGGGCCAGGGGCTGTAGAATTTTTAAGAGATTTGATTATTGAGGTGACCTCAGCCTCGGTACAGGGTTTCTTAAGAGAGTCAATCTGTGGTTGGTTTAGTGAGGGAAGTTGCAGGCTGTCCAGCCAAGCTAGGGAAGTCCTATCAGGGCGGCCTTTAGGATTGGACAATAGCTCCTTATAGAAAGAGGTGAATATTTTTAGTACCTCTTTGGGGTGTGTAGCTAGATTACCTCTATGGTCTCTGAGTTTGTATATGTGGGTGGGTCTGTTATCTTGGTTGAGTTTTCTAGCAAAAGCGGCAGAAGGAGAGTTACAGTGTAGTAGAAATTTTGCTTTCGAAAATCTAAGGGATCTTTCAGTGTTTGCGGAGAGGATGAGATCAAGAGCTTCTCTTTTAGATTTTATTTGAGAGGTAAGTTCTTGAGAGGGGGAGTGTTGTAGATTGTTGTATAGGCGCTCCAGATCTTTTGTTAGGCATTTGATATCTGTAAGTCTCTCCTTGTTTTTGGAGGCGGCTAAATTGATTAGGTGGCCCCGTATGACAGCCTTATGTGCAACCCACAGAGTGGTGGGAGGGGTCTCAACATTAGTGTTATCAATAAAGTAGTTCTCTATGTGGGCGGACATTAATTGAATGTTGGAGATGTTGGTTAGTAGAGAATCATTGAGACATCAATTAAAGGGGGAGGGGGAGAGGCCTATAGCAGAGGTTTTAAGGGATGTTATGTTGTGGTCAGACCATGGGCATGGGTGTATATGGGTTTGGGAGGAATTTGCTAGGATGATGGGGGTACAGAAAATATAGTCCAACCTGGCATAACAATCATGGGGATGAGAATAATGTGTGAATGCTTTTACCCCTGTGTTGTGGGCCCTCCAAGAGTCTACAAGTTGTAGTTTATTGATGGAGCGGTTAATGGACTTGGAAAAGGCCTTAGAAGAAGGGGTGACTCTACTCCTGTCAAGGGCAGGGTGAGCCGCGAGATTGAAATCTCCTCCCAACACCATATGTGGGGAGTTATATCGATCCAGGGTCTCAAAAAATTGAGTGAAAAAAGTTGACTGTGAGTCGTTTGGAGCATACACTGAGGCAATGGTAATTGCTCGATTATTTATGGTACCTTTAAGAATGATGTATCGACTCTCAGCGTCTTTAAAGACAGACTGTATGTCAAAGATAATGGAGTTGCGTACAAAAATTGCAACTCCACGGGTCTTGTTGGTAAATGTAGTATAGTGGTATTGGTTGTAGGTTCTATCAAAATAGTTAGGGGGGTTGGAGGATGCAAAATGGGTTTCTTGTAGCAAGATGATGTCTGCACCCAGTCGTTTATAGTGATTGAAAGCTTTTTTCCACTTATGTGGTGAGTTGAAGCCCTGGACATTATGGGATATTATTCTAAGACCCGTCATTTTTTAAAGTAAAAAGGTATAACTGGGGGAGGTGGACCATGGAGGTTAATAGTATTGAGTAGGGGACCAACGTTGGGGAGGCTACGCCATATTGCATTGAATAGAGCTGCATCATGAGGGAGAGATTATTTAATAATATCAGTTGAAATAGAAAAAGCATAAGTGTACCATGTAATGAGAACAAAATATAACAATATAGCTGTGCTAAACTTAGGTAGCATAGTTGCATGTATCTTGGTGAATATACTGATTTCCAATTTTTTTGTAAACCCAGTAACTAGCCATAGACCCCTCACCTGCAGCTGTGTGAACTAAAAAATTCAAAATGACAAGTAGGAATATGGGGACAAGGGGAAACTTGTCACGAAATTCAAAAGGAGAACCTTGAGGACAAAAAGTGTCCTCGTCCCGCATACCTGGTCAGGTGCGTCACCATAAAAATGGAGCAGCAGCAAACCACAGCAGCAGGTGAGGGGTCAATCTAGCGACAACGGATGCTTCAGGTATATAAAATACACATATGAGAAACAAATAACAGTAATGTGCATGGAGCTAGAACAACAAATCAGTTAGCGGCAATGATTATAATGAAATATATTGAGTGGATGGATCAGAGACAGTTTAAAAAAAAAAAAAAAAAAGGAGGGGAGGATGCCGCAGCAGCGTTGTGTTCCGATGCCTAAATTAGGCACTTATTTCCATGGCAGCACCAGGACATGGCATAAGTTCAGCTTAGAATGTGTATAAACAACACTGAGCTCCAGCCTGGGTGTTAGGAGCAATTAACAACAATAACCGGAACATAGTACCTTTTGCAATGAGCGAGGATAGCTGTGAGACAATGAATCAGGTACTGTCCATTTTTTGGATTGCAGGGAAATCGTGTCCATGAGATCAATATCTGACCTAAAGACAGGGAGAAAAAAAAACAACAAAACAGAACCACAAAAACCCCCAAACATCTTTTAGGAGAGCGTTCAAGCTGCTTGGTCTTGGAAAGCGTGATGTATCCTTCTCTGGTCTCTCTGGCTACGGCGGGTGGAGGGTGTGGCCCATATAGGAGAGGATCTAGGGGTGGCGGGAGGACGGTTAGGAGATTGCTGCTGCAACAGTCCCAGTTTCACCAAAAGTTCCTTGCCCTCTATTACGTTGTACACTGTGTACGTTGTGCCATTGTGAGGTATTGAGAGTTTAAAGGGGAAGCCCCAACGGTATTTGATTCTTGCAGTTTGCAGGATATTGGTAACCTCCTTCATCCTGCGTCTCCTATCCAATGTGGCTGGGGAGATGTCAGGGTAAATTTGCAATCTTTTCCCCTCCAGAGAGATATTCGGAGTGTTCCTGGATGCATGCATGATATCCTCTTTAACAAGGAAGTCCTTCATACACATTATTATGTCCCTGGGGGGTTTGTCAGGTGTGGGTTTAGGACGGAGGGCTCTATGAATCCTGTCACATGTAAAAGCTGACGGGGTTTATCTGGCAAGAGGCTATGAAAGACCTTAGTGACTGCAGGCATCAGGTCTGTGACTGATTCTGGGACTCCACGCAGCCTGATGTTCTGGCGACGATTTCTATTGTCCAGGTCCTCAACCTGTGCCTGCATGAAAGCAAAGTTATCTGCTAGGTTTTCAAATTACTTCCTAAGGTCATTGTGGGCCAGAGAAAGTTTGTCATGTTTGGTCTCAAGTAACTCTGTGCGGCTGCCTATACTGGCGATCTCCTGTGAGAGGGCTGCGGTGGAGTTATGCACTTCTCTCTCTATCTTATCAACCAGCTTGTCATAGATGGCCGTGAGGCTGGCATCTAAGTCTGCTTTGGAGAGGGGGAGGTTGTACTCACAGTTCCCTTGTATGGCAGGGGGGACAGGTGAAGTCTCCACAGATACTGCGTGCAGGGCCGCGCCGGTGCCATTTTGGGACATCTTGCTGCCTTTCTGCGTCACCTTCAGAAGAAAGTTTGTAAAACTTCGCTGAGATCGCCGAATCCGCGCCTTCTTAGCTGATGGCATGCACACTGTCTTCCTACAGGGGTGATGACTGAATTCGCCGAGTTTAGTGCTGTATAGCCCTGTGGATCCAGCCAGAAAGGACCGGGTCTGGCGGAGCTGAGCTCAGGCCTGTCCTTCCTGCATCGCGCCGCGCATGCGCCCCCGTCCAATGCAAGTTTTAGCCATTGATTCTAATGATACAATTGTAACTTTCACAAATAAATTCTTTTAATGTTGAGATGAAATGTATCTTTCTCTGAAATAAATTTTCCTTTGCAACAATGTTGCTTCTAATTAAAATATTTTGTTTTTAAAGAAAGCTAGAATGTGGAATGTTTTGATAAAATATTTTTTTCTCTGTCACTTCCACTTGTTACTCTCCATCTCACAACAATATTTACCCAAACTCACACAGGTGTCTTTACAAACCACAATCAATACTATTGCTGATGCAAATTTAAAATTAGTCACTTTTTTTGTGCTTTTTATTATTTCTAAATAATCATAATTTGAGCCCCAAAAATTTGATATGTGTTCCAACATCAGAAATCAAAATGTAATTCCCCAAAATTTGAGGGTAATATCACTATTCTAAACTCACCCCCCAAAAAACACCAAATATCACAGAATAAATCAAGAAGAATAACTCTTGAGTAATGTAATTCCATCACCTGTATGTCCAAAGAAATGCAGTATTTATCTGTGGCTTAGAGGTTAGAACTTCTGCTTAGCATCTCTTAGTGTCTGGGTTCAAATCCCAAACATGCTGCTTCATGTAGAGAAGTTGTCTCATCTCCCAGGTCCTAAAACTATGTCTAAATGTTGTACTTATGTGTAGGAGGGTTCCACCACCATTGTAAATCTTGCCAGATACACAATTTAGCCCAAAGTATTGGGACGCCTGCCTTTACACACACATGAACTTTAATGGCAGCCCAGTCTTAGTCCGTAGGGTTACAATTTGATTTGGCCCACCCTTTTCAGCTAGAACAGCTTCTGGGATGGCTGGGAAGGTTGTCCACAACGTTTAGTGTGTCTATGGGAATGTTTGATCATTCTTCCAGAAGTGCATTTGTGAGGCCAGGCACTGATGTTGGATGAGAAGGCCTGGCTCGCAGTCTCTGTTCTAATTCAGCCAAAGGGAGTTCTATCGGGTTGAGGTCAGGACTCTGTGCAGGCCAGTCAAGTTTCTCCACCCCAAACTCCCTCATCCATGTCTTTATGGACCTTGCTTTGTGCACTGGTGTGCAGTCATGTTGAAACAGGAAGGGGCCATACCCAAACTGTTCCCACAAAGTTGGGAGCATGAAATTGTCCAAAATGTCTCAGTATGCTGATGCCTTAAGAGTTCCCTTCACTGGAACTAAGGGGCCAAGCCCAACCCTTGAAAAACAACCCCTCACCATAATCCCCCCTCCACCAAATGATTTGGACCAGTGCACAAAGCAAGGTCCATAAAGACATAGATGAGTGGGTTCGGGGTGGAGGAACTTGACTGGCCTGGACAGAGTCCTGACCTCAACACAACAGAACACCTTGGGGATGAATTAGAGCAGAGACTGCAGGCCAGGCCTTCTCGTCCAACATCAGTCCCTGACCTCACAAATGCACTTGGAAGAATGGTCAAACATTCCCATAGACACACTCCTAAACCTTGTGGACAGCCTTCCCAGAAGAGTTGAAGCTGTTATAGCTGCAAAGGGTGGGGCCAACTCAATATTGAACCCTACGGACTAAGACGAGGATGCAATTACAGTTCATGTGCGTTTAAAGGCAGGCGTCCCAATACTTAGGCCAATATATTGTATATTGCTTGGAGACACACGGAACTTGGCTATGGACTTAGGGCTGGTTCACACCACAGAGATGCAGAGAACATGTGTGAGGCTGCCTGGTGGCTAAGTGGGCAGCAATTCTGTCTAGCAACACTGGGATTGTTGGTTCAATTCCCCAACATGCTTATGTTGAAGTTTATATGTTTTCCATGTGTGGGTTTCTCACCACAATCCCAAGACATGCTGGCATTTTATTTGTCTCCTGTCAAAATAATCTCTAATGTAAAAAAGTTTATTTTGGACTTTAGATTGGAAGCTCATTGCAGCCAGGGCCCGATGTTAATGTTTGTTAGCACTAATCATGCCCAGGGACTTGGACATTTAAAATTGTAGGGTTTACACTGCACAGGTACATATGCTTAGAAAACTGTTGCTTTGTTTATGTGCATGCAAATGGACTTGGATCTTTGGCCTGTAGTTGGAGATTTGATGCACATAGCCAAGGGCTAACACAGTTGTAAATAGTATTATGTTTATTATGTATTTGTAGCGGCCTCACTCTCTCTCCATCTTTATCGGTTACACACCAACTCATGTCTAGGGGTTCCTGGGTTGTGAGAGTGAGATGCGCCATGGCCCATGTCCTCCCCATTGTAGTAGGGGGGTGAAGGCCACTTACTGATGTTTCCTCAGGCCGGTGTGTTCTGTGAATGCACTGAGTCTGTACTTGCAAGCTCACCAGCCTCCCCTTTGCTTCCAGTAACTGGAGTTCACACACCGGAGAAAGGTCCAACACTTGTTTATTTGACACTCCAATACGCAAAGCACAATAAACAGTTCTTTTGCAGCAAACTGGTTGGGACCTATAACCTTGCCAACGGTGGGGCGAGCAGATCGAGGCACTTCCTAAAGTTTAACTTCTATGCCACTGTACTATGACCAGCGGCGCCTAAGCCAATCCGGCTGTTACAGAACAGGAAAGATGGGGTCTCTTCCAGCAACCCCTATGAACAGCAATGGAGCCCTCTTCGATACGCTGTGGCCCCTATCAGGGGGATGTGTCCTCCCAAGAGAGTTCCCAGAGGCCCACTGTCACCGGGTTGGTGCTGCTCCGGGTCTCCAGTGGGTAACCTCTCTGGCCTCCTCACCTCAGATACGAGTCCCTCCGCTCAGGGACCCTCGGACAGTCCACCCTAGCGGGACCCAGTCGAAGGTACTGGGCCCCAGGCCTCCTCGATAGTATCTCACCCCAGGCTAAAGGTGCCTGGGATGGACGCCAACATGACTCCGGACCAGGCCGTGGGCACCTGGACCAGACTCCTGGATCTCCAGCACCCAGGCCTGAGGGGCCTGGGTGCGGACCGCAACCCTCCTCCTCCGAGGACCTCCTTCTCCGCAAGACCTCGTGGTAAGGGCGTCTCCCCCTTTTATATCCTCCCATCAACGGCCCGGCGGGTTCCCCGCCCCAGCCATACCATCTCCGGGAAGGGACAAAACAGGGAGCACTGCAGGAGATGATTCTACCTGAAGCCCGTGGGTACCCCGCCACCCACAGGCAAAGGAGAATACTACATCCTCCAATCCTCCACAAAACAAAAAGGGGTCTGAACCCTAACACAATTATACACCTGGGTCACACTATTCCCCAGGTGTATCCCATCAATTTGGGGACCCCGCTACACATTCCCTCTGTGATTGGACGCTGGTCCCCAGCGTCAGGTGCACACCCATGCCTCCCCTTAAAGTGGTGACATGGAGTGAAACCCCTGAGGCAGTTTCTCTAAAAAAAATTCCCAAGTGCCAAGACCTGCTCAGGGAATGGGGAACATATAAAACAACTTATGTCATAAAACACTTTAAACATCCGCATAATCACAACCCCTCTCCCACACTGTCTAAGAGCCACCCACTCTCAATGATCTTGATTGACGATCCTCCTGCAGGGGAAAGAAAAAAACAACATCCTAACATAATTTCGTGTCATTTGGCATGAGTGAGCCCGTCAGCCGAGAGACCCACTCACTCCAACAAGCAAGGTGATGTGTGTGTGAAACATTTTCAAACATTTGTTGCGCAACACTGCCACCTGGTGACAGCGCCGCGGTCATGACACTCAACGAATCTTCGTTCTTCCAGCTTTTCCCTACTCTGCCACTATTCTCAAATGTCCTTGCCTTTGGCACATGAAGAAAAGGGGAAACACAAAAACACAACAGCCCCAAGTCTCCAATGAGAAAAAGAAAAGCCCAAATAAAAACAAAAGCAGGGCACAGTCCTGGGTGTCTGGGAATGGCTCTTCCAGAAAGTTCAAGTGCACAAAGGAAATAAACAGGAGTTCTTTTCTCCTATAAGTAAAACTTTGGATCCGGCAGATACAGGGGTTTCAGGTGTTTGTCAAATGCCTCTATCGAATACTCGACATCTTCTCCTTCTCTTCTGCAAATGACTATCTTGTCAGCATGGATATGGCGCCCCAATTTCCATTCAGCTCTGCAGTCCTCAAACCTCTTAGACACTGCCGGCACACATTCCAGGTACCTGCGAGCATGAGGCACCTTCAACTTGTCCCACACAAACTCGTCATACCATCTTGCTCTCCAGACTTCCACCTCAAACAGCAAGTCCCGGGGCAGATACGGGTACTCCCACCCATATTCCCGAGCTACTTTGTGGCAAAACAGTCTCTGCAAGCGGGCCAAAGGTGGCATAGTGGCTTTCTCTCCAGTTCCAGGCAGCACAATAGCTTCCGGATGCCGAGGTGCCTTTACCAGCTCCCTGAAACTGACTTTCGGCGCTCTCAGAGAAGCGCAGGGTGTCCCCACAACCAAAGCAGGTGAGATAACAGTAGATGAGGACACCGGTGGAGGGGTAGGTTCCCTCGTAAGCTGCGGGTCTTCCACCCGAGGTGTGCTGTCTCCTGTGTACATAGGTGAATCCCGTACCGCACGGGAAGCAAGAAGTGGCATTCTATCCCAGCCCTTGCGGCTGAACAGTTCGTCTATCTCGCCATCATCTCCGCAATCAGACAGCGACTCTAGGTCGGAGGTGTCATACATCTCCGCAGGCAGATATCTTCCGGTGGACACAGAATCATCCTCCCTGGGGGGCTCCACCTCCAATGGGCCCCCGACACCTCCAACCACCACCACAGTCCCAGCCCCTGGCTCACCTGACCCTTGTAGAGGACTGGGATGTCCGGGACTTCCTTCTCGACCGGCGCCATCCAGGCCAGGCAAGCAGCGGGGTGAAGCTCGACCACGTCCATAGGATGCCTGTACTAGGCCAACTTTCCTCTTCGGGGGTGGGAGCAGAGAACTTGTGGCGACCGAGGCAGCATCCTCGGATTTTTCTCTGTTGGGCAGTCCATCGCCCTGGTCAGCGCGCACGGGAACCTCGACAAAGGCCTTGATCTCCCCTTCCGGAGTAGCGGTACCCGTGAGGTGGTTGAGGCGAAGGGCCCGGGGCCTTGCTGTGGACGACTCGACCTCAAAAAGGAATTCTCTGCACTCCTCACATCGCCCGAATGGCTTCAGGGTGACCACCAGTCCCGAGCAGCCGGGACAGATCACACCGAGGGCCTCCGTGTCTCTGCAAGTGTACAGAGCCAACCACCCTCGGGGCCTGAGTCTTATCCCCGTGTCTGTGATGGGGGCAGCAAAGGAAGTCATTCTCGTGGGGTGAGGAACCATAATCCACGGGGCACTTGAGGTCATCCCGACTATCTGCTGCTCCATCATGCACTGACCCCGCGCCGGAGTCTCCACGTGTATCCCCACACTTGGCCAGACTCCTCCCATGAGCTGTACATTTTCGCGGGCTTCCTCTTGACTCCGCCCACGAACGATGTCGCCATGGGGTGCCTCGTGGCGCAGTGCGTTAACAGTCCCCACGTGCAGTACGTCACACGGCTGGACCTCTCCCTTTTTCCGCTCCTCCGCATGGGCCTTTCCCGTGTTAGGGTCATTTCCACAACTCCGAGCAGGGACGCACTTTGGCCAGTAATATGGCCGATCTGCTCGGAACTCCTCTGGGCAGCAAAGTTCAAATGTAGACATTCTCAAGTCCATCTTTAGAACACACTCTATCCCGGACTCACGAGCCCCCACGTGTAGCGGCCTCACTCTCTCTCCATCTTTATCGGTTACACACCAACTCATGTCTAGGGGTTCCTGGGTTGTGAGAGTGAGATGCGCCACGGCCCATGTCCTCCCCATTGTAGTAGGGGGGTGAAGGCCACTTACTGATGTTTCCTCAGGCCGGTGTGTTCTGTGAATGCACTGAGTCTGTACTTGCAAGCTCACCAGCCTCCCCTTTGCTTCCAGTAACTGGAGTTCACACACCGGAGAAAGGTCCAACACTTGTTTATTTGACACTCCAATACGCAAAGCACAATAAACAGTTCTTTTGCAGCAAACTGGTTGGGACCTATAACCTTGCCAACGGTGGGGCGAGCAGATCGAGGCACTTCCTAAAGTTTAAGTTCTATGCCACTGTACTATGACCAGCGGTGCCTAAGCCAATCCGGCTGTTACAGAACAGGAAAGATGGGGTCTCTTCCAGCAACCCCTATGAACAGCAATGGAGCCCTCTTCTATACGCTGTGGCCCCTATCAGGGGGATGTGTCCTCCCAAGAGAGTTCCCAGAGGCCCACTGTCACCGGGTTGGTGCTGCTCCGGGTCTCCAGTGGGTAACCTCTCTGGCCTCCTCACCTCAGATACGAGTCCCTCCGCTCAGGGACCCTCGGACAGTCCACCCTAGCGGGACCCAGTCGAAGGTACTGGGCCCCAGGCCTCCTCGATAGTACCTCACCCCAGGCTAAAGGTGCCTGGGATGGACGCCAACATGACTCCGGACCAGGCCATGGGCACCTGGACCAGACTCCTGGATCTCCAGCACCCAGGCCTGAGGGGCCTGGGTGCGGACCGCAACCCTCCTCCTCCGAGGACCTCCTTCTCCGCAAGACCTCGTGGTAAGGGCGTCTCCCCCTTTTATATCCTCCCATCAACGGCCCGGCGGGTTCCCCGCCCCAGCCATACCATCTCCGGGAAGGGACAAAACAGGGAGCACTGCAGGAGATGATTCTACCTGAAGCCCGTGGGTACCCCGCCACCCACAAGCAAAGGAGAATACTACATCCTCCAATCCTCCACGAAACAAAAAGGGGTCTGAACCCTAACACAATTATACACCTGGGTCACACTATTCCCCAGGTGTATCCCATCAATTTGGGGACCCCGCTACATATTATTATATGTATTTTGCCCATCAGGTGCAATCACTTTAGACATACACAAAGGGACAGATTGAAAGATACTGGTGGGCATGTACTTCTATTGGGCGTGTATCAGTTTGCTAACAATACAACCTCTCTTATATAAAGGCCTGCAGTATGGGGAATTGTTTGGTCTGAGAAGGCCAGGTTTTTTGCTGTGATTTGTGGGGGGGAGAGAAGGAATGATATTGTGCAGATTGACAAACCGCTAACTAGTGTTATTTGCTGAAATTCTTGTGCATTTTTTCAATCAAAAATTGTGTGTGTATTGTTCCTGTCTGACCATGCAAAATCGTTTGGAAGCATCTGCTGACCTTCTACTCTTGGATCTCATTGCTTAATCATGTACACAGAAATGCAGCTTCCAGTAGAACATGGTCACCAATGTATGTATATGTGGATTGTGGGGTGGGGGTTTTGAACATGTGTTTTTTTAATATTATGTTGGAATGCTTTGTAAGAATAATGACTTCAGTATGTTTCTATATTCTTGCAGATAAAAATGTGAAGTGTTTCCCGCTATACACTAAAAGTAAAGCTGTGTGCACGCTAAGGTTTTGACAAATTTTAGATTGTAAGCTCCTATGAGCAGGCCCTTAAAATCCAATTGCTAAATTGAGTACCGTGTATCCTGTCCCAATTTTTTTGAAGCTCGTAAATGAATGTACCTAATTTTGTTTCTGCTGGCAAAATAAAAGTACGTTATTGAGCTTTGGTGTGTGCTTTTTTTTTTTTTTTTTTTTTTTTGGCAAAGTGCAAAATCCTTAATTTTATTTCAATATGGATTTGTGCATCAAAAAATGAATCTCTTTGCCCTTGTTCATATTGATGCTACTTTGAAATTGCACTACTTCACTTAATCTAGCGCGATTTTAGGTACTACTTGATAGACATTTGTGTATGAAGCCACACAGATGTCTATTGAAGTCGCACCTGAAATTGGCAAAAGTAGTGCAGGAACTACTTTTGAAAATTGGTGCAGCGCCACAAAATTGGGGTTGCATCGATTGGAACAGTGCCATTGCCACCAATAGTCATGCGATTTGATTTCTGAAATTGCATGACAAATCGCCCCAATGTAAACCTAGGCTTCAGCACACCTGCAAGTAAATGATAAAGGTGGAAACTTTATAACAGCTGTGGAGAATTGCAGGTAATGAATTCAGCTGGAGGATAGGCAGTGTTGTATGTGTCGGCTCTGGTTCACATTGGTGTGATTTGACATGTCAGATCGGTGGCAATTGCGCTGTTCTAATTGGTGTGATTTGTATTGACATAAGTGCAGAAACCTGCACAGATGTCTCTGATGCCCCCCCCCCTCTCCTGCAGTCGGGACTGACATGCGGGAATGAAAATCGTATGAGTTCAGCTGAACGATTTCCTCCCGCTGTCAGTGTGAAGCGGGGCTCAAACCGGGCCTTTTGCCTTTGTAATTCACCTGCTGCTATGGCAGAGACACCATTACTTTTCAAACTCCCTTAAGTTTACCTTCAAATATCATATGTAGAAATACAGATTTGCATATCTGCAAATAATCAAAAATAATAAATTCTAAGTGTGATTGAGATCAAATATTCACAGCTGCAATCAACAGAGCGTGGTTTTACCTCCTGACCCGGAAATGAGTCATTGTAATCACCCGGAAGTTCCTGTGCTGGTCAGGATCTCCATCTAGGTGGACATGGCGAGCTCCCTCTTTAGCATAGAGGAAGTGCTGCTGATTTGCCGGGTAAGTGTAGGATATGTACTTGTGCTTACTCAAGGTGGGGGTGGATTTGGTGTGGGTGGGCTTCATTGATTTGTTTGGTATCACTACACATTTGCTTCTGGCCCATGTGCACACATCACTACTTCCTGCATTTGTTCTGCTGATGTAAATCAGTAAGGACTATGCAAGTATAAATGAGAGCTCCTTTCTATTAAAATATATATGACTTGATTCACAGTTGGGCAACTTTTCATGATCCTCAATGATAACCATTCATGTCTGTGCTACTTTAAGTCAGACCAACTTCAACGTAGTCCTTGTACTACTTTGGTGTGACTTTCAGGCTCGGTTTCCACTAATGCGACTTGTCATGCAACTTGGGACTGCAAAGTCGCATGACATGTCATACCCCATGATTTCCAATGAGTATGGTTCATATCTGTGCGACATCAAGTCGCAGCAACTTCAAAGTAGTCCCTGCACTACTTTGGTCCCACTTTGATACGACTTGAGGTCCATAGACCTCAAGAATATACAGGCATTGCTCCAAGTCGCATCAAAATCGTGGCAAAATCATGCGAATTTAGGGTTGCAATAGTGGAAACAGAGCCTCATGTGACTTGAGGTACATAGGGCGCAATATTACACAGGCATTCCCAGAAGTTGGGAAGCGACAAAGTGGCAGCAAATTAGGGTGACTTTCAGGTCGCAGCAGTGTGAAAGAGATTCAAGGATATCTTTGAATTTGGCCCTATTGTCACTTGTGCATCCTGAAAGTGGGGAAAATTCATCCCTGCACTACCTTGGTTTGACTTTGATGCGATTTGAGGTCCATACACCACAAGATAACACAGACATTGCTTCAAGTCATGGCAAAGCTGTGCAATTAAGGTCGCACAAGTGCAAATGGGGCTTTATTCAAAGGTGTTATCATTTAATCTCATTAGGTTACTTTCACACTTATGTGACTTTTCATGCAGCTTTGGAGTATTCCCCCCCCCCCCCTTATGAGTTCCATTCATATCTATCATATCATATCTATCATATCTATGCAACTTCACCCATGTTCACATAGCTCTGAATTGACATGTCAAATTGCAGGCCAAATCGGCGCCTATTGACGGCAATAGAACTGTCCGAATTGGTGCGACGCCACACAGATTCCCAAAAGTAGTTCCTACACTACTTTGGGCGACTTCAGGAGGCGATTTTTTACCTCCCAACTTTTTGAGATTTGTATAAGGGACAACTATTAGCAAAAGTATGTAGGCATAGGACACACCTCCTAAAACACCTTCTTAAAGGAGAATTATTAAAAAAATAAAAATATTCGTTAAACCCCAAGTGCTTTTTTTTTTTAACAATAATATCCCTTTAGATTGGCTTTGGGAATTTACAAACAAAGCAATTTAGAAATTAGATGAAAGGTTTAGCGCTGGGAAACCCTTTTTGAAAGATAAAAATTGCATTTAATATCAAACTATACAGATCCGAACAAAATGAGGGACAAATGAGGAGGAAAGAGGGACAGAGGGACTTTGTTCCAAATCAGGGACAGTTGAGACCTATGTGATTTCACTAGACATCTGTGCAGGAAAGTGCACTGATGTCTCTGAAATCGCTCACAAAGTCGGGCTGAGGCCCCTTTCACACTTGAGCAACTTTTCCTGCAACTTTGGTCATCAGAGTTGCATGACAAGTCATACCCCATGATTTTCAATGTGTACCATTTATATTTGTGAAACTTCAAGTCACACCGACTTCAAAGTAGTCCCTGTACTACTTTGGTCCGACTTTGATACGAGTTGAGGTTCATAGACCTTAAGTTTACACAGGCATTCCCTGGGATCACAGAAAAAATGCAGACGGAAGTTTGCGCGCCTTTCCCTGCGACTTCTGTGTCCATAGACCTCAAGATTACACAGGCATTGCTTAAAGTCGCATCAAAATGACACAACTTTCAGGTCGCACAAGTGTGAAAGGGGCCTAAGTCACTGTGCTGAGTACTATTATACCTAGAATATAAAGTAGTCCCACCATCAAACGCTCAGCAGCATATGCTGAAAAGAGGCGAATGCCTATTAGCCAATGCCACATCAGCATGAGCATGGTTGTTACAATAATATTAAAGTGGTTGTAAACCCACTTAGACAACTTGCATCTACAGGTAAGCCTAGATTAAGGCTTACCTGTAGGTGCAAGAAATATCTCCTTAACCTACACACACTAGTAGATGTTTGTGCTACGCTCAATAGGCTAGTGGTCAGCACTTCTACCTTGAAAAACTCAGGCTTCGAAGCACTCATGGGTTCAAATCCCACAGAGAGATACTAAAAGATTGTATTGGTGAAAAAGGCAAATGCCAATTAGCCAAAGCAGCATATGCTGAAAATAGGTTAATGCCAATTAGCCAATGCACTTTTATTCAATAATATTATGGTGTGGACTTCCAAACGTCACACACTAGCTAACGGGCCATTTACATTTCTTTGTTTATTTTAATTTGCTTGTGCAAATAATAAACATAGCTGTTGGATGGTAGGTTGGCTGGTATTTGAACTTGTAACATGAGAGCTGTATAGACATGGGAACAGACCACTAAGCCATTGTGCTAAGTACAAGACCTGCATAATAGTGTAGTATGATTAAAGAATGGACATAAATAATTACGGCTTTATAGCCACCTAAATGAAAAAATAAAAACATGAAAAAAACAACATACAACAAATAGGTAACTTAAATGTTTAATACATGTAATTTTACATAATAGCAGACATTACTATGTAATAATCCTTCATAACTGCATTTGTTAGCAAAATAAGGAAAAAAACTAGGAATACTAATTGCAATATACATCAATAGATGCACACGAGGTAGAGCACATCTCATATAAAAATGTTTCTTTCACATACATGGATCATGGTTACAGTGCAGTGCTATATAAAAACTTAGTGGAAATTGGAATTTGCGCGTACGCGGATTCGCTAATTAGCGCTGATTTCACATTTACTAACACTTATTTGCTGCTAATAGCGCTCTTTTTCATTCGCAAATTCGCGCATGGAATTTTTAATTGTCAAAAATTGGAGCTATTTTTTGCGATGTGCTCAGTACTTCCTGGAGTTATAGTAAATCAGCCCCTATATCACTTATAAGTTCATTTGTACAATTTAATAGATGAAGTATAGGGCAGCGCTGCATTTTTTGCTTTTTATTGATTTGCGTTAGATGAGGGAACCAGCTAAAAAGATTCTCTTATTGCTTTTGAGATATTTTTAGTTGCATGGTAATTGATTTACCTGATGTGTTATGTCCTCTGTATACTGGTAACCACTGGCCATGCATATTGGTGGTCAGTGTGCCCCCTGTATGCTGGTGCTACATGCAGAGTGCAGATGGGTGCTGGATGCAGGGCTCAAGAGGATGCTATGTAGAGAGTGCAAGGTTCAGGAGTGCGTTTTGGAAAGAGTGATGGTCAGAGACTGCAGACATACTACAGGAGATGTTCAGAGACTGCGGATATTATACAGGAAATGGTCAGAGACTGCGGAAATAATACAGGAGACGGTCAGAGACTGCGGATATTATACAAGAGAGAGACTGCGGATATAATACAGGAGACGGTCAGAGACTGTGGATATTATACAGGAGAGAGGCTGCGGATAATATACAGGAGAGCGACTGCAGATATTATACAGGAGAGAGACTGCAGATATTATACAGGAGAGAGACTGCGGATATTATACAGGAGGGCCAGCACAATTTGTTTTTAGAGATGGGCTGGGCATGTTCAAAATTCCACATGCCAGAGCCTGCCAGGAAGCCCACACTGCACAGCACTAATCACAGGCAGTGAGACATTTCCCGGTCCGCAGCTGTACAGATCAGGAAATGTCTCACTGGTTGTGATTAGCACTGTGGAGTGTCGGCTTCCTAGCGGGAGGTCGGGCATGTGGGATTTTAAACACACCCGAGCCCATCTCTATTGGTTGTAGACAGTTGAGCTCCCTGCAGGTTGCTTAGCAGCAGTGGAGCCTTCTCTGACATGCTGATCGGGATGCAGTCCAGGTGATGCTCCTAGTCAAATCCTAGTGTTAAATATCAGTGATTTTATTGATCAAAGCCCACACTTTACAGGCATAGAGCCCACATGGCTGCTGAACATGCGGTTGATTATATATATATGTGGTTGTACTCTTGATGCTAATAAATACTGTGTTTATTAGATCTGACTGGGAGCATCACCTGGATCACATCCCGATCAGCATGTCAACAGAGAAGGTTATACAGCATTACTGCTGCTAGGTGACCAGCTGGGGGCTCGGCTCTCTATAACCAATAGTGCCAGCCTTCCCCTACATGCACCCATAATGTCACCAGCACAAAGTCCTAATAGACTGCCTCCGCTGCCAAGGAGACAGATGCCAGACCAGTGCTGTCAATAGCAGGGACAGGACAGCTGGGGAACCCCAAAGTGGCAGATCACCAGGGCCCGATGGCAAGACAACCTTTGCAACCCTGATAGTTCTCCCACTGCTGTGGACCCTTATATTTTCTTGGTGTGCTGGTGACATATATCTCTTGTTTTCTGCCACCCTGGGGGGTCCCAGTATAGTAGGAAGGGAGCTCACTGTAGAACATGTGAAAGGGCCCGTTGTGGGATTGTAGTAAAGGGCCCGAGGATATATATATATATATATATATAAAATTGCATTTTATAGTTGGCCCCCCTACTTTTGTCCCTGTCCCCCCATGTACCCCCCCTAAATATGAAAGCTGGAGACGCCACTGTGTGACATTGGGCTGCTTAGAGTGGATGATGTCACAGCTAGAGCACAGAGCCTTAAAAAAATTATCTTAGTTCCTTCTAAATTGCTCTGATGCACACAAGATCTACCTGTCATACACAATTTATACATCAAAACGTAGATATGTTTTGTCTAGTTTCAGGCAATGTGCTCAGTAAATGAACGGAAATCAAAAAACGAATAACAAAAAAATGAAAAAAAAAAACATTTTGAAAAAAACATTTTTGAAAAATTTTTGAAATTTTTTTGGAAAAAAAAATGGAAAAAAATAATATTTTTTGAAGAAAAAAATCATTTTTGAAAATCGTTTTTGTTTTTTTTAAATAATTTTTGAAAAAAAAAAAATCTTTTTAGAAAAAATGATTCTAGTCATATTTGAATTTTTTGTCAGAAAAAAAAGGTCCTGTGACATGACCATATTCATATTTAAATTTTTTGTCAGTTAGAAACAAAAAAAGTCATGTGATATGACCATATTCATATTTTAATTTTTTTGTCAGTTAGAAAAAAAGGTCATGCGACATGACCATATTCATATTTGAATTTTTTTGTCAGTTAGAGAAAAAAAAGGTCATGTGACATTGGGCTGCTTAGAGTGGATGATGTCACAGCTAGAGCACAGAGCCTTAAATTTTTTTATCTTAGTTCCTTCTAAATTACTCTCACGCCCACAAGATATACTTGTCATACACAATTTATACATCAAAACGTAGGTATGTTTGTCTAGTTTCAGGAAATGTGCTCAGTAAACGAACGGAAATCAAAAAAACTAATTAAAAAAAAAAAAATAACAAGAAAAACATTTTTGAAAAAAAAGGTCATGTGACATGACTAAATTTATATTTGAATTTTTTGTCAGTTAGAAAAAAAGGGTCATGTGACATGACCATATTCATATTGAAATTTTTTGGTCAGTTAGAAAAAAAAAGGTCATGTGACATGACCATATTCATATTTGAATTTTTTGGTCAGTTTTAAAAAAAGGTCATTCAATACCAAGGGACTGAGCTACAAATCTTTACAGACTTGGCATCAGAAACATTAACAAGGCGGCGATACTTGAAACCTCTTTTGGAGCAAATGTGGACTCAAAATATTAAGTACAATTGGGGATTCCCGTCCTGTCTTATAGGCCAGAAAGAGGGAAGATCAGCCAGATTGAGGTTCCCGGAAGAACTGGCAGGATTCTGTAATAAATTGGATTTGCAGGTGCCAGACCTGCCAGGCTGGATAGATAAGGAAAATGAGGCATGAAAAGAAGAAGATATTATAAATTAGGCTGATAAAACTAGGATAAACCTAACATGAAAATGTTGGGAAGAAAGAGGCACAGGGGGCTGGGGAGCGGGGATGGGAGTGGGAGAGGGGGAGGGGCGGTGGAAATTGGCCACTGGAACTCGGGACGGCATCTGCGGCCTACCCCTCTCCCCTCCTGTTAGCGGGGGGAAGAGGGGAGGGACCGGCGGTGCGGTCATAGCTGCACCACAGCAAGAGAGAACCAGTGGCGAATGTGGAGGAGGGGCCACTAATGGTTCTGAGGCCAACAATGGGCCAAAGGGGGAGGAGGAGGGGTGGAGACAGGGGACTGGAGGGGGGGGAGGTGGGAGTAAGAGGGGGGGATGAGGGTGGGGGAGAAGGACTGGAGGGATGGGGGGAGCTACCTCATTGATTTTACAAGAAAGAAAGGAAAAATTCTGCGGCAGACAGGTCAAATGTGAACAGCACAGAAAAAGGAAAGGAAGAGGAAAAGGGGAGAAAAAAAAGGATGGGATGACAGCAATAAACTTTATGACCTATAACGTCAGAGGATTAAATACTCCCACTAAGAGGCACAAGATTTTAAAAGAGCTTAAATGGTATAGAGCAGATGTAGTCTCCTTACAGGAGACCCATCTGACCCTGGAATCAAATGTAAAACTATTTTCCCCTAATTTCCCGACATGGTATTACGGGGATACTATCTCAAAGAGAGCAAGGGGAGTGGCGATAGGATTTTCCAGGGAAATGCGGTTCACATTGGAGGCTAGGATGATGGACATGGAAGGAAGATTTCTGTTCCTAAAAGGTAAATTAGGAGGGGCGTGGCTGCGGCATGAGAGAGTGAGGACGTGCTCTCCCTGAGCTCTGTGTGACCCGAGCTTCTATACAGCCCGAACGGCAGCTTCCCTGGGGGGATTCGCTCATAAATCTATGCCATCAAAGCGCAAACCTTCCCCGCAGCCAAGGGAGGAGGCGTGAGCTGCTGCATTTTCTACTGCTGGCGCCTGAGACGTTTTCAGTTGTTTCCTGAACCCCCCCCTAGCTGCCGTGTCAATGTTCTCCCCTGTATTTAGGGGTAGATTTCACACCTCCTACTGCCCGCGGGTCACCTAAAGGACTCGCTCCCTGTGCCTTGTCACTTCTCCCCCCATAGGTCAACTCCCTGGAGCTTCTGCTCGCTGGCCTCCGCCGTCTCCTCGTTTTGGGAGGGGGGGTGGTGGCTCCCGACCAGTGGCACAGTTGTACTATGTTGTGCCCTTTGGGCCTCTTGTTTTTTCTTGTTTATATGTTCTTGTTCTCAATGTTTTTTGTGTTTTTTGTTTTTCACATCTGCTATAATTGTAATTTTGTTTTTTAGGCTCCTGCATGTGCTCAATGTGCTCCGCGTGCTCCTGGCTGCTGGCTGGGGTGTGCAGTGGGTCCCTTCTTCCTCCCATCGCCGGTTGGGTGGCTCCACTCCCTGATTTCCTATCATGGCTGCCTTGAAAGTCGTATCCTACGATGTGCGTGGTCTGGGCTCCCCGTCGAAACGCAGTAAGTTGTGGCTTGAGATGAAACGCATGGGGGCACACATCCTTTTTTTGCAGGAAACGCATTTTTGCACTGATTCGGTCCCCCGCCTTCCCACGCACCTGTACACTTCTTGGTTCCTCAGTAACTCCCCTCGTCCCAAATCGGGGGGGTTGCCATAGCAGTACACAAACACTGTCCCTTTGTCATGACGGATCAATTGCTTGACCCAGAGGGCCGATTTGTGTTTGTTAAGGGTACCATTAACAACCGTAAATTTACCTTTGCCGCTGTGTATGCCCCGAATAGCGGACAGATTACCTTCCTGGACTCTGTCTTGGAATCCTTGTCTACCTTCCGGGAAGGCCAGCTCATCCTGGGGGGAGACTTCAATGTCAGCCCTGACCCACGCATAGACACGTCCTCGGGCAGTTCAAAGCACTCATTCGCCTTTCTGAAACATTTCAGAAAATCCCTGCAGGTGCACCATTTGGTGGACTGCTGGAGACTGCTTCACCCGACTGACAGGGAATACAGCTATTTCTCGGCCACGCACAACGTCTATACCCGTATAGACCTTTTGATGATGGACCAGTTTTCCCTTGATTCCCTGGCTGGGGCCTCCATTGGGTCCATTACCATTTCTGACCATGCACCGGTTTCCATTTCCCTGCACCCCCTATCAGTGGAGGCACGGACATGGACCTGGCGATTGAACGATGGCATCCTGGATGATGCGGTCGCTCAAAAACAGGTTTCAGACACCATTTCCCTGTATTTCGCAGAAAATAAGCCGGGAGAGGGTGGGCATGGGATCCATTTGGGAAGACCATAAGGCAGTGGTTTGGGGGGAGCTGATATCCCAAGGGGCGAGACTGAAAAAAGCTAGAGAGGGTGAATTACAGACCCTTTTGGCCAAAATTTGTGCGGCGGAACTGACGCATAAGAAAAATGTCACCCCGGTAATGGCGGCAGAACTACACTCCCTTCGCCAGGAATTAGCTACATCACTTGACACTAAAATTAAGGCGCGTTTACGACACATGGCACACAAATTTTATGAATTCGGTAATAAATGTGGGAGGATGCTGGCTAGAGCCCTGAAAAGTCAACGTGCTTCGGGCCACGTGCATAAACTTGCTTCGGCGACGGGGACACCGGTTGTCCTCTCCTCCAAAATAGCTGCTGCATTCAAGGATTTTTATGCTCAGTTGTACCATCTCCCAGATACATTGCCCGGCTCCTCAGAACCCCAAGGGTGGCCCGAGTTCTCCAATACCTCACAGACGTGCAGTCCCCACAGCTGGAAGCCTCAGTTGGCAAACAGCTGGATGCCCCTATTGCCTTATCGGAGATTCAGGCGGTGGTGAAGGACCTCCCCAATGGGAAAAGCCCTGGCCCAGACAGCTATACCAATGCCTACTATAAGAAATATGCAGAGGTGCTGTCTGGCCCCATGTGTGCTTACTTTACAGCCCTGGCCTCCGGTACGGCAATGCCCTCTGAGGCGCTTATGGCACACATCACCGTCCTACCAAAGGAGGGGAAAGATCACTCCTTGCCGGAGAGCTATAGGCCTATAACGCTTTTAAACACAGATATTAAGATATTGGCGAAAATTTTGGCCAATAGACTTAAGCCAATCCTCCCGACAGTTATCCACCCTGACCAAACGGGATCTATTATGGGCAGAGAGGCCAGGGACAGTGCCAATTGGGCACTCCAACTGATACACTGGGTCGAATCGCAGGCGACGACACACCCTTGTCTCTTGCTTTCCACTGATGCCAAGAAGGCATTTGACAGGGTGGATTGGACGTACATGAGAACAGTACTGACCAGGCTCGGCTTTGGTCCCAACATGCTGGCCTGGATATCCTCCCTGTATAGCTCCCCGTCCGCCAGAGTAAAGGTGAATGGGCTTCTATCTGACGCCTTCCCGATTAGCAATGGGACACTGTCATGGATATGCAGTAGTGTTTGTCTGCCATCTTACCTTCCTCCTCATGTGTTCATCTAGAGACCAGACCTCTTTCACCTGGCTTCCTTTATAATCTCCTCCCAGCCTGACTCCACCCCAGGCCCTATCACAGAACACTATATTAACCTGTGCACTGCAAGCCTGCTTGGCTGATCAACGTGTTTGTTAGGCATTGTGTGTTTGGGTTCCTGCCTGCCGTGTGCTACGTCTGTCTCTCTGTTACGTTATTGGCTTGTCCCCGACTATCCCTGTCTGCTCGTGACCCTTGACCTTCGGCTCGTTCTTCGTTATCCTTGTCTGCTTGTGGCCCCTGACCTTTGGCTTGTTATTCGGTTCTCTCTATCGTGTGCTGCTGCTTCCCCTTATCCTACGGGGCGTGAGCTAGGAAACTCCAGGGGCCGCGACCTGGTCCCAGCCTGCAGCGTAACATCCTCACCACTAGAGGCCCTGGAGAAGACCAGCTGGGTCTTAGACCCCGCGCCCTGGGGAATCTTGGCTCTGGCTTCCGTTGGGATCCTGGTTGTGCTCCTCTGGTCCCGCTTTCCACAACCACCCAGTTTCCTATCCGCAGAAGCCAGCCATAGGGTTCACTACCTCGCGGTGCACTCCTGTCCCCCTACGGTGTGCATCTGTCACCTGGCCACAGGTGACCCTGACAGTTTGATCAGCCATGAACCCGGCTGACATCCCGCTACCCGCGGATGATCCATTGCAGGGCATAGTTTGCAGACTTGAAACCCAGGAATCGAATCAGACTCAGGTGATGCGATTCCTCCAGGATCTGGCTTCTCGCTTCGAGCAGCTTCAGGCCTCCTTGGGAACCCTGAATCCGCAACCTCAAATACAATCAGCGGCTGCACCTATTGCACCAGTCGCAGCCACACACTCGCTACAACTGCCAGCTCCGTCCCATTTCTCTGGGGACTCCAAGGCTTGCAGGGGGTTCCTTAGCCAATGCACGATTCATTTTGAGCTCCAGCCCCAAAACTTCCTGTCTGATCGGGCTAAGGTAGCCTATATCATTTCCCTCCTCTCTGGTGAAGCTTTAGCCTGGGCAGCCCCTCTGTGGGAACTGAATGATCCAGTGGTTTCTAGCCTGTCTGGCTCCTTGAAACTTTTTCGGAATATCTTCGAAGAACCGGCTCGTGTCTCTTCAGCGGCCAGCGCCCTTTTACATCTCCGCCAAGAGTCTGCTTCTGTGGGACAGTATGCCCTTCATTTCCGCATACTGTCGGCTGAGTTGAGCTGGAACAATGAGGCCTTAGTCGCAACCTTTTTGCATGGCCTGTCTGATAGAGTGAAGGATGAATTAGCTGGAAGAACCATCCCCACTGATCTGGCCGGCGTTATCTCCTTGTGTAACCAGATCGATATTCGCTTTCAGGAGAGGACCTTAGAAAAGCAACGCCAGCACTCCTTGGTTCTTAGTCAGCCTGAGCTCCCCTCTCTTCGACCCGTAGAGCATCTCCTACCAGCTGAGGAACCCATGCAGCTGGGTCGGACCAGGCTATCCCCCGAGGAACGTGCTAGGTGCAGAACTCTTGGTCTGTGTCTTTACTGTGGGGGCAAAGGTCATTTTCGTGACACTTGCTCTCTTTGTCCAGAAAAACGTTCGGGTCCACTTCATCTGGAAAGTGGAGTATTGGACCCAGAAATATCACCTTCCCCTTCTCGTCTTCTGCTTTCTGTGTTCCTTCATGTTGGTGCTTCTTCTCATTCGGTCTCAGCATATCTGGATTCCGGAGCCGCTGGTAATTTCATGGACTGGGAAATCGCATCGTCCATGAGACTTACTCTCTTGCCCCTCACCACGCCATTGGTGGTCTTGGCGATTGATGGTACTGTTCTCCCAGGGGGACCTATCCGCTTCCAGACCCTCCCTGTTAAGATGTCGGTAGGGACACTCCACCAGGAGTGGATATCCTTCCTTATCTTACCCAAGGCCTCAACGCCTATAATTTTGGGTCTCCCATGGTTACAGCTCCATTCTCCTCATGTGGACTGGACTACTGGACAGATCCTGGCTTGGGGTCCCTCCTGTTCCTCGTCCTGCCTACCCAAGGTTGCCCCCTGTGAATCTGAGCCGGTCATTCATTCCAGGTTGCATAACCATTTACATTTCTCTGTCCCTAACCACCCTTGGACGCACAGCCAGGCTAGCTTGTCTACAAGTCCTGCAGTCGCTACGTCTTGCGATGCGATTCAGGTAGTTGCTACACCTGACTCAGCTATTCACTCTGCCTCTGTACTAGTTATGCCAGTCCAGCCCATGCCCAGTGAGCCTCTCACTTTTTCTTGTTCGGGACATTCTGCTTGTCCTTCAGCTATTCAGCTTGACTCCGGCGACATGTCACCTTCTAACCAACCTGACTTCAGGGTTCCACTGACATCTGCCCAGTCTGATGGTCCTGTGCAAGATGACCAGTTCCCCTTTAAGGGTCTAGGGGACCCTCCTCAGATTCCTGTTGATCCTCTCATGCCCTTGCTTATTCCTAGAGAGCCTTTGGTCCTCAATAGATCTTCTTGTCATCTCCCTACCTCGTTTTCGGTCTCTGAGGATAATTTTAAGTATGAGGTTAGACAAGTTCTGGATTCTCGGCTCTGCAGAGGCATTCTTCAGTACCTTGTGCATTGGAGAGGTTTTGGTCCTGAGGAGGCGTCTTGGATCGCTGCATCTGATGTCGCTGCACCTCATCTGTTGAGAAGGTTTCATCAGAGATTTCCCTTTAAGCCTGGGTCCAGGCGGGGGAGGGCCCATAAGAGGGAGGGTACTGTCATGGATATGCAGTAGTGTTTGTCTGCCATCTTACCTTCCTCCTCATGTGTTCATCTAGAGACCAGACCTCTTTCACCTGGCTTCCTTTATAATCTCCTCCCAGCCTGACTCCACCCCAGGCCCTATCACAGAACACTATATTAACCTGTGCACTGCAAGCCTGCTTGGCTGATCAACGTGTTTGTTAGGCATTGTGTGTTTGGGTTCCTGCCTGCCGTGTGCTACGTCTGTCTCTCTGTTACGTTATTGGCTTGTCCCCGACTATCCCTGTCTGCTCGTGACCCTTGACCTTCGGCTCGTTCTTCGTTATCCTTGTCTGCTTGTGGCCCCTGACCTTTGGCTTGTTATTCGGTTCTCTCTATCGTGTGCTGCTGCTTCCCCTTATCCTACGGGGCGTGAGCTAGGAAACTCCAGGGGCCACGACCTGGTCCCAGCCTGCAGCGTAACATCCTCACCACTAGAGGCCCTGGAGAAGACCAGCTGGGTCTTAGACTCCGCGCCCTGGGGAATCTTGGCTCTCGCTTCCGTTGGGATCCCGGTTGTGCTCCTCTGGTCCCGCTTTCCACAACCACCCAGTTTCCTATCCGCAGAAGCCAGCCATAGGGTTCACTACCTCGCGGTGCACTCCTGTCCCCCTACGGTGTGCATCTGTCACCTGGCCACAGGTGACCCTGACAGACACGAAAGGGTTGTCCGCTGTCCCCCCTCGTGTTTGCTCTAACTCTCAAACCACTGCTTAATAGGATTCGCCTTAATAATAATATTAAAGGTTTTACAGTAGGCCCGACGGAACATAAACTGTCCGCTTATGCGGATGATGTTTTATTCTATGTTTCCGAACCCCTAAGTTCGCTACCTAACAATATGGCAGAGTTGAAAGAATTTAACCTACTGTCCAACTTTAAGATAAACTATGCCAAGTCGGAGATCCTGTCCCTGAATATCCCCCGGGGTTACGCACTCAGTTGCAAACGGCCTTCTCTTTCATCTGGTGCCCAACATCTCTGAAATACCTGGGAATCCATCTGCCCGCAAACTGCTCTCGGCTCTATGACTGTAATTTTGCGCCACTGCTCTCCGCTGTTAGAGTGGACTTGAAAAGATGGGACAAAGCTGCATTTTTGTGGATGGGCCGAGTCAGTGTTCTAAAAATGAATGTGTTACCTCGTATATTGTTTGCCCTGCAGATGGTGCCGATCGCGTTACCCAGGGCCTTTTTCTCAAAACTCAATAGCTTATTTATTCAGTATATCTGGAGTGGGAAATTCCCACGGCTGGCACTCCGCACATTACAGCGCCCTAGGTGGGGGTTCCAGTGGTCCGTAGATACTACGAGGCTATAGCCCTACAGCGCATTTTGAATTGGTACCATAGTGTCCACCACAAACTGTGGGTGCCCCTGGATAAGTTCATGGCGGGGCGTAATCTGTCCCACACCCCGTGGGTTCCTCGGGAGAGTAGGGGCCTCTCAGCACTGGTCTCTCTGTTGGCCGCTCATGCCTTGGCAACCTGGGATGCCTTGAACAAAGGGGGGATGCTCACTCCTACGACTTCCCCTTTGGCACCCCTTGGCGGTTTCCCTGGTTTGCTCCTGGGGAACACCCATCCTTCTTTCGGACCTGGGCGGCAGACGGAGAGTCCAGATGTGGCAGATTTGTACAGGACCATGGCCTGCTGCCTCTGGTCACTCTAAGGGAACAATACGGCCCCTTCCCCATGGATGAGTGGCGTTACCGACAACTCCAGCACTTCCTCGCCAGCCTACCCCAAGGGGTTTGATCGCCTACCCTAGCCTCTCCCTTTGAACGACTATGTATGTCAACTTCTGCTATCCCCCACGCCATCTCAGTGCTGTATAACTTGCTACAATCCCTACATACTGAAGGAAAACCGGGGTTCATCTGGGAATGGGAGAGGGACCTTCAGCACGTCTTTACCGAGCCTCAGCTGGACCACCTGTATAGACTCACACATTCGAGCACGGTTGATACGAGAATGCAGGAGAATAGCTATAAAGTCCTGACCAGGTGGTATAGGGTACCCTCCAAACTCATTAAGATCTATCCTTCTCTCCCAGACTTGTGTTGGAGAGGTTGTGGCCACAGGGGCACTTTCCTCCACATTTGGTGGGAATGCCCCAGAATACAACCCTTCTGGCAAGATGTCCATGCACAGATTAAGCTCATTCTAGACGTAGAGCTACCAGATTCCCCGTTGGAATCTTTGCTACACTTTCCCACTAATCCCATCAGCCAGTATCGCAAGTCCATATTGCCCCATCTGCTCAACGCGGCCCGTCGGTTAATTCCGATTCATTGGAAGATGCCACAGGTACCAACCTGAATGGGTGGCATTGGTGAATAAAATTATGGCTGCAGAGGAGTGGATGGCGCAGTATAAAGACAAGTATGAAAAGTTCTACTCCACTTGGGCCACCTGGATACATTATGCAAGCCCGGATGGGCTGACTATACCAGGACCCTCACCGGACTCGGCCACCTCGGGTAGTGGGGCCGAGCGGGTGAGAGCCCGAGTTGCTGGAGGTTCAGGAGTGGAGGAGCGGTAGAGCCTCGGGAGATTTGCTACAGTTTATACTTTGCATAGTGCAAATAGTGGATGTTCTTCTTTTTCTTTTTTGTCCCCAGTTTATTGTTATTGTATTATTTCTCCCTCCTTAATTTGAGTTTTCCCCTCTATACTCCCCCATTGTATATGGGCCCGATACCCAGTGGTTCGATCTGATTTCTATGATTGATTGGAGGCATTTGCCCTCCACAGGTGTGTACCTGACAGGGATGACAGGGGTGACCCACTACTGAGCGAATTTATAACATGGGTACAATATGTTAATAATCATTCCCCCAGATGCGTCTCCCGAATTGGTTGCGCCCCTGGATTTTTGCTACTCCTATACTGAATACGTGTATACGGCCCGATATGTTATGTGATGTCCTTGTCTTCCTCTTTCTGTGCTATGTTGAAAGTCTATTTGTCTGATTATTTGAACATTTTCTAAATAAAGATTACATTTAAAAAAAAGGTAAATTAGGTGATATGGAATGCACTTTAGCAAACATCTATGCCCCCAATGTGAACCCCACTAAATATTTCAATGAAATTTTGGGAAAACTGAAGGATTTCAGGGCGGGATACGTGATTTTGACTTTTATTTGACTTTTTTTTCAGTTAGAAAAAAAAGGTCATGTGAAATGACTATATTCATATTTGAATTTTTTTGTCAGTTAGTAAAAAAAGGTCATGTGACATGACCATATTCATATATGAATTTTTTGTCAGTTATAGAAAAAAAAGGTCATGTGACATGACTATATTCATATATGAATTTTTTGTCAGTTGGAGAAAAAAAAGGTCATGTGACATGACTATATTTATATTTGAATTTTTTATCAGTTAGAAAAAAAAGTCATGTGACATGACTATATTCATGTTTGAATTTTTTTGTCAGTTAGAATAAAAGGTCATGTGACATTACCATATTCATATTTGACTTTTCTTGTCAGTTAGAAAAAAAAGGTCATGTGACATGACTATATTTATATTTGAATTTTTGGTCAGTTAGAAAAAAAAGGTCATGTGACATGACCATATTCATATTTGACTTTTTTGTCAGTTAGAAAAAAAAGGTCATGTGACATGACTATATTCATGTTTGAATTTTTTTGTCAGTTAGAAAAAAAAGGTCATGTGACATGACCATATTCATATTTGACTTTTTTTGTCAGTTAGAAAAAAAAGGTCATGTGACATGACTATATACATATTTACATTTTTTGGTCAGTTAGAAAAAATAGGTCATATGACATGACCATATTCATATTTGAATTTTTTTGTCAGTTAGAAAAAAAAGGTCATGTGACATGAACATATTCATATTTGATTTTTTTGGTCAGTTAGAAAAAAAATGTCATGTGACATGACCATATTCATATTTGACTTTTTTTGTCAGTTAGAAAAAAGGGTCATCTAACATGACTATATTTATATTTGAATTTTTTATCAGTTAGAAAAAAAGGTCATGTGACATGACTATATTTATATTTGAATTTTTTATCAGTTAGAAAAAAAGTCATGTGACATGACTATATTCATGTTTGAATTTTTTTGTCAGTTAGAATAAAAGGTCATGTGACATTACCATATTCATATTTGACTTTTCTTGTCAGTTAGAAAAAAAGGTCATGTGACATGACTATATTTATATTTGAATTTTTTATCAGTTAGAAAAAAAGGTCATGTGACATGACCATATTCATATTTGACTTTTTTTGTCAGTTAGAAAAAAAGGTCATGTGACATGACCATATTCATATATGAATTTTTTGTCAGTTGGAGAAAAAAAGGTCATGTGACATGACTATATTTATATTTAAATTTTTTGTCAGTTAGAGAAAAAAGGTCATGTGACATGACCATATTCATATTTGACTTTTTTTGTCAGTTAGAAAAAAAAGGTCATGTGACATGACCATATTCATATATGAATTTTTTGGCAGTTATAGAAAAAAAAGGTCATGTGACATGACTATATTTATATTTGAATTTTTTATCAGTTAGAATAAAAGGTCATGTGACGTGACCATATTCATATTTGACTTTTTTTGTCAGTTAGAAAAAAAAGGTCATGTGACATGACTATATTCATGTTTGAATTTTTTGTCAGTTAGAAAAAAAAGGTCATGTGACATGACCATATTCATATTTGACTTTTTTTGTCAGTTAGAAAAAAAAGGTCATGTGACATGACTATATACATATTTACATTTTTTGGTCAGTTAGAAAAAATAGGTCATATGACATGACCATATTCATATTTGAATTTTTTTATCAGTTAGAATAAAAGGTCATGTGACATTACCATATTCATATTTGACTTTTCTTGTCAGTTAGAAAAAAAAGGTCATGTGACATGACTATATTTATATTTGAATTTTTGGTCAGTTAGAAAAAAAAGGTCATGTGACATGACCATATTCATATTTGACTTTTTTTGTCAGTTAGAAAAAAAAAGTCATGTGACATGACCATATTCATATTTGATTTTCTTGTCAGAGAAAAAAAAGGTCATGTGACATGACTATATTTATATTAGAATTTTTTGTCAGTTAGAAAAAAAAAGGTCATGTGACATGACTATATTCATATTTCAATTTTTTGTCAGTTAGAAAAAAAGGTCATGTGACATGACCATATTCATATTTGATTTTTTTTTATCAATTAAACAGTGTCTATTGGGCTGCTTAGAGTGGATGATGTCACAGCTATAGCACAGAGCCTTAAAAAAATATTTAAGTTCCTTCTCTCTATAAATTGCTCTCACGCCCACAAAATCTACTTGTCATCCACAATTTATACATCAAAACGTAGGTATTTTTGTCTAGTTTCAGGCAATGTGCTCAGTAAACGTACGGAAATCAAAAAACGATTTTAATAATGCTTAAAGTGAAACAATAAAAGTGGGAAAATGAGTGGAGTTCCCCCAAATATCCATACCAGGCCCTTCAGCTCTCCATAGAAGGTGTCAAAATGGACCCACAAAAAGTTTACGCCATCTTGGATTGGCCAATCCCTACAGACAAAAAAGGGGTCCAACGCTTTGTAGGATTTGCAAATTTTTATCGCAAGTTTATCCGGTGTTTTTCTTCCATCATCTCACCCATCACCAGCTTGACGAAACAAGGCATACGATTCCACTGGCCCCCAGAAGCCCAGGCTGCCTTCTCCACCTTAAAGGATCAGTTTGTCTCTGCTGCAGTCCTGAAACACCCAGACCCAGCTCTGCCTTACATTTTGGAGGTAGATGCCTCTGAGATCGCAGTGGGGGCAGTACTCTCCCAGAGACAGGGTCCCAAGTCTCAGTTGCATCCAGTCGCTTTCTTTTCTCGGAAGTTGTCCGAAGCTGAGAGGAACTATGATGTGGGGGACAGAGAGCTACTCGCAATTAAGGCCGCGTTGGAAGAGTGGCGCTACTTGCTAAAGGGGGCAGCACATCCTATTTTTATCTATACGGACCACAAAAATCTGTACTTGAAAGTAGCCAAGAGACTGAAACCACGTCAAGCCAGATGGGCACTTTTTTTAACCAGATTTTCATTCCACATAACCTACAGGCCCAGGGTCAAAAAACACCAAGCTAGATGCGCTTTCCCGGATGTTTAGCGGAGCCGAAGCTTTCTCACCTCCGGACACCATCCTGACTCCTGGAAATTTCCTCTTGCTACAAGGAGACTTACTTTCCCAGATTAAGCAGGCTTCTACCAATGAGTCCTACCCACCGGATGTTACCCTACAGTTGAAGGACGACCTGCTATGGTTCAAGGACAAGATCTTTGTACCTCGGCAATTATGGATTAACGTTCTCAGATCTTGTCACGATCATGAACTGGCTGGCCACTTTGGGGTGCACAAAACTCCGAACTTCTCCAGCGTACGTTTTGGTGGCCTCAACTGTCCAAGGACTGCAAAAACTGCGTGGAATAATGCACTACGTGCATCAAAAACAAAGGCAGCAAGACCAGAGCTTGGGGTCTGTTGAGACCACTACCCATTCCAGAAAGACCTTGGAGAATGATTTCCATGGACTTTATTGTTGAACTACCACCATCAGAAAATTGCACTACCATTTTTGTGGTAGTGGACATACTTTCCAAAATGGCCCACTTTCTGCCCATGAGATGTACACCTTCTGCCCCCGAGACCGCAAAACTATTCATCAAAGAAATAGTAAGGCTGCACGGCATTCCTGTGAACATTGTATCTGACCGGGGGGGTGCAGTTTACATCCAGATTCTGGAGGGCACTCTGCGAATCTTTAAAATTTGACCTTTCTTTCTCTTCAGTATATCATCCCCAGACCAATGGTCAGACGAAATGAACAAATCAGACCCTGGAGCAATATTTACGCTGTTTCTCTGCCTTCTCCCAAGATGACTGGGTACCATTACTAGCCCTCGCCGAGTTCGCCTACAACAACTCCGTCCACTCAGCTACCAAGCAGCTACCAAGCAGTCACCGTTTTTTGCAAACTACGGCTTCCACCCTCTGTTCCTGTCCAATAACATTCCGGAGTGTGCAGTTCCAGCCGCCCAGGAGACCCTGAACTTCCTCAGTACCAACAGTAAGTTACTTCAGGAAACAATGGCAAGGACCCAGGAGCGTAATAAGGAGGCGTTCGACAAAAAAAGGAGGGGGAACTTAACCTAATACCCGGAGATCAAGCCTGGCTGTCTACAGTAAATCTAAAATTGGCATGCCCTTCTAAGAAACTGGGCCCTAAATTTGTGGGTCCCTTCCCTGTGACAAGGAAGATTAATGATGTGGCATATGAGCTGAAACTACCGGAATCTTTTCGGATACATCCAATTTTCCATGTGTCTCTACTCAAGCCTGCAGTTCCAGATCCCTTTCCTAATCGAGGTATCGGCCCTCCTGAGCCCGTGCTCATCGATTGTGAGGAGGAGTTTGAATTCGAGTCCATCCTGGATTGCAGGAAAAGACGCAACCAAATCCAATACCTGGTTAAATGGAAGAGTTATGGCCCTGAGGAAAACTCCTGGGAACCGGAAACCAACATCCATGCCAAAAGACTGATCATGGCCTTCAAAAGATCCCACCCAGGTAGGCTGGCCCAGTTGGGCATCCGGAGCCTGCCCGTAGGAGGGGGGCAATGTCAGGAAAGACATTTTCACAATCATCCCAGCAATCTGGGTTTCAGAATACCTGTGCGTAGGAGATCTGTTCGGCGCACGCGCATGCGCGATAGCGGCGCGCGTGTGCGCGACAGCGGCTCGCCTTGCGTGCGCGGGAGTGTGCGCGCGCACCTAATGACGGCACTTGGCGCCAAGACTGCCTATTTAAAGAGAGCTGTCACCTTGCATCCTTGCTGTCCGGTCTACAGCGTTTCCTGAGACCCCTGCTGCCTGAACCATTGACTTGTGTTACTCTGATACCTGATCCGGCTCTCCTTGACTTCTCCTGTTTGCTGCCTGCCTTCGACCCCGGCTTGTCCTGACTTCGCTCCTGCCTGCCCCTTCAAGCCTGTTCGCTGCTGATAAGCTGACTGAACTTTGACTATTCTTGGATCCTGCTTGCACCTAATCTGCCCGCTTGTGTTTGACCCGGCCTGTCCTCACCAAGTCTGTCGCCTGATTCTCAAGTGTTCTGCTGTGGACCACTGCACGCATTCCATCAGCTGCCTTTGGCTGTGGATTGCTGCTTACCCTCCAGCCGCCACTACAACCACCTGCTCCAGTTTCCTGCCAGGCACTTGTGTCCCTTTGCCCTCCTGAGCCCCTGTCTGCTCTACCAGGGGTTTTCGAGCCGGGGGTTTGCGAGAGGCCACTCCCTGCACGTTGGGCTCACTCACCAGGTATGTGACACTTACACCTACGTCATTGGCTGAGCGGACCTGATGGGGAACTTTAGAAGGGGCGGGTGTATTCATTTAATACACTGCGGAGGAAGTTCCCCATCAGGTCCGCTCAGGCTCAGCCAATGACGGACAGCGCTGGACATCGGATCGCCACGGGACACTGGATTTCATCGCAGGAATGTTTTTTTTTTGTTTTTTTTTTTAATAAAGGACTTTTCCAAGGTGTGTTTCTTTACATTTTTTTTACACTTTCTTGGTGAAATGGTAGGGGTACAATGTACCCGTTACCAATTCACATAGGGGGGCGGGATCTGGGGGTCCCCTTTGTTAAAGGGGTCTTCCAGATTCCGATAAGCCCCCTGCCCGCAGACCCCCACAACCACCGAGCAAGGGTTGTGGGGATGAGGCCCTTGTCCCCTGGTACAGTTCAGAACGGGGGCTGGCGCTCTCTCGTCCCCCCTCTTTTCCTGCGGCCTGCCAGGTTGCATGCTTGGATAAAGGGTCTGGTATGGATTTTGGGGGGAACTCCACGCCATATTTTTTTAAAATTTGGGGTGGAGTTCCCCTTAAAATCCATACCAGACCTGAAGGGCCTGGTATGGATATTTGGGGGGACTCCACGCATTTTTTTTTTACATTTGCGACAGGGTTCCCCTTAATATCCATACCAGACCTGAAGGGCCTGGGAATTGAATTTGGGGGGACCCCCACGCTTTTTTTTTTTATCAATGACTTTTCTATGTATTGCCGGGACCCGACAATTCATTATAGCCGCGAGTGAGTTTTAAATGACCTTTTTTCCTTCAGAAATTACACTTTATGCAGGGACAGTTCTAAGCATGGGAAACAAGCGTGACTTTACATGCATACTATACACACACCCTAGGTACAAAATTTAAAGGAAATTTCCACTTTTATTTTTTCATTTTAAGCATTATTAAAATCACTGCTCCCGAAAAAACTGCAGTTTTTAAAACTTTTTTTTTGCATTGATACATGTCCCCTGGGGCAGGACTCGGGTCCCCAAACACTTTTTAGGACAATAACTTGCATATAAGCCTTTATAATTAGCACTTTTGATTTCGAACGTTCGAGTCCATTGTATTTAATAGGGTTCTAAAGTTCACGCGAACATTCTGGCTGTTCGCAGTGTGAGGGGGTTAACTCGGTAGCGGGTGTGTGTGACCCCCTGGTTGGGCTCCCCACACAAAAACAGGGCCAGCAGACGGAGGTTGTGGTTTTCAAAATCAAAAGGTGCGGTTTATTTCTCTATGTACAGTGACAAAAACACAGCAAAGCCAAAAAGAAACATAAACAAAATAAATCCTGGTCAGTTTGACCTCTGACTAAACATGCAGGTTTCCTAAACTAACAACTGGGATCAGCCTGGTGCTGTCCTAGTCCCTAAGTCCCTGGTTTAGTAAAAGTCCAAACAAATAGCCACACAGGCTTTGCCTCACCGCACAGGGGTTCACTCTCCCTAGACAGTCCACACAGGTCTGGTTCCAGGCATGAGCTAACATCTAATGAAGCTGGGAGTTTTTATAGAGGCCTTTAAATGAGCTGACAAGCTTCAGCTGGTCTCATCAACTCCCTGCCTGCACGACGCCCAGCCCTCTCCCTAGAGGTATGAGTCATCCATGAGCCCACTAGCCTCAGCTGGGCTTCATCAACTCCCTAGTTGTATAAGTCGGCGTAAAGCCTGAATCTGGGCGAAATATATCTACCCCCCTGGATGCAACCAGGTGACTTTACCTTCCTGCTGTCACATACCCCCCCCTCTTGTTTTAACCTCGGGGTTGGAACACCAGCAATCAGGCATTCATGTACTCGAGACAAAGCATCCACATTCCCCATTTGAACGCCAGGGCGATGCTTTACTGTGAAGTTGAATTCCTGGAGGGCCAGGAACCACCTATTCACTCTTCTATTTGTTTCCTTGTTTTGAGCCATCCACTTTAACGGAGCGTGATCCGTAACCATGTCAAAGTGCCTACCTAGCAGATAGTACCGAAGGGAATCTAGAGCCCACTTCACCGCTAAACACTCCTTTTCAACCGTGGCGTAATTTACCTCATGGGACTTCAACTTCCTGCTGAGGTAAATGACTGGGTGCTCTTCCCCGTTCCAGACCTGGGACAATACTGCTCCTAACCCCACATCTGACGCATCACTTTGTACGACAAAGTCTTTAGAGAAGTCGGGTGAGTACAACACTGGCTGGCTACATAAGGCTTGTTTCAAGAATTGGAATGCTGCCTCAGCCTCGGGGGTCCATTTAATCATGACCGACCCTTTCCCTTTCGTCAGGTTGGTTAGGGGCACAGCCTTAGAAGCAAAGTGGGGAATGAAGCGCCGATAATAACCCGCGATTCCCAGAAAGGCCCGTACCTGCTTCTTGCTGTTGGGACGTGGCCAACTCTGGATGGCCTCGACTTTGTTGAGTTGGGGTTTTATCACTCCCCTGCCAATGGTGTACCCAAGATATTTGGCCTCCTCCTGCCCAATGGTACACTTCTTGGGGTTAGCCGTAAACCCCGCTTCCCGGATAGAGTCTAGGACTGCTTGCACTTTTGGCAGATGTGAGGCCCAATCTGTGCTATGGACAATTACGTCATCCAGGTAAGCCACAGCATACTTCCGATGGGGCCTCAGTATCTGGTCCATTTTCCGCTGGAATGTGGCCGGCGCATTCTGTAACCCGAACGGCATTCTCTTATATTGGAACGCCCCGTCTGGGGTTACAAATGCGGTTTTCTCTTTGGCCGACTTGGCCAGGGGAATTTGCCAATACCCTTTTGTGAGGTCAAGAGTCGTCATGTATCGGGCTGTTCCCAGCCGGTCGATCAACTCATCTATACGAGGCATGGGGTAGGTGTCAAATTTTGTAACTTTGTTCAACTGACGAAAATCGTTACAAAATCGCCAGCTCCCATCCGGTTTAGGCACCAACACAATGGGACTAGACCAATCACTTTGGGACTCCTCTATCACCCCTAAGTTCAGCATTTTCTGTACTTCCTCCCGTATTGCCTCCCGTCGGGCCTCTGGGATCCGATAGGGTTTTAACTTCACCCTTTCACCGGGCGGGGTAATAATATCATGCTCTACCCCAGATGTTTGTCCCGGCAGCTCAGAGAACACCTCCTTGTTGCGAAGCACAAACTCCTTAACCTCCTGTTGTTGGGGTTGTGACAAGGTGGCTGCTATTCCAACCTCCGGAATCACGCAACCAGTTTGAGCTGGTGACCAAGTTTCTGCGACTAGGGACTCTCTATCCCTCCAGGCTTTCAACAGATTAACGTGATATATCTGTTCGGGCTTTCGCCTTCCTGGTTGTCTGACCTTGTAATTCACTTCGCTCACTTTTTCCATTATCTCGTAGGGGCCTTGCCATTTGGCAAGGAATTTACTTTCAACCGTAGGGACAAGTACCAATATCCTATCCCCCGGGGAAAAGGTACGGGTCTTTGCTCCACGGTTGTACACTCTCTGCTGTGCCAACTGCGCTTGGGCCAAATGTTCCTTCACGATGGGCATTACCTGTGCAATTCGATCTTGCATCAGGGCGACATGCTCAATCACACTCCTGTGGGGAGAACTCTCACTTTCCCAAGTTTCCTTGGCAATATCCAACAGCCCTCTTGGGTGTCTCCCATACAGTAACTCAAAGGGGGAGAATCCCGTAGAGGATTGGGGCACCTCCCTAATAGCAAACATCAAATAAGGAAGTAGACAGTCCCAATCCTTTCCATCTCTATCCACCACTTTCTTCAACATTTGTTTTAGGGTTTTGTTGAATCTTTCAACCAGCCCATCGGTTTGGGGGTGATACACAGATGTACGCAATTGCGTCACTTTGAGCAATTTACACAGCTCTTTCATAACCCGGGACATAAAGGGTGTACCTTGGTCCGTAAGCAGTTCTTTACAAATACCCACCCGGCTAAAAACAAGAGATAGCTCTTTGGCTATGGTTTTGGCCGAGGTATTTCTGAGAGGGATCGCTTCTGGATAACGGGTGGCATAGTCCATTATAACCAATATGTACTGGTGCCCCCTAGCGGACTTGATTATAGGACCTACCAAATCCATTGCGATTCTCTCAAACGGGACCTCAATGATGGGTAGAGGGACCAGCGGGCTACGGAAATGTGGCATCGGGGCCGACCTCTGACACACAGGGCAGGAGGAACAATAATTTTCTATGTCCTTCATCACCCCAGGCCAATAGAATCTCTGTAATACCCTCTCTCGGGTTTTCTCTGTCCCCAGATGACCTCCAAGAATGTGCCCATGGGCCAACTCCAACACCAACTTCCTGTAAGGTTTGGGCACCACAAGCTGCTCAACGGTTTCTTCTGCCCTTTTTGCCACCCGATACAGTAGGTCCTTCTCTACGCTGAAGTATGGGTAAGTGCAGGTATTATCTGGGTTCACTAACTCGCCATCTATTTCCACTACGTTTTCCCGTGCCTTTATTAGGGCGGGGTCTTTTAACTGTTCTGTGGCAAAATTTTCCCTGTGAACCTCCAGATCAGAAAACTCCACAGACGATAGGTTTTCGTCTGAGGAGGTGGGCTCCTCTCCAGTTTCTTGAGTCTCCCCTGCCAATACTGACAAGGGAAATTCTGGAGAGTCCTCACCACTCTCAGAGGAGTTCTGGCTATCACATTCCTGGTACATAGGGGCACCAGTGGGGGGCTCAGGATCATCCCACAGTTCCCAGAACTTCGGAAAATCCCTTCCCACAATGGCATCATGCGGTAATTGAGATACTAACCCCACTGGATGAGAGAGGGTACCTTTGGGGGTCTCGAAACACACTGTAGTCACTGGATACTCTCGGGTGTCCCCATGCACACAAATAACAGCTACCTTGCTATTCCCAGAGACCTCTGTTTTAACTAATTCAGCCTTTATCAGGGTCACAAGGCTACCTGAATCCAGTAATACCACAACATTTCTACCATTAATACACATTTTGCATAAATGTTTCTCAGTTCCCCGAATGGCAGTGCATGCGACTGTCGCACACAGCGACTGACGTCTGTCCATCAGAAAGTCACATTGCATGGGTTCCTCCACAACCGGGCAATTTGCTGCAATATGTCCCGCTTGCCGGCAGCGGTAGCAAACAATCCATTTGGCTGCCTCTTGAGCCCCTGACTTCCCAGGCTGTTCTCGCCAAACTTGGGGTAGAGCTCCCACCCTCTCACTCTCTCCACCCTCACCCCTTGGAATCCTCTTATCCGCCCCTGGGGATGGTCTGGTCTTAGGGTGGAAAGTCCGAGAGTCTCTGGAAGAGGCCGTCAGGTTCTCTGTAGCCAAGTATTTCTCTACACGATCCACAAGACCACCGGCCGTCTCTGGGTCTCCATGGCTTACCCACTTTTGGATGGCAGTAGGAAGAGCTCTCAAAAACCGATCCATTACAACACGTTCCACAATCTCTGGTGCGGACAAAGTCTCTGGCTGTAGCCACTTCCTGCTCAGGTGAATGAGATCATACATTTGAGACCTGGGGGGTTTTCCAAGCTGGAAAGTCCAGTTATGCACACGCTGAGCCCGGACAGCCAGGGTGACACCCAGCCTTGCCAATATTTCAGCTTTTAGCATCACATAGTCTTTTGCTTGGTCAGGCTCTAGGTCATAGTAAGCCTTCTGCGATTCACCAGTTAACAGAGGAGCCACCAGTCCAGCCCACTGCTCCTCAGGCCACTTTTCTCTTTCAGCAGTCCTTTCAAATGTGGTCAAAAATACCTCTGGATCATCCTCTCCAGTCATTTTTGTCAATAAACGACTCACCCCAAAGGACGCGGTATTAGTGGGACGGCTTTCCTCACTGGTCTGCGGACGTTGCTGCATTACTGCTTCCATTTGTTGTAGTCTCTGCTCTTGCTTCTGTAACAGGTCTATGAAGCGGGCCTCAGATTGCTGCTGGGCTTGTTGATGAGCTTGCTGCTGGGCTGCAAGGCTCCTTTGCAAACCTGCATTTGTCTGCTGTTGATTGGCATTTGCTAGAGCCAGCTGTTTCAGTATCTCCTCCATGCTGGCTTAAAAAAAACTGCCACTGGTTCTCCACCAACTGTGAGGGGGTTACCTCGGTAGCGGGTGTGTGTGACCCCCTGGTTGGGCTCCCCACACAAAAACAGGGCCAGCAGACGGAGGTTGTGGTTTTCAAAATCAAAAGGTGCGGTTTATTTCTCTATGTACAGTGACAAAAACACAGCAAAGCCAAAAAGAAACATAAACAAAATAAATCCTGGTCAGTTTGACCTCTGACTAAACATGCAGGTTTCCTAAACTAACAACTGGGATCAGCCTGGTGCTGTCCTAGTCCCTAAGTCCCTGGTTTAGTAAAAGTCCAAACAAATAGCCACACAGGCTTTGCCTCACCGCACAGGGGTTCACTCTCCCTAGACAGTCCACACAGGTCTGGTTCCAGGCATGAGCTAACATCTAATGAAGCTGGGAGTTTTTATAGAGGCCTTTAAATGAGCTGACAAGCTTCAGCTGGTCTCATCAACTCCCTGCCTGCACGACGCCCAGCCCTCTCCCTAGAGGTATGAGTCATCCATGAGCCCACTAGCCTCAGCTGGGCTTCATCAACTCCCTAGTTGTATAAGTCGGCGTAAAGCCTGAATCTGGGCGAAATATATCTACCCCCCTGGATGCAACCAGGTGACTTTACCTTCCTGCTGTCACAGCAGGTTCTGGTGCGAACTGAACAGGGGGTGTTCGGCTCATCCCTAATCAAAACGTAGGTATTTTTGTCTAGTTTCAGGCAATGTGCTCAGTAAACGTATGGAAATCAAAAAAAATGTGATTTTTTTTTTTTTTTTAAATACATTTTTGGGAAAAAAATTGGAAAAAAACGGAAAATTGTATCATACTTACCAGTAATTTTCCTTTCCTGGTGCCTATCCATGGCAGCATACCTGTGATAGAGCTTCGCCTCGACTCCTCCTTCAGGACTAGTGAATAGCATAAATTAAAGGCATAGTCCCTCCCCCAACATTCTCTGTAATATAGAATACCGAGGGTGGGAGCGTATGCTGCCATGGATAGGCACCAGGAAAGGAAAATTACTGGTAAGTATGATACAATTTTCAGTTTTTCTGGTGCCTCCATGGCAGCATACCTGTGATAAATAACTAGCTGACATGGGTGGGATAATTGCTTAACAATAAAAGTTTAATTAGAAGAGGACATAGCAGCCTGAACTGCCCTCCTTCCAAACTCAACAGTCGTGAGCGCTCCTGGATCAATATGGTAGTGTCTGAGGAACGTATGGTGAGAAGACCAGGTGGTGGCCCTGCACACCGTCTCCAATGAAACATTAGCCCTTGCCGCCCAGGAAGCTGAGACTGCCCTTGTAGAATGAGCATTCACTCAGGATAGAGGCTCCATATTCTTCACCCTGTAGGCCTTCTGGATTAACTTTACAACCCAAGATGCCAGAGTTCTGATGGAAGCTTTTTTGCCCCTGTATTTACCGAACGGTACGATGAAAAGTCTCTCAGAATTTCTGAAGGGGCCGGTAGCTTCTAGGTAGGCCCTGAGCACTCTGGATACATCCAGTTCGTGACAAGACTCTGAATCTGTGTCTGTAAACACTGGTAGTGCCCAGGGTTCCAACAGGTGGCTTGGAGTAGCAACCTTTGGTGTGAACCCCCGAAGGGGACGAAGTTCCACTCTGTCTGGGGAGAAGGAGATGTAATGGCTAGCAGGAAAGCCGTCTTTAGTGTCAGGTTCCATATTGTTACTTGTTCCACTGGAGCAAAGGGATGGTCAGATAGAACTTCCAGGACTAGGGACAGATCCCACTTAGGAAATGATCGTCTGACAGGAGGGCGAATCTTCAATATACCTCTGAGGAAAGTGACTACTGAAGGATCCTCATTTGTTGCAGCAGAGATTGCTGCTACCTGCACTTTGAGAGAGCTCAGACCAAGTCCCAGACCAAGTCCTGTCTGAAGGAATCCTAGAACATGAGATGTAGAAGGAAGGATTGGATCAAATCCATTTCCGGAAACAAATGACAAGAACTTGTCCCATATTTTTGAATATATGGCATTAGTTGCTGGCTTCCTAGCTTTTAGAAGGGTTGATATGACTCCTGGAGAACACCCTAGGGACTCGAACCTTCGCCTCTCAACCTCCAGATTTGAAGATTCAACTTCTGAGGGTTTGGATGAACTAGACTGCCCTGCGACAGAAGTTGAGGGAAAGGAGGGATCTTGATTGGAGAGCCCACACTGAGGTGCAATACGGAAGTACTGCCACCACCTGGACTGGCTCCCTGAGTAGCCTCAGGAGGAATTTTAATATTAATGGCCTGGGAGGAAAGGCATATTCTGTGGTGAACCTCCAGGGACATGACAGGGCATCCACTGCCTCGGCTTGTGGATGCGGCAGCCGAGAGAAGAACCTGTCCAGCTTGGCATTCTTCGGGGAGGTGAACAGATCTACCTGAGGGGGATCCCATATGTTGGCAATCTAAAGGAAGACATGGGGGTGGAGAGCCCACTCGTTGTTGTCCAGGAAGTTTCTGGATAATGTGTCTGCTTCCGTGTTCAACCTGCCTGGCAGATACATCGCTCTGAGGTCCAGGAGGTTCTGCTCTGCCCAGAGCACGATCGGCTCTACCTCCTTGAGGAGTGACCTCCTGCGAGTGCCTCCCTGCTTCTGCAGATAAGCGACAGCTGCCCTGTTGTCTAGGCGTAGTTGTATTCTCTGGCCTCTGATTTGGGGTGCCAAAGAGGTCAGTGCCAAGAAGGCTGCCCTCATCTCCAAGATGTTTGATACCACTCCCTGGGTGGTGCATGACCATCTCCCCTGTGTTCTGGTTTGCCCGCAATGGGTTCCCCAGCCCTGTCTGCTTGCATCGGACGTAATTGTGATCCAAGGAAGGGAGCCCAGGTGATGAGGCTTGGAGAGGTTTTCCGGAACTGTCCACCAGTGAAGGCTTCTGCGCATTTTTCCCCGTCAGCAGGATCGTCTGAGATAGTCGTTGTTTCTTCCACTGCGCCAAGAAACCAGTCTGGAAATACCTCAAGTGCCAATGTGCCCAAGGAACCATGGGTATATAGGAAGACATTGTGCCAATGAGGCTCAGGCATTGTGAAGCCATCAGATACGGGCTCCGGATGACTTTGATCATTCTCTGGATGACAATCCTTGCCTTCGGCGGTGGTAATGACACTGTCCCCACCTGAGTGTCGAACGTTGCGCGTAGATTATCTGCTGTGTTGGCGTTAGTTGACTTGTCAGAATTCACCAGCCACCCTAGCTCTTTTTAGGGACTGTAGAAGAATGTCCCGGTGACATACCAACTGATCCGGATTGCTTGCTAGGAATAGGATGTCGTCCAAGTAGTGGTATATCCTCAAGCCCCTCTCCCGCAGGGGAACCAAAGCAGATATTAGTATCTTGGTGAACACCCTGGGAGAGGTGCACAGACCGAAAGGCAGGGCTTGAAACTGTAGGTGGGTCCATCCCACTGCAAATCTCAGGTATTTTTGAAATGCAGGTAGAATTGGAACATGTAGGTATGCATCCTGCAGATCGACCGAAATCATTCAATCTGATGGCTGGACTGTCTGAATAATCGTCTGCAGGGACTCCATTTTGAAGCTTTCGGGGCGGATATACCGGTTGAGCCTCTTTAGGTCTATCACAGACCTCCACCCACCTGTCCTCTTTGGGACCAGAAATAGGGTGGAGTAAAAGCCTGCGAAGCGCTCTGCCAAGGGAACCGGAACAGCCGCCCCCTGAAGCTGGAGTGACGTTAGGAAGTTTTTCAGAGCTTGAGCCTTCAGTGGAGAGGATGGAATCTCTGTCCTTTGAAAGAGTTCCGAGGTGGGGGGTGAGAAAAATTCCAAAAGTGCCCCCACTGAATTGTTGACAGAACCCAGGTGTCGTGGCAGCGGGTGGCCCAGACTGGGGTAAAAAACTTTAGCCTGGCTCCCACCGGGAGTGCCTGGGCTACTCTGGCGTAAAAAAAAAGACTGCTTCTGCTCCTGTGGAGCCGGAAGGGCTTTCATCTTCCTGTTCAAAAAGGATCCCTGAGTACCTTTCCAAGGTCTTTTGTTGTCTCTGGGCTGTCTCGACTGCCTAAAATCCCTTGGGTTTGACTGGCGGAACCTAGAGGAACCACCTCTGAATCTTCGCCTACTTCTGTCCTGTGGAAGCATACCAGACTTCCCTCCTGACAGCCTGGAGATAGCTTTATCCATTTTGTCTCCGAATAGTGCTTTCCCATCAAACGGGATTTTGCACCCATTTTGTTTGGAGGATAAGTCAGCCATCCAGGGTTTCAGCCACAAGGCCCTCTTCGCCATCACTGAATGCAACATGGATCTTGCCGACCACCTGATCGTGTCAAGGGGTCCCGCTCATCAGGGCGTAGGTCCCATTCAATGGCCGCTACGCAGGCAAAGTCTGCCGACAATCTAAGCTCTTCTAAGGACTTAGTTATATCCTCCATGGGGACATCCTGACGCAAAGCCGTCTCAATATTATCTGTCCAAGATCTTATGGCATTTGATACTGATGTGAGGGCAATAGCTGGCTTACATGCTGCTTCCGGGGCTAAGTAGCTCCTCTTCAGCTCCAGGTCGATTCACCTGTCTAGAGCGTCTTTAAAGGAAGCGGAATCCTCCATTGGCAAAGTAATATTTTTTGCGAGTCGCACCACCGACGCGTCTACCACTGGCATGGAGTTTGGTGACTGCGTTCCAGACTCTGGTAAGGGGTATATAGTTTATCAGCCTTTGACCATTCCTTCTGAATGACTTGACTAATCTCGCCCATCTGAGGAATGGGAAGTAGCTTGTAGACTCTTGGGGAGGCTATTCTGCGTCTTTCCAGGCGATTGCAGTTTTTACTGCCTGGATGAATGGCTTTACCAAGGAGAGACTGAAGCCAGAAGGTTCTGATTCCTCTGAAGAGTCCCCTGAAGAGTCTTCAGGTGGTGAATCTCTAGCTGGTCGGCCTGACGGCGGCAGAGGTGTACTGATTGCTGACGGACCAGGGAGATTAGGTTCTATATCCTGAACCTGGGATATCTGCTGAAGTGGTTGAGCGGGGACCAAAGCCAAAAGCTCAGAGAAGGAGTCCTTCATTGTTCGCTTGAGCAGATCTACAGCGTGCTGATTTTCTAGCTTGCGGTTGGACTCATAGTCCGTAAAACAGTCCTTACAGACCATTCTGTCTGGTAGCGGTGTAGCCCCACATGTCCAGCATTTCTCTTTCTATAGGTCCTAGGAGAGGGGGGATCGATCATGTCCTCTGGATCTTGACCTCTCTGATCTACGACGTGAAGAATGGGACCTACGCCCTGATGAGCGGGACCCCTTGGAGTGGGTAGGGCTACGATGTAAGGAACTCACGCTAGACCAGTGAGCGCACTTCTTTTTTTTATTTTTTATACTCACGTATAGTTGGTCACATACCTAATAGAAGTGTGAGGATCTTTGCTGCGAGATGAATTACTCATTGCGGAGTTGGGCACAAGGATCAGCTCTGGAAATATAGTAAGAAAGGGAAAAGAATCAGGGGTTTTTGGCGTCCCTTTTTTTTTTTTTTTTTAAACAAACATTTTTATATCGTCATCTTTTTTTTTTTTTTAAAGATAAACTTTTTTTATATCGTCACCTTTTTTTTTTTTTTTTTAAACATAAAAATTTTTGATCAGCAACATTTTTTTTTTTTTTTTGAGAAAATAAAAAGTACCTACCACAAAGCAGCATCAGAGAGACCTAGCAGGGCACAGCTGAGGAGACTCTGACAGCAATCCCTGAATCTGAACCTAAATAGGCTCAAGGTGCGTGGGCTAATCCCATAAACCACCGTTTGGAATTGATTGAAAAAAAGGGCAAATCTAGCCTTCTTTCCAGAATCCAAGATGGCTGTCACTGAACCAAGCGACCGTGCATGCGCACGCGCAGAAGATCCAGCGTCGCCCAGTACAGAGAGCCGGGAAACTACGGCTCTGTATCACTCCCAAATCGCGCATGCGCAGACGGCGGCGAGGACGCCGTGCCATGACACTCTCCTACCTGGCGGGACGTACAGAGCCCCTGTAGCCCCCCCCGAACCCGGAAATAAGCACCACAATGTTGTTTCACAGAGAGACACCTGCCCTATCCAGTTGCACGGTTTTAAAGGAACAAAAAAGTAAGACAATAATCATTTGAAGGCGCCTAACAAGCAAAGGAAAGGGGAGGGGAGGGGAAGAGAGGGGAAAAACACAAATGCCTGTAATAAAATATGGAAACCACCAGCCTGGGAAGATGGAGCTGATCCTTTTGCGACTTCCACTGCATTCATCATGGATGTGATAGCAGACTGCGTTCCTGTGAGGAAACTCTGCAAAATGACCCCAACAGATCCACAGAGGGGTTCCCAGTCTTATCAGCGCTGTGAGCGGCCCAAGAACAGGGACTGCGCACGGGAAAGGCTAAACCCGGCGGACGCTGCCGACTGCAGAGGTATGGACGTACTGTTACTCTTCACCAGCACAAGAAGGTATGAGGAAAAAAAGGAGAATGTTGGGGGAGGGACTATGCCTTTAATTTATGCTATTCACTAGTCCTGAAGGAGGAGTCGAGGCGGAGCTCTATCACAGGTATGCTGCCATGGATAGGCACCAGTAAAATACATTTTTGAGAAAAAAAGTTGATTTTTTTTTTAACCACTTAAGCCCCGGACCATTTGGTAGCTAGAGGACCAGAGGTGAATTCAGAATTTTGCACTGCGCTACTTTAACTGTAAATTGTGCGGACATGCAATGTTGTACCCAAACGAAATTTGCGTCCTTTTCTTCCCACAAATAGAGCTTTCTTTTAATGGTATTTGATTGCCTCTGCGATTTTTATTTTTTGCGATATAAACGGAAAAAGACCGAAAATTTTGAAAAAAAATGATATTTTCTACTTTTTGTTATAAGAAAAATCGAATAAACTCAATTGTAGTCATACATTTAGGCCAAAATGTATTCAGCCACATGTTTTTAGTAAAAAAAATGTCAATAAGCGTATATTTATTGGTTTGCGCAAAAGTTATAGAGTTTACAAACTAGGGTACATTTTCTGAAATTTACACAGCTTTAAATTTATGACTGCCTATCCCATTTCTTGAGGTGCTAAAATGACAGGGCAGTACAAAACCCCGCCCCAAATGACCCCATTTTGGAAAGTAGACACCCCAAGGAAATTGCTGAGAGGCATGTTGAGCCCATTGAATTTTTTATTTTTTTGTCCCAAGTGATTGAATAATGACTAAAAAAAAAAAAAAAAAAAAAATTACAAAAAGTTGTCACTAAATGATATATTGCTCACACATGCCATGGTTATATGTGGAATTTCACCCCAAAATACATTTTGCTGCTTCTCCTGAGTACGGGGATACCACATGTGTGGGACTTTTTGGGAGCCTAGCCGCGTACGGGACCCCGGAAACCAAGCACCGCCTTCAGGATTTCTAAGGGCGCAAATTTTTGATTTCACTCCTCACTACCTATCACAGTTTCGAAGGCCATAAAATGCCAAAATAGCACAAAACCCCCCAAATGACCCCATTTTAGAAAGTAGACACCCCAAGGAAATTGCTGAGAGGCCTGTTGAGCCCATTGAATATATTTTTTTTTGTCCCAAGTGATTGAATAATGACAAAAAAAATAAATAAAAAATTACAAAAAGTTGTCACTAAATGATATATTGCTCACACATGCCATGGTTATATGTGGAATTACACCCCAAAATACATTTTTCTGCTTCTCCTGAGTACGGGGATACCACATGTGTGGGACTTTTTAGGAGCCTAGCCGCGTACGGGACCCCGAAAACCAAGCACCGCCTTCAGGATTTCTAGGCACAAATTTTTGATTTCACTCCTCACTACCTATCACAGTTTCGAAGGCCATAAAATGCCAAAATCACACAAAACCCCCCCAAATGACCCCATTTTGGAATATAGACACCCGAAGCTATTTGCTGAGAGGAATGGCGAGTATTTTACAGCTCTCATTTGTTTTTGAAAATGAAGAAAGAAAATATATATATATATATATATATTTTTTTTTCAATTTTCAAAACTTTGTGACAAAAAGCGAGATCTGCAAAATACTCACAATACCTCTCAGCAAATAGCTTGGGGTGTCTACTTTCCAAAATGGGGTCATTTGGGGGGGTTTTGTGCTATCTGGGCATTCCATGGCCTCCGAAACTGTGATAGGCAGTGAGAAGTGAAATCAAAAATTTACACCCTTAGAAAGCCTGAAGGCGGTGCTTGGTTTTTTGGGGTCCCGTACATGGCTAGGCTCCCAAAAAGTCTCACACATGTGGTATCCCCGTACTCAGGAGAAGCAACAGAATGTATTTTGGGGTGTAATTCCACATATGCCCATGGCATGTTTGAGCAATATATCATTTAGTGACAACTTTGTGCAAAAAAAAAAATTGTCGTTTTTCTGCAACTTGTGTCAACATATAAAATATTCCATGGACTCGACATGCCTCTCAGTATATAGCTTGGGGTGTCTACTTTCCAAAATGGGGTCATTTGGGGGGGTTTTGAACTGTTCTGGCATTTTATACACAACATTAGGAAGCTTACATCCACTCTTCTAACCACTTGAAGACAAAGCCCTTTTTGACACTTTTTGTTTACATGAAAACATTTTTTTTTTGCAAGAAAATTATGTTGAACCCCCAAACATTATATATATATATTTTTAAAGCAAAGGCCCTACAGATTAAAATGGTGGGTGTTGCATTTTTTTTTTCTACACAGTATTTGCGCAGCGATTTTTCAAACGCATTTTTTGGGTTAAAAAATACACTTTTTTTAATTTTAATGCACTAAAACACACTATATTGCCCAAATGTTTGATGAAATAAAAAAGATGATCTTAGGCCGAGTACATAGATACCAAACACGACATGCTTTAAAATTTCGCACAAACGCGCATTGGCGACAAACTACATACATTTTTAAAAGCCTTTAAAAGCCTTTACAGGTTACCCCAGTAGATTTACAGAGGAGGTCTACTGCTAAAATGATTGCCCTCGATCTGACCTTCGCGGTGATACCTAACATGCATGGTGCAATTGCTGTTTACATATGACGCCAGACCGACGCTTGCGTTTGCCATTGGGCAAGAGCAGGGCAGGACAGGGGTGCTTTTTTTTTTTTTTTTTTTTTATTATTAATTTTGCTTTTTTATTTTATTTTTAAATTGTTCCTTCCAAGTATTTTTTTTTTTTTATCATTTTTATTGTTATCTCAGGGAATGTAAATATCCCCTATGATAGCAATAGGTAGTGACAGGTACTCTTTTTTTGAAAAAACTGGGGTCTTCTAGACCCTAGATTTTTCCTCTGCCCTCAAAGCATCTGACCACACCAAGATCGGTGTGATAAAATGCTTTCCCAATTTCCCAATGGCACTTTTTATATCCGGGGGGGGCATTCCCTCCCACTGCTTGTAAAAGCAGTCCAGAGGCTAATTAGCCGCTAGGATTGCTTTTACATGAAAGCCGGCCGCAGGCTGAAAAGAATGATACCAAGATCATACCTAAACCCGCAGGCATCATTCTGGTATAAACATTCAAAGTCCAGCAACATACCAGTACGTTGCTGGTCCTTGTTGGACATGTATTGTAATCTTTTTATTTCATGCAGCCAGTTGGCTGAACGAAAAAAGAGATTGATCGGTGGGTATGCCCACCATTAGAATACCGCCCTTCATCCACCCACTTCCAATGATGGGCATACACGCACCATTTATATATGCAGAAGCATGGGGGCATCCTCCCGCAAAAAAGTTATGCCGCACACACATGGTCGGACTTTTCCACGGGCAAGCCTCCGTCGGAATTTCGACCGTATGTACGCGGCATTAGGAGCAAAATCGCTCCTCCGCCCCTGCTGCCCCAATGCTTCGGCATATTTGCTTTTTTTTTTTAACTGTGGTGGTGAAATCACCTCCTACAGCACTGGAGTCGCAGGGATCAGGCCTGTCTCTGCGAACGCTGCAGTTATGTGTGTTGTGTTTTGTAAGTGACAGTGATCGATCGATACTGCACTTGGGTGGCCTGGGCTGGACGGAGGGGCAAAACGCAGGTGCCAGCAGGTATCTGGGCTGATCCCGCTAACACTGCGTTTTTGGGAACCCTAAACTGCTGGGGACGCTAGTATAGATCTGATCAGATCAGATATTGATCTGTTCAGATACTATACCACTAAGGGGGGTGTATACTTCACGCGTGGGTGTTAGCGTTACTGGCACTAACCTGACGCTGCCTGGGGTGTGACTCAGACCCTCTCTGACGCTAAAACCTAATTGATATCACCCGCCGGGCGATCAAGGGGTTAAACCTTTATTGGGTTATATACACGGCGGGTGCCCTGACACTATAAAAAGCAAACTAACTAACCAGCGTCACCCGTAACACTTATATGGTGATCACTGGTGAAAGGGTTAACTAGGGGCAATCAGGGGGTTAAAACCTTTATTAGATAATATATGGGGGTACCTGACGCTATAAAAACCTGCGGCGAACCTAAAAAAAATTACCAGCTACCGATCTGCATCACCGACACTAAGACAGCGTTTAGAAAAACGATTGCTTAGCGACAGTGGTGATGGGGGTGAAAGGGTTACCTGGGGGGACGATCAAGGGGGTTAAACCTTTATTAGATAATATATTGGGGTACCTGACGCTATAAAAACATGCGGCGAACCTAAAAAAAAATACTGGCTACGATCTGCATCACCGACACTAAGACAGCGTTTAGAAAAACGATCGCTTAGTGATAGTGGTGATAGGGGGTGAAAGGGTTACCTGGGGGGCGATCAAGGGGGTTAAACCTTTATTAGATAATATATTGGGGTACCTGACGCTATAAAAACCTGCGGCGAACCTAAAAAAAATTACTGGCTGCCGATCGGCATCACTGATGCTAAGACAGCGATCAGAAAAATGATCGCTAAGCGACAGTGGTGATAGGGGGTGAAAGGGTTATCTGGCGGGTGATCAGGGGGTTAAACCTTTATTAGGGGGGTTAGGGGGCTACACTGGACCTAAGACTAAACTTTGGTGACACTTTTGCAGTCACAAATGTCACTGATTGCAGTGATCACTAAATAAATGGTCACTGCAATCAGTGACACTGTGACTGGGGGCTGGGGGGGTGATCTGGGGGTGATCTGGGGTGTCTGGGGGGGCCTGGGGGGGCGATTTATGTCCCTATGTGTCCTGGTGTCAGTGTAGTGTTGTGTGCACTGACCTGATATCTTCTCTTGTACGGCGCTCGGTATATGTGAGCGCCGCACCAGAGATGACATCACTTCCTCCTGCTCCCTCTGTCTGACACAGAAAGAGGGGGCATTTCTATTCGCCGGGAGCGATCGCGAGGGGGTGGCCAGAAACGAACGGCTGCCCCCTCATCCCGGAACGCTCTCGGACACTTAGCCACCGCTCACTGTATAGAAGGGGGGTCCGATTGGACCCCCCAACTGTACAAAGGCAATCACGTACACTCTACGTGATTGTGCCTGTCGGTGCCATTCTGCCGACGTATATATACAGTGAGCGGTCGTTAAGTGGTTAAAAGAAAATAAATATTTTTGGAAAAAAAAGAAATTGAAAAAAAAATATTTGAAAAAAAATACATTTTTGGAAAAAAAATAAAAAAAAATTTTTTGAAAGAAAATTAAAAAAAAAAAAAAATTATTGTGAAAAAAAAAATTTTGGTAAAAAAAATATAATTTTTGAAAAAAAATGTTTTTGACATGACTATATTCATATTTGAATTTTTTGTCAGAGAATAAAAAGGTCATGTGACATGACTATATTTATATTTGAATTTTTTTGTCAGTTAGAAAAAAAAGGTCATGTGACATGACCATATTCATATTTGAATTTTTTTGTCAGTTAGAAAAAAAGGTCATGTGACATGACTATATTTATATTAGAATGTTTTGGTCAGTTAGAAAAAAAAGGTCATGTGACATGACCATATTCATATTTGACGTTTTTGTCAGTTAGAAAAAAAATGTCATGTGACATGACCATATTCTTATTTGATTTTTTTGTCAGGGAAAAGGTCATGTGACATGACTATATTTAAAAAAAAAATGAAAAAAATATACATTTTTGGAAAAAAAATATTTAAAAAAAAAACATTTTGAAAGAAAAAAATCATTTTTGAAAAAGTCATTTCCTGACAGACTCCATGGCAGCCTACGTGTGGGTTAACCCCGCCTCCTCTCCAATGCTATAGGACCCCATACCCATAAAAGTAAGCTCACCTCTCAGTACTGTGTTCCTTTTTTGTCCTCCTCCAATGGACCTGAAGCACGCAGAGCTGTGCAGATTTCCGGATGGATGGATCAATGGATGGATGGCACACTCCTTTGCGGTGCAGCTCGGAACCCAGCCATGGGCGGGTGGAGAGCTTGTGGCAACCATGTATCCCTGGATGGGACGTTGCTGAAGTGTGCCCAGAGCATCAAGACGTCCTTGGCTGGCAAGGTCTGCAACGTTTTTTATTTCCATGGCAGTCGCCTCTGTATTTTGTGTGTGGTTGCCCTGTTTGTCTCATGTCCCTTGCTGCTCCCCAAATGGCTGCTGGAACGCATCTGCGTTCCAGCTCGCCGCGGTGATCCTTATTGCGGGCGCCGCTGCCGCTCGCGCATGCGCAGTGCCCGCTCTCAGAGCGAGGCTTGGTTCGCGCATGTGCGGTCCAGCGGTTTTTCCGGCGGGTGCGCAGGCGCCGAGGTTGGCTTCTCCACCGCGCATGTGCGATGTGTGGTCGGCGGTAAAGTCACAGGCAGGTGGGGGATTTAAAGCTGTGTCTCGCCTATGTCATTTGGGATTTCCCCTGACAGGCGTACAGAGGCAACACAACAGCTTTCCCAGGTTAGTGTGCGCTTGTATACTTGAGTGGAATGTTCATTACTTTGTTGCAGGCTTAAATGTATTTAAAATTTACAATGCATTGTGAATTTTTTTGTGGTATGAGTACTTTTTAAAGGGCAAGTTACATGTATTTTTTTATATGAAATTATAGGTTTTCTTAAGTCAATCTGTCGTTATTGTGACGCTTTTACAAATTATGGACAATTCACCGCTTTCATGTGGCCAGCCCTCACGCACAAGGTATGTGCGGGAGAGGGGAGGGGCTTGGGGTACAGTCGCAAGTCTTGGGGTTACTTGACGGCTTGTCTTTTCCTCCCAAATCTGTTTTCTTTTAGCCCTTCTGGTCAAGATCCTCAGACCAAAACGGACCTTGCCAGGCCGCATCACTCGTCAGCTTCAAAGTCCAGACGTGATTCTCCGTCTGCATCTGTTACAGAGATATTCCTAACCTCTCTTAAATGCATACTATAAGTGATTAAAAAAACCTTTTGTCTATATAAAATGAAATCAAACGATAGCGTCGGGAAAAGAGAAAACAATTACATTTATTTTTACAGAAATGATACCACCTCATAGCAAGATGATACCAATGTTACACAATACAAAATAGGAACATTGCTCTAACCTAAAATTATATCACCTATGACCAATGTTACATGATAATACCAACAAGAGAGCAAACGCGAAGTAATATTAATCTTAAACATGGGAGAAAGAGAGAGAGAGAGGGAGAGAGGCAGAGAGAGAGAGAGGGGGAGAGACAGAGAGAGAGACAGAGGGAGAGGCAGAGGGAGAGAGGGAGAGAGAGAGAGAGAGCTTATTACGTGACCATGTCGTCTGCGTCAGATCTTCATTCGCAAGGGCCTCATCATGGGTCTGGCTGAATAATTTATACCCCTTCCATGCCAGAATCCAAAATCCGGTGGTCTCATTGGTTCAAAGCTGACCACCTGATTGGTTGAAATCTCAAGTCTCTTTACCTAGCCTGCCTCTCTCTCTAAAGCTGAAATACTGGTTGCTTTATCAGCAGTGTAACCAGTTCCCACATTAGCATGCTAAGGGCCCCTGCGGTGTAGACAAAAGATATCTGAGTATCACCTGAAACCTCCCTTATATTCTCAGTAGGCAGTAAAAACTGTCCTTTAGGAACATAACTTGGCATTATATCACAAAATATATATATATATTCCTGTAACATTATATACGGTTACACCCATCCCCCTACATATACATCCATTGGGGCATGGTGCTTTATTTAGTATATGAAATGTTCAAAATCTACACCACAGTCCCCCCTGAAGTTCATTCTTGAACTTATGAAGTCCCTTAATGATTTTGTACCCACCCACAACGGCCCAGAAGCCCTGACCCTTCCCCCACCACCACTGCGGCCTCTTCCTTTCTTGAACCCGCCGTAACCCATCAAGGTAGACTTGAGACAGTTCTGGTGCCTTTGAGACTTCACATCCGACCCATGAGAGTCTGTACTGCAATGCTTCATCGCCCCGCTGCACTGAAGGAGCGGAATTCAAACATTACTGGCGGGATCCTTGCATATTTAGTCCTGTAGCTTGGAAATATGGTGTTATGATTGTCACGATTGGATCGGACCGCGAGACAGCACTTTTCAGCATGGTGAAGGAAAGTTTCAGAAGAGTCTTATTCGTGGCACGTTTTTCTTAAGAGATGCGTTGCTTCTTCAGGTGGTGTTTGGGCGGGCCTCCGGACAGTCGTGCATGAATACAAAAAAAAAAAAGAACAAAAAGGAGAATGTCAGACAGGAGTTATTGGCGGAATGTCAGACAAGAGTAGTGGCGTGGCCACTAAGACTGAATATCTTATGAGGGGTGCAATGTGGACGAGTAAGGTGGGATCCCCACAGGGTACCGAGACCGAGCCACGGCCAGTATCATCCATTGCCCTTGATGGTAGGGATAGTCAACACTGCCTGCTATTGTTAGGTCCCTGGGTTCACCACACCTGCTCACGGGGCTCAGGTTAAAGCAGTGGGCAGATTAGGGGAGGTAAAATTACATTAAGACATGGGACCTGGATGTCCAGGGATACTTTGTGAAATATGGTATTTGTATGTTTCAGGAACCCATTCTATGGAACCCACTGGACTCTTAAAAAAATGGAGTCAGGCAGAGACGGTAAACCCTTACAATTCACAACTCATCTCTGATATTCAAACAAAAGTTCCAGAAGATGAATACATTTATTTTCCAAGATAAAGCAGAATATGAACCAAAGAAAGTAGGAAAGAGAAAAGAGAAAAAAGAATACAATAAGCAACAAAACATACAGGTTCAATGCTGCTTCGACCCAGACCGTTTGTCACCCATTTCCCTTTATGTCAAAGAGCACTGACTCTGCATTCAAAAAAAAAACAAACAAACAATATATAACTGTCCTGAAACAGTGCCTCGAAAAATAATATATTGTGGCTGTTGCAGCAGCAGCTTGGCAGAAAAAAATAAAAAATAACTAAAAATAAAATAAAGGAGGAAAAAAATAAAAATAGATAACTCTTCTATCCTATTAGTGATCAACAGGTGAACAGGATCACTGTCACTAACCATTTACAAGTCGGGTAGAAAAACAAAAAAATAAAAATATTTAAAAAAAAGGAGAGGCTAAACCAATGGTTGCCAAAAAAACTTTTTAGAATTTAGTCACCCCGACTGTCCTTTAATATTACAGATTGAACAGGCTTATCCCTAGAACAAAAACAAGAAAAATATAGTTCTAGGGTCCTCTCTTAAATGCGCAAGCTACTCTAAATCGGTCTCTTAATAGTGACCCGCATTGGGACCGCAACAGGGTGGAGTTTACTAAAGTTTTTGGCCCCAGAACATCCTGATTTCCATCTCCCTTGTTATCTCCTCCCATGCTCCACCTCAGGACTGCTCCAGAACCTCTGGACCTCCCCACCTTTAAAACCATACGCCCAGCCAGGCGCTCCCCTTTCCACACCTAAATACTCTTTTATTCCAGGAAGCCTACCCCGCCTCCACCTAAAATGTTACCCCAGCCCGCTCCATCCCAGCGGCTATTATTTTTGTTCCACCCCCTCCTCTTAGATTATCAACCCCTAGAGAAGGGCCTTTTTATTCACGCCTTGCCCTAACTGTTGGCACCCATTAAATCCTGTTGCCCAAAGTTTAACTACCCATCTTTTAACTCCTCCCCAAATCCCAACGGAAGTTTCACTAAGTGTAAGGGGATGTCAGGTTTTATAAAAAAACTTTCTTTCGGGGCTATAGGGGTGAAACCCGGGGTTCCTTCTATATCCCTCCCAAGGACAAGAGTGTAGGTACAATAGACTCCCCGAGGTAGTGTACCCTGCTGAGTACAATTCAACCTGATGCTGAAAACAGTGTATCATTAGCCATGTGATGTCAGCATCAGTACCCCAGCATCCGGTATTGAGTCTAACACCTACACCATCGAAGCAATGACAAAAACCCACAAAATTCTATCCCAGTGACCATGCCCAGGGTATATCATGCACCCCTACCTACTGTTAGGCATGGAACAAGGGTGTTTCTTGAACCTAACGCCACATCAGTATCCTCTAGGTCAAATAACCAAACTCGCCTATATCCCAAATAATACCCAGGTGCTTCCTTCCCAGCAATGATCTCCCCATCCAGAACACAGCGTGAAATACATTCACCACTGTGTATTGGCCGTGCAAGGGACATTGTGTTCACACCTCTGACAGAGAGAAATATCAACCTGCCCCCAGCTTCCGTACCCTCTGATCACAGGTGGGTTCCTTAGCCACAAATGCAACAAGATAGAATCCCCAGTCAGTAAGCCACTGGTGCCCTCAACTCTACAGACCGAGTCTGCATTTCTGTAACACCTTTCACAATCCAAACCAGTACAGCCCATCCAGGCATTCGACTACCACTTTGGATTAGTGTAGGCGACGTGTTTTGGCACAGTCTCACTGAGTGGTGATGCTAACTCATCAGGCCACTGCCCCTCATAGAGAGATTTGTACAATCAGCTTGATGCTGGTTGACAACTCCACCTGCCCATGTGTGCACACCAGAGCCAATGACATATATCTGCCCTGTACCATCTCACACTCTCTACCAACCTCTCACCATGGTTGATGAAATCTTGAGCCACTTTACACTGTGGTTCTCTTTCCCCCCCATATAGTGCTGAACACATCCCTCCTCTCCTGGTTATTCCTCCGAGATAAGCGTCCTGTACTCTGTGTCCGCACATCTCTGGGAGCAAGCCACTGGTACAATGACCGCGCTTGATTCAGTGTGTATTCAGTACATATAGGATAATAGGTTTTCATCAACCATTATAAGATGCTGGAGCGCCATGTGGTGATGGAATACTGTAGATACCTGCACCATATTCAGTGTCCCACCTGTCCCCCAAAAAAAAAAAAAAAAAAAAAACATTTCCTCCTTTCCATCCCTGTCCGGACTCAAACCCCTCAGAACCAGATGGACTCCAGTGTGTAACCCAGTAGAGTGATAGGATAGTACCCAAATTGACCGTAATATAGGCACAATGTTCCGTCCCTGCCATTAGGGATGAGACTAGTACTAGTTACATTTTGACAACCCTGAACTGAGTCATCCACCACTCCATAGGACTCATAGTCAATTCAGATACTACCCCACCTGCCTGTCTTTATAAGGTGGAACTTGTCACACTGAGTAAGAGTCAGTCAACTCTCCGAAGTTTTTAATTCTGGCCAGTGCAAGTTGAATGTCCTACCCTTTCCCTGATATGTAGCCCAGGACCTCCCAATGTGTTCCTGATTATCTCCAGCTCCATGGTGTTTATGGTACCCAGTGACCTGCCTCCCGTTCCGAAGACAGTCGTCATCAAGCCTCTTTTTTTTTTTTTTCTAAGTTATGGGATATGGTCTGAATACCCGGATTGAAAACCACCTGCCACCAGGTACACCCAATCCCTCATATAGACTGCACACCTTCTCCCTCCTCTTTCAATTCGGTATTCAGACAATGTTATACTTCACCCCTACAACACAAGCTGCCTACACTTTTCAGACAGGACTCACATGAATGACAGGAGCCTAGCGCCACACTGGGGCACTGGTCTTCTTGGCCTGCAAGACACAGACAACTAGTTAAGGTACACAAGGACTCTAGGACAGGAAGGACACCTATGGGTGTAAACTGAGGAGAATACGGCATGCCCACACCTCTATCTGATAATACCTCGGACGTGAGGGCTCTTGGAACAGCCAATCGCTGGTAACACCCCATACAACCTTCCTGCACAATTTTGGTTTTCCCAGACTCAACCAAAACTATACAATATGAGACCAGACCTATACCCTCTCAACTTGTATGCAAGCAGGCAGGCCCTCATACCACACATCTGCAGGTAAATCTAAAATAAATGGAAAAACAAAATTGCATAATGTGTATCCAGCTTGAGAAACTGCTGCTACCAGACACACCTGACCAGCAGACTAAGACAAATCCCTTGCAGCACTGAGACCACTGAATAGTGATGAGCCGAACACCCCCGGGTTCGGTTCGCACCAGAACCCGCGAACGGACCGAAAGTTCGAACGAACATTAGAACCCTATTAAATACAATGGATGCGAACGTTCGAATTCTAAAGTGCTAATTATAACAACTATTATGCATGTTATTGTCCTAAAAAGGGTTTGGGAACCCGGGTTCTGCACCAGGGGACATGTATCAATGCAAAAAGAAGTTTTAAAAACGGTCGTTTTTCGGGAGCAGTCATTTTAATGATGCATAAAGTGAAAAAAAAAAGTCAAATATTCCTTTAAATATCGTACCTGGGGGGTGTCTAAAGTATGCCTGTGAAGTGCCACGTGTTTCCCGTGTTTAGAACTGTCCCTGCACAAAATGACACTTCTAAAGGAAAAAAAAGCCATTTAAAACTGCTTGCGGCTTTAATGTAATGTCTGGTCCCGGTAATATGGATGAAATTCTTTAAGAAAAATGGCATAGCTACCCCATGACCCCCCCCCTACCCCAGCCCATTACCAGCCCCTTTGGGTCTTGTATGGATATTAAGGGGAACCCCGCACATAAAATAAAAAAGGCCCTATATACTCTGAACAGCCCTATACAGGCGGTGCATACAAGACAGGGACTGTAGGTTTGTTCTTATGTAGAGTCTGTTTGTAATTTTGAACAGGTACATTGTTGAAGTGTAGCTCCAGCCCAAAAATCTATTTTTAAACTTTTTGGAAAACATAGGTAAGGGTTATCACCCCTGTAACATTTGTTTTGCTGTCTGTGCCCCTGTTCAGAACATTTCACCTCACTTTCCGTCCCAATGACAACTGTTTTTGAAATGTGGTGTTTTTCTTGAAACAAGGATTGCTGATAAAGCATCAGTACAGAGGAGACACCTTTCTCCCATATTTATTCTTACAGGAGAGAATTTTCCTTCCTAGTGGTAGATTTCCTCTCACTTCCTGTTGTCTTCTTGCGTTTGCAAGTAGGAGTCGTTTGTAAGTTGGATGTTTGAAAGTAGGGACCTGCCGTATATACTCTGCAGAAATAGGCCCCTTAGTTGTTGGTGTTGGCACAACACTGTAAGCACTCACAGTTACTCTTGGTTGGTGCTGGAACGCCCTGCTGTCAACTATTATATCAGGAATTTTAATTACATATAATTGTTGAACAGTGGTAGTAAAAATTGGGCCTTTGATGGTGGTGCTGGTGCCACAACACTGTAAGCCCTGACAGTTACTCTTGGTGGGTGCAGCAATGGGCCCTGCTGTGAATTATTAGATCAAGAATTGTAATTACATGCCCCTGTTGAACAGGGGCTGAAAAATTGGGCCTTAGGCACTGGTGGCACAACACTGCAACCCCTCACAGCAACTGTACTTGGAGCACAGCAATGAGCCCTGTTGCAAAGTATTGCTTCAAAAATTGTAATGACACGCCCCTGTTAAACAGGGGCTGAAAAATTGGGCCTTAGGCACTGGTGGCACAACACTGCAACTCCTCACAGATACTGTACTTGGAGCACACCAATGAGCCCTGTTGCAAAGTATTGCTTCAAAAATTGTAATGACACGCCCCTGTTAAACAGGGGCTGAAAAATTGGGCCTTAGGCACTGGTGGCACAACACTGCAACTCCTCACAGATACTGTACTTGGAGCACAGCAATGAGCCCTGTTGCAAAGTATTGCTTCAAAAATTGTAATTACACGCCCCTGTTAAACAGGGGCTGAAAAATTGGGCGTTAGGCACTGGTGGCACAACACTGCAACTCCTCACAGATACTGTACTTGGAGCACAGCAATGAGCCCTGTTGCAAAGTATTGCTTCAAAAATTGTAATTACACGCCCCTGTTAAACAGGGGCTGAAAAATTGGGCGTTAGGCACTGGTGGCGGCACCCATAAACAAAAATGATCTTACAAGCTATCATCATCAATCGTATCATTGAGGACTCGGAGGAGGAGGATAGCCAGTCAACATAACAGCACAGGCACTCAGCATCAGCATCAGTCTTGAAGGGATGTGACATGTTAAAATCAATTAGTCTGTTATATCAGCATCAGGTGTGTGGTAGCTGGTGGTGATCCAAGACTGGTTCATCTTGATGAAAGTCAGTCGATCAACCGAGTCGGTGGACAGGCGCACCCTGTGATCCGTGACAAATCCTCCAGCAGCACTGAATGTGCGTTCCGAAAGAACGCTGGATGCAGGACAGGCCAGTAGCTCAATTGCATACTGTGCAAGCTCTGGCCAGTGATCCATCCTCAAGACCCAGTAAGCCAGAGGATTTTCGGTGGGGAAGGTGTCCAAGTCTGACCTTGCCCCTAGATATTCCTGCACCATGTTTATCAGACGCTGGCGATGGTTGCTGGAACCGATCATACTTTGGGGCTGCGGACTAAAGAATTGTCTGAACGCATCGGTCAGACGGCCACCTTCCCCACCGCTCCTTCTTTGACTGGCCGAAGCCTCAGCAACTCGTTGTCCAGGACCAGGAGTTTGCAACCTCCCAGTCTCTGGGAACGCGTTGCACAGACCTTTCTGCAAGGCCTCCCGGAGTTGTCTCATCCTCTGCTCCCTCTGCGACGGTAACATAAGGTCCGCAACCTTACCCTTGTACCGTGGATCAAGGAGAGTGGCCAGCCAGTAATGGTCCCTCTCCTTGATCCGAAGAATACGAGGATCCTTCCGCAGACTTTGCAGGATCAGGGAGGCCATGCAGCGTAGGTTTGCTGAGGCATTCGCTCCGGAGTCCTCTGGGTCACTAAGGACGACATGATCCGCAGCCACCTCCTCCCAGCCACGTACAAGTCCACTGGTTTCTTGGGACTGTAAATCATCCCTAAAAGACTGCTGCTGATGATGCTGAGTGCCAGCCTCCACCTCCATGCTGACACAATCCTCCTCCTCCTCCTCCTCCTCCTCCTCCTCTTCCTGTGCGATGGGTGGGACAGAAGGAACACTGTCTGGGTAAAGGGGGCCTTGAGAGGCAAGGAAGTCCTCCTCTTCCTGCCTCTGTTCTGCCTCAAGTGCCCTGTCCATTATTCCACGCAGCGTGTGCTCCAACAGGTGGACAAGAGGTACAGTGTCACTGATGCATGCACTGTCACTGCTCACCATCCTCGTGGCCTCCTCAAATGGTGCCAGGACAGTGCATGCATCCCTGATCATGCCCCACTGGCGTGGAGAAAAAAAACCAAGCTCCCCTGACCCTGTCCTGGTGCCGTAGTCGCACAGGTACTCATTGATGGCCCTCTGCTGCGTGTGCAGCCGCTGCAGCATGGCCAACGTTGAGTTCCACCTGGTGGGCATGTCACATATAAGGCGGTTCTTGGGCAGGTTCAACTCCTTTTGCAGCTCAGCCAGGCGAGCACTGGCATTATAAGATCTGCGGAAATGCACACAGACTTTCCTGGCCTGCCTCAGGACATCCTGTAAGCCCGGGTACCTGCCCAAGAAGCGCTGCACCACCAGGTTAAGGACGTGAGCCACACAGGGCACATGGGTCAGTTGTCCCTGTCGGAGGGCGGAGAGGAGGTTGGTGCCATTGTCGCAAACCACCATTCCTGGCTTAAGCTGGCGTGGCGTCAACCACCTCTCGGCCTGGCCCTGCAGAGCAGACAGGACCTCTGCCCCAGTGTGGCTTCTGTCCCCCAAACACACCAGCGCAAGCACGGCATGGCATCTTTTTGCCTGCGTACTTGCGTAGCCCCGTGAACGGCTACGGAGCACCGCTGGTTCATAGGACAAACCACAGGAAGAGGCCATGGAGGAAGAAGAAGAGGAGGGGGTGGAGGAGAGAGGTGTGTCACAACCAGTAGTAGCATTTTGGAGGCGTGGCGGTGGGACAACCTCCAACACTACTGCACCTTGTCCTGAATCCTTCCCAGCTGCCAAAAGAGTGACCCAATGGGCCGTGAAAGAAAGGTAACGTCCCTGTCCATGCCTGCTGGACCATGAGTCAGCGGTAATATGCACCTTACCGCTGACCGCCCTGTCCAGCGAGGCCAAGACATTGCCTTCCACATGCCGGTAGAGAGCCGGAATAGCCTTCCGTGAGAAAAAGTGGCGTTTGGGAACCTGCCACTGAGGAACTGCACATTGCACAAACTCACGGAAGGGGGCCGAGTCTACCAACTGAAAAGGCAGCAGTTGAAGCGCTAGCAATTTAGCCAAGCTAGCATTCAACCGCTGGGCATGTGGATGGCTGGGAGTGAACTTCTTTCGACGGTCCAGCAGCTGGGGCAGGGAAATTTGCCTGCTAGAATCGGACGTCGGTGTACTGCTAGCAGAGTGGGCGCAAGTACTTGGCTGTGACACACCTAATTCTACACCTTCATTCCTCTCAGTGCATGTTTCAGAGAGGACTGAAGTTATAGTGGGGTTGGAGATCCCAGCTGATGCGGTGCAAGGAGAGGTCCGCTTTGTTCTTTGGTGTGGGTCTTTGAGGTAGGCTTGCCAACGAGCTGCATGGCAGGTCAACATATGTCTGGTCAGGCATGTGGTACCCAAGCGGCTGATGTTTTGGCCACGCGATATACGCTTGAGACATATGTTGCAAACAGCAGCTGTGCGATCTGATGCACTAGCCTCAAAAAAGGCCCACACCAAAGAACTTTTTGAATGACGGGCAGAGGCAGCGCCCTGCACAGGCGGAGCTCTGCGGTGTGATTCCGTCGGTGTACTGCCCTTACGCTGGCCACCAAAGGGCATCCTGCCTCGTTGGAGATGTGCCTCCTCCTCATCCTCCTCCTCCTCCTCTCTCCTATTAGGCACCCACGTGGAGTCAGTGACCTCATCATCCCCTCCCTCCTCATCACTGGAGCCAATCTGGCAGTATGCTGCAGCTGCTGGAACATGACTGCCAGATTGGTGTCCTTCTTGAGCATCCCCTCTGTCTGCTCTCACGCTACTGCCTTCCTCTAGCTGGGTTTCATCATCAGACCCTTCGAAACGCTGGGCATCCTCCTGGAGCATGTACCCAACACTGTGCTGAAACAGTTCGGGGGACTCCTCAGGAGGAGGACATGGTGGGTCTAGGGAAGGAGTGACTGATGATTTGTCTGACATTGATACCAGGGAAGACGACGCTTTGGCAGCTGCTTTTCCAGTACCCTGAGCCTGGGTGAGAGAGGATGAGGAGGAGGAGGAGGGCTTGGTCATCCACTCTACCAAGTCTTCGGCATGATGTGGCTCAACATGTCCAGCTGCCGAAAAGAAGGACAAGCGTGTCCCATGGCCATGTGCTGATGACAATGCACCGCGTCCACGACCAGCACTGTTGCCCCCAGACACAGAGCCTGCTTGCCCTCTTTTATTGCCTCCTGACTGTCTGCCTCTCCTTGTTTGCCTTCCAGACATTCTAATAGATGGCCTGCAGGGAGATGGGAAAAAAGCAATAAGGGCTACCTTCAGGTGTCCTTCTCTGTCCCTTGAAACAAGGACTTGCAGAGTGAAATAAACTGACACTCTCCCTACCTACAGTTTTCTGTCCCTAGAATAAATGTTTTTTTAAGCACAATATAGCACAAGGACAATTCACTCACTGTCCTTACAGGTCCCTGGAAACAAGGACTTGCAGAGTGAAAGAAAAAAAACACTCTCCCTACCTACAGTTTTCTGTCCCTAGAAAAAATGTTTTTTTTAATCACAATATAACACAAGGACAATTCACTCACTGTCCTTCCAGGTCCCTGGAAACAAGGACTTGCAGAGTGAAATAAACTGACACTCTCCCTACCTACAGTTTTCTGTCCCTAGAATAAATGTTTTTTTTAAGCACAATATAGCACAAGGACAATTCACTCACTGTCCTTACAGGTCCCTGGAAACAAGGACTTGCAGAGTGAAAGAAAAAAAACACTCTCCCTACCTACAGTTTTCTGTCCCTAGAAAAAATGTTTTTTTTAATCACAATATAACACAAGGACAATTCACTCACTGTCCTTCCAGGTCCCTGGAAACAAGGACTTGCAGAGTGAAATAAACTGACACTCTCCCTACCTACAGTTTTCTGTCCCTAGAATAAATGTTTTTTTTAAGCACAATATAGCACAAGGACAATTCACTCACTGTCCTTACAGGTCCCTGGAAACAAGGACTTGCAGAGTGAAAGAAAAAAAACACTCTCCCTACCTACAGTTTTCTGTCCCTAGAAAAAATGTTTTTTTTAATCACAATATAACACAAGGACAATTCACTCACTGTCCTTCCAGGTCCCTGGAAACAAGGACTTGCAGAGTGAAATAAACTGACACTCTCCCTACCTACAGTTTTCTGTCCCTAGAATAAATGTTTTTTTAATCACAATATAGCACAAGGACAATTCAGTCACTGTCCTTCCAGGTCCCTGGAAACAAGGACTTGCAGAGTGAAATAAACTGACACTCTCCCTACCTACAGTTTTCTGTCCCTAGAATAAATGTTTTTTTTAATCACAATATAGCACAAGGACAATTCAGTCACTGTCCTTCCAGGTCCCTGGAAACAAGGACTTGCAGAGTGAAATAAACTGACACTCTCCCTACCTACAGTTTTCTGTCCCTAGAATAAATGTTTTTTTTAATCACAATATAGCACAAGGACAATTCAGTCACTGTCCTTCCAGGTCCCTGGAAACAAGGACTTGCAGAGTGAAATAAACTGACACTCTCCCTACCTACAGTTTTCTGTCCCTAGAATAAATGTTTTTTTTAATCACAATATAGCACAAGGACAATTCAGTCACTGTCCTTCCAGGTCCCTGGAAACAAGGACTTGCAGAGTGAAATAAACTGACACTCTCCCTACCTACAGTTTTCTGTCCCTAGAATAAATGTTTTTTTTAATCACAATATAGCACAAGGACAATTCAGTCACTGTCCTTCCAGGTCCCTGGAAACAAGGACTTGCAGAGTGAAATAAACTGACACTCTCCCTACCTACAGTTTTCTGTCCCTAGAATAAATGTTTTTTTTAATCACAATATAGCACAAGGACAATTCAGTCACTGTCCTTCCAGGTCCCTGGAAACAAGGACTTGCAGAGTGAAATAAACTGACACTCTCCCTACCTACAGTTTTCTGTCCCTAGAATAAATGTTTTTTTTAATCACAATATAGCACAAGGACAATTCAGTCACTGTCCTTCCAGGTCCCTGGAAACAAGGACTTGCAGAGTGAAATAAACTGACACTCTCCCTACCTACAGTTTTCTGTCCCTAGAATAAATGTTTTTTTTAATCACAATATAGCACAAGGACAATTCAGTCACTGTCCTTCCAGGTCCCTGGAAACAAGGACTTGCAGAGTGAAATAAACTGACACTCTCCCTACCTACAGTTTTCTGTCCCTAGAATAAATGTTTTTTTTAATCACAATATAGCACAAGGACAATTCAGTCACTGTCCTTCCAGGTCCCTGGAAACAAGGACTTGCAGAGTGAAATAAACTGACACTCTCCCTACCTACAGTTTTCTGTCCCTAGAATAAATGTTTTTTTTAAGCACAATATAGCACAAGGACAATTCACTCACTGTCCTTCCAGGTCCCTGGAAACAAGGACTTGCAGAGTGAAAGAAACTGACACTGTCCCTACCTACAGTTTTCTGTCCCTAGAATAAATGTTTTTTTTAAGCACACTATAGCACAAGCACAAAACACACTGACACTCTCCCTACCTATCCTTCTCTTTCCCTAAACTAAAGGAATCCAGGTTAAGCAAGAAAGAAATAACAGTCACTGTCCCTGCCTATGCTGCTCTATCCCTGCTCCGGAACACACTACACTAGGCCGCCGTGCTGGCGGCCTTTTATAGTGTGGGGCGTGTACTAAACACCCTCAGCAATAATTGGCCACAGGCATCCTGCCTGTGGCCAATCATTGCTCTCCTCGCTGCCGGCGCTGTGATTGGCCAAGCATGCGGGGTCACAGTGCATGCTTGGCCAATCACAGCGCCTGGATGACACTGCGATGGCGTAGTGCATTGTGGGCCGTTCGCGTCACTCGAATTTGGCGCGAACGGCCCAAATCGTTCGATCTTCGTCGAACGATCGAACAGCCGATGTTCGAGTCGAACGTATGTTCGACTCGAACACGAAGCTCATCCCTACCACTGAACAGTAGGAGGTACCCGAGCCGACCGGTGTGCCTTGAAACACACAGATATTTATTAGGCAATTGGTAACAAATAGCCACATAAACAGTCCCAGCAGGAAACTATGAGAAGTGTTGGTTTCCCCTATTTCAGAGAGATGGGATTGCTTGGTGACACGGTAGGAAAACAGGTTTGAACTACATTTGGGGACACACAGATAGCTAGGGACATTAGCATACCTTAGCTTCAGGCAATGAGCCAAACTCGTACAGCCAGGTATGGTTGGGTGTGTACCTAATTACAATGACAGCGAGGGGGGGGGGTGTAAGCAGTCCTATTCCTGAACACAAGTTCGCCCAAAGTAACATCAGACCATTACCCTTTTACCACGAAGTGCAGCACCCCTGGCAGAGATTTATAATGCTCCTTAGCCTCACATATGTGTTAGAGTGCCAATTATCCCCGGCAGTCTTACTCAACTTTTATGCAGACTTCAGTTAATTGATTCTGCTACTCAGTAGATCAGAACATACAACACACACTGGGTGGTCCAAAACACAACCGAATGGACTGACAACTAGACATTCCAACTAGATAATGGTGGCGACAACCTAAAACATTTTACATGTGAAACCCGACCAACCAGGAAAAAACACTTTTTTATCACGTTGTTCTCTGGAGGCTACGATTTCCTCTTGTTCTGAAAGCCAGAAAACCCAATTATCGACTCTGAGGGATAAAATTCCAATAACAGTTAGTGATAAACATTCCATTTTTCGCAATTTACAAAAAACAATTCCAGTAACAAGACATTAGCATATGAAACACAAATATACATTACATTACTTTACATTACATAACCCGTGCACTTTTTTTAAAATACCAAAAATTGTTGAGCTCAACTTTTAATTAATATGTATTACATAATACACATTAATACCACGTGGATTTTTGTTTCCCCAAAAAAAAATTATTCACCATGGTGAGAAAAAATTTAGCAACTTGTACTGTGGTGGAAAAAAACTGTCACTCTTACATTTATCATTCTCCTCCCATTTTCTTCCTCATTACAGACTGACGGAAGAAATGTGTGGTACAGGAAAAAAAAGAAACAATGAAATAGCCTATGATACTTTTACCGCCTTAGACTCGTATTTATCCATATGTACCGCTGTCTACATCCACCTGTTCTCTGAGTACAAACTCCTTGGACCTGAAAAATACTTACAAGCAAAATCATTACTCTATCCTTCATATTTAACCTGCAAAGAATGGTAAACAATAATGACATTCCTGTACATTGGCAATTTGTCAATGACATTCTTTCAAAACCGATTCAAACAAAACCCTCTGTAACCCTTACTTTTCCGGTTCCTACAAACATACAACAGCCGCGACGCATCGGAGGATCGCCGCGGTAAGTTCGAACATATTCACGTTACTACATACAAACATTCAGATACAAACCACCGTTCCGCCTCTGAGAATCACGAAAGCGTGTACTACACCTCCATCAACACTCATCATTCCAGATTTCTGAAGCCACCGCTCAACTACATCCAAGGTACCTTTATTCTGAGGTTTTGGTCCTCCAGCAAAAGTACCTTCCAAAGGAGTACACCTTACTGTACCCTCTGACCAGATATGTCATCCTTTAAGGGGTCTCATGTCCGGAGCCCCAAACCCAGATCTCATGTGTGGTGCAGCTGTCTGACTGGTGGGGAGCCTAATTTTTTCCTCCCAAGCATGGACGGCACATTACCCATGACGATTCGAATCGCTTATGAAGTGTCCCGCGTCCAGGACACCCTTGCGCTTTATTTTCGGAGCGATTATGGTTTACGACTTTATTACCATAATCGACGCCCGGAATCCCGGTTATTTTACACGGCCTGACCGGGGCTGTTAGCGTACTACTCCTCACGTTTATGTTAATCACAGGAATTCCGATTATTTTACACGGCCTGACCTGTCTCACGATAAACGTGTTTGTCAGACGAGCTGCAAAGCACCATGAAATCCTCCACTATTCAAAACAATATTATGGCTTCTTTCTACCTGAATCTAGATGTTACAATAATGGTGATGCCCCCTGTTTGCTCTCCACCCAAAACTGTATTACAGTACAAAACTTCACAAAACTGGAACGAAATGTCCTAAACTTTTTTTAACGGTACCATTTATCAACCAATCATAATACTTCACCACAAAATCCCTTGCTGAATCGTCTTCTGTAACACAAACACATTTTAGTAAAAGCACTTTCACAAAAAACTATTACAGCCTGGCTCAGGTCATTTGCATGTCAATACAATTCGTTTTACATTCTCACAGATCTGGTTGGAAAGAAAGGGGGGTCATTTCGGGCTGTCAGCAGCTGAGAACATAATGTCACAGATCCGCACTGCACCTCTCGCATAGTCTCCACACACACACATTCACACACTTGGTCAAAGATGACCTCTAGACAGCACACAAATCAGAATCTTTTCTATCATAACCTGTACTTCTTAAACCCATAACATCTGTTTGGTCAGGTTCCTCCTTGTCCCCCTGTTCATCATTATTCTACCATCCCTGCACAATAAGCATCTCTTTCCCAAGCATTTGGCTTGACCGTACCATTTTTTTTTCAAAATACAATTTCCCAGTCCACCATTCCCAACATTGCATATTTCCCAACTCAAGGCCCCTGTATCAATCCTTTCTTCCTTCGGGGTCAAGTGGTAAGGTTCCCCACGGTTAGACTCCCTCTTTGAAGCGATTTTATTACCCATCCTTTACGGACGAAAGACCTTGAACTGTTTCCCAGAGTTAGCTACTCTCTGACCAATGATTGGGTCGACAGGTACCGCCCCTGTGGCCGTTGCAAACCTTTTTTCACTACTCTTCCAGAACAACCACTGCTCTGACTATAGTCCTTCAAAAAATTAGCCTGGAAATACTTCCCAACTAAATAAATAGTTTAATCTCCCCGTGGACTTCTCCAAAGTATTCAAAAAAAATGACTGTATTACAGGGCTTCCCAAGCGTTAAGCTTGATTAGACCCTCTGATTGCTTGTAGTGCAGGAGGCAGTTTTGTTTGCTAACATGGAACTTCCCATCTCAAACTCTAAACGCCTCTCAAGATGGCCGACAAGCCAAGCCACCACAAAATGGTGGATGACCACCGCACATCTCATGGACATGACAAAATGGTGGATGATGCCCAATTTTTCCCGCCAAAACCAGCTTGGCACATACCAAATGGGTTCCCACACACACAGGAAAACAAAAAATAGTCTCCATCAGATTGCAACACCGAAAAAAACGCACTACTCCATTCGCACCAAACATCAAAATCTGCCCCAAAAGCTTACAATCCCCCCGTTAGTAGTTTACACAGAAAGATAGATTCCCATACATCCAGATAATTCAGTGTGATTTAGTCTCCGTTTCCACTGATGCAATTCGCCATGCGACTTTGGGCACAAAGTCGCATTACAAATCGCTTCCCATTGATTTCAATAGCACCCATTCCAATCTATGTGACTCAAAGCTGCAGTGACTCTATCAAAATCGCATTCAACACCACACCACAGTCGCACTAAAGCTGCATTTCAACGTCACATGACATTGGAGTTGCGCCAGTGGAAACGCAGCCCTATACGCACAGGTTTGTTTCAATCCCAAAGATTGGCCTAATTTTAATCAAAGGGTCAACTGAAATTGATTCCAAACAGAGCCCTTATCATTCATACCGACACCCTGCTGCAATTTCATTCTATATACATACATTATTCAAAAATCAGTCTCATCAAAATATTCGCCTAGACACGGGGCACTATCTGTTACAGAGATATTCCTAACCTCTCTTAAATGCACACTATAAGTGATTAAAAAAACCTTTTGTCTATATAAAATGAAATCAAACGATAGCGTCGGGAAAAGAGAAAACAATTACATTTATTTTTACAGAAATGATACCACCTCATAGCAAGATGATACCAATGTTACACAATACAAAATAGGAACATTGCTCTAACCTAAAATTATATCACCTATGACCAATGTTACATGATAATACCAACAAGAGAGCAAACGCGAAGTAATATTAATCTTAAACATGGGAGAGAGAGAGAGAGGGAGAGAGGCAGAGAGAGAGAGAGGGAGAGAGAGAGAGAGAGAGAGCTTATTACGTGACCATGTCGTCTGCGTCAGATCTTCATTCGCAAGGGCCTCATCATGGCTCTGGCTGACTAATTTATACCCCTTCCATGCCAGAATCCAAAATCTGGTGGTCTCATTGGTTCAAAGCTGACCACCTGATTGGTTGAAATCTCAAGTCTCTTTACCTAGCCTGCCTCTCTCTCTAAAGCTGAAATACTGGTTGCTTTATCAGCAGTGTAACCAGTTCCCGCATTAGCATGCTAAGGGCCCCTGCGGTGTAGACAAAAGATATCTGAGTATCACCTGAAACCTCCCTTATATTCTCAGTAGGCAGTAAAAACTGTCCTTTAGGAACATAACTTGGCATTATATCACAAAATATATATATATATATTCCTGTAACGTTATATACGGTTACACCCATCCCCCTACATATACATCCATTGGGGCATGGTGCTTTATTTAGTATATGAAATGTTCAAAATCTCCACCACACATCCCAACACCAGAGGAGACGCTCCCATTCCTCCTCCAGACACCGCTCCCACCGCCATGACAGTTGCTCTGATCGGAGAGCCTGCTGGGGATGTGGCACACGAGTCCCTGAGGGCAAATCATTATGCAGTCATTGCTATGCCCATGCGGTTGAGGAAAAAGAGACAGAGGATCAATGGATCGAGTCTCTAGTGAAAAAGATGGTGCAACGCTCTCTGAAAGAGATGGATACTTCCCACGCACAAAGCCAGTCCAGCGCTACTCGATCTGGCTCCCCGGCTGATGTGGTCCGTGAAGTCCCAGGACCTTCCCAGCCCTACGCATCCTCGCCTCTTCCCTCGGAAGGAGAATTAGAGAGTGATGAAGAGAGTATGGAATTTGACTTCTCTCAAGTTACTCCGCTTATCAAGGCGGTCAAAGAGGCCCTTATGTGGGAAGAACCATCTACTCCCCCAACTAAGCAGAATTTTTTTTTCAAGCGCCTGGGGAAAGAGCGCCCAAGTTTTCCGCTTTTAGCCGAACTAAAGGGCATCTTTGATGAAGAGTGGAGCAAAGTGGACAGGAAGTCCTCTATGACAAGCAAAACCTCCAGGATATATCCCTTTAAAACAGACGAGGTAAAACACCTGGAGAACATTCCTTCTGTAGACGCAGCTGTAATGCGTCTTGCCAAACACGTCACGCACCTCCTTGACGATGCAGTTGCCTTTAAGGACAGAAGAATGGATCAGGACCTCAAAAGAATTTACGACCTTGCTGGTACAGCTTGTAAACCCGCTCTAGCCTTAGCAGCCGTGTCTAAGGCTATGGAGGCATGGACTGAGAATGTAGATTCCTTCCTTAAAGGCGTATCTGAAGAACTGGCCAGTCATTCGGCAATAGCAGAGCTAAAATTAGCGGTGGCCTTCTTGGGAGAAGCATCGTTCGATCTGATCCGTCTACTGTCCAGGATTATGCTATCCTCAGTTACAGCGAAACGAGCCCTATGGCTATGCCCTTGGCAGGCCGACCCATCTTCTAAACAAACATGGTGCAAAATTCCTTTTGAAGGATCATCGCTGTTTGGAAATAAGCTAGATGACGCCATAGCTAAGGCCACAGGTGGAAAATCTGGCTTTCTTCCACAGGACAAGCGTCCACAGGGTCGAAGGAAACCCCAATTCAGAAGACGCAGCCCAGAGTGTTCGAGGGAAGCACGCTCCTATAGACCTGGCCGGGACTTCAGAAGAAACTGAAGTAGAGGTCAAGCGTCTTTTCGCAAACCAGCAAAAAGCCAGGCATCCAATGGTCGCGATCAGGCTAAATCCTTTTGAGATTTTGCCCGCCCATGCGGGTCGGGTGGGAGCACGCCTGCTCCTCTTCCGGCACGTGTGGGTGGCCTCAATCTCAGACTTCTGGGTCGTTAGGACAGTGTCGTCAGGTCACGCATGGTCCTTCTCCAGCATTCCTCCCCCCAGATTTGTCTCAACCCTACTCCCAAGTACGAAAGAGCAAAAACAGGCCTTACTGTCCTACGTAGACCTGCTGAAAACCCAGGGAGCAGTAGTACTTGTCCCAGAGGAAGAACAGTTCCAGGGTGTGTACTCCCCCCTTTTCTTAGTACAAAAGAAAAGCGGTGACTGGCGCCCGGTAATAGATTTGACGTACCTGAACAAATTCATAAGGCACGGAAAATTCAAAATGGAGACTCTGTCAACAATCCAACAAGCCATTCAACCAGGCGACTGGATGATTTCAATAGACCTGAAAGATGCCTATTTCCATGTGCCAGTGGCAAAGGACTTTTTAAAGTACCTCCGGTTCCATATCAGACAAGAACATCTTCAATTCATCTGCCTACCGTTCGGTTTGACAACTTCTCCTTGAGTTTTCACCAAGGTCCTCTTGGCCGTTGTGGCCCTCATCAGGCTAAAAGGTGTGCGTCTTTACCATTATCTAGACGATCTCCTAGTTCTGTCTCAAAACAGAGAACAGCTGCTGGTACACAGAGAACAAGTGATCTCAACCCTTTCCAGCTTTGGATGGCTTCTAAACTTGGAAAAAAGCCACCAGGTTCCAGCCCAACATTTAATTTACTTAGGGGCTCTGTTCAACACAGTAGAGAACACCATCTCCCTGCCGGCAGAGAAGATTCCGCTGATTCGGAAGAGGATCTCTCGTGCTCTAGATGCTCCTCGTCTGAAAGCGTCACAATGCCTAAGAATCATCGGCAGAATGGTCTCCACAACTCCTATGGTCAAATGGGCTCTATGGAGGTTACGCCCGTTCCAGTCAGGGTTCCTCTGGCAGTGGAAGTCAGAGGACAAGAGTCAGCTGATCCACATATCCACAACAATGAGAAACAGCCTCTTCTGGTGGCTCCAACTCAAAAATTTGCAGAACTGTCACTCCATTGCCCCCATCTCCTGGGTTACAGTCACGACCGACGCCAGCGGCTCAGGTTGGGGGGCTCTCTGTGGTCAGAACCTAGCTCAGGGCAGATGGGATGCTCGTCTTCACAACCCAGGCTCAAACGTCCTGGAGCTCAGGGCGGCCTGGTGCGCCCTTAAAATCTTTCTCCCAGTTCCTGAAAGGAGAGTCGGTATTGTTAAGGATGGATAACACAACAGCAGTGTCGTATGTGAAGAGGCAAGGGGGGACTCGGAGTTCTACTCTCCTTCTAGAGGTCGAGCCCATAATAACATGGGCCCAGAAAAACCTGGCCAATATCTCAGCAGTTTTCATTCCGGGAGTCCAGAACTCCCAAGCAGACTTCCTCTCATGTACTCGCCTAGACAACAACGAGTGGTCTCTCCATGTTCAGTCCTTCAACTGGATTCTGTCTCTGGGAGTCAATCCCAAAGTGGACCTATTCGCTTCCCCCCACAATCACAAAACAGTGAAGTTTTATTCTCGGGGCCGTTGCAGCCAGGCAGTCGGAACGGATGCCCTGACGGACAGATGGAGGTTCAGGCGGGCATACGCTTTTCCCCCGATCCCGATAATCCTCAAGTTCCTGAGGAGACTTCAAGCGGAATCAGCCGAAGTAACAGTAGTGGCTCCTTACTGGCCCAACAGGCCTTGGTTTCCCCTCCTGATCCAACTGAGCTACCGGGACCCGGTACCTCTTCCTCTCAGGCCGGACCTTCTCTCTCAAGGGTCACTCCTACACCCTTGTCCGGCACTAATGAGACTGACGGTCTGGTTCTTGAGAGGGAAAGGCTGGAATCCCTTGGTTGCGCCTCTAGAGTGATTTCTACTCTGCTAAGCTCAAGAAGGACAAGTACCAACAAAATTTATGGAAGAATCTGGGCAAGATTCGTTGAATTCTCCTCTGCTTCAGGGAGGCCCTTCAGAAATCCAGGAGTTCAAGATGTTCTCAGTTTTCTTCAAACTGGACTAGACTTACCCTTATCTGTCAGTTCTTTGAAAGTTCAAGTTTCGGCTTTATCAGCCTTCTCTGGGATCTCATGGGCAGTCCATCCCCTGGTCCGGCAATTTTTCCGGGGAGCATCAAGAATTAAGCCTCAAAGAAAGCCAAGATTCCCCAAGTGGGATCTTCCTCTCGTCCTAGATTCCTTGTCTGGACTCAGTACGACGGGGCCCTCCCCGTCCTCCATTAAGGACTTTTCAGCAAAAGTAGCCTTCTTAGTTGCCATCACCTTAGCTAAGAGGGTCTCGGAGATCAGCTCACTGGGTCATGAAGAACCTTTTCTTACCTTCTTTCCAGATCGAGTAGTCCTTATACCCTTATTGGGTTCAAATCCGAAAGTGTCTTCAGTATTCCACGAGAATCAGGAAATTGTCCTTCCTACATTCAAAACACCGGAATCTAATGATACTCATCCACTGGATATAGGAAAAATCCTCAAAGAATATTTGGAAATTACTTCTCCCTTCAGAAGATCAGATCATCTATTCGTATTGCATTCAGGCAGCAATAAAGGGAAAAAAACTTCAATCAGGACAATTGCATCCTGGATTGTCCAAACAATCCAACAAGCTTATAGGGCTAAGGGCATGGCTCATCCACAGGCGGTGACTGCACACTCCACCAGAGGGATGGCAGCTTCTTGGGCGGCGGCCCGACATGTGGCTCCAGATGTTATCTGCAAAGCAGCCTCGTGGGCTTCTATCAATAAGTTTATGGCCCATTACTGCATTGAGCCTGCATCACTGTCTTCTGTTAATTTTGGGTTAAGAATCCTGTCGGTTGACGGGACAAATTAAAGCTATTTTCTGTTCAGCATACCCATCCGTGTGGTCTGGCTAGTTATTTCCCACACGTAGGCTGCCATGGAGTCTGTCAGGAAAACGGAAAATTTATTACCAAATACTTACCGTAATTTTCCTTTCCTGATGGACTCCATGGCAGACGGAGTTCCCACCCTAAAAAGAAAATAATGTTAAAAGTATAAAAATAAGTGTCCAAAAAGTCGGCTAGTTACGGAACACAGTACTGAGAGGTGAGCTTACTTTTATGGGTATGGGGTCCTATAGCATTGGAGAGGAGGCGGGGTTAACCCACACGTAGGCTGCCATGGAGTCCATCAGGAAAGGAAAATTACGGTAAGTATTTGGTAATAAATTTTCCGTTATTTGAATTTTAGAAAAAAAAGTCATGTAACATGAATATATTTATATTTTAATTTATTTGTCAGTTAGAAAAAAAAGTCATGTGACATGACTATATTTATATTTGAATTTTTTGTCAGTTAGAAAAAAATGACATGTGACATGACTATATTTATATTTGAAGTTTTTTTGTCAGTTAGAAAATAAAATTGAAAAAAATACATGTTTTTTTTTTTTTTAAATCTTTTGGTGAAATTTTTTTTTTAAAAAAATAAAAAAAAATTGAAAAAAAACTTTTTATGAAAAAATAAATAAAAGAAATTTAAAAAAAATATATTTTTGGAGAATTTTTTTTGGGGGAAAAAAAGATTTTTGAAAACATCATATTTGAATTTTTTTTCTTTTTTTGTCAGTTAGAAAAAAAGGTCATGTGACATTACTATATTTATATTTGAATTTATTTGTCAGTTAGAAAAAAGGGTCTTGTGACATGACCATATTCATATTTGACTTTTTTGTCAGTTAGAAAAAAAAGGTCATGTGACATGACTATATTCATATTTGATTGTTTTTGTCAGCCAAAAAGGTCATGTGACATGACTATATTTATATTTGAATTTATTTGTCAGATAGAAAAAAAGGTCATGTGACATGACCATATTCATATTTGACTTTTTTGTCAGAGAAAAAAAAGGTCATGTGACCATGACTATATTTATGTTTGATTTTTTTGTCAGTTAGAAAAAAAGGTCATGTGACATGACCATATTCATATTTGATTTTTTTGTCAGTTAGAAAAAAAGGTCATGTGACATGACTATATTTATATTTGAATTTTTTGTCAGAAGAAAAAGGTCATGTGACATGACCATATTCATATTTGACTTTTTTTGTCAGTTAGAAAAAAAAGGTCATGTGACATGACTATTCATATTTGAATTTTTTGTCAGATAAAAAAAGGTCATGTGACATGACTATATTTATATTTGAAGTTTTTTTGTCAGTTAGAAAAAAAAATGGAAAAAAATACATTTTTGAAAAAAAAAATTGAAAGAATAAATATATATATTTTTTTAAAATTAAAAAAAAATTGCATTAAATTTGAAAGAAAAAAAAAATGTTGAAAAAAAAATTTTGAAAGAAAAAAAATATTTTGGGGAAAAAAATTTTTTGGGGGGGAAAGGGAAAAAAATATATTTTTGGGAAAAAAAATTTGGGAAAAAATCATGTGACATGACTATAATTATATTTGAATTTTTGTCAGTTAGAAAAAAAAGGTCATGTGACATGACCATATTCATATTTGATTTTTTTGTCAGAGAAAAAAAAGGTCATGTGACATGACTATATTTATATTTGAATTTTTTGTCAGTTAGAAGAAAAAGGTCATGTGACATGACTATATTCATATTTGATTTTTTTGTCAATTAGAAAAAAAGGTCATGTGACATGACCATATTCATATTTGACTATTTGACTTTTTTTGTCAGTTAGAAAAACAAAGGTCATGTGACATTACTATATTCATATTAGATTTTTTTGCCAGCGAAAAAAAAGGTCATGTGACATGACTATATTTATATTTGATTATTTTGGCAGTTAAAAAAAAAAGGTCATGTGACATGACCATATTCATATTTGATTTTTTTGTCAGTTAGAAAAAAAAGGTCATGTGACCATGACTATATTTATATTGGAATTTTTGGTCAGTTAGAAAAAAAAGGTCATGTGACATGACTATTCATATTTGAATTTTTTGTCAGATAAAAAAAAGGTCATGTGACATGACTATATTTATATTTGAAGTTTTTTTGTCATTTAGAAAAAAAATTGAAAAAAATACATTTTTGAAAAAAATTTTTTTTTTTTAAAAGGTCATGTGACATGACTATATTTATATTTGAATTTTTATCAGTTAGAAAAAAAAGGTCATGTGATGACCATATTCATATTTGATTTTTTGGTCAGAGAAAAAAAAGGTCATGTGACATGACTATATTTATATTTGAATTTTTTGTCAGTTAGAAGAAAAAGGTCATGTGACATGACTATATTCATATTTGATTTTTTTGTCAATTAGAAAAAAAGGTCATGTGACATGACCATATTCATATTTGACTTTTTTGTCAGTTAGAAAAAAAAAGGTCATGTGACATTACCATATTCATATTTGATTTTTTTGCCAGCGAAAAAAAGGTCATGTGACATGACTATATTTATATTTATATTTTTTGTCAGTTTGGAAAAAAAGTCATGTGACATGACCATATTCATATTTGATTTTTTGTCAGAGAAAAAAAAGGTCATGTGACATGACTATATATTTGAATTTTTGTCAGTAAAAAAAAATACTTACCAAAATCGAATTTACTATAGCTCCTAGAATCCAAATAGCGCCCAAATCCTTACTCTACTAAAAGCTGGAGTTGTGCACATGGAAATAATGTTTAGAGCGTGATATAATTGCCTAAATGGTACTGAAATATGCGGTATATTATTTAAAGATAATCTGCTTTTAAACTGTGTGAAAAAGTGATTTCTACACTGAAATATCTTTAAAAGTCTGAGAAGTAAAAAGATGCCCGTTTTTGGACAACTATTTGCAAGCTAAACTGAGCATGCCCAGAGCTAATATAACTCAAATTTTAACTCAAGTGACTTTTTTCACAAGAGTTATAGTAAATACCGAAATGAGAGCTAATTAAAGAGCATGTTTTGGAAGTGAAAATCTGAGCTATTTTAGTCCAATGCAAGTTTTAGCCATTGATTCTAATGATACAATTGTAACTTTCACAAATAAATCCTTTTAATGTTGCGATGAAATGTATCTTTCTCTGAAATAAATTTTCCTTTGCAACAATGTTGCTTCTAATTAACCGCTTCGCGCCCGGGCAATGCTCAAAAGGCGTCTGCATTGCGGCGCCGAAGTGCTGACTGGACGTCCTCCTCTTTCCCCCCCCCCCCCGCGCCCCCGCAAGCGCGCATCGGGGAAAATCTGTGTTGGCCGTGTCCATTGGACACAGCCAATCACAGATCATGCTGAATGGCCAATCACAGAGGCCATTCAGCACTCGATCTCACTATCCAATGAGAGATGATCTCAAATGTAAACATATGAGATCATCTCTCATTGCCGGCTTTCTCTCCTCACACAGAGACAGCGTGTGAGGAGAGAGAGAGAGATCTGTGCTGCAGCTAGTCAGTGAGTGAAAAAACACACACACACGTGAAAAACACTGCCCACAGTCCCTGCCAGTGCCATCTGCTGCCAGTGCCACCTGCCAGGGCCATCTGCCACCTGCCAGGGCCATCTGCCAGTGCCATCTGCCACCGCCATCTGCCAGTGCCATCTGCCAGTGCCACCTGCCAGTGCCACCTGCCAGTGCCATCTGCTGCCAGTGCCACCTGCCAGTGCCATCTGCCACCGCCATCTGCCACCAGTCCCATCTGCCACCAGTCAGTGCCATCTGTGCCACCTGCCAGTGCCACCTGCCAGTGCCATCTGCCACCTGCCAGTGCCATCAGTGCCATCTGTGCCACCAGTCCCATCTGCCACCAGTCCCACCTGCCAGTGCCATCTGCCAGTGCCATCTGCCATCAGTGCCACCTGTCAGTGCCATCTCATCAAATGGCTAAAAGAGTATTCTTGGCCGAGGAGGCGTACGAAATTCTTGCGGCCGACGGGAGCAACGGGGAGCGCTCCGATTCGGATTCCTCCGCATATTCAGATGAGTCTGACGTGGACTACGAGCCTGTCATAAGCAGTGGATCAGTGACGGAGGAGACGGAGACGGCGGAGGAGGAAGAAGAAGAAGAGGAGGAGGGCCCGCCCGCCAGACGAAGGCGTTCTGCTGAGGAGGCAGTGCCATCCACCAGCACCGCAGTGCCATCCTCCACCACCACCACTGCAGTGCCATCCACCAGCACCGCAGTACCTCGGGAAGCAAGGCCACGTACCAGTGGGGTGTCACCTCAGCCCCAAAGGGTTAGGTCCCATGCCAGCCTTCCCTATTCCCTTCAGTACCCCTTGTGGCTTCCTCCTAATTCAGGAGAAGCCAACATTCCCCCTTTCACTGCCCAGCCAGGAGTCTAGGTGGATACAGAAAACTTTTCCCCAATATATTTTTTTAATTAAATTTTTACTGACGACATGCTGGCAACAATTGTGGCCCAGTGCAACTTATATGCCCAACAGTTTATAACCAGCAACCCAACGTCCTCTTATGCCCGTCCCTATGTGTCGAAAGCCCTTACAGTGGAGGAGTTTAGGATTTTTTTGGGCCTCACATTCTGCATAGGACTAAATGGAAAAAATCAATTACGTTCATATTGGTCATCCCGCCCCATATATCACATGCCCATCTTTTCCTCAGTAATGCGTAGGTCCAGATATCTAATGATTATGAGATTCCTACACTTCAATGATAATACCCAGTGCCCTCCCCGAAATGACCCAAATTTTGATAAACTTTATAAAATTCGGCCGCTAATAAATTATTTTTCTGAAACCTTCCCCCAGTTTTTTACCCCAGACCAACATATATGCATAGATGAGTCCCTTATCAAATTTTCTGGCAGGCTGGGCATAAAACAATTTATACCCAGCAAAAGGGCCCGCTATGGGGTGAAGCTGTATAAATTGTGCGACAGAGAAACTGGGTATGTGTATAGCTTCATCATATATGAAGGGAAGGACACCGAACTGAACCCCCCTAATTGCCCAATCTACATTGGAACCAGTGGGAAAGTAGTTTGGGAACTCATAAACCCACTCCTAGAGAAAGGATACCACTTGTATGTGGACAATTTTTATACAAGTTTGCCCCTGTTCCGAAACTTGCACAGAATGAAGACTCCAGCATGCGGCACCGTACGGACGAACCGGAAGGGCTTTCTTCAAAGCCTGGTCACCAAAAAATTGAGAAGAGGGGAGACGGCGAGTTTGCGTAATGAGGAGATTTTGGCTGTGAAGTGGAGGGACAGAAGGTACGTGTACTTGCTTTCTTCCATCCACAACAATGAATTTGTTGAAGTCACCAGGAGGAATGGTCGGATCCAAAAACCCAAATGCATCTACGATTACAATAAGTTCATGGGGTGTGTCGACTTCAACGACCAGATGCTCGAACCCTATCTTTCCACAAGAAGATCATACCAGTGGTATAAGAAAGTTTCAATTTATTTGTTCAATTTGGCCATGTACAACTCATATGTAATATATAAAAAATCCACTATAAGACCCAAATCCTTCCTTTTCTTCCAGGAGGAAATCACCACTGCCCTTTTACACCCGAACAGCCCACCAGTAAACATTAGATCCGATGTCGTTAGCCGACTCTCCGAGCGCCACTTCCCAGATAAAATCCCTCCCAGACCAACAGGCCAAAAACGCCAGAAAAAATGCCGGGTGTGCTCCAAAAGAGGAGAGAGAAGAGACACCATTTATCATTGTGCCCAATGTCCTTCAGAACCAGGCCTCTGCATAGGCAACTGCTTCCGCCATTACCATACCAAAATAAATTATTAGTTCACTTCCTGCCATTTATGTTCACACCCCTTATGCCTCTGCTTTCTCTGTAACTGACCCTGGACTGTTATTTGACCACGCTTCTGCCTAACAATTCTGTTTATACCTCTGCCTGATCTGGAACTGACCCTGGACTGTTATTTGACCACGCTTCTGCCTAACGATTCTGTTTATACCTCTGCCTGATCTGGAACTGACCCTGGACTGTTATTTGACCACGCTTCTGCCTACCGATTCTGTACATACCTCTGCCTGATCTGGAACTGACCCTGGACTGTTTGACCATGCTTTTTGCCTGCCTCTTGGACTGATCTTTTACCCTGCCAGTGGACTAGTGGGATTCATAACACAGGGGTCTCACATATGTGAGGGGCTCCAGAATTGTTTTTCTGGATGAATAAAACAATTGTTTTTGTTTTTCTCATTCCCAGATTAGGGTCTGGAGACTCGGAGGCTTCAAAGAGATTTGGGTGGGAGAAGCCTCTACCCCTGTCCCCATTCAGTCCTGAACGAGGCCCTACTTCTGCCAACTGCCTGTAGGACCTATGCCATCATGCCTCTGCCTGTCGGATGAACTGACCACACCGCTTTTGCTGACCAAGTCCCTGCCTCCTGCCTGGACCAGTGCTATCCTCCTGTGGAAAACTGTGCTACTAAAACCACAGGTAATCTTTTGTTTACCATTTGCTCAGCAGAATGTATTTTGGGGTGTAATTCTTGGTATGTTCATGCTATGTGTCCCTAGAACACCTGATGGTGTACCTTGCATGTTGGGCCTCTGTATGTGGCCAGGTTGTATAAAAGTCTCACACATTTGGTATCGCCATACTCAGGAGGAGTAGCAGAATGTATTTTGAGGTGTAATTTTTGCTATGTACATGCTATGTGTTGGCAATATCTTATAAATGGACAACTTTGCGTAAAAAAATTGCGTTTTCATTTTTTTCCCGCATTTTCAAAAACTTCAGGAAAAAATGAACCGTTCAAAAGACTCATTATGCCTCATAGATTATACGTTGGGGTGTTAGCTTTCCAAAATGGGGTCACTTTGTGGGCGTTTCCATTGTCCTGGTGCTCCAGGGCCTTCAAAAGTGTAATAGGTGGTTGAGAAATGAGATGTGTAATTTATGCTCCTAGAATGCCTGAAGGTGCCATTTCAATATTGGGCCTCTGTATGTGGGCAGGCTGTATAAAAGTCTCACACATTTGGTATCGCCATACTCAGGAGGAGTAGCAGAATGTATTTTGGGGCATCATTTGTGGTATACACATGCCATGTGAGAGAAATAACCTATTACAATGACAATTTTGTGGAAAAAATAAAAACATTTAAATAAATCTTCATTTTGCAAAGAATTGTGGGAAAAATTACAACATCAAAAACCTCACGATGCATCTTACTAAATACCTTGGAATGTCTAATTTAAAAAAGGGGTCATTTGGGGGGTATTTGTGCTTTGCTGGCTTGTTCGGGTCGTAAGAAATGAGATAGGCCACCAGTACATTAGGTGTGATCAATTGTTTATGATCCGCACCACAGCTTGTAGACTCTATAACTTTCACAAACACCAAAAAATATCCACTAATTTGGGTTATTTTTACCAAAGATATGTAGCAGTATAAATTGTGGCCAAATTTTATAAAGAAAAATTAATAATTTGCAAAATTTTATCACATAAACTAAAAAAAAAGCGTTTTTTTTCGAAATTTTCCGTATTTTTTCATTTATAGCGCAAAAAATAAAAAACCCAGAGGTGATCAAATACCACCAAAAGAAAGCTCTATTTGTATGAAAAAGAGGCCAAAAAAATCATTAGGTTACAGTATTACATGACTGAGTAATTGTCATTCAAAGTGTGAGAGCACTAAAAGCTGAAAATTGGTCCGGGCACGAAGGGGATTTAGTGCCCAGTTGTCAAGTGGTTAAAATATGTTGTTTTTAAAGAATGCTACAATGTGGAATGTTTTGATAAAATATATTTTTCTCTCTCACTTTCACTAGTTACTCCCCATATCACACAAATCTTTACCCAAACTCACATAGGTGTCTTTACAAAGCACAAACATTACCATTGCTGATGCAAAATTTTAAATTAGTCACATTTTTTTGTGCTTTTTATTATTTCTAAATAATCATAATTTGAGCCCCAAAAATCTGATATGTGTTCCAACATCAGAAATAAAAATGTAATTCCCCATAATTTGAGGGTAATATCACTATTCTAAACTCACCCCCAAAAAAACACCAAATATCACAGAATAAATCAAGAAGAATAACTCTTGAGTAATGTAATTCCATCTCCTGTATGTCCAAAGAAATGCAGTATGTATGTGTATTTACGTGTAGGAGGTTTCCACATGTGGCAGCTCTGTGGCTTAGAGGTTAGAACTTCTGCTTAGCATCCCTTAGTGTCTGGGTTCAAATCCCAAACATGCTGCTTCATGTAGAGAAGTTGTCTCATCTCCCAGGTCCTAAAGCTATGTCTAAATGTTGTACTTATATGTAGGAGGGTTCCACCACCATTGTAAATCTTGCCAGATACACAATTTAGCCCAAAGTATTGGGACGCCTGCCTTTACACACACATGAACTTTAATGGCAGCCCAGTCTTAGTCCGTAGGGTTAAATTTTGATTTGGCCCACCCTTTGCAGCTAGAACAGCTTCTGGGAAGGCTGGGAAGGCTGTCCACAAGGTTTAGTGTGTCTATGGGAATGTTTGATCATTCTTCCAGAAGTGCATTTGTGAGGCCAGGCACTGATGTTGGATGAGAAGGCCTGGCTCGCAGTCTCTGCTCTAATTCAGCCAAAGGGAGTTCTATCGGGTTGAGGTCAGGACTCTGTGCAGGCCAGTCAAGTTTCTCCACCCCAAACTCACTTATCCATGTCTTTATGGACCTTGCTTTGTGCACTGGTGTGCAGTCATGTTGAAACAGGAAGGGGCCACCCCCAAACTGTTCCCACAAAGTTGGGAGCATGAAATTGTCCAAAATGTCTCAGTATGCTGATGCCTTAAGAGTTCCCTTCACTGGAACTAAGGGGCCAAGCCCAACCCCTGAAAAACAACCCCACACCATAATCCCCCTCCACCAAATGATTTGGACCAGTGCACAAAGCAAGGTCCATAAAGACATAGATGAGTAAGTTCGGGGTGTAGGAACTTGACTGGCCTGGACAGAGTCCTGACCTCAACACAACAGAACACCTTGGGGATGAATTAGAGCGGAGACTGCAGGCCAGGCCTTCTCGTCCAACATCAGTGCCTGACCTCACAAATGCACTTGGAAGAATGGTCAAACATTCCCATAGACACACTCCTAAACCTTGTGGACAGCCTTCCCAGAAGACTTGAAGCTTCTATAGCTGAAAAGGGTGGACCAACTCAATATTGAACCCTACGGACTAAGACTGGGATGCCATTACAGTTCATGTGCGTTTAAAGGCAGGCGTCCCAATACTTAGGCCAATATATTGTATATTGCTTGGAGACACGGAACGTGGCTATGGACTTAGGGCTCGTTCACACCACAGAGATGCAGAGAACATGTGTGAGGCTGCCTGGTGGCTAAGTGGGCAGCAATTCTGTCTAGCAACACTGGGGTTGTTGGTTCAATTCCCCAACATGCTAATGCTTATGTTGAAGTTTATATGTTTCCCATGTGTGGGTTTCTCACCACAATCCAAAGACATGCTGGCATTTTATTTGTCTCCTGTCAAAATAATCTCTAATGTAAGAAAGTTTATTTTGGACTTTAGATTGGAAGCTCGTTGGAGCCAAGGGCTGATGATAATGTTTGTTAGCACTAATCATACCCAGGGACTTGGACATTTAAAATTGTAGGGTTTACACTGCACGGGTACATATGCTTAGAAAACTGTTGCTTTGTTTATGTGCATGCAAATGGACTTGGATCTTTGGCCTGTAGTTGGAGATTTGATGCACATAGCCAAGGGCTAACACAGTTGTAAATAGTATTATTTGTTCCTGCCCATCAGGTGAAATAACTTTAGACATACATGAAGAGACAGATTGAAAGATACTGGTGGGCGTGTACTTCTAGTGGGCGTGTACTTCTATTGGGTGTGTACTTCTATTGGGCGTGTACTTCTATTGGGCGTGTATCAGTTTGCTAACAATACAACCTCTCTTATATAAAGGGCTGCAGTATGGGGGATCGTTTGGTCTGAGAAGGCCAGGTTTTTTGCTGTGATTTGTGGGGGAGGAGGAATGATATTGCGCTGATTGACAAACCCCCCAACTAGTGTTATTTGCTGAAATTCTTGTACATTTTTTCAATCAAAAATTGTGTGTGTATTGTTCCTGTCTGACCATGCAAAATCGTTTGGAAGCATCTGCTGACCTTCTACTCTTGGATCTCATTGCTTAATCGTGTACACAGAAATGCAGATTCCAGCAGAACATGGTCACCAATGTATGTATATGTGGATTGTGGGGTGGGTGTGGGTGTTTTGAACATGTCTTTTTTTAATATTATGTTGGAATGCTTTGTAAGAATAATGACTTGAGTATGTTTCTATAATCTTGCAGATAAAATGTGATGTGTTGCCCGTTATACACTAAAAGTAAAGCTGTGTGCACTCTAAGGTTTTCACAAATTTTAGATTGTAAGCTCCTATGAGCAGGGCCCTTAAAAATCCAATTGCTAAATGTAGCACCATGTATCCTGCCAATTTTTTTTTGAAGCTGGTAAATGAATGTACCTAATTTTGTTTCTGCTAGCAAAATAAAAGTACGTTATTGAGCTTTGGTGTGTGTGCTTTTTTAGTTTTTTTTGTTTTTTTTGGCAAAGTGCAAAATCCTTAATATTTTATTTCTATATGAATTTGTGCACCAAAAAATGAATCGCTTCGCCCTGGTTCACATTGATGCTACTTTGAAATCGCGCTACTTCACTTAAGCTAGCGCGATTTTAGGTACTACTTGATAGACATCTGTGTGGCTTCATACACAAATGTCTATTGAAGTCGCACCTGAAATCAGCAAAAGTAGTGCAGGAACTACTTTTGGAAATCGGTGCGGCGCCACAAAATTGGGGTTGCATCGATTTGAACAGTGCCATTGCCACCAATAGTCATGCGATTTGATTTCTGAGAGTGCATGACAAATCGCCCCAATGTAAACCTAGGCTTCAGCACACCTGCAAGTAAATGATAAAGGTGGAATCTTTATAACAGCTGTGGAGAATTGCAGGTAATGATTTCAGCTGGAGGATAGGCAGTGTTGTGAGTCAGCTCTGGTTCACATTGGTGCGATTTGACATGTCAGATCGGTGGCAATTGCGCTGTTCTAATTGGTGTGATTTGTATTGATATAAGTGCAGAAACCTGCACAGATGTCTCTGATGTCCCCCCCCCCCCCCCTGCAGTCGGGACTGACATGCGGGAATGAAAATCGTATGAGTTCAGCTGAACGATTTCCTCCTGCTGTCAATGTGAAGCAGGGCTCAAACCGGGCCTTTTGCCTTTGTAATTCACCTGCTGCTATGGCAGAGACACCATTCCTTTTCAAACTCCCTTAAGTTTACCTTCAAATATCATATGTAGAAATACAGATTTGCATATCTGCAAATAATCAAAAATAATAAATTCTAAGTGTGATTGAGATCAAATTTTCGTAGCTGCAATCAACAGAGCGTGGTTTCACCTCCTGACCCGGAAATTAGTCATTGTAATCACCCGGAAGTTCCTGTGCTGGTCAGGATCTCCATCTAGGTGGACATGGCGAGCTCCCTCTTTAGCATAGAGGAAGTGCTGCTGATTTGCCGGGTAAGTGTAGGATATGTACTTGTGCTTACTCAAGGTGGGGGTGGATTTGGTGTGGGTGGGCTTCATTGATTTGTTTGGTATCACTACACATTTGCTTCTGGCCCATGTGCACACATCACTACTTCCTGCATTTGTTCTGCTGATGTAAATCAGTAAGGACTATGCAAGTATAAATGAGAGCTTCTTTCTATTAAAATATACAGTATATCACTTGATTCACAGTTGGGCGACTTTTCATGATTCTCAATGATAACCATTCATATCTGTGCTACTTTAAGTCAGACCAACTTCAAAGTAGTCCTTGTACTACTTTGGTGTGACTTTCAGGCTCGGTTTCCACTAGTGCGACTTGTCATGCAACTTGGGACTGCAAAGTAGCATGACATGTCATACCCTATGATTTCCAATGAGTATGGTTCATATCTGTGCGACATCAAGTCGCAGCGACTTCAAAGTAGTCCCTGCACTACTTTGGACCCACTTTGATACAACTTGAGGTCCATAGACCTCAAGAATATACAGGCATTGCTCCAAGTCGCATCAAAATCGCGGCAAAATCATGCGAACTTGAGGTACATAGGGCGCAATATTACACAGGCATTCCCAGAAGATGTTTGTGAATAAGACTCAATGAGCACGTCACGAACATCTTGACTGGGTTTCCCAAACATCCTGTGTCCCGTCACTACCTAGAGGTACACAATAGAAATCCTGCTAAGACTTTATTTCTGGGCATTGATAGGTATACCCCCCAGTGGAGGGGTGATTCCCTAGTGCGGAACATTTCCAGGTCAGAGATGTCCTGGATACATAAAATAAAATGCTATGCCCCCTTTGGGTTAAACGTCGACACAGATCTAAATGCCTTCATAGATAACTCTTGATTTGGTATTTTTTTTTCCATGGGTTTTTTTACTCAATGGTTTTCTTTACCTAATGGTTTATTTATTTATTTAATGTTTTTATCTATGGGTTTTTTTTCCTATGGTTTTGATTTAGAATATGCCTATATTAATAAGAGTATGTCAATATTTTTGGATTCTGATGTATTGATCTGAGTCCCGGGCAGTATATTAGGTTTTACATGATCATTAAGAAATTTTTGGTCATGATCTATGATTGTGCCTTTGGCATAATTTCTGCCTTCCCACATGATATGACATATGACAGTATAATTTAAATTTATTTATGATGCCTTCTCCTTTTTGGCCACATGATGGCACTGCTTTAACCTCGGAATAGGCAGAGGTTAATGAGTTCTCTGTTCCTCGTGTCACTTCCTGTGGAAGTGCTTTTTAGCTGTATTTATTTAAATTTATTTTACTCTTTTAATGATCTGGTAAATAGATCTTTGTCATATTATGCTAAAACGCAATTAACAATAGTATTTTAGCTGTGTGTTCTGATGGTTCCCATTCTGTGAACTGTGTAGTTCTACTTCCGGGTGGCGGGGCTGCCCATGACTCAGATAGAGGCGTGGTCTCCAGTGTATATAATTTGCGATGAGTCAGTGCGTCGCCCCGTTCCCCAGACGACGCTATCTATAGCGAAACGTATGTCGGGAGGCTGACGCGCTGACGTCATCGCTGGACGGGAGACTGCAAGCCGGCCGGCTTTTTCCCATGCTTGTTTTATCTGCTTTGATGTAAGTAGCCATCTGTTTTTATACAATAAAATTACTGTTGGACGGTACACACTATATGGTTTCCCCTCTTCATTTCCATGATTGGCGAATACTGAGTCCTATACAGCACAGGAGTTCAATCCCTGGGGTCCATTTACTACGAGGAAGTGGATTATTCACAGTTTGGCACTACTTAAGCTTGCCTCTGGTAAGCATAACATCCTGGTGGTGGTGCACGTGTGCAATGGTGTGATTAGGAGTTCACTCTTCTCTTTGATACCCTGCATTGCAAGTTTCACTGATCAGGACCATATGGACTTTTATATGGACTATTTTTGTGGATATTTATTTATTTTTAAACATTGGGGTTCATTTTCACTGATGTGTTTTGGTCTATCACGTTATTTATTTTTATAATCAGTCTCATTGATATATTATATTAATTGGTTCACCATATTTAGGTTTGCGCAACTCCTCTTTTTCTTTATTCAAAGGTGTTATCATTTAATCTCATTAGGTTACTTTCACACTTATGTGACTTTTCATGCAGCTTTGGACCTCAGAGTCAAATTAAAAGTATCCCCCCCATGAGTTCCGTTCATATCTATGCAACTTCACCCATGTTCACATAGCTCTGAATTGACATGTCAAATTGCAGGCCAAATCGGCGCCTATTGAAGGCAATAGAACTGTCCGAATTGGTGCGACGCCACACAGATTCCCAAAAGTATTTCCTACACTACTTTGGGCGACTTCAGGAGGCGATTTCTTACCTCCCAACTTTTTGAGATGGGTATAAGGTACAACTCTTTGTTTGTTTATTTTAATTTGCTTGTGCAAATAATAAACATAGCTGTTGGATGGTAGGTTGGCTGGTATTTGAACTTGTAACATGAGAGCTGTATAGACATGGGAACAGACCACTAAGCCATTGTGCTAAGTACAGGACCTGCACAATAGTGTAGTATGATTAAAGAATGAACATAAATAATTACCGCTAGTGATGAGCCGAACACCCCCGGGTTCGGTTCGCACCAGAACCCGCGAACGGACCGAAAGTTCGAACGAACATTAGAACCCTATTAAATACAATGGATGCGAACGTTCGAATTCTAAAGTGCTAATTATAACAACTATTATGCATGTTATTGTCATAAATAGGGTTTGGGAACCCGGGTTGTGCACCAGGGGACATGTATCAATGCAAAAAGAAGTTTTAAAAACGGTTGTTTTTCGGGAGCAGTCATTTTAATGATGCATAAAGTGAAAAAAAAAAAGTCAAATATTCCTTTAAATATCGTACCTGGGGGGTGTCTAAAGTATGCCTGTGAAGTGCCACGTGTTTCCCGTGTTTAGAACTGTCCCTGCACAAAATGACACTTCTAAAGGAAAAAAAAGCCATTTAAAACTGCTTGCGGCTTTAATGTAATGTCTGGTCCCGGTAATATGGATGAAATTCTTTAAGAAAAATGGCATAGCTACCCCATGACCCCCCCCCCCTACCCCAGCCCATTACCAGCCCCTTTGGGTCTTGTATGGATATTAAGGGGAACCCCGCACATAAAATAAAAAAGGCCCTATATACTCTGAACAGCCGTATACAGGCGGTGCATACAAGACAGGGACTGTAGGTTTGTTCTTATGTAGAATGTGTTTGTAATTTTGAACAGGTACATTGTTGAAGTGTAGCTCCAGCCCAAAAATCTATTTTTAAACTTTTTGGGAAACATAGGTAAGGGTTATCACCCCTGTAACATTTGTTTTGCTGTCTGTGCCCCTGTTCAGAACATTTCACCTCACTTTCCGTCCCAATGACAACTGTTTTTGAAATGTGGTGTTTTTCTTGAAACAAGGATTGCTGATAAAGCATCAGTACAGATGAGACCCCTTTCTCCCATATTTATTCTTACAGGAGAGAATTTTCCTTTCTAGGGGTAGATTTCCTCTCACTTCCTGTTGTCTTCTTTCGTTTGCAAGTAGGAGTCGTTTGTAAGTTGGATGTTTGAAAGTAGGGACCTGCCGTATATACTCTGCAGAAATAGGCCCCTTAGTTGTTGGTGTTGGCACAACACTGTAAGCACTCAGTTACTCTTGGTTGGTGCTGGAACGCCCTGCTGTCAACTATTATATCAGGAATTTTAATTACATATAATTGTTGAACAGTGGTAGTAAAAATTGGGGCTTTGATGGTGGTGCTGGTGCCACAACACTGTAAGCCCTGACAGTTACTCTTGGTGGGTGCAGCAATGGGCCCTGCTGTGAATTATTAGATCAAGAATTGTAATTACATGCCCCTTTTGAACAGGGGCTGAAAAATTGGGCCTTTCGTGGTGGTGGTGGTGGTGGCGTTGCCACAAGACTGTAAGCCCTCAGAGTTACTCTTGGTGGGTGCAGCAATGGACCCTGCTGTGAATTATTAGATCAAGAATTGTAATTGCATGCCCCTGTTGAACAGGGGCTGAAAAATTGGGCCTTAGGCACTGGTGGCACAACACTACAACCCCTCACAGATACTGTACTTGGAGCACAGCAATGAGCCCTATGGCAAATTATTGCTAAAAAAATTGTAATTACACGCCCCTGTAAAACAGGGGCTGAAAAATTGGGCCTTAGCCATTGGTGGCGGCACCCATAAACAAAAATGATCTTCCAAGCTATCATCATCAATCGTATCATTGAGGACTCGGAGGAGGAGGATAGCCAGTCAACATAACAGCACAGGCACTCAGCATCAGCATCAGTCTTGAAGGGATGTGACATGTTAAAATCAATTAGTCTGTTATATCAGCATCAGGTGTGTGGTAGCTGGTGGTGATCCAAGACTGGTTCATCTTGATGAAAGTCAGTCGATCAACCGAGTCGGTGGACAGGCGCACCCTGTGATCCGTGACAAATCCTCCAGCAGCACTGAATGTGCGTTCCGAAAGAACGCTGGATGCAGGACAGGCCAGTAGCTCAATTGCATACTGTGCAAGCTCTGGCCAGTGATCCATCCTCAAGACCCAGTAAGCCAGAGGATTTTCGGTGGGAAAGGTGTCCAAGTCTGAGCTTGCCCCTAGATATTCCTGCACCATGTTTATCAGACGCTGGCGATGGTTGCTGGAACCGATCATACTTTGGGGCTGCGGACTAAAGAATTGTCTGAACGCATCGGTCAGACGGCCACCTTCCCCACCGCTCCTTCTTTGACTGGCCGAAGCCTCAGCAACTCGTTGTCCAGGACCAGGAGTTTGTAACCTCCCAGTCTCTGGGAACGCGTTGCACAGACCTTTCTGCAAGGCCTCCCGGAGTTGTCTCATCCTCTGCTCCCTCTGCGACGGTAACATAAGGTCCGCAACCTTACCCTTGTACCGTGGATCAAGGAGAGTGGCCAGCCAGTAATGGTCCCTCTCCTTGATCCGAAGAATACGAGGATCCTTCCGCAGACTTTGCAGGATCAGGGAGGCCATGCAGCGTAGGTTTGCTGAGGCATTCGCTCCGGAGTCCTCTGGGTCACTAAGGACGACATGATCCGCAGCCACCTCCTCCCAGCCACGTACAAGTCCACTGGTTTCTTGGGACTGTAAATCATCCCTAAAAGACTGCTGCTGATGATGCTGAGTGCCAGCCTCCACCTCCATGCTGACACAATCCTCCTCCTCCTCCTCCTCCTCCTCCTCCTCTTCCTGTGCGATGGGTGGGACAGAAGGAACACTGTCTGGGTAAAGGGGGCCTTGAGAGGCAAGGAAGTCCTCCTCTTCCTGCCTCTGTTCTGCCTCAAGTGCCCTGTCCATTATTCCACGCAGCGTGTGCTCCAACAGGTGGACAAGAGGTACAGTGTCACTGATGCATGCACTGTCACTGCTCACCATCCTCGTGGCCTCCTCAAATGGTGCCAGGACAGTGCATGCATCCCTGATCATGCCCCACTGGCGTGGAGAAAAAAAACCAAGCTCCCCTGACCCTGTCCTGGTGCCGTAGTCGCACAGGTACTCATTGATGGCCCTCTGCTGCGTGTGCAGCCGCTGCAGCATGGCCAACGTTGAGTTCCACCTGGTGGGCATGTCACATATAAGGCGGTTCTTGGGCAGGTTCAACTCCTTTTGCAGCTCAGCCAGGCGAGCACTGGCATTATAAGATCTGCGGAAATGCACACAGACTTTCCTGGCCTGCCTCAGGACATCCTGTAAGCCCGGGTACCTGCCCAAGAACCGCTGCACCACCAGGTTAAGGACGTGAGCCACACAGGGCACATGGGTCAGTTGTCCCTGTCGGAGGGCGGAGAGGAGGTTGGTGCCATTGTCGTAAACCACCATTCCTGGCTTAAGCTGGCGTGGCGTCAACCACCTCTCGGCCTGGCCCTGCAGAGCAGACAGGACCTCTGCCCCAGTGTGGCTTCTGTCCCCCAAACACACCAGCGCAAGCACGGCATGGCATCTTTTTGCCTGCGTACTTGCGTAGCCCCGTGAACGGCTACGGAGCACCGCTGGTTCATAGGACAAACCACAGGAAGAGGCCATGGAGGAAGAAGAAGAGGAGGGGGTGGAGGAGAGAGGTGTGTCACAACCAGTAGTAGCATTTTGGAGGCGTGGCGGTGGGACAACCTCCAACACTACTGCACCTTGTCCTGCATCCTTCCCAGCTGCCAAAAGAGTGACCCAATGGGCCGTGAAAGAAAGGTAACGTCCCTGTCCATGCCTGCTGGACCATGAGTCAGCGGTAATATGCACCTTACCGCTGACCGCCCTGTCCAGCGAGGCCAAGACATTGCCTTCCACATGCCGGTAGAGAGCCGGAATAGCCTTCCGTGAGAAAAAGTGGCGTTTGGGAACCTGCCACTGAGGAACCGCACATTGCACAAACTCACGGAAGGGGGCCGAGTCTACCAACTGAAAAGGCAGCAGTTGAAGCGCTAGCAATTTAGCCAAGCTAGCATTCAACCGCTGGGCATGTGGATGGCTGGGAGTGAACTTCTTTCGACGGTCCAGCAGCTGGGGCAGGGAAATTTGCCTGCTAGAATCGGACGTCGGTGTACTGCTAGCAGAGTGGCCGCAAGTACTTGGCTGTGACACACCTAATTCTACACCTTCATTCCTCTCAGTGCATGTTTCAGAGAGGACTGAAGTTATAGTGGGGTTGGAGATCCCAGCTGATGCGGTGCAAGGAGAGGTCCGCTTTGTTCTTTGGTGTGGGTCTTTGAGGTAGGCTTGCCAACGAGCTGCATGGCAGGTCAACATATGTCTGGTCAGGCATGTGGTACCCAAGCGGCTGATGTTTTGGCCACGCGATATACGCTTGAGACATATGTTGCAAACAGCAGCTGTGCGATCTGATGCACTAGCCTCAATAAAGGCCCACACCAAAGAACTTTTTGAATGACGGGCAGAGGCAGCGCCCTGCACAGGCGGAGCTCTGCGGTGTGATTCCGTCGGTGTACTGCCCTTACGCTGGCCACCAAAGGGCATCCTGCCTCGTTGGAGATGTGCCTCCTCCTCATCCTCCTCCTCCTCCTCTCTCCTATTAGGCACCCACGTGGAGTCAGTGACCTCATCATCCCCTCCCTCCTCATCACTGGAGCCAATCTGGCAGTATGCTGCAGCTGCTGGAACATGACTGCCAGATTGGTGTCCTTCTTGAGCATCCCCTCTGTCTGCTCTCACGCTACTGCCTTCCTCTAGCTGGGTTTCATCATCAGACCCTTCGAAACGCTGGGCATCCTCCTGGAGCATGTACCCAACACTGTGCTGAAACAGTTCGGGGGACTCCTCAGGAGGAGGACATGGTGGGTCTAGGGAAGGAGTGACTGATGATTTGTCTGACATTGATACCAGGGAAGACGACGCTTTGGCAGCTGCTTTTCCAGTACCCTGAGCCTGGGTGAGAGAGGATGAGGAGGAGGAGGAGGGCTTGGTCATCCACTCTACCAAGTCTTCGGCATGATGTGGCTCAACATGTCCAGCTGCCGAAAAGAAGGACAAGCGTGTCCCATGGCCATGTGCTGATGACAATGCACCGCGTCCACGACCAGCACTGTTGCCCCCAGACACAGAGCCTGCTTGCCCTCTTTTATTGCCTCCTGACTGTCTGCCTCTCCTTGTTTGCCTTCCAGACATTCTAATAGATGGCCTGCAGGGAGATGGGAAAAAAGCAATAAGGGCTACCTTCAGGTGTCCTTCTCTGTCCCTTGAAACAAGGACTTTCACAGTGAAAGAAACTGACACTCTCCCTACCTACAGTTTTCTGTCCCTAGAATAAATGTTTTTTTTAAGCACAATATAGCACAAGGACAATTCACTCACTGTCCTTACAGGTCCCTGGAAACAAGGACTTGCAGAGTGAAATAAACTGACACTCTCCCTACCTACAGTTTTCTGTCCCTAGAATAAATGTTTTTTTTAAGCACAATATAGCACAAGGACAATTCACTCACTGTCCTTCCAGGTCCCTGGAAACAAGGACTTGCAGAGTGAAAGAAAAAAAACACTCTCCCTACCTACAGTTTTCTGTCCCTAGAAAAAATGTTTTTTTTAATCACAATATAGCACAAGGACAATTCACTCACTGTCCTTACAGGTCCCTGGAAACAAGGACTTGCAGAGTGAAAGAAAAAAAACACTCTCCCTACCTACAGTTTTCTGTCCCTAGAAAAAATGTTTTTTTTAATCACAATATAGCACAAGGACAATTCACTCACTGTCCTTACAGGTCCCTGGAAACAAGGACTTGCAGAGTGAAATAAACTGACACTCTCCCTACCTACAGTTTTCTGTCCCTAGAATAAATGTTTTTTTTAAGCACAATATAGCACAAGGACAATTCACTCACTGTCCTTACAGGTCCCTGGAAACAAGGACTTGCAGAGTGAAAGAAAATAAACACTCTCCCTACCTACAGTTTTCTGTCCCTAGAATAAATGTTTTTTTAAGCACAATATAGCACAAGGACAATTCACTCACTGTCCTTACAGGTCCCTGGAAACAAGGACTTGCAGAGTGAAATAAACTGACACTCTCCCTACCTACAGTTTTCTGTCCCTAGAATTAATGTTTTTTTTAAGCACAATATAGCACAAGGAGAATTCACTCACTGTCCTTCCAGGTCCCTGGAAACAAGGACTTGCAGAGTGAAAGAAAAAAAACACTCTCCCTACCTACAGTTTTCTGTCCCTAGAAAAAATGTTTTTTTTAATCACAATATAGCACAAGGACAATTCACTCACTGTCCTTACAGGTCCCTGGAAACAAGGACTTGCAGAGTGAAATAAACTGACACTCTCCCTACCTACAGTTTTCTGTCCCTAGAATAAATGTTTTTTTTAAGCACAATATAGCACAAGGACAATTCACTCACTGTCCTTCCAGGTCCCTGGAAACAAGGACTTGCAGAGTGAAAGAAAAAAAACACTCTCCCTACCTACAGTTTTCTGTCCCTAGAAAAAATGTTTTTTTTAATCACAATATAGCACAAGGACAATTCACTCACTGTCCTTACAGGTCCCTGGAAACAAGGACTTGCAGAGTGAAATAAACTGACACTCTCCCTACCTACAGTTTTCTGTCCCTAGAATAAATGTTTTTTTTAAGCACAATATAGCACAAGGACAATTCACTCACTGTCCTTCCAGGTCCCTGGAAACAAGGACTTGCAGAGTGAAAGAAAAAAAACACTCTCCCTACCTACAGTTTTCTGTCCCTAGAAAAAATGTTTTTTTTAATCACAATATAGCACAAGGACAATTCACTCACTGTCCTTACAGGTCCCTGGAAACAAGGACTTGCAGAGTGAAAGAAAAAAAACACTCTCCCTACCTACAGTTTTCTGTCCCTAGAATAAATGTTTTTTTTAAGCACAATATAGCACAAGGACAATTCACTCACTGTCCTTACAGGTCCCTGGAAACAAGGACTTGCAGAGTGAAAGAAAAAAAACACTCTCCCTACCTACAGTTTTCTGTCCCTAGAAAAAATGTTTTTTTTAATCACAATATAGCACAAGGACAATTCACTCACTGTCCTTACAGGTCCCTGGAAACAAGGACTTGCAGAGTGAAATAAACTGACACTCTCCCTACCTACAGTTTTCTGTCCCTAGAATTAATGTTTTTTTTAAGCACAATATAGCACAAGGAGAATTCACTCACTGTCCTTCCAGGTCCCTGGAAACAAGGACTTGCAGAGTGAAAGAAAAAAAACACTCTCCCTACCTACAGTTTTCTGTCCCTAGAAAAAATGTTTTTTTTAATCACAATATAGCACAAGGACAATTCACTCACTGTCCTTACAGGTCCCTGGAAACAAGGACTTGCAGAGTGAAATAAACTGACACTCTCCCTACCTACAGTTTTCTGTCCCTAGAATAAATGTTTTTTTTAAGCACAATATAGCACAAGGACAATTCACTCACTGTCCTTCCAGGTCCCTGGAAACAAGGACTTGCAGAGTGAAAGAAAAAAAACACTCTCCCTACCTACAGTTTTCTGTCCCTAGAAAAAATGTTTTTTTTAATCACAATATAGCACAAGGACAATTCACTCACTGTCCTTACAGGTCCCTGGAAACAAGGACTTGCAGAGTGAAATAAACTGACACTCTCCCTACCTACAGTTTTCTGTCCCTAGAATAAATGTTTTTTTTAAGCACAATATAGCACAAGGACAATTCACTCACTGTCCTTCCAGGTCCCTGGAAACAAGGACTTGCAGAGTGAAAGAAAAAAAACACTCTCCCTACCTACAGTTTTCTGTCCCTAGAAAAAATGTTTTTTTTAATCACAATATAGCACAAGGACAATTCACTCACTGTCCTTACAGGTCCCTGGAAACAAGGACTTGCAGAGTGAAAGAAAAAAAACACTCTCCCTACCTACAGTTTTCTGTCCCTAGAATAAATGTTTTTTTTAAGCACAATATAGCACAAGGACAATTCACTCACTGTCCTTACAGGTCCCTGGAAACAAGGACTTGCAGAGTGAAAGAAAAAAAACACTCTCCCTACCTACAGTTTTCTGTCCCTAGAAAAAATGTTTTTTTTAATCACAATATAGCACAAGGACAATTCACTCACTGTCCTTACAGGTCCCTGGAAACAAGGACTTGCAGAGTGAAATAAACTGACACTCTCCCTACCTACAGTTTTCTGTCCCTAGAATAAATGTTTTTTTTTAATCACAATATAGCACAAGGACAATTCACTCACTGTCCTTACAGGTCCCTGGAAACAAGGACTTGCAGAGTGAAAGAAAATAAACACTCTCCCTACCTACAGTTTTCTGTCCCTAGAATAAATGTTTTTTTTAAGCACAATATAGCACAAGGACAATTCACTCACTGTCCTTACAGGTCCCTGGAAACAAGGACTTGCAGAGTGAAATAAACTGACACTCTCCCTACCTACAGTTTTCTGTCCCTAGAATTAATGTTTTTTTTAAGCACAATATAGCACAAGGAGAATTCACTCACTGTCCTTCCAGGTCCCTGGAAACAAGGACTTGCAGAGTGAAAGAAAAAAAACACTCTCCCTACCTACAGTTTTCTGTCCCTAGAAAAAATGTTTTTTTTAATCACAATATAGCACAAGGACAATTCACTCACTGTCCTTACAGGTCCCTGGAAACAAGGACTTGCAGAGTGAAATAAACTGACACTCTCCCTACCTACAGTTTTCTGTCCCTAGAATAAATGTTTTTTTTAAGCACAATATAGCACAAGGACAATTCACTCACTGTCCTTCCAGGTCCCTGGAAACAAGGACTTGCAGAGTGAAAGAAAAAAAACACTCTCCCTACCTACAGTTTTCTGTCCCTAGAAAAAATGTTTTTTTTTAATCACAATATAGCACAAGGACAATTCACTCACTGTCCTTACAGGTCCCTGGAAACAAGGACTTGCAGAGTGAAATAAACTGACACTCTCCCTACCTACAGTTTTCTGTCCCTAGAATAAATGTTTTTTTTAAGCACAATATAGCACAAGGACAATTCACTCACTGTCCTTACAGGTCCCTGGAAACAAGGACTTGCAGAGTGAAAAAAAAAAACACTCTCCCTACCTACAGTTTTCTGTCCCTAGAAAAAATGTTTTTTTTTAAGCACAATATAGCACAAGGACAATTCACTCACTGTCCTTCCAGGTCCCTGGAAACAAGGACTTGCAGAGTGAAAGAAAAAAAACACTCTCCCTACCTACAGTTTTCTGTCCCTAGAAAAAATGTTTTTTTTAATCACAATATAGCACAAGGACAATTCACTCACTGTCCTTACAGGTCCCTGGAAACAAGGACTTGCAGAGTGAAAGAAACTGACACTCTCCCTACCTACAGTTTTCTGTCCCTAGAATAAATGTTTTTTTAAGCACAATATAGCACAAGGACAATTCACTCACTGTCCTTCCAGGTCCCTGGAAACAAGGACTTGCAGAGTGAAAGAAACTGACACTGTCCCTACCTACAGTTTTCTGTCCCTAGAATAAATGTTTTTTTTAAGCACACTATAGCACAAGCACAAAACACACTGACACTCTCCCTACCTATCCTTCTCTTTCCCTAAACTAAAGGAATCCAGGTTAAGCAAGAAAGAAATAACAGTCACTGTCCCTGCCTATGCTGCTCTATCCCTGCTCCGGAACACACTACACTAGGCCGCCGTGCTGGCGGCCTTTTATAGTGTGGGGCGTGTACTAAACACCCTCAGCAATAATTGGCCACAGGCATCCTGCCTGTGGCCAATCATTGCTCTCCTCGCTGCCGGCGCTGTGATTGGCCAAGCATGCGGGGTCACAGTGCATGCTTGGCCAATCACAGCGCCTGGATGACACTGCAATGGCGTAGTGCATTGTGGGCCGTTCGCGTCACTCGAATTTGGCGCGAACGGCCCAAATCGTTCGATCTTCGTCGAACGATCGAACAGCCGATGTTCGAGTCGAACGTATGTTCGACTCGAACACGAAGCTCATCCCTAATTACCGCTTTATAGCCACCTAAATGAAAAAATAAAAACATGAAAAAAACAACATACAACAAATAGGTAACCTAAATGTTTAATACATGTAATTTTACATAATAGCAGACATTACTATGTAATAATCCTTCATAACTACATTTGTTAGCAAAAGAAGGAAAAAAACTAGGAATACTAATTGCAATATACATCAATCGATAGAGCACATCTCATATAAAAATGTTTCTTTAACATACATGGATCATGGTTACAGTGCAGTGCTATATAAAAACTTAGTGGAAATTGGCATTTGCGCGTACGCGGATTCGCTAATTAGCGCTGATTTCACATTTACTAACACTTGTTTGCTGCTAATAGCGCTCTTTTTCATTCGCAAATTCGCACATTGGAATTTTTAATTGTCAAAAATTTAAGCTATTTTTTGCGATGTGCTCAGTACTTTCTGGAGTTATAGTAAATCAGCCCCTATGTGACATAACGATATTCATATTTGATTTTTTTTTTTGTCAGCGAAAAAGGTAATGTGACATGACTATATTTTTATTTGAATTTTTTTGTCAGTTAGAAAAAAAAGGTCATGTGACATGACTTTATTCATATTTGAATTTTTTGTCAGATAAAAAAAGGTCATGTGACATGACTATATTTATATTTGAATTTTTTTGTAAGTTAGAAAAAAAATTTTGAAAAAATAATAAAAATAACAATTTTGAAAGAAAAAAATAATTTTCCAAAAAATTTTTGGGGAGAAAAATAATATTTTGAGAAAAAAAATTAGAATTCAAAAAACCTTTTTTGGAAAAAAAATATTTTTGGGAAATTAAAAAAAAAAATAATATATTAAAATAAAATTGAAAACAATTGGAAAAAAACTGAAAATGTATTACCAAATACCGTAATTTTCCTTTCCTGATGGACTCCATGGCAACCTACGTGTGGGTTAACCCCGCCTCCTCTCCAATGCTATAGGATCCCATACCCATAAAAGTAAGCTCACCTCTCAGCACTGTGTTCCGTAACTAGCCGACTCTTGGACACTTACTTTCTTTCTTTCATTAATATTTTCTTTCAGGGTGGGAACTCCGTCTGCCATGGAGTCCATCAGGAAAGGAAAATTACGGTAAGTATTTGGTAATAAATGTTCAGTTTTCCTGACTGACTCCATGGCAGCCTACGTGTGGGAAATAACTAGCCAGACCACACGGGTGGGTATGCTGAACAGAAAAGCTTTAATTTATGCTGTCAACCGACAGGATTCTTAACCCAAAATTACCAGACGACAATGATGCCGGTTCAATGCAGTAATGGGCCATAAATGTATTGATAGAGGCCCACGAGGTCGCTTTACAAATGACATCTGGAGCCACATGTTGGGCTGCCGCCCAGGATGCTGCCATCCCTCTGGTGGAGTGTGCCGTCACCGCCTGAGGAGGAGCCAAGCCCTTAGCCCTGTATGCTTGCTGGATTGTATGAACGATCCATGATGCAATTGTTCTGGTTGATGCTTTCTTCCCTCTGTGGTTTCCAGAATGTAGAACAAACAGATGATCAGATCATTTGAAGGAAGAAGTAACTTGTAGATACTCCTTTAGGATTTCACCCATATCCAGGGGATGAGTTTCACTGGAATCTGGAGTCTTAAATGTAGGTAGAACAATTTCTTGATTTTCGTGAAATACCGAAGACACCTTTGGATTTGAACCCAACATAGGTATAAGGACTACTCGATCCGGACAAAATGTTAGAAAAGGTTCTTCATGACCTAGAGACCCGATCTCAGAGACCCTCTTAGCTGAGGTGATGGCTACTAAGAAGGCTACTTTTGCTGAAAAGTCCTTAATGGAGGACGGGGAGGGCCCCGACATACTGAGTCCAGTCAGAGAATCTAAAATGAGTGGAAGATCCCACTTGGCAAATCTTGGTTTTCTTTGGGGCTTAATTCTTGATGCCCCCCAAAAGAATTGTCTGACTAGGGGATGGACTGCCCATGAGACTCCAGAGAAGGCTGACAAGGCCGAAACTTGTACTCTTAGAGAGCTAACAGATAAGGGTAAGTCTAGTCCGCTTTGCAGAAAATTAAGAACATCCTGAACTCCTGGATTTTTGAAGGACCTCCCGGGTAGCGGAGGAGAACTCAACAAATTTGGCCCAGATTCTTCTATAAACCTTGTTGGTACTTGCTCTTCTTGAGCTCAACAGTGTAGACATCACTCTAGAGGCGCAACCAAGGGATTCCAGCCTCTCCCTCTCAAGAACCAGATCGTCAGTCTCATCAGTGCCGGACAAGGGTGTAGGAGTGACCCTTGAGGGAGAAGGTCCGGCCTGAGAGGAAGAGGTACCAGGTCCCGGTAGCTCAGTTGGATCAGGAGGGGAAACCAAGGCCTGTTTGGCCCGTAAGGAGCCACTACTGTTACTTCGGCTGATTCCGCTTGAAGTCTCCTCAGGAACTTGAGAATTATCGGAATCGGGGGAAAAGCGTATGCCCTCCTGAACCTCCATCTGTCCGTCAGGGCATCCGTTCCGACTGCCTGGTTGCAACGGCCCCGAGAATAGAACTTCACTGTTTTGTGATTGTAGGGGGAAGCGAATAGGTCCACTTCGGGATTGACTCCCAGGGACAGAATCCAGTTGAAGGACTGTACATGGAGGGACCACTCGTTGTTGTCTAGACGAGTTAGAGAGAGGAAATCCGCCTGTGAGTTCTGTACTCCCGGAATAAAAACTGCTGATATGTTGGCCAGATTTTTCTGGGCCCAAGTCATGATGGGCTCGACTTCTAACAGGAGTGTGGAACTCCGTGTCCCCCCTTGTCTCTTCACATATGACACTGCTGTGGTGTTGTCCATCCTGATCAACACCGATTCTCCTTTCAGACACGGAGAAAAGGATTGGAGGGCACACCAAGCTGCCCGGAGCTCTAGGACATTTGAGCCTGGGTTGCGGAGGCGAGCGTCCCACCTGCCCTGAGCAAGGTTCTGGCCACAGAGAGCCCCCCAGCTGGAACCGCTGGCATCGGTCGTAATTGTGACCCAGGAGATGGGGGCAATGGAGTGACAGTTTTGCAAATTCTTGAGTTGGAGTCACCAGAAGAGGCTGTTCCTCATTGTTGTGGATATGTGGATGAGTTGACTCTTGTCCTCTGACTTCCACTGCCAGAGAAACCCTGACTGAAAAGGGCGTAACCTTTATAAAGCCCATTTGACCATGGGGGTCGTGGAGACCATTGTGCCGATAATTCTTAGGCATTGTGATGCTTTCAGATGAGGAGCATCCAGAGCACGAGAAATCCTCTTCCGAATCACCGGAATCTTCTCTACTGGTAGGGAGATGGTGTTCTCCACTGTGTTGAACTGAGCCCCTAAGTAAATTAAGCGTTGGGCTGGATCCAGGTGGCTTTTTTCCAAGTTTAGAAGCCATCCAAAGCTGGAAAGGGTTGAGATCACTTGTTCTCTGTGCACCAGCAGCTGTTCTCTGTTTTGAGACAGAACTAGGAGGTCGTCTAAATAATGGTAAAGACGCACACCCCTTAACCTGATGAGGGCCACTACAGCCAAGAGGACCTTGGTGAAAACCCGAGGGGAAGTTGTCAAACCGAACGGTAGGCAGATGAATTGTAGGTGCTCCTGCCCGACATGGAACCGGAGGTATTTTAGAAAGTCCTTTGCCACTGGCACGTGGAAATAGGCATCTTTCAGGTCTATTGAAATCATCCAGTCGCCTGGATGAATGGCTTGTTGGATTGTTGACAGCGTCTCCATTTTGAATTTTTCGTGCCTTATGAATTTGTTCAGGTACGTCAGATCTATTACCGGGCGCCAGGCACCACTTTTCTTTTGCACTAAGAAAAGGGGGGAGTACACGCCCTGGAACTGTTCTTCCTCTGGGACACACACTACTGCTCCCTGGGTTTTCTGCAGGTCTATGTAGACAGTAAGGCTTGTTTTTGCTCTTACGTACTTGGAAGTAGGGTTGAGATGAATCTGGGAGGAGGAATGCTGGAAAAGGACCATGCGTGACCTGACGACACTGTCTTGACGACCCAGAAGTCTGAGATTGAGGCCACCCAACACGTGCCGGAAGAGGAGCAGGCATGCTCCTACCCGACCCGCCTGGGCGGGCAAAATCTCAAAAGGATTTAGCCTGGTTGTGACCACTGGACGCTTGGTTGTTTGCTGGCTTACAGAAGGACGCTTGGCCTCTGCTCCAGTTTCTTCTGAAGTCCCGGACAGGTCTATAGGAACGTGCTTCCCTTGAACGCTCTGGGCTGCGTCTTCTGAACTGGGGCTTCCTTCGACCCTGTGGACGCTTGTACTGTGGAAGAAAGCCAGATTTTCCGCCTGTGGCCTTAGCTATGGCGTCATCTAGTTTGTTACCAAACAGTGATGATCCTTCGAAAGGAATCTTGCACCATGTTTGTTTAGAAGATGGATCAACTTGCCAAGGGCGCAGCCATAGGGCTCGTTTAGCTGTAACTGAGGATAGCATAATCCTGGACAGTAGACGGATCAGATCAACCGATGCTTCTCCCAAGAAGGCCACTGCTAGTTTTAGCTCTGCTGCTGCTGAGTTACTGGCCAGTTCTTCTGAAACGCCTTTGAGAAAGGAATCTAAAGGAATCTACGTTCTCCGTCCATGCCTCCATAGCCTTAGACATGGCTGCCAAGGCTAGGGCGGGTTTACAAGCTGTCCCAGCAAGACCGTAAATTCTTTTGAGGTCCTGATCCATTCTTCTATCAAGACTGTCTTTAAAGGAGACTGCGTCTTCTAGAGGGAGCGTGACGTGCTTAGCCAGACGCATTACCGCTGCCAGGTATTTTACCTCGTCTGCCTTGAAAGGATACATTCTGGAGGCTTTATTCGTCATCGAGGACTTCCTGTCCACTTTGCTCCACTCCTCGTCAAAGATGCCCTTTAGTTCGGCCAAAAGCGGAAAACTTGGGCGCTCTTTCCCCAGGCGCTTGAAAAAAAATTCTGTTTAGCTGGGGGAGTAGACGGGTCTTCCCACATAAGAGCCTCTTTGACCGCCTTAATAAGCGGAGTCACTTGAGAGAAATCAAATTCCACACTCTCTTCATCACTCTCCAATTCTCCTTCTGAGGGAAGAGGCGAAGATGTGTAGGGCTGGGAAGGACCTGGGATTTCACGGACCACATCAGCCGGGGAGCCAGATCTAGTAGTGCTGGACTGGCTATGTACGTGGGAAGCATCCATCTCCTTTAGAGAGCATTGCACCACCTGTTTCACTAGAGACTCGATCCGTTGATCTTCTGTCTCTTTTTCCTCAGCCGAATGGGCATAGCAATGGCTGCATAATGATTTGCCCTCTGGGACTCGTGAGCCGCATCCCCAGCAGGCTCTCAGATCAGAATAACTGTCCTGGCGGTGGGAGCGGTGTCTGGAGGAGGAATGGGAACTTCTCCTCTGGTGGTGAGATGCAGACGGGGAATCACGTCTGTGTTATGATTTTGATGTTGACGCATGCTGCAGCGTGGCAAGGTCTGTGTCAATTTGAAGATCTGCGGAAGGGCTAAAGGAAAAAAGGGGGAATTGGGGGGAGAGAGACAAGCCGTCAAGCAACATTACGTGCGACTAAACCCCAAGCCCTCCCCTCTCCCGCACATACCTTGTGCGTGAGGGCTGGCCACATGTAAGCGGTGAATAGTCCATACTTCTGGACTAAGCGTCACACTAGGACAGGACTAGTAAAGAAACCTATAGTCATACAATGAAATAATGAATACCTTGCCCTTTAAGAAGACATTTTACAAATGACGAACAAATGTGCAAAATAACAACCAAGAAAGAGAAAGAGCAAAATGACAGAGCCTATTTTGAAACTACATTACAAACAAGTTTAGACATGAAGACACTGACCTGAACTCAGAAGCTGAAAAGGTAGTCTCTGTGTTATTTGGGATCTCCCCTGACAGGCGAGCAGCAGCTTTTAAATTCCCCGCCTGCCGTGACGTCACCGCCGACCGTACCGTGCGCCTGCGCGGTGCAAAGGTTCTCATCTGCGCCTGTGTGGCCGCCGAGAGAAGCGCTGAACCGCGCATGCGCGAACCAAGCCTCGCTCTAAGAGCAGACACCGCACATGCGCGAACAGCGGCGGCGCCTGAGATTCGGATCACCGCTGTGAGCTGGGACGCAGCATGGGGCATAGGACGGAAAAAGACAGACACAAACAAATAATACAGATGCGACTGCCATGGAAAAAAGTTGCAGACCTCGCCAGCCGAGGACATCCCGATGCTCTGGGCACACTGCAGCAACATCCCACCGCAGGAATATGGTTGCTGTAAGCTCTCCACCCGCGCATGGCTGGGCTCCGAGCTGCACCGCATAGAAGTGTGCCATCCATCCATCCATCCGGAAATCCGCACGGACGTGCATGCTTTAGGTCCATTGGAGGAGGACAAAAAAGGAACACAGTGCTGAGAGGTGAGCTTACTTTTATGGGTATGGGGTCCTATAGCATTGGAGAGGAGGCGGGGTTAACCCACACGTAGGCTGCCATGGAGTCAGTCAGGAAAAATATTTTTTTTTAAATGTGACAAGACTATATTCATATTTGATTTTTTTGTCAGAGAAAAAAAGGTCATGTGACCATGACTATATTTATATTAGATTTTTTTGTCGGTTAGAAAAAAAGGTCATGTGACATGACTATATTTATATTTGAATTTTTTTGTCAGTTAGAAAAAAAAGGTCATGTGACATGAACACATATTCAAATTTGAATTTTTTTGTCAGTTAGAAAAAAAAGGTCATGTGACATTACTATATTCATATTTGAAAATTTTTGGCAGAGAAAAAAAGGTCATGTGACATGACTATATTAATGTTTGAATTTTTTGTCAGTTAGAAAAAAAGGTCATGTGACATGACTATATTAATGTTTGAATTTTTTGTGTCTGACAGATAAATAAAGGTCATGTGACATGACTATATTTATATATGAAGTTTTTTTGTCAGTTAGAAAAAAAAGGTCATGTGACATGACCATATTCATATTTGTTTTTTTAATCAATTAAACAGTGTCTATTGGGCTGCTTAGAATGGATGATGTCACAGCTATAGCCCAGAGCCTTAATTTTTTTTATCTTAGTTCCTTCTCTATAAATTGCTCTTATTATTAAAACTTAGCTATTTTTGTCTAGTTTCAGGCATTGTGCTCAGTAAACGTACTGAAATCAAAAAACTAATAACAAAAAAAAATAACAATTTTTTTTTTAAATGTGATTTTTAAAAAAAAAAAATTTTGGATTTGTTTTTTTTAAAAAAAGACATTTATGAAAAAAATGTTGAAAAAAAACATTTTTAAAAGAAAAAAATATTTTTTGAAAATAAAAAAATTGAAAATAAAAATGTTTTGGAAAAAAAATGATTTGAAAAAAAAATAATTTTTGAAACAAAAATTGAAAAAGAAATTGGAAAAAATATCATTTTTTAAAAAGTCATATTTTAATTTTTTTGTCTTTTTTTTTTGTCAGTTAGAAAAAAAAGGTCATGTGACATGACTATATTTATATTTGAATTTATTTATCGGCTAGAAAAAAAGGTCATGTGACATGACTATATTCATATTTGACTTTTTTGTCAGCGAAAAAGGTCATGTGACATGACTATATTTATATTTGAATTTTTTGTCAGTTAGAAAAAAAAGGTCATGTGACGTGACCATATTCATATTTGACTTTTTTTGTCAGTTAGAAAAAAAAGGTCATGTGACATTACTATATTCATATTTGATTTTTTTGTCAGCGAAAAAGGTCATGTGACATGACTATATTTATATTTGAATTTTTTGTCAGAAAAAAAGGTCATGTGACATGACTATATTTATATTTGATTTTTTTTGTCAGTTACAAAAAAAGGTCATGTGACATGACCATATTCATATTTGACTTTTTTGTCAGTTAGAAAAAAAAAGGTCATGTGACATGACTATATTCAAAATTAGAATTTTTTTTGTCAGCGAAAAAAAAGGTCATGTGACATGACTATATTTATATTGGAATTTTTTGTCAGTTAGAAAAAAAAGGTCATGTGACATGACCATATTCATATTTGACTTTTTGGTCAGAGAAAAAAAAGGTCATGTGACATGACTATATTTATATTTGATTTTTTTTGTCAGTTAGAAAAAAAGGTCATGTGACATGACCATATTCATATTTGACTTTTTTGTCAGTTAGAAAAAAAAAGGTCATGTGACATGACTATATTCAAATTAGATTTTTTTTGTCAGCGAAAAAAAAGGTCATGTGACATGACTATATTTGAATTTTTTGTCAGTTAGAAAAAAAAGGTCATGTGACATGACCATATTCATATTTGACTTTTTGTTCAGAGAAAAAAAAGGTCATGTGACCATGACTATATTTATATTTGATTTTTTTGTCAGTTAGAAGAAAAGGTCATGTGACATGACCATATTCATATTTGACTTTTGTGTCAGTTAGAAAAAAAAGGTCATGTGACATGACTAGATTCAAATTAGATTTTTTTTTGTCAGCGAAAAAAAAGGTCATGTGACATGACTATATTTATATTTGAATTTTTTGTCAGTTAGCAAAAAAAAATTTGAAAAAAAAATAGTGAAAGAAAAAATATATTTTTTGAAAAAAAAATTAGAAAAAAAATTATTTTTGGAAAAATGTGAAAACAAATTTGAATAAAAAAAAACATTTTTGAAAAAAAAATATTTTTTGGAAAATAATTTTTTGGGAAAAATGTAAAAAGATGTAAAACAAATTTACATTTTTTTTTAAAAAAAAATACATTTTTGGAAAAATAAATAAAAAAAATACATTTTTTTGGGAAAAAGAAATAATTTTTGAATTTTTTTTGAAAAAAAATTATTTTTGGAAAAAATCTTTTTTGGAAAAAAAAAATCTTTTTTGAAAAAGTCATATTTGAATTTTTTGTCAGTTAGAAAAAAGGTCATGTGACATGACCATTTTCATATTTTACTTTTTTGTCAGTTAGAAAAAAAGGTCATGTGACAACTATATTCATATGTGATTTTTTTTTGTCAGCGAAAAAGGTCATGTGACATGACTATATTTATATTTGAATTTTTTGTCAGTTAGAAAAAAAAGGTCATGTGACATGACTATATTCATATTTGAATTTTTTGTCAGACAAAAATTATTCATATTTGAATTTTTTGTCAGATAAAAAAAGGTCATGTGACTATATTCAAAATTAGAATTTTTTTTGTCAGCGAAAAAAAGGTCATGTGACATGACCATATTCATGTTTGACTTTTTTGTCAGTTAGAAAAAAAAAAGTCATGTGACATGACTATTCAAATTAGATTTTTTTGTCAGCGAAAAAAAAGGTCATGTGACATGACTATATTTGAATTTTTTGTCAGTTAGAAAAAAAAGGTCATGTGACATGACCATATTCATATTTGACTTTTTGTTCAGAGAAAAAAAGGTCATGTGACCATGACTATATTTATATTTGATTTTTTTTTGTCAGTTAGAAGAAAAGGTCATGTGACATGACCATATTCATATTTGACTTTTGTGTCAGAAAAAAAAGGTCATGTGACATGACTAGATTCAAATTAGATTTTTTTTGGCAGCGAAAAAAAAGGTCATGTGACATGACTATATTTATATTAGAATTTTTTGTCAGATAGCAAAAAAAAATTTTGAAAAAAAAATAGTGAAAGAAAAAATATATTTTTTGAAAAAAAAATTAGAAAAAAAATTTTTTTTTGAAAAAATGTGAAAACAAATTTGAATAAAAAAATTTTTTTGAAAAAAAATTATTTTTTGGAAAATAATTTTTTTGGAAAAATGTAAAAAGATGTAAAAAAAATTTACATTTTAAAAAAAAAAACAAATACATTTTTGGAAAAATAAATAAAAAAAATACATTTTTTTTGGAAAAAGAAATAATTTTTGATTTTTTTTTTGAAAAAAAAATATTTTTGGAAAAAAAATCTTTTTTGGGAAAAAAAATCTTTTTTGAAAAAGTCATTTTTGAATTTTTTGTCAGTTAGAAAAAAAAGGTCATGTGACATGACCATTTTCATATTTAACTTTTTTGTCAGTTAGAAAAAAAGGTCATGTGACATAACTATATTCATATTTGATTTTTTTGTCAGCGAAAAAGGTCATGTGACATGACTATATTTATATTTGAATTTTTGTCAGAAAAAAAGGTCATGTGACATGACTATATTTATATTTGATTTTTTTTGTCAGTTACAAAAAAAGGTCATGTGACATGACCATATTCATATTTGACTTTTTTGTCAGTTAGAAAAAAAAAGGTCATGTGACATGACTATATTCAAAATTAGAAATTTTTTTGTCAGCGAAAAAAAAGGTCATGTGACATGACTATATTTATATTTCAATTTTTTGTCAGTTAGAAAAAAAAGGTCATGTGACATGACCATATTCATATTTGACCTTTTGGTCAGAGAAAAAAAAGGTCATGTGACATGACTATATTTATATTTGATTTTTTTGTCAGTTAGAAAAAAAGGTCATGTGACATGACCATATTCATATTTGACTTTTTTGTCAGTTAGAAAAAAAGGTCATGTGACATGACTATATTCAAATTAGATTTTTTTGTCAGCGAAAAAAAAGGTCATGTGACATGACTATATTTGAATTTTTTGTCAGTTAGAAAAAAAAGGTCATGTGACATGACCATATTCATATTTGACTTTTTGTTCAGAGAAAAAAAAGGTCATGTGACCATGACTATATTTATATTTGATTTTTTTTGTCAGTTAGAAGAAAAGGTCATGTGACATGACCATATTCATATTTGACTTTTGTGTCAGTTAGAAAAAAAAGGTCATGTGACATGACTATATTTATATTTAAATTTTTTGTCAGTTAGCAAAAAAAAATTTGAAAAAAAATTAGTGAAAGAAAAAATATATTTTTTGAAAAAAAAATTAGAAAAAAAAATTATTTTTGGAAAAATGTGAAAACAAATTTGAATAAAAAAAAACATTTTTGCAAAAAAAATATTTTTTGGAAAATAATTTTTGGGGAAAAATGTAAAAAGATGTAAAAAAAATTTACATTTTTAAAAAAATAAAATACATTTTTGGAAAAATAAATAAAAAAAAATACATTTTTTTGGGAAAAATAAATAATTTTTGAATTTTTTTTGAAAAAAAATTATTTTTGGAAAAAATCTTTTTTGGAAAAAAAAAATCTTTTTTGAAAAAGTCATATTTGAATTTTTTGTCAGTTAGAAAAAAAAGGTCATGTGACATGACCATTTTCATATTTTACTTTTTTGTCAGTTAGAAAAAAAAAGGTCATGTGACATGACTATTCAAATTAGATTTTTTGTCAGCGAAAAAAAAGGTCATGTGACATGACTATATTTGAATTTTTTGTCAGTTAGAAAAAAAAGGTCATGTGACATGACCATATTCATATTTGACTTTTTTGTCAGAAAAAAAAAGGTCATGTGACATGACTACTCAAATTAGATTTTTTGTCAGCGAAAAAAAAGGTCATGTGACATGACTATATTTGAATTTTTTGTCAGTTAGAAAAAAAAGGTCATGTGACATGACCATATTCATATTTGACTTTTTGTTCAGAGAAAAAAAAGGTCATGTGACCATGACTATATTTATATTTGATTTTTTTGTCAGTTAGAAGAAAAGGTCATGTGACATGACCATATTCATATTTGACTTTTGTGTCAGAAAAAAAAGGTCATGTGACATGACTAGATTCAAATTAGATTTTTTTGGCAGCGAAAAAAAAGGTCATGTGACATGACTATATTTATATTTGAATTTTTTGTCAGTTAGAAAAAAAAGGTCATGTGACATGACCATTTTCATATTTTACTTTTTTGTCAGTTAGAAAAAAAGGTCATGTGACATAACTATATTCATATGTGATTTTTTTTGTCAGCGAAAAAGGTCATGTGACATGACTATATTTATATTTGAATTTTTTGTCAGTTAGAAAAAAAGGTCATGTGACATGACCATATTCATATTTGACTTTTTGGTCAGAGAAAAAAAAGGTCATGTGACATGACTATATTTATATTTGATTTTTTTGTCAGTTAGAAAAAAAAGGTCATGTGACATGACCATATTCATATTTGACTTTTTTGTCAGTTAGAAAAAAAAAGGTCATGTGACATGACTATTCAAATTAGATTTTTTGTCAGCGAAAAAAAGGTCATGTGACATGACTATATTTGAATTTTTTGTCAGTTAGAAAAAAAAGGTCATGTGACATGACCATATTCATATTTGACTTTTTGTTCAGAGAAAAAAAAGGTCATGTGACCATGACTATATTTATATTTGGTTTTTTTTTGTCAGTTAGAAGAAAAGGTCATGTGACATGACCATATTCATATTTGACTTTTGTGTCAGTTAGAAAAAAAAGGTCATGTGACATGACTATATTTATATTTGAATTTTTTGTCAGTTAGCAAAAAAAAATTTGAAAAAAAATTAGTGAAAGAAAAAATATATTTTTTGAAAAAAAAATTAGAAAAAAAAATTATTTTTGGAAAAATGTGAAAACAAATTTGAATAAAAAAAAACATTTTTGCAAAAAAAATATTTTTTGGAAAATAATTTTTGGGGAAAAATGTAAAAAGATGTAAAAAAAATTACATTTTTAAAAAAATAAAATACATTTTTGGAAAAATAAATAAAAAAAATACATTTTTTTTGGAAAAATAAATAATTTTTGAATTTTTTTTGAAAAAAAATTATTTTTGGAAAAAATCTTTTTTGGAAAAAAAAAATCTTTTTTGAAAAAGTCATATTTGAATTTTTTGTCAGTTAGAAAAAAAAGGTCATGTGACATGACCATTTTCATATTTTACTTTTTTGTCAGTTAGAAAAAAAGGTCATGTGACATAACTATATTCATATGTGATTTTTTTTGTCAGCGAAAAAGGTCATGTGACATGACTATATTTATATTTGAATTTTTTGTCAGTTAGAAAAAAAGGTCATGTGACATGACCATATTCATATTTGACTTTTTGGTCAGAGAAAAAAAAGGTCATGTGACATGACTATATTTATATTTGATTTTTTTTGTCAGTTAGAAAAAAAGGTCATGTGACATGACCATATTCATATTTGACTTTTTTGTCAGTTAGAAAAAAAAAGGTCATGTGACATGACTATTCAAATTAGATTTTTTGTCAGCGAAAAAAAAGGTCATGTGACATGACTATATTTGAATTTTTTGTCAGTTAGAAAAAAAAGGTCATGTGACATGACCATATTCATATTTGACTTTTTGTTCAGAGAAAAAAAAGGTCGTGACATGACTATATTTATATTTGATTTTTTTTGTCAGTTAGAAAAAAAGGTCATGTGACATGACCATATTCATATTTGACTTTTTTGTCAGTTAGAAAAAAAAAGGTCATGTGACATGACTATTCAAATTAGATTTTTTGTCAGCGAAAAAAAAGGTCATGTGACATGACTATATTTGAATTTTTTGTCAGTTAGAAAAAAAAGGTCATGTGACATGACCATATTCATATTTGACTTTTTGTTCAGAGAAAAAAAAGGTCATGTGACCATGACTATATTTATATTTGTTTTTTTTGTCAGTTAGAAGAAAAGGTCATGTGACATGACCATATTCATATTTGACTTTTGTGTCAGTTAGAAAAAAAAGGTCATGTGACATGACTAGATTCAAATTAGATTTTTTTTGTCAGCGAAAAAAAAGGTCATGTGACATGACTATATTTATATTTGAATTTTTTGTCAGTTAGCAAAAAAAAAATTTGAAAAAAAATTAGTGAAAGAAAAAATATATTTTTTGAAAAAAAAATTAGAAAAAAAAATTATTTTTGGAAAAATGTGAAAACAAATTTGAATGAAAAAAAAACATTTTTGCAAAAAAAATATTTTTTGGAAAATAATTTTTGGGGAAAAATGTAAAAAGATGTAAAAAAGATTTACATTTTTTGGAAAAAAAAAATACATTTTTGGAAAAATAAATAAAAAAAATACATTTTTTTTGGAAAAAGAAATAATTTTTGAATTTTTTTTGAAAAAAAAATATTTTTGGAAAAAATCTTTTTTGGAAAAAAAAAATCTTTTTTGAAAAAGTCATATTTGAATTTTTTGTCAGTTAGAAAAAAGGTCATGTGACATGACCATTTTCATATTTTACTTTTTTGTCAGTTAGAAAAAAAGGTCATGTGACATAACTATATTCATATGTGATTTTTTTTTGTCAGCAAAAAAGGTCATGTGACATGACTATATTTATATTTGAATTTTTTGTCAGTTAGAAAAAAAAAGGTCATGTGACATGACTATATTCATATTTGAATTTTTTGTCAGACAAAAATTATTCATATTTGAATTTTTTGTCAGATAAAAAAAGGTCATGTGACATGACTATATTCAAAATTAGAATTTTTTTTGTCAGCGAAAAAAAGGTCATGTGACATGACCATATTCATATTTGACTTTTTGGTCAGAGAAAAAAAAGGTCATGTGACATGACTATATTTATATTTGATTTTTTTTGTCAGTTAGAAAAAAAGGTCATGTGACATGACCATATTCATGTTTGACTTTTTTGTCAGTTAGAAAAAAAAAGTCATGTGACATGACTATTCAAATTAGATTTTTTTTGTCAGCGAAAAAAAAGGTCATGTGACATGACCATATTCATATTTGACTTTTTGTTCAGAGAAAAAAAAGGTCATGTGACCATGACTATATTTATATTTGATTTTTTTTTGTCAGTTAGAAGAAAAGGTCATGTGACATGACCATATTCATATTTGACTTTTGTGTCAGAAAAAAAAGGTCATGTGACATGACTAGATTCAAATTAGATTTTTTTTGGCAGCGAAAAAAAAGGTCATGTGACATGACTATATTTATATTTGAATTTTTTGTCAGTTAGCAAAAAAAAATTTTGAAAAAAAAATAGTGAAAGAAAAAATATATTTTTTGAAAAAAAAATTATTTTTGAAAAAATGTGAAAACAAATTTGAATAAAAAAAACATTTTTGAAAAAAAATTATTTTTTGGAAAATAATTTTTGGGGAAAAATGTAAAAAGATGTAAAAAAAATTTACATTTTTTAAAAAAAACAAATACATTTTTGGAAAAATAAATTAAAAAAAATAATTTTTTTTTGGAAAAAGAAATAATTTTTGAATTTTTTTTGAAAAAAAAATATTTTTGGAAAAAATATCTTTTTTGGAAAAAAATATCTTTTTTGAAAAAGTCATATTTGAATTTTTTGTCAGTTAGAAAAAAAAGGTCATGTGATATGACCATTTTCATATTTTACTTTTTTGTCAGTTAGAAAAAAAGGTCATGTGACATGACCATATTCATATTTGTCTTTTTGGTCAGAGAAAAAAAAGGTCATGTGACATGACTATATTTATATTTGATTTTTTTTGTCAGTTAGAAAAAAAGGTCATGTGACATGACTATTCAAATTAGATTTTTTTGTCAGCGAAAAAAAAGGTCATGTGACATGACTATATTTGAATTTTTTGTCAGTTAGAAAAAAAAGGTCATGTGACATGACCATATTCATATTTGACTTTTTGTTCAGAGAAAAAAAAGGTCATGTGACCATGACTATATTTATATTTGATTTTTTTTTGTCAGTTAGAAGAAAAGGTCATGTGACATGACCATATTCATATTTGACTTTTGTGTCAGAAAAAAAAGGTCATGTGACATGACTAGATTCAAATTAGATTTTTTTTGGCAGCTAAAAAAAAGGTCATGTGACATGACTATATTTATATTTGAATTTTTTGTCAGTTAGCAAAAAAATTTTGAAAAAAAAATAGCGAAAGAAAAAATATATTTTTTGAAAAAAAAATTAGAAAAAAAAAATATTTTTGAAAAAATGTGAAAACAAATTTGAATAAAAAAAACATTTTTGAAAAAAAATTATTTTTTGGAAAATAATTTTTTGGGAAAAATGTAAAAAGATGTAAAAAAATTTACATTTTTTAAAAAAAAAAAACATTTTTGGAAAAATAAATAAAAAAAATACATTTTTTTTGAAAAAAAAAAATTTTTGATTTTTTTTTGAAAAAAAAATCTTTTTGGAAAAAATATCTTTTTTGGAAAAAAAAATCTTTTTTGAAAAAGTCATATTTGAATTTTTTGTCAGTTAGAAAAAAAGGTCATGTGACATAACTATATTCATATGTGATTTTTTTTTGTCAGCGAAAAAGGTCATGTGACATGACTATATTTATATTTGAATTTTTTGTCAGTTAGAAAAAAAAGGTCATGTGACATGACTATATTCATATTTGAATTTTTTGTCAGACAAAAATTATTCATATTTGAATTTTTTGTCAGATAAAAAAAGGTCATGTGACATGACTATATTCAAAATTAGAATTTTTTTTGTCAGCGAAAAAAAAGGTCATGTGACATGACCATATTTATATTTGAATTTTTTGGCAGTTAGAAAAAAAGGTCATGTGACATGACCATATTCATATTTGACTTTTTGGTCAGAGAAAAAAAAGGTCATGTGACATGACTATATTTATATTTGATTTTTTGGTCAGTTAGAAAAAAAGGTCATGTGACATGACCATATTCATATTTGACTTTTTTGTCAGTTAGAAAACAAAAAGTCATGTGACATAACTATTCAAATTAGATTTTTTTTGTCAGCGAAAAAAAGGTCATGTGACATGACTATATTTGAATTTTTTGTCAGTTAGAAAAAAAAGGTCATGTGACATGACCATATTCATATTTGACTTTTTGTTCAGAGAAAAAAAAGGTCATGTGACCATGACTATATTTATATTTGATTTTTTTTTGTCAGTTAGAAGAAAAGGTCATGTGACATGACCATATTCATATTTGACTTTTGTGTCAGAAAAAAAAGGTCATGTGACATGACTAGATTCAAATTAGATTTTTTTTGGCCGCGAAAAAAAAGGTCATGTGACATGACTATATTTATATTTGAATTTTTTGTCAGTTAGCAAAAAAAAATTTTGAAAAAAAAATAGTGAAAGAAAAAATATATTTTTTGAAAAAAAAATTAGAAAAAAAATTATTTTTGAAAAAATGTGAAAACAAATTTGAATAAAAATTTTTTTTTGAAAAAAAATTATTTTTTGGAAAATAATTTTTTGGGAAAAATGTAAAAAGATGTAATAAAATTTACATTTTAAAAAAAAACAAATACATTTTTGGAAAAATAAATAAAAAAAATACATTTTTTTTGGAAAAAGAAATAATTTTTGAATTTTTTTTGAAAAAAAAATATTTTTGGAACAAATATCTTTTTTGGGAAAAAAATCTTTTTTGAAAAAGTCATATTTGAATTTTTTGTCAGTTAGAAAAAAAAGGTCATGTGACATGACCATTTTCATATTTTACTTTTTTGTCAGAAAAAAAGGTCATGTGACATAACTATATTCATATTTGATTTTTTTGTCAGCGAAAAAGGTCATGTGACATGACTATATTTATATTTGAATTTTTGTCAGAAAAAAAGGTCATGTGACATGACTATATTTATATTTGATTTTTTTTGTCAGTTACAAAAAAAGGTCATGTGACATGACCATATTCATATTTGACTTTTTTGTCAGTTAGAAAAAAAAAGGTCATGTGACATGACTATATTCAAAATTAGAATTTTTTTTGTCAGCGAAAAAAAAGGTCATGTGACATGACTATATTTATATTTCAATTTTTTGTCAGTTAGAAAAAAAAGGTCATGTGACATGACCATATTCATATTTGACTTTTTGGTCAGAGAAAAAAAAGGTCATGTGACATGACTATATTTATATTTGATTTTTTTTGTCAGTTAGAAAAAAAGGTCATGTGACATGACCATATTCATATTTGACTTTTTTGTCAGTTAGAAAAAAAAGGTCATGTGACATGACTATATTCAAATTAGATTTTTTTGTCAGCGAAAAAAAAGGTCATGTGACATGACTATATTTGAATTTTTTTTCAGTTAGAAAAAAAAGGTCATGTGACATGACCATATTCATATTTGACTTTTTGTTCAGAGAAAAAAAAGGTCATGTGACCATGACTATATTTATATTTGATTTTTTGTCAGTTAGAAGAAAAGGTCATGTGACATGACCATATTCATATTTGACTTTTTTGTCAGTTAGAAAAAAAAAGGTCATGTGACATGACTATTCAAATTAGATTTTTTTGTCAACGAAAAAAAAGGTCATGTGACATGACTATATTTGAATTTTTTGTCAGTTAGAAAAAAAAGGTCATGTGACATGACCATATTCATATTTGACTTTTTGTTCAGAGAAAAAAAGGTCATGTGACCATGACTATATTTATATTTGATTTTTTTTTGTCAGTTAGAAGAAAAGGTCATGTGACATGACCATATTCATATTTGACTTTTGTGTCAGAAAAAAAAGGTCATGTGACATGACTAGATTCAAATTAGATTTTTTTTGGCAGCGAAAAAAAAGGTCATGTGACATGACTATATTTATATTTGAATTTTTTGTCAGTTAGCAAAAAAAAATTTTGAAAAAAAAATAGTGAAAGAAAAAATATATTTTTTGAAAAAAAAATTAGAAAAAAAATAATTTTTGAAAAAATGTGAAAACAAATTTGAATAAAAAAATTTTTTTGAAAAAAAATTATTTTTTGGAAAATATTTTTTTGGGAAAAATGTAAAAAGATGTAAAAAAATTTACATTTTAAAAAAAAACAAATACATTTTTGGAAAAATAAATAAAAAAATACATTTTTTTGGAAAAAGAAATAATTTTTGAATTTTTTTTGAAAAAAAAATATTTTTGGAAAAAATATCTTTTTTGGGAAAAAAATCTTTTTTGAAAAAGTCATATTTGAATTTTTTGTCAGTTAGAAAAAAAAGGTCATGTGACATGACCATTTTCATATTTTACTTTTTTGTCAGAAAAAAAGGTCATGTGACATAACTATATTCATATTTGATTTTTTTGTCAGCGAAAAAGGTCATGTGACATGACTATATTTATATTTGAATTTTTGTCAGAAAAAAAGGTCATGTGACATGACTATATTTATATTTGATTTTTTTTGGCAGTTACAAAAAAAGGTCATGTGACATGACCATATTCATATTTGACTTTTTTGTCAGTTAGAAAAAAAAAGGTCATGTGACATGACTATATTCAAAATTAGAATTTTTTTTGTCAGCGAAAAAAAAGGTCATGTGACATGACTATATTTATATTTCAATTTTTTGTCAGTTAGAAAAAAAAGGTCATGTGACATGACCATATTCATATTTGACTTTTTGGTCAGAGAAAAAAAAGGTCATGTGACATGACGATATTTATATTTGATTTTTTTTGTCAGTTAGAAAAAAAGGTCATGTGACATGACCATATTCATATTTGACTTTTTTGTCAGTTAGAAAAAAAAGGTCATGTGACATAACTATATTCAAATTAGATTTTTTTGTCAGCGAAAAAAAAGGTCATGTGACATGACTATATTTGAATTTTTTGTCAGTTAGAAAAAAAAGGTCATGTGACATGACCATATTCATATTTGACTTTTTGTTCAGAGAAAAAAAAGGTCATGTGACCATGACTATATTTATATTTGATTTTTTGTCAGTTAGAAGAAAAGGTCATGTGACATGACCATATTCATATTTGACTTTTTTGTCAGTTAGAAAAAAAAAGGTCATGTGACATGACTATTCAAATTAGATTTTTTTGTCAGCGAAAAAAAAGGTCATGTGACATGACTATATTTGAATTTTTTGTCAGTTAGAAAAAAAAGGTCATGTGACATGACCATATTCATATTTGACTTTTTGTTCAGAGAAAAAAAAGGTCATGTGACCATGACTATATTTATATTTGATTTTTTTTTGTCAGTTAGAAGAAAAGGTCATGTGACATGACCATATTCATATTTGACTTTTGTGTCAGAAAAAAAAGGTCATGTGACATGACTAGATTCAAATTAGATTTTTTTTGGCAGCGAAAAAAAAGGTCATGTGACATGACTATATTTATATTTGAATTTTTTGTCAGTTAGCAAAAAAAAAATTTAAAAAAAAATAGTGAAAGAAAAAATATATTTTTTGAAAAAAAAATTAGAAAAAAAAAATTTTTTTGAAAAAATGTGAAAACAAATTTGAATAAAAAATTTTTTTGAAAAAAAATTATTTTTTGGAAAATAATTTTTTGGGAAAAATGTAAAAAGATGTAAAAAAAATTTACATTTAAAAAAAAAACAAATAAATTTTTGGAAAAATAAATAAAAAAAGACATTTTTTTTGGAAAAATAAATAATTTTTGAATTTTTTTTGAAAAAAAAATATTTTTGGAAAAAATATCTTTTTTGGGAAAAAAATCTTTTTTGAAAGTCATATTTGAATTTTTTGTCAGTTAGAAAAAAAAGGTCATGTGACATGACCATTTTCATATTTTACTTTTTTGTCAGTTAGAAAAAAAGGTCATGTGACATAACTATATTCATATTTGATTTTTTTGTCAGCGAAAAAGGTCATGTGACATGACTATATTTATATTTGAATTTTTGTCAGAAAAAAAGGTCATGTGACATGACTATATTTATATTTGATTTTTTTTGTCAGTTACAAAAAAAGGTCATGTGACATGACCATATTCATATTTGACTTTTTTGTCAGTTAGAAAAAAAAAGGTCATGTGACATGACTATTCAAAATTAGAATTTTTTTTGTCAGCGAAAAAAAAGGTCATGTGACATGACTATATTTATATTTCAATTTTTTGTCAGTTAGAAAAAAAAGGTCATGTGACATGACCATATTCATATTTGACTTTTTGGTCAGAGAAAAAAAAGGTCATGTGACATGACTATATTTATATTTGATTTTTTTGTCAGTTAGAAAAAAAGGTCATGTGACATGACCATATTCTTAATTGACTTTTTGTCAGTTAGAAAAAAAAGGTCATGTGACATGACTATATTCAAATTAGATTTTTTTGTCAGCGAAAAAAAGGTCATGTGACATGACTATATTTGAATTTTTTGTCAGTTAGAAAAAAAAGGTCATGTGACATGACCATATTCATATTTGACTTTTTCTTCAGAGAAAAAAAAGGTCATGTGACCATGACTATATTTATATTTGATTTTTTTGTCAGTTAGAAGAAAAGGTCATGTGACATGACCATATTCATATTTGACTTTTGTGTCAGTTAGAAAAAAAGGTCATGTGACATGACTAGATTCAAATTAGATTTTTTTTGTCAGCGAAAAAAAAGGTCATGTGACATGACTATATTTATATTTGAATTTTTTGTCAGTTAGCAAAAAAAAATTTTGAAAAAAAATTAGTGAAAGAAAAAATATATTTTTTGAAAAAAAAATTAGAAAAAAAAATTTTTTTTGGAAAAATGTGAAAACAAATTTGAATAAAAAAAACAATTTTTGCAAAAAAAATGTTTTTTGGAAAATAATTTTTGGGGAAAAATGTAAAAAGATGTAAAAAAAATTTACATTTTTTGAAAAAAAAATACATTTTTGGAAAAATAAATAAAAAAAATACATTTTTTTTGGAAAAAGAAATAATTTTTGAATTTTTTTTGAAAAAAAAATATTTTTGGAAAAAACCTTTTTTGGAAAAAAAAATCTTTTTTGAAAAAGTCATATTTGAATTTTTTGTCAGTTAGAAAAAAAAGGTCATGTGACATGACCATATTCATATTTGACTTTTTTGTCAGTTAGAAAAAAAAAGGTCATGTGACATGACCATATTCATATTTGACTTTTTGTTCAGAGAAAAAAAAGGTCATGTGACCATGACTATATTTATATTTGATTTTTTTGTCAGTTAGAAGAAAAGGTCATGTGACATGACCATATTCATATTTGACTTTTGTGTCAGAAAAAAAAGGTCATGTGACATGACTAGATTCAAATTAGATTTTTTGGGCAGCGAAAAAAAAGGTCATGTGACATGACTATATTTATATTTTTTGTCAGTTAGAAAAAAAAGGTCATGTGACATGACCATATTCATATTTGACTTTTTGTTCAGAGAAAAAAAAGGTCATGTGACCATGACTATATTTATATTTGATTTTTTGTCAGTTAGAAGAAAAGGTCATGTGACATGACCATATTCATATTTGACTTTTGTGTCAGAAAAAAAAGGTCATGTGACATGACTAGATTCAAATTAGATTTTTTTGGCAGCGAAAAAAAAGGTCATGTGACATGACTATATTTATATTTGAATTTTTTGTCAGTTAGCAAAAAAAATTTGAAAAAAAAATTGTGAAAGAAAAAATATATTTTTTGAAAAAAAAATTATTTTTGAAAAAATGTGAAAACAAATTTGAATAAAAAAAACATTTTTGAAAAAAAATTATTTTTTGGAAAATAATTTTTTGGGAAAAATGTAAAAAGATGTAAAAAAAATTTACATTTTTAAAAAAAAACAAATACATTTTTGGAAAAATAAATAAAAAAAATAATTTTTTTTTGGAAAAAGAAATAATTTTTGAATTTTTTTTGAAAAAAAAATATTTTTGGAAAAAATATCTTTTTTGGAAAAAAATATCTTTTTTGAAAAAGTCATATTTGAATTTTTTGTCAGTTAGAACAAAAAGGTCATGTGATATGACCATTTTCATATTTTACTTTTTTGTCAGTTAGAAAAAAAGGTCATGTGACATGACTAGATTCAAATTAGATTTTTTTTGGCAGCGAAAAAAAAGGTCATGTGACATGACTATATTTATATTTGAATTTTTTGTCAGTTAGCAAAAAAAAATTAGAAAAAAAAATAGCGAAAGAAAAAATATATTTTTTGAAAAAAAAATTAGAAAAAAAAAATATTTTTGAAAAAATGTGAAAACAAATTTGAATAAAAAAAACATTTTTTAAAAAAAAATTATTTTTTGGAAAATAATTTTTTGGGAAAAATGTAAAAAGATGTAAAAAAATTTACATTTTTTAAAAAAAAATACATTTTTGGAAAAATAAATAAAAAAAAATACATTTTTTTTGGAAAAAGAAATAATTTTTGAATTTTTTTTGAAAAAAAAATCTTTTTTGAAAAAGTCATATTTTACTTTTTTGTCAGTTAGAAAAAAAGGTCATGTGACAACTATATTCATATGTGATTTTTTTTGTCAGTGAAAAAGGTCATGTGACATGACTATATTTATATTTGATTTTTTTGTCAGACAAAAATTATTCATATTTGAATTTTTTGTCAGATAAAAAAAGGTCATGTGACATGACTATATTCAAAATTAGAATTTTTTTTGTCAGCGAAAAAAAAGGTCATGTGACATGACCATATTTATATTTGAATTTTTTGTCAGTTAGAAAAAAAGGTCATGTGACATGACCATATTCATATTTGACTTTTTGGTCAGAGAAAAAAAAGGTCATGTGACATGACTATATTTATATTTGATTTTTTTTGTCAGTTAGAAAAAAAGGTCATGTGACATGACCATATTCATATTTGACTTTTTTGTCAGTTAGAAAACAAAAAGTCATGTGACATGACTATTCAAATTAGATTTTTTTTGTCAGCGAAAAAAAAGGTCATGTGACATGACTATATTTGAATTTTTTGTCAGTTAGAAAAAAAAGGTCATGTGACATGACCATATTCATATTTGATTTTTTGTTCAGAGAAAAAAAAGGTCATGTGACATGACTATATTTATATTTGATTTTTTTGTCAGTTAGAAAAAAAGGTCATGTGACATGACCATATTCATATTTGACGTTTGTGTCAGAAAAAAAAGGTCATGTGACATGACTAGATTCAAATTAGATTTTTTTGGCAGCGAAAAAAAAGGTCATGTGACATGACTATATTTATATTTGAATTTTTTGTCAGTTAGCAAAAAAAAATTTTGAAAAAAAAATAGTGAAAGAAAAAATATATTTTTTGAAAAAAAAATTAGAAAAAAAAATTATTTTTGAAAAAATGTGAAAACAAATTTGAAAAAAAAATCTTTTTTGAAAAAGTCATATTTGAATTTTTTGTCAGTTAGAAAAAAAAGGTCATGTGATATGACCATTTTCATATTTTACTTTTTTGTCAGTTAGAAAAAAAGGTCATGTGACATGACCATATTCATATTTGACTTTTTGGTCAGAGAAAAAAAAGGTCATGTGACATGACTATATTTGAATTTTTTGTCAGTTAGAAAAAAAGGTCATGTGACATAACTATATTCATATGTGATTTTTTTTTGTCAGCGAAAAAGGTCATGTGACATGACTATATTTATATTTGAATTTTTTGTCAGTTAGAAAAAAAAGGTCATGTGACATGACTATATTCATATTTGAATTTTTTGTCAGACAAAAATTATTCATATTTGAATTTTTTGTCAGATAAAAAAGGTCATGTGACATGACTATATTCAAAATTAGAATTTTTTTTGTCAGCGAAAAAAAAGGTCATGTGACATGACCATATTTATATTTGAATTTTTTGTCAGTTAGAAAAAAAGGTCATGTGACATGACCATATTCATATTTGACTTTTTGGTCAGAGAAAAAAAAGGTCATGTGACATGACTATATTTATATTTGATTTTTTTTGTCAGTTAGAAAAAAAGGTCATGTGACATGACCATATTCATATTTGACTTTTTTGTCAGTTAGAAAACAAAAAGTCATGTGACATGACTATTCAAATTAGATTTTTTTGTCAGCGAAAAAAAAGGTCATGTGACATGACTATATTTGAATTTTTTGTCAGTTAGAAAAAAAAGGTCATGTGACATGACCATATTCATATTTGACTTTTTGTTCAGAGAAAAAAAAGGTCATGTGACCATGACTATATTTATATTTGATTTTTTTTGTCAGTTAGAAGAAAAGGTCATGTGACATGACCATATTCATATTTGACTTTTGTGTCAAAAAAAAAGGTCATGTGACATGACTAGATTCAAATTAGATTTTTTTTGGCAGTGAAAAAAAAGGTCATGTGACATGACTATATTTATATTTGAATTTTTTGTCAGTTAGCAAAAAAAAATTTAAAAAAAAAATAGTGAAAGAAAAAATATATTTTTTGAAAAAAAAATTTGAAAATTTTTTTTTTTTGAAAAAATGTGAAAACAAATTTGAATAAAAAAATTTTTTTGAAAAAAAATTATTTTTTGGAAAATAATTTTTTGGGAAAAATGTAAAAAGATGTAAAAAAAAATTACATTTTAAAAAAAAAACAAATACATTTTTGGAAAAATAAATAAAAAAAATACATTTTTTTTGGAAAAAGAAATAATTTTTGAATTTTTTTTGAAAAAAAAATATTTTTGGAAAAAATATCTTTTTTGGGAAAAAAAATCTTTTTTGAAAAAGTCATATTTGAATTTTTTGTCAGTTAGAAAAAAAAGGTCATGTGACATGACCATTTTCATATTTTACTTTTTTGTCAGTTAGAAAAAAAGGTCATGTGACATAACTATATTCATATTTGATTTTTTTGTCAGCGAAAAAGGTCATGTGACATGACTATATTTATATTTGAATTTTTGTCAGAAAAAAAGGTCATGTGACATGACTATATTTATATTTGATTTTTTTTGTCAGTTACAAAAAAAGGTCATGTGACATGACCATATTCATATTTGACTTTTTTGTCAGTTAGAAAAAAAAGGTCATGTGACATGACTATATTCAAAATTAGAATTTTTTTGTCAGCGAAAAAAAAGGTCATGTGACATGACTATATTTATATTTCAATTTTTTGTCAGTTAGAAAAAAAAGGTCATGTGACATGACCATATTCATATTTGACTTTTTGGTCAGAGAAAAAAAAGGTCATGTGACATGACTATATTTATATTTGATTTTTTTTGTCAGTTACAAAAAAAGGTCATGTGACATGACCATATTCATATTTGACTTTTTTGTCAGTTAGAAAAAAAAAGGTCATGTGACATGACTATATTCAAAATTAGAATTTTTTTTGTCAGCGAAAAAAAAGGTCATGTGACATGACTATATTTATATTTCAATTTTTTGTCAGTTAGAAAAAAAAGGTCATGTGACATGACCATATTCATATTTGACTTTTTGGTCAGAGAAAAAAAAGGTCATGTGACATGACTATATTTATATTTGATTTTTTTGTCAGTTAGAAAAAAAGGTCATGTGACATGACCATATTCATATTTGACTTTTTTGTCAGTTAGAAAAAAAAGGTCATGTGACATGACTATATTCAAATTAGATTTTTTTGTCAGCGAAAAAAAAGGTCATGTGACATGACTATATTTGAATTTTTTGTCAGTTAGAAAAAAAGGTCATGTGACATGACCATATTCATATTTGACTTTTTGTTCAGAGAAAAAAAAGGTCATGTGACCATGACTATATTTATATTTGATTTTTTTTGTCAGTTAGAAGAAAAGGTCATGTGACATGACCATATTCATATTTGACTTTTGTGTCAAAAAAAAAGGTCATGTGACATGACTAGATTCAAATTAGATTTTTTTTGGCAGTGAAAAAAAAGGTCATGTGACATGACTATATTTATATTTGAATTTTTTGTCAGTTAGCAAAAAAAAATTTAAAAAAAAAATAGTGAAAGAAAAAATATATTTTTTGAAAAAAAAATTTGAAAATTTTTTTTTTTTGAAAAAATGTGAAAACAAATTTGAATAAAAAAATTTTTTTGAAAAAAAATTATTTTTTGGAAAATAATTTTTTGGGAAAAATGTAAAAAGATGTAAAAAAAAATTACATTTTAAAAAAAAAACAAATACATTTTTGGAAAAATAAATAAAAAAAATACATTTTTTTTGGAAAAAGAAATAATTTTTGAATTTTTTTTGAAAAAAAAATATTTTTGGAAAAAATATCTTTTTTGGGAAAAAAAATCTTTTTTGAAAAAGTCATATTTGAATTTTTTGTCAGTTAGAAAAAAAAGGTCATGTGACATGACCATTTTCATATTTTACTTTTTTGTCAGTTAGAAAAAAAGGTCATGTGACATAACTATATTCATATTTGATTTTTTTGTCAGCGAAAAAGGTCATGTGACATGACTATATTTATATTTGAATTTTTGTCAGAAAAAAAGGTCATGTGACATGACTATATTTATATTTGATTTTTTTTGTCAGTTACAAAAAAAGGTCATGTGACATGACCATATTCATATTTGACTTTTTTGTCAGTTAGAAAAAAAAGGTCATGTGACATGACTATATTCAAAATTAGAATTTTTTTGTCAGCGAAAAAAAAGGTCATGTGACATGACTATATTTATATTTCAATTTTTTGTCAGTTAGAAAAAAAAGGTCATGTGACATGACCATATTCATATTTGACTTTTTGGTCAGAGAAAAAAAAGGTCATGTGACATGACTATATTTATATTTGATTTTTTTTGTCAGTTACAAAAAAAGGTCATGTGACATGACCATATTCATATTTGACTTTTTTGTCAGTTAGAAAAAAAAAGGTCATGTGACATGACTATATTCAAAATTAGAATTTTTTTTGTCAGCGAAAAAAAAGGTCATGTGACATGACTATATTTATATTTCAATTTTTTGTCAGTTAGAAAAAAAAGGTCATGTGACATGACCATATTCATATTTGACTTTTTGGTCAGAGAAAAAAAAGGTCATGTGACATGACTATATTTATATTTGATTTTTTTGTCAGTTAGAAAAAAAGGTCATGTGACATGACCATATTCATATTTGACTTTTTTGTCAGTTAGAAAAAAAAGGTCATGTGACATGACTATATTCAAATTAGATTTTTTTGTCAGCGAAAAAAAAGGTCATGTGACATGACTATATTTGAATTTTTTGTCAGTTAGAAAAAAAGGTCATGTGACATGACCATATTCATATTTGACTTTTTGTTCAGAGAAAAAAAAGGTCATGTGACCATGACTATATTTATATTTGATTTTTTTTGTCAGTTAGAAGAAAAGGTCATGTGACATGACCATATTCATATTTGACTTTTGTGTCAGTTAGAAAAAAAAGGTCATGTGACATGACTAGATTCAAATTAGATTTTTTTGTCAGCGAAAAAAAAGGTCATGTGACATGACTATATTTATATTTGAATTTTTTGTCAGTTAGCAAAAAAAAATTTTGAAAAAAAATTAGTGAAAGAAAAAATATATTTTTTGAAAAAAAAATTAGAAAAAAAAAGTATTTTTGGAAAAATGTGAAAACAAATTTGAATAAAAAAAACACATTTTTGCAAAAAAAATATTTTTTGGAAAATAATTTTTGGGGAAAAATGTAAAAAGATGTAAAAAAAATTTACATTTTTAAAAAAAAAAAATACATTTTTGGAAAAATAAAATTAAAAAAAATAAATTTTTTTTGGAAAAAGAAATAATTTTTGAATTTTTTTTGAAACAAAATTATTTTTGGAAAAAATCTTTTTTGGAAAAAAAAAATCTTTTTTGAAAAAGTCATATTTTACTTTTTTGTCAGTTAGAAAAAAAGTTCATGTGACATAACTATATTCATATGTGATTTTTTTTGTCAGCGAAAAAGGTCATGTGACATGACTATATTTATATTTGAATTTTTTGTCAGTTAGAAAAAAAGGTCATGTGACATGACCATATTCATATTTGACTTTTTGGTCAGAGAAAAAAAAGGTCATGTGACATGACTATATTTATATTTGATTTTTTTTGTCAGTTAGAAAAAAAGGTCATGTGACATGACCATATTCATATTTGACTTTTTTGTCAGTTAGAAAAAAAAGGTCATGTGACATGACTATTCAAATTAGATTTTTTTGTCAGCGAAAAAAAAGGTCATGTGACATGACTATATTTGAATTTTTTGTCAGTTAGAAAAAAAAGGTCATGTGACATGACCATATTCATATTTGACTTTTTGTTTAGAGAAAAAAAAGGTCATGTGACCATTACTATATTTATATTTGATTTTTTTGTCAGTTAGAAGAAAAGGTCATGTGACATGACCATATTCATATTTGACTTTTGTGTCAGAAAAAAAAGGTCATGTGACATGACTAGATTCAAATTAGATTTTTTTGGCAGCGAAAAAAAAGGTCATGTGACATGACTATATTTATATTTTTTGTCAGTTAGAAAAAAAAGGTCATGTGACATGACCATATTCATATTTGACTTTTTGTTCAGAGAAAAAAAAGGTCATGTGACCATGACTATATTTATATTTGATTTTTTTGTCAGTTAGAAGAAAAGGTCATGTGACATGACCATATTCATATTTGACTTTTGTGTCAGAAAAAAAAGGTCATGTGACATGACTAGATTCAAATTAGATTTTTTTGGCAGCGAAAAAAAAGGTCATGTGACATGACTATATTTATATTTGAATTTTTTGTCAGTTAGCAAAAAAAAATTGAAAAAAAAATAGTGAAAGAAAAAATATATTTTTTGAAAAAAAAATTATTTTTGAAAAAATGTGAAAACAAATTTGAATAAAAAAAACATTTTTGAAAAAAAAATATTTTTTGGAAAATAATTTTTTGGGAAAAATGTAAAAAGATGTAAAAAAAATTTACATTTTTTAAAAAAAACAAATACATTTTTGGAAAAATAAATAAAAAAAATATTTTTTTTTTGGAAAAAGAAATAATTTTTGAATTTTTTTTGAAAAAAAAATATTTTTGGAAAAAATATCTTTTTTGGAAAAAAATATCTTTTTTGAAAAAGTCATATTTGAATTTTTTGTCAGTTAGAAAAAAAAGGTCATGTGATATGACCATTTTCATATTTTACTTTTTTGTCAGTTAGAAAAAAAGGTCATGTGACATGACCATATTCATATTTGACTTTTTGGTCAGAGAAAAAAAAGGTCATGTGACATGACTATATTTATATTTGATTTTTTTTGTCAGTTAGAAAAAAAGGTCATGTGACATGACCATTTTCATATTTTACTTTTTTGTCAGTTAGAAAAAAAGGTCATGTGACATAACTATATTCATATTTGATTTTTTTGTCAGCGAAAAAGGTCATGTGACATGACTATATTTATATTTGAATTTTTGTCAGAAAAAAAGGTCATGTGACATGACCATATTCATATTTGACTTTTTTGTCAGTTAGAAAAAAAAAGGTCATGTGACATGACTATATTCAAAATTAGAATTTTTTTTGTCAGCGAAAAAAAAGGTCATGTGACATGACTATATTTATATTTCAATTTTTTGTCAGTTAGAAAAAAAAGGTCATGTGACATGACCATATTCATATTTGACTTTTTGGTCAGAGAAAAAAAAGGTCATGTGACATGACTATATTTATATTTGATTTTTTTGTCAGTTAGAAAAAAAGGTCATGTGACATGACCATATTCTTAATTGACTTTTTTGTCAGTTAGAAAAAAAAGGTCATGTGACATGACTATATTCAAATTAGATTTTTTTGTCAGCGAAAAAAAGGTCATGTGACATGACTATATTTGAATTTTTTGTCAGTTAGAAAAAAAAGGTCATGTGACATGACCATATTCATATTTGACTTTTTCTTCAGAGAAAAAAAAGGTCATGTGACCATGACTATATTTATATTTGATTTTTTTGTCAGTTAGAAGAAAAGGTCATGTGACATGACCATATTCATATTTGACTTTTGTGTCAGTTAGAAAAAAAGGTCATGTGACATGACTAGATTCAAATTAGATTTTTTTTGTCAGCGAAAAAAAAGGTCATGTGACATGACTATATTTATATTTGAATTTTTTGTCAGTTAGCAAAAAAAAATTTTGAAAAAAAATTAGTGAAAGAAAAAATATATTTTTTGAAAAAAAAATTAGAAAAAAAAATTATTTTTGGAAAAATGTGAAAACAAATTTGAATAAAAAAAAACCATTTTTGCAAAAAAAATATTTTTTGGAAAATAATTTTTAGGGAAAAATGTAAAAAGATGTAAAAAAAATTTACATTTTTTGAAAAAAAAATACATTTTTGGAAAAATAAATAAAAAAAATACATTTTTTTTGGAAAAAGAAATAATTTTTGAATTTTTTTTGAAAAAAAAATATTTTTGGAAAAAAACTTTTTTGGAAAAAAACATCTTTTTTGAAAAAGTCATATTTGAATTTTTTGTCAGTTAGAAAAAAAAGGTCATGTGACATGACCATATTCATATTTGACTTTTTTGTCAGTTAGAAAAAAAAAGGTCATGTGACATGACCATATTCATATTTGACTTTTTGTTCAGAGAAAAAAAAGGTCATGTGACCATGACTATATTTATATTTGATTTTTTTGTCAGTTAGAAGAAAAGGTCATGTGACATGACCATATTCATATTTGACTTTTGTGTCAGAAAAAAAAGGTCATGTGACATGACTAGATTCAAATTAGATTTTTTTGGCAGCGAAAAAAAAGGTCATGTGACATGACTATATTTATATTTTTTGTCAGTTAGAAAAAAAAGGTCATGTGACATGACCATATTCATATTTGACTTTTTGTTCAGAGAAAAAAAAGGTCATGTGACCATGACTATATTTATATTTGATTTTTTGTCAGTTAGAAGAAAAGGTCATGTGACATGACCATATTCATATTTGACTTTTGTGTCAGAAAAAAAAGGTCATGTGACATGACTAGATTCAAATTAGATTTTTTTGGCAGCGAAAAAAAAGGTCATGTGACATGACTATATTTATATTTGAATTTTTTGTCAGTTAGCAAAAAAAAATTGTGAAAGAAAAAATATATTTTTTGAAAAAAAAATTATTTTTGAAAAAATGTGAAAACAAATTTGAATAAAAAAAACATTTTTGAAAAAAAATTATTTTTTGGAAAATAATTTTTTGGGAAAAATGTAAAAAGATGTAAAAAAAATTTACATTTTTTAAAAAAAACAAATACATTTTTGGAAAAATAAATAAAAAAAATAATTTTTTTTTGGAAAAAGAAATAATTTTTGAATTTTTTTTGAAAAAAAAATATTTTTGGAAAAAATATCTTTTTTGGAAAAAAATATCTTTTTTGAAAAAGTCATATTTGAATTTTTTGTCAGTTAGAACAAAAAGGTCATGTGATATGACCATTTTCATATTTTACTTTTTTGTCAGTTAGAAAAAAAGGTCATGTGACATGACTAGATTCAAATTAGATTTTTTTTGGCAGCGAAAAAAAAGGTCATGTGACATGACTATATTTATATTTGAATTTTTTGTCAGTTAGCAAAAAAAAATTAGAAAAAAAAATAGCGAAAGAAAAAATATATTTTTTGAAAAAAAAATTAGAAAAAAAAAATATTTTTGAAAAAATGTGAAAACAAATTTGAATAAAAAAAAATTTTTTTGAAAAAAAATTATTTTTTGGAAAATAATTTTTTGGGAAAAATGTAAAAAGATGTAAAAAAAAATTACATTTTTTAAACAAAAATACATTTTTGGAAAAATAAATAAAAAAAAATACATTTTTTTTGGAAAAAGAAATAATTTTTGAATTTTTTTTGAAAAAAAAATCTTTTTGGAAAAAATATCTTTTTTGGAAAAAAAAATCTTTTTTGAAAAAGTCATATTTGAATTTTTTGTCAGTTAGAAAAAAAAGGTCATGTGACATGACCATTTTCATATTTTACTTTTTTGTCAGTTAGAAAAAAAGGTCATGTGACATAACTATATTCATATTTGATTTTTTTGTCAGCGAAAAAGGTCATGTGACATGACTATATTTATATTTGAATTTTTGTCAGAAAAAAAGGTCATGTGACATGACTATATTTATATTTGATTTTTTTTGTCAGTTACAAAAAAAGGTCATGTGACATGACCATATTCATATTTGACTTTTTTGTCAGTTAGAAAAAAAAAGGTCATGTGACATGACTATATTCAAAATTAGAATTTTTTTGTCAGCGAAAAAAAAGGTCATGTGACATGACTATATTTATATTTCAATTTTTTGTCAGTTAGAAAAAAAAGGTCATGTGACATGACCATATTCATATTTGACTTTTTGGTCAGAGAAAAAAAAGGTCATGTGACCATGACTATATTTATATTTGATTTTTTTTTTGTCAGTTAGAAGAAAAGGTCATGTGACATGACCATATTCATATTTGACTTTTGTGTCAGAAAAAAAAGGTCATGTGACATGACTAGATTCAAATTAGATTTTTTTTGTCAGCGAAAAAAAAGGTCATGTGACATGACTATATTTATATTTGAATTTTTTGTCAGTTAGCAAAAAAAAATTTTGAAAAAAAATTAGTGAAAGAAAAAATATATTTTTTGAAAAAAAAATTAGAAAAAAAAATTATTTTTGGAAAAAATGTGAAAACAAATTTGAATAAAAAAAACCATTTTTGCAAAAAAAATATTTTTTGGAAAATAATTTTTAGGGAAAAATGTAAAAAGATGTAAAAAAAATTTACATTTTTTGAAAAAAAAAATACATTTTTGGAAAAATAAATAAAAAAAATACATTTTTTTTGGAAAAAGAAATAATTTTTGAATTTTTTTTGAAAAAAAAATATTTTTGGAAAAAAACTTTTTTGGAAAAAAACATATTTTTTGAAAAAGTCATATTTGAATTTTTTGTCAGTTAGAAAAAAAAGGTCATGTGACATGACCATATTCATATTTGACTTTTTTGTCAGTTAGAAAAAAAAAGGTCATGTGACATGACCATATTCATATTTGACTTTTTGTTCAGAGAAAAAAAAGGTCATGTGACCATGACTATATTTATATTTGATTTTTTTGTCAGTTAGAAGAAAAGGTCATGTGACATGACCATATTCATATTTGACTTTTGTGTCAGAAAAAAAAGGTCATGTGACATGACTAGATTCAAATTAGATTTTTTTGGCAGCGAAAAAAAAGGTCATGTGACATGACTATATTTATATTTTTTGTCAGTTAGAAAAAAAAGGTCATGTGACATGACCATATTCATATTTGACTTTTTGTTCAGAGAAAAAAAAGGTCATGTGACCATGACTATATTTATATTTGATTTTTTGTCAGTTAGAAGAAAAGGTCATGTGACATGACCATATTCATATTTGACTTTTGTGTCAGAAAAAAAAGGTCATGTGACATGACTAGATTCAAATTAGATTTTTTTGGCAGCGAAAAAAAAGGTCATGTGACATGACTATATTTATATTTGAATTTTTTGTCAGTTAGCAAAAAAAAATTGAAAAAAAAATTGTGAAAGAAAAAATATATTTTTTGAAAAAAAAATTATTTTTGAAAAAATGTGAAAACAAATTTGAATAAAAAAAACATTTTTGAAAAAAAATTATTTTTTGGAAAATAATTTTTTGGGAAAAATGTAAAAAGATGTAAAAAAAATTTACATTTTTTAAAAAAAACAAATACATTTTTGGAAAAATAAATAAAAAAATAATTTTTTTTTGGAAAAAGAAATAATTTTTGAATTTTTTTTGAAAAAAAAATATTTTTGGAAAAAATATCTTTTTTGGAAAAAAATATCTTTTTTGAAAAAGTCATATTTGAATTTTTTGTCAGTTAGAACAAAAAGGTCATGTGATATGACCATTTTCATATTTTACTTTTTTGTCAGTTAGAAAAAAAGGTCATGTGACATGACTAGATTCAAATTAGATTTTTTTTGGCAGCGAAAAAAAAGGTCATGTGACATGACTATATTTATATTTGAATTTTTTGTCAGTTAGCAAAAAAAAATTAGAAAAAAAAATAGCGAAAGAAAAAATATATTTTTTGAAAAAAAAATTAGAAAAAAAAAATATTTTTGAAAAAATGTGAAAACAAATTTGAATAAAAAAAAAATTTTTTGAAAAAAAATTATTTTTTGGAAAATAATTTTTTGGGAAAAATGTAAAAAGATGTAAAAAAAAATTACATTTTTTAAAAAAAAATACATTTTTGGAAAAATAAATAAAAAAAAATACATTTTTTTTGGAAAAAGAAATAATTTTTGAATTTTTTTTGAAAAAAAAATCTTTTTGGAAAAAATATCTTTTTTGGAAAAAAAAATCTTTTTTGAAAAAGTCATATTTGAATTTTTTGTCAGTTAGAAAAAAAAGGTCATGTGACATGACCATTTTCATATTTTACTTTTTTGTCAGTTAGAAAAAAAGGTCATGTGACATAACTATATTCATATTTGATTTTTTTGTCAGCGAAAAAGGTCATGTGACATGACTATATTTATATTTGAATTTTTGTCAGAAAAAAAGGTCATGTGACATGACTATATTTATATTTGATTTTTTTTGTCAGTTACAAAAAAAGGTCATGTGACATGACCATATTCATATTTGACTTTTTTGTCAGTTAGAAAAAAAAAGGTCATGTGACATGACTATATTCAAAATTAGAATTTTTTTGTCAGCGAAAAAAAAGGTCATGTGACATGACTATATTTATATTTCAATTTTTTGTCAGTTAGAAAAAAAAGGTCATGTGACATGACCATATTCATATTTGACTTTTTGGTCAGAGAAAAAAAAGGTCATGTGACATGACTATATTTATATTTGATTTTTTTTGTCAGTTACAAAAAAAGGTCATGTGACATGACCATATTCATATTTGACTTTTTTGTCAGTTAGAAAAAAAAAGGTCATGTGACATGACTATATTCAAAATTAGAATTTTTTTTGTCAGCGAAAAAAAAGGTCATGTGACATGACTATATTTATATTTCAATTTTTTGTCAGTTAGAAAAAAAAGGTCATGTGACATGACCATATTCATATTTGACTTTTTGGTCAGAGAAAAAAAAGGTCATGTGACATGACTATATTTATATTTGATTTTTTTGTCAGTTAGAAAAAAAGGTCATGTGACATGACCATATTCATATTTGACTTTTTTGTCAGTTAGAAAAAAAAGGTCATGTGACATGACTATATTCAAATTAGATTTTTTTGTCAGCGAAAAAAAAGGTCATGTGACATGACTATATTTGAATTTTTTGTCAGTTAGAAAAAAAGGTCATGTGACATGACCATATTCATATTTGACTTTTTGTTCAGAGAAAAAAAAGGTCATGTGACCATGACTATATTTATATTTGATTTTTTTTGTCAGTTAGAAGAAAAGGTCATGTGACATGACCATATTCATATTTGACTTTTGTGTCAGTTAGAAAAAAAAGGTCATGTGACATGACTAGATTCAAATTAGATTTTTTTGTCAGCGAAAAAAAAGGTCATGTGACATGACTATATTTATATTTGAATTTTTTGTCAGTTAGCAAAAAAAAATTTTGAAAAAAAATTAGTGAAAGAAAAAATATATTTTTTGAAAAAAAAATTAGAAAAAAAAAAGTATTTTTGGAAAAATGTGAAAACAAATTTGAATAAAAAAAAACATTTTTGCAAAAAAAATATTTTTTGGAAAATAATTTTTGGGGAAAAATGTAAAAAGATGTAAAAAAAATTTACATTTTTAAAAAAAAAAAATACATTTTTGGAAAAATAAATTTAAAAAAAATACATTTTTTTTGGAAAAAGAAATAATTTTTGAATTTTTTTTGAAAAAAAATTATTTTTGGAAAAAATCTTTTTTGGAAAAAAAAAATCTTTTTTGAAAAAGTCATATTTTACTTTTTTGTCAGTTAGAAAAAAAGTTCATGTGACATAACTATATTCATATGTGATTTTTTTTGTCAGCGAAAAAGGTCATGTGACATGACTATATTTATATTTGCATTTTTTGTCAGTTAGAAAAAAAGGTCATGTGACATGACCATATTCATATTTGACTTTTTTGTCAGTTAGAAAAAAAAAGGTCATGTGACATGACTATTCAAATTAGATTTTTTTGTCAGCGAAAAAAAAGGTCATGTGACATGACTATATTTGAATTTTTTGTCAGTTAGAAAAAAAAGGTCATGTGACATGACCATATTCATATTTGACTTTTTGTTTAGAGAAAAAAAAGGTCATGTGACCATGACTATATTTATATTTGATTTTTTTGTCAGTTAGAAGAAAAGGTCATGTGACATGACCATATTCATATTTGACTTTTGTGTCAGAAAAAAAAGGTCATGTGACATGACTAGATTCAAATTAGATTTTTTTGGCAGCGAAAAAAAAGGTCATGTGACATGACTATATTTATATTTGAATTTTTTGTCAGTTAGCAAAAAAAAATTGAAAAAAAAATAGTGAAAGAAAAAATATATTTTTTGAAAAAAAAATTATTTTTGAAAAAATGTGAAAACAAATTTGAATAAAAAAAACATTTTTGAAAAAAAAATATTTTTTGGAAAATAATTTTTTGGGAAAAATGTAAAAAGATGTAAAAAAAATTTACATTTTTTAAAAAAAACAAATACATTTTTGGAAAAATAAATAAAAAAAATAATTTTTTTTTGGAAAAAGAAATAATTTTTGAATTTTTTTTGAAAAAAAAATATTTTTGGAAAAAATATCTTTTTTGGAAAAAAATATCTTTTTTGAAAAAGTCATATTTGAATTTTTTGTCAGTTAGAAAAAAAAGGTCATGTGATATGACCATTTTCATATTTTACTTTTTTGTCAGTTAGAAAAAAAGGTCATGTGACATGACCATATTCATATTTGACTTTTTGGTCAGAGAAAAAAAAGGTCATGAGACATGACTATATTTATATTTGATTTTTTTTGTCAGTTAGAAAAAAAGGTCATGTGACATGACCATATTCATATTTGACTTTTTTGTCAGTTAGAAAACAAAAAGTCATGTGACATGACTATTCAAATTAGATTTTTTTGTCAGCGAAAAAAAAGGTCATGTGACATGACTATATTTGAATTTTTTGTCAGTTAGAAAAAAAAGGTCATGTGACATGACCATATTCATATTTGACTTTTTGTTCAGAGAAAAAAAGGTCATGTGACCATGACTATATTTATATTTGATTTTTTTTGTCAGTTAGAAGAAAAGGTCATGTGACATGACCATATTCATATTTGACTTTTGTGTCAGAAAAAAAGGTCATGTGACATGACTAGATTCAAATTAGATTTTTTTTGGCAGCGAAAAAAAAGGTCATGTGACATGACTATATTTATATTTGAATTTTTTGTCAGTTAGCAAAAAAAATTTGAAAAAAAAATAGTGAAAGAAAAAATATATTTTTTGAAAAAAAAATTATTTTTGAAAAAATGTGAAAACAAATTTGAATAAAAAAACATTTTTGAAAAAAAATTATTTTTTGGAAAATAATTTTTTGGGAAAAATGTAAAAAGATGTAAAAAAAATTTACATTTTTTAAAAAAAACAAATACATTTTTGGAAAAATAGATAAAAAAAAATATTTTTTTTTGGAAAAAGAAATAATTTTTGAATTTTTTTTGAAAAAAAAATATTTTTGGAAAAAATATCTTTTTTGGAAAAAAAAATCTTTTTTGAAAAAGTCATATTTGAATTTTTTGTCAGAAAAAAAAGGTCATGTGATATGACCATTTTCATATTTTACTTTTTTGTCAGTTAGAAAAAAAGGTCATGTGACATGACCATATTCATATTTGACTTTTTGGTCAGAGAAAAAAAAGGTCATGTGACATGACTATATTTATATTTGATTTTTTTTGTCAGTTAGAAAAAAAGGTCATGTGACATGACCATATTCATATTTGACTTTTTTGTCAGTTAGAAAAAAAAAGGTCATGTGACATGACTATTCAAATTAGATTTTTTTGTCAGCGAAAAAAAAGGTCATGTGACATGACTATATTTGAATTTTTTGTCAGTTAGAAAAAAAAGGTCATGTGACATGACCATATTCATATTTGACTTTTTGTTTAGAGAAAAAAAAGGTCATGTGACCATTACTATATTTATATTTGATTTTTTTGTCAGTTAGAAGAAAAGGTCATGTGACATGACCATATTCATATTTGACTTTTGTGTCAGAAAAAAAAGGTCATGTGACATGACTAGATTCAAATTAGATTTTTTTTGGCAGCGAAAAAAAAGGTCATGTGACATGACTATATTTATATTTGAATTTTTTGTCAGTTAGCAAAAAAAAAAAAAAAATAGTGAAAGAAAAAATATATTTTTTGAAAAAAAAAATATTTTTGAAAAAATGTGAAAACAAATTTGAATAAAAAAAACATTTTTGAAAAAAAATTATTTTTTGGAAAATAATTTTTTGGGAAAAATGTAAAAAGATGTAAAAAAAATTTACATTTTTTAAAAAAAACAAATACATTTTTGGAAAAATAAATTAAAAAAAATTTTTTTTTTTTGGAAAAAGAAATAATTTTAGAATTTTTTTTGAAAAAAAAATATTTTTGGAAAAAATATCTTTTTTGGAAAAAAATATATTTTTTGAAAAAGTCATATTTGAATTTTTTGTCAGTTAGAAAAAAAAGGTCATGTGATATGACCATTTTCATATTTTACTTTTTTGTCAGTTAGAAAAAAAGGTCATGTGACATAACTATATTCATATTTGATTTTTTTGTCAGCGAAAAAGGTCATGTGACATGACTATATTTATATTTGAATTTTTGTAAGAAAAAAAGGTCATGTGACATGACTATATTTATATTTGATTTTTTTTGTCAGTTACAAAAAAAGGTCATGTGACATGACCATATTCATATTTGACTTTTTTGTCAGTTAGAAAAAAAAGGTCATGTGACATGACTATATTCAAAATTAGAATTTTTTTTGTCAGCGAAAAAAGGTCATGTGACATGACTATATTTATATTTCAATTTTTTGTCAGTTAGAAAAAAAAGTCATGTGACATGACCATATTCATATTTGACTTTTTGGTCAGAGAAAAAAAGGTCATGTGACATGACTATATTTATATTTGATTTTTTTGTCAGTTAGAAAAAAAGGTCATGTGACATGACCATATTCATATTTGACTTTTTTGTCAGTTAGAAAAAAAAGGTCATGTGACATGACTATATTCAAATTAGATTTTTTTGTCAGCGAAAAAAAAGGTCATGTGACATGACTATATTTGAATTTTTTGTCAGTTAGCAAAAAAAAATTTGAAAAAAAATTAGTGAAAGAAAAAATATATTTTTTGAAAAAAAATTATTTTTGGAAAAATGTGAAAACAAATTTGAATAAAAAAAAACATTTTTGCAAAAAAAATATTTTTGGGAAAATAATTTTTGGGGAAAAATGTAAAAAGATGTAAAAAAAATTACATTTTTTGACAAAAAAATACATTTTTGGAAAAATAAATTAAAAAAAAAATACATTTTTTTGGGAAAAAGAAATAATTTTTGAATTTTTTTTGAAAAAAAAATATTTTTGGAAAAAATCTTTTTTGGAAAAAAAAAATCTTTTTTGAAAAAGTCATATTTGACTTTTTTGTCAGTTAGAAAAAAAAGGTCATGTGACATGACTATTCAAATTAGATTTTTTTGTCAGTGAAAAAAAAGGTCATGTGACATGACTATATTTGAATTTTTTGTCAGTTAGAAAAAAAGGTCATGTGACATGACCATATTCATATTTGACTTTTTGTTCAGAGAAAAAAAAGGTCATGTGACCATTACTATATTTATATTTGATTTTTTTGTCAGTTAGAAGAAAAGGTCATGTGACATGACCATATTCATATTTGACTTTTGTGTCAGAAAAAAAAGGTCATGTGACATGACTAGATTCAAATTAGATTTTTTTTGGCAGCGAAAAAAAAGGTCATGTGACATGACTATATTTATATTTGAATTTTTTGTCAGTTAGCAAAAAAAAAAAAAAATAGTGAAAGAAAAAATATATTTTTTGAAAAAAAAAATATTTTTGAAAAAATGTGAAAACAAATTTGAATAAAAAAAAACATTTTTGAAAAAAAATTATTTTTTGGAAAATAATTTTTTGGGAAAAATGTAAAAAGATGTAAAAAAAATTTACATTTTTTAAAAAAAACAAATACATTTTTGGAAAAATAAATTAAAAAAAATATTTTTTTTTTGGAAAAAGAAATAATTTTTGAATTTTTTTTGAAAAAAAAATATTTTTGGAAAAAATATCTTTTTTGGAAAAAAATATATTTTTTGAAAAAGTCATATTTGAATTTTTTGTCAGTTAGAAAAAAAAGGTCATGTGATATGACCATTTTCATATTTTACTTTTTTGTCAGTTAGAAAAAAAGGTCATGTGACATAACTATTCATATTTGATTTTTTTGTCAGCGAAAAAGGTCATGTGACATGACTATATTTATATTTGAATTTTTGTCAGAAAAAAAGGTCATGTGACATGACTACATTTATATTTGATTTTTTTTGTCAGTTACAAAAAAAGGTCATGTGACATGACCAGATTCATATTTGACTTTTTTGTCAGTTAGAAAAAAAAGGTCATGTGACATGACTATATTCAAAATTAGAATTTTTTTTGTCAGCGAAAAAAAAGGTCATGTGACATGACTATATTTATATTTGACTTTTTGGTCAGAGAAAAAAAGGTCATGTGACATGACTATATTTATATTTGATTTTTTTGTCAGTTAGAAAAAAAGGTCATGTGACATGACCATATTCATATTTGACTTTTTTGTCAGTTAGAAAAAAAAGGTCATGTGACATGACTATATTCAAATTAGATTTTTTTGTCAGCGAAAAAAAAGGTCATGTGACATGACTATATTTGAATTTTTTGTCAGTTAGAAAAAAAAGGTCATGTGACATGACCATATTCATATTTGACTTTTTGTTCAGAGAAAAAAAAGGTCATGTGACCATGACTATATTTATATTTGATTTTTTTTGTCAGTTAGAAGAAAAGGTCATGTGACATGACCATATTCATATTTGACTTTTGTGTCAGTTAGAAAAAAAAGGTCATGTGACATGACTAGATTCAAATTAGATTTTTTTTGTCAGCGAAAAAAAAGGTCATGTGACATGACTATATTTATATTTGAATTTTTTGTCAGTTAGCAAAAAAAATTTTGAAAAAAAATTAGTGAAAGAAAAAATATATTTTTTGAAAAAAAATTAGAAAAAAAAATTATTTTTGGAAAAATGTGAAAACAAATTTGAATAAAAAAAAACATTTTTGCAAAAAAAATATTTTTGGGAAAATAATTTTTGGGGAAAAATGTAAAAAGATGTAAAAAAAATTACATTTTTTGAAAAAAAAATACATTTTTGGAAAAAAAAATAAAAAAAAAAAATAAATTTTTTTTGGAAAAAGAAATAATTTTTGAATTTTTTTTGAAAAAAAAATATTTTTGGAAAAAATCTTTTTTGGAAAAAAAAAATCTTTTTTGAAAAAGTCATATTTGAATTTTTTGTCAGTTAGAAAAAAAAGGTCATGTGATATGACCATATTCATATTTGACTTTTTGGTCAGAGAAAAAAAAGGTCACGTGACATGACTATATTTATATTTGATTTTTTTTGTCAGTTAGAAAAAAAGGTCATGTGACATGACCATATTCATATTTGACTTTTTTGTCAGTTAGAAAAAAAAGGTCATGTGACATGACTATTCAAATTAGATTTTTTTGTCAGCGAAAAAAAAGGTCATGTGACATGACTATATTTGAATTTTTTGTCAGTTAGAAAAAAAAGGTCATGTGACATGACCATATTCATATTTGACTTTTTGTTCAGAGAAAAAAAAGGTCATGTGACCATGACTATATTTATATTTGATTTTTTTTTGTCAGTTAGAAGAAAAGGTCATGTGACATGACCATATTCATATTTGACTTTTGTGTCAGAAAAAAAAGGTCATGTGACATGACTATATTTATATTTGAATTTTTTGTCAGTTAGCAAAAAAAAATTTGAAAAAAAATAGTGAAAGAAAAAATATATTTTTTGAAAAAAAAATTAGAAAAAAAAATTATTTTTGAAAAAATGTGAAAACAAATTTGAATAAAAAAATTTTTTTGAAAAAAAAATATTTTTTGGAAAATAATTTTTTGGGAAAAATGTAAAAAGATGTAAAAAAAATTTACATTTTAAAAAAAAACAAATACATTTTTGGAAAAATAAATTAAAAAAATACATTTTTTTTGGAAAAAGAAATAATTTTTGAATTTTTTTTGAAAAAAAAATATTTTTGGAAAAAATATCTTTTTTGGGAAAAAAATCTTTTTTGAAAAAGTCATATTTGAATTTTTTGTCAGTTAGAAAAAAAGGTCATGTGACATAACTATATTCATATTTGATTTTTTTGTCAGCGAAAAAGGTCATGTGACATGACTATATTTATATTTGAATTTTTGTCAGAAAAAAAGGTCATGTGACATGACTATATTTATATTTGATTTTTTTTGTCAGCTACAAAAAAAGGTCATGTGACATGACCATATTCATATTTTACTTTTTTGTCAGTTAGAAAAAAAAGGTCATGTGACATGACTATATTCAAAATTAGAATTTTTTTTGTCAGCGAAAAAAAAGGTCATGTGACATGACTATATTTATATTTGAATTTTTTGTCAGTTAGAAAAAAAGGTCATGTGACATGACCATATTCATATTTGACTTTTTGGTCAGAGAAAAAAAAGGTCATGTGACATGACTATATTTATATTTGATTTTTTTTGTCAGTTAGAAAAAAAGGTCATGTGACATGACCATATTCATATTTGACTTTTTTGTCAGTTAGAAAAAAAAAGGTCATGTGACATGACTATTCAAATTAGATTTTTTTGTCAGCGAAAAAAAAGGTCATGTGACATGACTATATTTGAATTTTTTGTCAGTTAGAAAAAAAAGGTCATGTGACATGACCATATTCATATTTGACTTTTTGTTCAGAGAAAAAAAAGGTCATGTGACCATGACTATATTTATATTTGATTTTTTTGTCAGTTAGAAGAAAAGGTCATGTGACATGACCATATTCATATTTGACTTTTGTGTCAGAAAAAAAAGGTCATGTGACATGACTAGATTCAAATTAGATTTTTTTTGGCAGCGAAAAAAAAGGTCATGTGACATGACTATATTTATATTTGAATTTTTTGTCAGTTAGCAAAAAAAATTTGAAAAAAAAATAGTGAAAGAAAAAATATATTTTTTGAAAAAAAAAAATATTTTTGAAAAAATGTGAAAACAAATTTGAATAAAAAAAACATTTTTGAAAAAAAAATATTTTTTGGAAAATAATTTTTTGGGAAAAATGTAAAAAGATGTAAAAAAAATTTACATTTTTTAAAAAAAACAAATACATTTTTGGAAAAATAAATAAAAAAAAATAATTTTTTTTTGGAAAAAGAAATCATTTTTGAATTTTTTTTTAAAAAAAAAATATTTTTGGAAAAAATATCTTTTTTGGAAAAAAAAATCTTTTTTGAAAAAGTCATATTTGAATTTTTTGTCAGTTAGAAAAAAAAGGTCATGTGATATGACCATTTTCATATTTTACTTTTTTGTCAGTTAGAAAAAAAGGTCATGTGACATGACCATATTCATATTTGACTTTTTGGTCAGAGAAAAAAAAGGTCATGTGACATGACTATATTTATATTTGATTTTTTTTGTCAGTTAGAAAAAAAGGTCATGTGACATGACCATATTCATATTTGACTTTTTTGTCAGTTAGGAAAAAAAGGCCATGTGACATGACTATTCAAATTAGATTTTTTTTGTCAGCGAAAAAAAAGGTCATGTGACATGACTATATTTGAATTTTTTGTCAGAAAAAAAAGGTCATGTGACATGACCATATTCATATTTGACTTTTTGTTCAGAGAAAAAAAAGGTCATGTGACCATGACTATATTTATATTTGAATTTTTTTGTCAGTTAGAAAAAAAAATTTGAAAAAAAAATAGTGAAAGAAAAAAAATATTTTTTGAAAAAAAAATTAGAAAAAAAAATATTTTTGAAAAAATGTGAAAACAAATTTGAATAAAAAAAAACATTTTTGAAAAAAAATTATTTTTTGGAAAATAATTTTTTGGGAAAAATGTAAAAAGATGTAAAAAAAATTTACATTTTTAAAAAAAAAATACATTTTTGGAAAAATAAATTAAAAAAAATATTTTTTTTGGAAAAATAAATAATTTTTGAATTTTTTTTGAAAAAAAAATATTTTTGGAAAAAATATCTTTTTTGGAAAAAAAAATCTTTTTTGAAAAAGTCATATTTGAATTTTTTGTCAGTTAGAAAAAAAAGGTCATGTGACATGACCATTTTCATATTTTACTTTTTTGTCAGTTAGAAAAAAAGGTCATGTGACATAACTATATTCATATGTGATTTTTTTTGTCAGCGAAAAAGGTCATGTGACATGACTATATTTATATTTGAATTTTTTGTCAGTTAGAAAAAAAAGGTCATGTGACATGACTATATTCATATTTGAATTTTTTGTCAGACAAAAATTATTCATATTTGAATTTTTTGTCAGATAAAAAAAGGTCATGTGACATGACTATATTTATATTTGATTTTTTTTGTAATTTAGAAAAAAAATTCAAAAATACATTTTTGAAAAAAATAAATAAAAAATTTTTTTTGAAAGAAAAAAAAATTTTGGAAAAAAAAATTTGGAAAAAAATTTTTGGAAAATAAAATTGAATTAAAAAAAAACTTTTGGGGAAAAAAATGTTTTTGGGAATTTTTTTTTAAATAGAAAAAAATTGGAAAAAAAATATTTTTGGGAAAATGTGACATGACTATATTCATATTTGACTTTTTTGTCAGAGAAAAACAAGGTCATGTGACCATGACTATATTTATATTTGATTTTTTTGTCAGTTAGAAAAAAAGGTCATGTGACATGACCATATTCATATTTGAATTTTTTGTCAGTTAGAAAAAAAAAGGTCATGTGACATGACTATATTTATATTTGAATTTTTTGTCAGTTAGAAAAAAAAGGTCATGTGACATTACTATATTCATATTTGATTTTTTTTGTCAGCCAAAAAGGTCATGAGACATGACTATATTCATATTTGACTTTTTTGTCAGAGAAAAACAAGGTCATGTGACCATGACTATATTTATATTTGATTTTTTTGTCAGTTAGAAGAAAAGGTCATGTGACATGACCATATTCATATTGAAATTTTTTTGTCAGTTAGAAAAAAAGGTCATGTGACATGACCATATTCATATTTGAATTTTTTGTCAGAAAAAAAAGGTCATGTGACATGACCATATTCATATTTGAATTTTTTTGTCAGAGAAAAAAAAGGTCATGTGACATGACTATATTAATGTTTGACTTTTTTGTCAGTTAGAAAAAAAGGTCATGTGACATTACTATATTCATATTTGAATTTTTTTGTCAGAGAAAAAAAGGTCATGTGACGACTATATTTATATTTGAAATTTTTTTCAGTCAGAAAAAAAAGGTCATGTGACATGACTATATTTATATTTGAATTTTTGTCAGATATTTGAAGTTTTTTTGTCATTTAGAAAAAAAATTACAAAAATACATTTTTGAAAAAAATATTTTGAAAGAAAAAATATATTTTTTGAAAAAAAAAATTGAAAATTTTTTTTTTTTTTTTTAAATAAATAATTTTTGAAAAAAAATTTGAAAACAAAATTATTTTTGGAAAAAAAATCTTTTTTGAAAACGTCATATTTTAATTTTTTTGTCTTTTTTTGTCAGTTAGAAAAAAAAAGGTCATGTGACATGACTATATTTATATTTGAATTTATTTGTAATTTAGAAAAAAAGGTCATGTGACTTGACCATATTCATATTTGACTTTTTTGTCAGTTAGAAAAAAGGTCATGTGACATGACTATGTAGCGGAGCCTCACTCTCCCTCTCGCCCATTGTGAATGGCTTGTGTCTAGGGGTATCTGAGAGAGGAGAGTGCAGGAACACTACGCCAAGCTCTCCCCTCGTATGTGTATGAGGGTTGAGCAGAGTTACTTGAATTACCTCTGGGTCTGTTCACTGCATACAAAGCCTTTGTTGTTCTGTGGAGATGTGTCTGCCAATAACATAGAACCCCACACTAGGGATGAGCTTCGTGTTCGAGTCGAACATACGTTCGACTCGAACATCGGCTGTTCGATCGTTCGACGAAGATCGAACGATTTGGGCCGTTCGCGCCAAATTCGAGTGACGCGAACGGCCCACAATGCACTACGCCATCGCAGTGTCATCCAGGCGCTGTGATTGGCCAAGCATGCACTGTGACCCCGCATGCTTGGCCAATCACAGCGCCGGCAGCGAGGAGAGCAATGATTGGCCACAGGCAGGATGCCTGTGGCCAATTATTGCTGAGGGTGTTTAGTACACGCCCCACACTATAAAAGGCCGCCAGCACGGCGGCCTAGTGTAGTGTGTTCCGGAGCAGGGAAAGACAAGCATAGGCAGGGACAGTGACATTTATTTCTTTCTTGCTTAACCTGGATTCCTTTAGTTTAGGGAAAGAGAAGGATAGGTAGGGAGAGTGTCAGTGTGTTTTACTGTGCGAGTCCTTGTTTCTAGGGACAAAGAAGGAAAGTGAGGGGATTTCTCCTTGTGCTATAGTGTGCTTTAAAAAAACATTTTTTCTAGGGACAGAAAACTGTAGGTAGGGAGAGTGTCAGTTTCTTTCACTGTGCCAGTCCTTGTTTCTAGGGACAAAGAAGGAAAGTGAGGGGAATTCTCCTTGTGCTATAGTGTGCTTTAAAAAAACATTTTTTCTAGGGACAGAAAACTGTAGGTAGGGAGAGTGTCAGTTTCTTTCACTGTGCCAGTCCTTGTTTCTAGGGACAAAGAAGGAAAGTGAGGGGAATTCTCCTTGTGCTATAGTGTGCTTTAAAAAAACATTTTTTCTAGGGACAGAAAACTGTAGGTAGGGAGAGTGTCAGTTTCTTTCACTGTGCCAGTCCTTGTTTCTAGGGACAAAGAAGGAAAGTGAGGGGATTTCTCCTTGTGCTATAGTGTGCTTTAAAAAAACATTTTTTCTAGGGACAGAAAACTGTAGGTAGGGAGAGTGTCAGTTTCTTTCACTGTGCCAGTCCTTGTTTCTAGGGACAAAGAAGGAAAGTGAGGGGAATTCTCCTTGTGCTATAGTGTGCTTTAAAAAAACATTTTTTCTAGGGACAGAAAACTGTAGGTAGGGAGAGTGTCAGTTTCTTTCACTGTGCCAGTCCTTGTTTCTAGGGACAAAGAAGGAAAGTGAGGGGAATTCTCCTTGTGCTATAGTGTGCTTTAAAAAAACATTTTTTCTAGGGACAGAAAACTGTAGGTAGGGAGAGTGTCAGTTTCTTTCACTGTGCCAGTCCTTGTTTCTAGGGACAAAGAAGGAAAGTGAGGGGATTTCTCCTTGTGCTATAGTGTGCTTTAAAAAAACATTTTTTCTAGGGACAGAAAACTGTAGGTAGGGAGAGTGTCAGTTTCTTTCACTGTGCCAGTCCTTGTTTCTAGGGACAAAGAAGGAAAGTGAGGGGAATTCTCCTTGTGCTATAGTGTGCTTTAAAAAAACATTTTTTTCTAGGGACAGAAAACTGTAGGTAGGGAGAGTGTCAGTTTCTTTCACTGTGCCAGTCCTTGTTTCTAGGGACAAAGAAGGAAAGTGAGGGGAATTCTCCTTGTGCTATAGTGTGCTTTAAAAAAACATTTTTTCTAGGGACAGAAAACTGTAGGTAGGGAGAGTGTCAGTTTCTTTCACTGTGCCAGTCCTTGTTTCTAGGGACAAAGAAGGAAAGTGAGGGGATTTCTCCTTGTGCTATAGTGTGCTTTAAAAAAACATTTTTTCTAGGGACAGAAAACTGTAGGTAGGGAGAGTGTCAGTTTCTTTCACTGTGCCAGTCCTTGTTTCTAGGGACAAAGAAGGAAAGTGAGGGGAATTCTCCTTGTGCTATAGTGTGCTTTAAAAAAACATTTTTTTCTAGGGACAGAAAACTGTAGGTAGGGAGAGTGTCAGTTTCTTTCACTGTGCCAGTCCTTGTTTCTAGGGACAAAGAAGGAAAGTGAGGGGAATTCTCCTTGTGCTATAGTGTGCTTTAAAAAAACATTTTTTCTAGGGACAGAAAACTGTAGGTAGGGAGAGTGTCAGTTTCTTTCACTGTGCCAGTCCTTGTTTCTAGGGACAAAGAAGGAAAGTGAGGGGAATTCTCCTTGTGCTATAGTGTGCTTTAAAAAAACATTTTTTCTAGGGACAGAAAACTGTAGGTAGGGAGAGTGTCAGTTTCTTTCACTGTGCCAGTCCTTGTTTCTAGGGACAAAGAAGGAAAGTGAGGGGATTTCTCCTTGTGCTATAGTGTGCTTTAAAAAAACATTTTTTCTAGGGACAGAAAACTGTAGGTAGGGAGAGTGTCAGTTTCTTTCACTGTGCCAGTCCTTGTTTCTAGGGACAAAGAAGGAAAGTGAGGGGAATTCTCCTTGTGCTATAGTGTGCTTTAAAAAAACATTTTTTCTAGGGACAGAAAACTGTAGGTAGGGAGAGTGTCAGTTTCTTTCACAGTGCCAGTCCTTGTTTCTAGGGACAAAGAAGGAAAGTGAGGGGATTTCTCCTTGTGCTATAGTGTGCTTTAAAAAAACATTTTTTCTAGGGACAGAAAACTGTAGGTAGGGAGAGTGTCAGTTTCTTTCACTGTGCCAGTCCTTGTTTCTAGGGACAAAGAAGGAAAGTGAGGGGAATTCTCCTTGTGCTATAGTGTGCTTTAAAAAAACATTTTTTCTAGGGACAGAAAACTGTAGGTAGTGTGACAGCAGGAAGGTAAAGTCACCTGGTTGCATCCAGGGGGGTAGATATATTTCGCCCAGATTCAGGCTTTACGCCGACTTATACAACTAGGTGGAGAGTTGTATAAGGCTAGTGGGCTCATGGATGACTCATACCTCTAGGGAGAGGGCTGGGCGTCGTACAGACAGGGAGTTGATGAGGCCAGCTGAAGCTTGTCAGCTCATTTAGGCCTCTATAAGAACTCCCAGCTTCATTAGATGTTAGCTCATGCCTGGAACCAGACCTGTGTGGACTGTCTAGGGAGAGTGAACCCCTGTGCGGTGAGGCAAAGCCTGTGTGGCTATTTGTTTGGACTTTTACTAAACCAGGGACTTAGGGACTAGGACAGCACTAGGCTGATCCCAGTTGTTAGTTAGGAAACCTGTATGTTTAGTCAGAGGTCAACTTGACCAGGATTTATTTTGGTTATGTTTCTTTTGCTTTGCTGTGTTTTGTCACTGTAAAATAGAAAATAAACCGCACCTTTTTTTGATTTTGAAAACCACAACCTCCGTTTGCTGGGCCTGTTTTGTGTGGGGAGCCCATCCCGGGGGTCACACACACCCGCTGCCGAGCTAACCCCCTCACAGTTGGTGGAGAACCAGTGGCAGTTTTTTTTTAAGCCAGCATGGAGGAGATACTGAAGCAGCTGGCTCTAGCAAATGCCAATCAACAGCAGACAAATGCAGGTTTGCAAAGGAGCCTTGCAGCCCAGCAGCAGACAAACGCAACTTTGCAACAGAGTCTGGAGGCTCAGCAACGAGCCCAGCAGCAATCTGAGGCCCGCTTCATAGACCTGTTGCAGAAGCAAGAGCAGAGACTACAACAACAGATGGAAGCAGTAATGCAGCAACGTCCGCAGACCAGTGAGGAAAGCCGTCCCACTAATACCGCGTCCTTTGGGGTGAGTCGTTTATTGACAAAAATGACTGGAGAGGATGATCCAGAGGTATTTTTGACCACATTTGAAAGGACCGCTGAAAGAGAAAAGTGGCCTGAGGAGCAGTGGGCTGGACTGGTGGCTCCTCTGTTAACTGGTGAATCGCAGAAAGCTTACTATGACCTAGAGCCTAACCAAGCAAAAGACTATGTGATAGCCAGAACTCCCCTGAGAGTGGTGAGGACTCTCCGGAGTTTCCCTTATCAGTATTGGCAGGGGAGACTCAAGAAACTGGAGAGGAGCCCACCTCCTCAGACGAAAACCTACCGTCTGTGGAGTTTTCTGATCTTGAGGTTCACAGGGAAAACTTTGCCACAGAACAGTTGAAAGACCCCGCCCTAATAAAGGCACGGGAAAACGTAGTGAAAATAGATGGCGAGTTAGTGAACCCAGATAATACCTGCACTTACCCATACTTCAGCGTAGAGAAGGACCTACTGTATCGGGTGGCAAAAAGGGCAGAAGAAACCGTTGAGCAGCTTGTGGTGCCCAAACCTTACAGGAAGTTGGTGTTGGAGTTGGCCCATGGGCACATTCTTGGAGGTCATCTGGGGACAGAGAAAACCCGAGAGAGGGTATTACAGAGATTCTATTGGCCGGGGGTGATGAAGGACGTAGAAAATTATTGTTCCTCCTGCCCTGTGTGTCAGAGGTTGGCCCCGATGCCACATTTCCGTAGCCCGCTGGTCCCTCTACCCATCATTGAGGTCCCGTTTGAGAGGATCGCCATGGATTTGGTAGGTCCTATAATCAAGTCCGCTAGGGGGCACCAGTACATATTAGTTATAATGGACTATGCCACCCGTTATCCAGAAGCGATCCCTCTCCGAAATACCTCGGCCAAAACCATAGCCAAAGAGCTATCTCTTGTTTTTAGCCGGGTGGGTATTTGTAAAGAACTGCTTACGGACCAAGGTACACCCTTTATGTCCCGGGTTATGAAAGAGCTGTGTAAATTGTTCAAAGTGACGCAATTGCGTACGTCTGTGTATCACCCCCAAACCGATGGGCTGGTTGAAAGATTCAACAAAACCCTAAAACAAATGTTGAAGAAAGTGGTGGATAGAGATGGAAAGGATTGGGACTGTTTACTTCCTTATTTGATGTTTGCTATTAGGGAGGTGCCCCAATCCTCTACGGGATTCTCCCCCTTTGAGTTACTGTATGGGAGACACCCAAGAGGGCTGTTGGATATTGCCAAGGAAACTTGGGAAAGTGAGAGTTCTCCCCACAGGAGTGTGATTGAGCATGTCGCCCTGATGCAAGATCGAATTGCACAGGTAATGCCCATCGTGAAGGAACATTTGGCCCAAGCGCAGTTGGCACAGCAGAGAGTGTACAACCGTGGAGCCAAGACCCGTACCTTTTCCCCGGGGGATAGGATATTGGTACTTGTCCCTACGGTTGAAAGTAAATTCCTTGCCAAATGGCAAGGCCCCTACGAGATAATGGAAAAAGTGAGCGAAGTGAATTACAAGGTCAGACAACCAGGAAGGCGAAAGCCCGAACAGATCTATCACGTTAATCTGTTGAAAGCCTGGAGGGATAGAGAGTCCCTAGTCGCAGACACTTGGTCACCAGCTCAAACTGGTTGCGTGATTCCTGAGGTTGGAATAGCAGCCACCTTGTCACAACCCCAACAACAGGAGGTTAAGGAGTTTGTGCTTCGCAACAAGGAGGTATTCTCTGAGCTGCCGGGACAAACATCTGGGGTAGAGCATGACATCATTACCCCGCCCGGTGAAAGGGTGAAGTTAAAACCCTATCGGATCCCAGAGGCTCGACGGGAGGCAATACGGGAGGAAGTACAGAAAATGCTGAACTTAGGGGTGATAGAGGAGTCCCAAAGTGATTGGTCTAGTCCCATCGTGTTGGTGCCTAAACCGGATGGGAGCTGGCGATTTTGTAACGATTTTCGTCAGTTGAACAAAGTTACAAAATTTGACACCTACCCCATGCCACGTATAGATGAGTTGATCGACCGGCTGGGAACAGCCCGATACATGACGACTCTTGACCTCACAAAAGGGTATTGGCAAATCCCCCTGGCCAAGTCGGCCAAAGAGAAAAACGCATTTGTAACCCCAGACGGGGCGTTCCAATATAAAAGAATGCCGTTCGGGTTACAGAATGCGCCGGCCACATTCCAGCGGAAAATGGACCAGATGCTGAGGCCCCATCGGAAGTATGCTGCGGCTTACCTGGATGACGTAATTGTCCATAGCACAGATTGGGCCTCACATCTGCCAAAAGTGCAAGCAGTCCTGGACTCTGTTCGGGAAGCGGGGTTTACGGCTAACCCCAAGAAGTGTACCATTGGGCAGGAGGAGGCCAAATATCTTGGGTACACCATTGGGAGGGGAGTAATAAAACCCCAACTCAACAAAGTCGAGGCCATCCAGAGTTGGCCACGTCCCAACAGCAAGAAGCAGGTACGAGCCTTTCTGGGAATCGCTGGGTATTATCGGCGATTCATTCCCCACTTTGCTTCTAAGGCTGTGCCCCTAACCAACCTGACGAAGGGGAAAGGGTCGGTCATGATTAAATGGACCCCCGAGGCTGAGGCAGCATTCCAATTCTTGAAACAAGCCTTATGTAGCCAGCCAGTGTTGTACTCACCCGACTTCTCTAAAGACTTTGTCGTACAAAGTGATGCGTCAGATGTGGGGTTAGGAGCAGTATTGTCCCAGGTCTGGAACGGGGAAGAGCACCCAGTCATTTACCTCAGCAGGAAGTTGAAGTCCCATGAGGTAAATTACGCCACCGTTGAAAAGGAGTGTTTAGCGGTGAAGTGGGCTCTAGATTCCCTTCGGTACTACCTGCTAGGTAGGCACTTTGACATGGTTACGGATCACGCTCCGTTAAAGTGGATGGCTCAAAACAAGGAAACAAATAGAAGAGTGAATAGGTGGTTCCTGGCCCTCCAGGAATTCAACTTCACAGTAAAGCATCGCCCTGGCGTTCAAATGGGGAATGTGGATGCTTTGTCTCGAGTACATGAATGCCTGATTGCTGGTGTTCCAACCCCGAGGTTAAAACAAGAGGGGGGGGTATGTGACAGCAGGAAGGTAAAGTCACCTGGTTGCATCCAGGGGGGTAGATATATTTCGCCCAGATTCAGGCTTTACGCCGACTTATACAACTAGGTGGAGAGTTGTATAAGGCTAGTGGGCTCATGGATGACTCATACCTCTAGGGAGAGGGCTGGGCGTCGTACAGACAGGGAGTTGATGAGGCCAGCTGAAGCTTGTCAGCTCATTTAGGCCTCTATAAGAACTCCCAGCTTCATTAGATGTTAGCTCATGCCTGGAACCAGACCTGTGTGGACTGTCTAGGGAGAGTGAACCCCTGTGCGGTGAGGCAAAGCCTGTGTGGCTATTTGTTTGGACTTTTACTAAACCAGGGACTTAGGGACTAGTACAGCACTAGGCTGATCCCAGTTGTTAGTTAGGAAACCTGTATGTTTAGTCAGAGGTCAACTTGACCAGGATTTATTTTGGTTATGTTTCTTTTGCTTTGCTGTGTTTTGTCACTGTAAAATAGAAAATAAACTGCACCTTTTTTTGATTTTGAAAACCACAACCTCCGTTTGCTGGGCCTGTTTTGTGTGGGGAGCCCATCCCGGGGGTCACACACACCCGCTGCCGAGCTAACCCCCTCACAGTAGGGAGAGTGTCAGTTTCTTTCACTGTGCCAGTCCTTGTTTCTAGGGACAAAGAAGGAAAGTGAGGGGATTTCTCCTTGTGCTATAGTGTGCTTTAAAAAAACATTTTTTCTAGGGACAGAAAACTGTAGGTAGGGAGAGTGTCAGTTTCTTTCACTGTGCCAGTCCTTGTTTCTAGGGACAAAGAAGGAAAGTGAGGGGATTTCTCCTTGTGCTATAGTGTGCTTTAAAAAAACATTTTTTCTAGGGACAGAAAACTGTAGGTAGGGAGAGTGTCAGTTTCTTTCACTGTGCCAGTCCTTGTTTCTAGGGACAAAGAAGGAAAGTGAGGGGATTTTTCCTTGTGCTATAGTGTGCTTTAAAAAAACATTTTTTCTAGGGACAGAAAACTGTAGGTAGGGAGAGTGTCAGTTTCTTTCACTGTGCCAGTCCTTGTTTCTAGGGACAAAGAAGGAAAGTGAGGGGATTTCTCCTTGTGCTATAGTGTGCTTTAAAAAAACATTTTTTCTAGGGACAGAAAACTGTAGGTAGGGAGAGTGTCAGTTTCTTTCACTGTGCCAGTCCTTGTTTCTAGGGACAAAGAAGGAAAGTGAGGGGAATTCTCCTTGTGCTATAGTGTGCCAAAGCATTCCTCATCAACCATCTTTGAAATCCTTGTTTTTTGGACAGTCAGGGAAATTGTCGTTGTGCTATTCTGTGCAAAAGCAATAATCCTCAACCATATTTAGAAATCCTTAAGTAAAGGGACAGAGAAGGACACCTGAAGGTAGCCCTTATTGCTTTTTTCCCATCTCCCTGCAGGCCATCTATTAGAATGTCTGGAAGGCAAACAAGGAGAGGCAGACAGTCAGGAGGCAATAAAAGAGGGCAAGCAGGCTCTGTGTCTGGTGGCAACAGTGCTGGTCGTGGACGCGGTGCATTGTCATCAGCACATGGCCATGGGACACGCTTGTCCTTCTTTTCGGCAGCTGGACATGTTGAGCCACATCATGCCGAAGACTTGGTAGAGTGGATGACCAAGCCCTCCTCCTCCTCCTCATCCTCTCTCACCCAGGCTCAGGGTACTGGCAAAGCAGCTGCCAAAGCGTCCTCTTCCCTGGTATCAATGTCAGACTCATCATCAGTCACTCCTTCCCTAGACCCACCATGTCCTCCTCCTGAGGAGTCCCCCGAACTGTTTGAGCACAGTGTTGGGTACATGCTCCAGGAGGATGCCCAGCGTTTCGAAGGGTCTGATGATGAAACCCAGCTACAGGAAGGCAGTAGCGTGAGAGCAGACAGAGGGGATGCTCAAGAAGGACACCAATCTGGCAGTCATGTTCCAGCAGCTGCAGCATACTGCCAGATTGGCTCCAGTGATGAGGAGGGAGGGGATGATGAGGTCACTGACTCCACGTGGGTGCCTAATCGGAGAGAGGAGGAGGAGGAGGATGAGGAGGAGGCACATCTCCAACGAGGCAGGATGCCCTTTGGTGGCCAGCGTAAGGGCAGTACACCGACGGAATCACACCGCAGAGCTCCGCCTGTGCAGGGCGCTGCCTCTGCCCGTCATTCAAAAAGTTCCTTGGTGTGGGCCTTTTTTGAGGCTAGTGCATCAGATCGCACAGCTGCTGTTTGCAACATATGTCTCAAGCGTATATCGCGTGGCCAAAACATCAGCCGCTTGGGTACCACATGCCTGACCAGACATATGTTGACCTGCCATGCAGCTCGTTGGCAAGCCTACCTCAAAGACCCACACCAAAGAACAAAGCGGACCTCTCCTTGCACCGCATCAGCTGGGATCTCCAACCCCACTATAACTTCAGTCCTCTCTGAAACATGCACTGAGAGGAATGAAGGTGTAGAATTAGGTGTGTCACAGCCAAGTACTTGCGGCCACTCTGCTAGCAGTACACCGACGTCCGATTCTAGCAGGCAAATTTCCCTGCCCCAGCTGCTGGACCGTCGAAAGAAGTTCACTCCCAGCCATCCACATGCCCAGCGGTTGAATGCTAGCTTGGCTAAATTGCTAGCGCTTCAACTGCTGCCTTTTCAGTTGGTAGACTCGGCCCCCTTCCGTGAGTTTGTGCAATGTGCGGTTCCTCAGTGGCAGGTTCCCAAACGCCACTTTTTCTCACGGAAGGCTATTCCGGCTCTCTACCGGCATGTGGAAGGCAATGTCTTGGCCTCGCTGGACAGGGCGGTCAGCGGTAAGGTGCATATTACCGCTGACTCATGGTCCAGCAGGCATGGACAGGGACGTTACCTTTCTTTCACGGCCCATTGGGTCACTCTTTTGGCAGCTGGGAAGGATGCAGGACAAGGTGCAGTAGTGTTGGAGGTTGTTCCACCGCCACGCCTCCAAAATGCTACTACTGGTTGTGACACACCTCTCTCCTCCACCCCCTCCTCTTCTTCTTCCTCCATGGCCTCTTCCTGTGGTTTGTCCTATGAACCAGCGGTGCTCCGTAGCCGTTCACGGGGCTACGCAAGTACGCAGGCAAAAAGATGCCATGCCGTGCTTGCGCTGGTGTGTTTGGGGGACAGAAGCCACACTGGGGCAGAGGTCCTGTCTGCTCTGCAGGGCCAGGCCGAGAGGTGGTTGACGCCACGCCAGCTTAAGCCAGGAATGGTGGTTTGCGACAATGGCACCAACCTCCTCTCCGCCCTCCGACAGGGACAACTGACCCATGTGCCCTGTGTGGCTCACGTCCTTAACCTGGTGGTGCAGCGGTTCTTGGGCAGGTACCCGGGCTTACAGGATGTCCTGAGGCAGGCCAGGAAAGTCTGTGTGCATTTCCGCAGATCTTATAATGCCAGTGCTCGCCTGGCTGAGCTGCAAAAGGAGTTGAACCTGCCCAAGAACCGCCTTATATGTGACATGCCCACCAGGTGGAACTCAACGTTGGCCATGCTGCAGCGGCTGCACACGCAGCAGAGGGCCATCAATGAGTACCTGTGCGACTACGGCACCAGGACAGGGTCAGGGGAGCTTGGTTTTTTTTCTCCACGTCAGTGGGGCATGATCAGGGATGCATGCACTGTCCTGGCACCATTTGAGGAGGCCACGAGGATGGTGAGCAGTGACAGTGCATGCATCAGTGACACTGTACCTCTTGTCCACCTGTTGGAGCACACGCTGCGTGGAATAATGGACAGGGCACTTGAGGCAGAACAGAGGCAGGAAGAGGAGGACTTCCTTGCCTCTCAAGGCCCCCTTTACCCAGACAGTGTTCCTTCTGTCCCACCCATCGCACAGGAAGAGGAAGAGGAGGAGGAGGAGGAGGAGGATTGTGTCAGCATGGAGGTGGAGGCTGGCACTCAGCATCATCAGCAGCAGTCTTTTAGGGATGATTTACAGTCCCAAGAAACCAGTGGACTTGTACGTGGCTGGGAGGAGGTGGCTGCGGATCATGTCATCCTTAGTGACCCAGAGGACTCCGGAGCGAATGCCTCAGCAAACCTACGCTGCATGGCCTCCCTGATCCTGCAAAGTCTGCGGAAGGATCCTCGTATTCTTCGGATCAAGGAGAGGGACCATTACTGGCTGGCCACTCTCCTTGATCCACGGTACAAGGGTAAGGTTGCGGATCTTATGTTACCTTCGCAGAGGGAGCAGAGGATGAGACAACTCCGGGAGGCCTTGCAGAAAGGTCTGTGCAACGCGTTCCCAGAGACTGGGAGGTTACAAACTCCTGGTCCTGGACAACGAGTTGCTGAGGCTTCGGCCAGTCAAAGAAGGAGCGGTGGGGAAGGTGGCCGTCTGACCGATGCGTTCAGACAATTCTTTAGTCCGCAGCCCCAAAGTATGATCGGTTCCAGCAACCATCGCCAGCGTCTGATAAACATGGTGCAGGAATATCTAGGGGCAAGGTCAGACTTGGACACCTTCCCCACCGAAAATCCTCTGGCTTACTGGGTCTTGAGGATGGATCACTGGCCAGAGCTTGCACAGTATGCAATTGAGCTACTGGCCTGTCCTGCATCCAGCGTTCTTTCGGAACGCACATTCAGTGCTGCTGGAGGATTTGTCACGGATCACAGGGTGCGCCTGTCCACCGACTCGGTTGATCGACTGACTTTCATCAAGATGAACCAGTCTTGGATCACCACCAGCTACCACACACCTGATGCTGATATAACAGACTAATTGATTTTAACATGTCACATCCCTTCAAGACTGATGCTGATGCTGAGTGCCTGTGCTGTTATGTTGACTGGCTATCCTCCTCCTCCGAGTCCTCAATGATACGATTGATGATGATAGCTTGGAAGATCATTTTTGTTTATGGGTGCCGCCACCAGTGGCTAAGGCCCAATTTTTCAGCCCCTGTTTTACAGGGGCGTGTAATTACAATTTTTTTAGCAATAATTTGCCATAGGGCTCATTGCTGTGCTCCAAGTACAGTATCTGTGAGGGGTTGGAGTGTTGTGGCACCAGTGCCTAAGGCCCAATTTTTCAGCCCCTGTTTAACAGGGGCATGTCATTACAATTTTTGAAGCAATACTTTGCAACAGGGCTCATTGCTGTGCTCCAAGTAACGTATCTGTGAGGGGTTGTAGTGTTGTGCCACCAGTTCCTAAGGCCCAATTTTTCAGCCCCTGTTCAACAGGGGCATGCAATTACAATTCTTGATCTAATAATTCACAGCAGGGCCCATTGCTGCACCCACCAAGAGTAACTCTGAGGGCTTACAGTGTTGTGGCAACACCACCACCACCACCACCACCACGAAAGGCCCAATTTTTCAGCCCCTGTTTAAAAGGGGCATGTAATTACAATTCTTGATCTAATAATTCACAGCAGGGCCCATTCCTGCACCCACCAAGAGTAACTCTGAGGGCTTACAGTGTTGTGGCAACACCACCACCACCACCACCACCACGAAAGGCCCAATTTTTCAGCCCCTGTTCAACAGGGGCATGCAATTACAATTCTTGATCTAATAATTCACAGCAGGGCCCATTGCTGCACCCACCAAGAGTAACTGTCAGGGCTTACAGTGTTGTGGCACCAGCACCACCATCAAAGGCCCAATTTTTACTACCACTGTTCAACAATTATATGTAATTAAAATTCCTGATATAATAGTTGACAGCAGGGCGTTCCAGCACCAACCAAGAGTAACTGTGAGTACTTACAGTGTTGTGCCAACACCAACAACTAAGGGGCCTATTTCTGCAGAGTATATACGGCAGGTCCCTACTTTCAAACATCCAACTTACAAACGACTCCTACTTGCAAACGCAAGAAGACAACAGGAAGTGAGAGGAAATCTACCACTAGGAAGGAAAATTCTCTCCTGTAAGAATTAATATGGGAGAAAGGTGTCTCCTCTGTACTGATGCTTTATCAGCAATCCTTGTTTCAAGAAAAACACCACATTTCAAAAACAGTTGTCATTGGGACCGAAAGTGAGGTGAAATGTTCTGAACAGGGGCACAGACAGCAAAACAAATGTTACAGGGGTGATAACCCTTACCTATGTTTTCCAAAAAGTTTAAAAATAGATTTTTGGGCTGGAGCTACACTTCAACAATGTACCTGTTCAAAATTACAAACAGATTCTACATAAGAACAAACCTACAGTCCCTGTCTTGTATGCACCGCCTGTATACGGCTGTTCAGAGTATATAGGGCCTTTTTTATTTTATGTGCGGGGTTCCCCTTAATATCCATACAAGACCCAAAGGGGCTGGTAATGGGCTGGGGTAGGGGGGGGGGTCATGGGGTAGCTATGCCATTTTTCTTAAAGATTTTCATCCATATTACCGGGACCAGACATTACATTAAAGCCGCAAGCAGTTTTAAATGGCTTTTTTTTCCTTTAGAAGTGTCATTTTGTGCAGGGACAGTTCTAAACACGGGAAACACGTGGCACTTCACAGGCATACTTTAGACACCCCCCAGGTACGATATTTAAAGGAATATTTGACTTTTTTTTTTTCACTTTATGCATCATTAAAATGACTGCTCCGGAAAAACGACCGTTTTTAAAACTTCTTTTTGCATTGATACATGTCCCCTGGTGCAGAACCCGGGTTCCCAAACCCTTTTTAGGACAATAACATGCATAATAGTTGTTATAATTAGCACTTTAGAATTCGAACGTTCGCATCCATTGTATTTAATAGGGTTCTAATGTTCGTACGAACTTTCGGTCCGTTCGCGGGTTCTGGTGCGAACCGAACCCGGGGGTGTTCGGCTCATCACTACCCCACACCAATCGAAAGTCCAACACTCCTTTATTTCTTTTCTTGCAGGGTGTAACCAATCAGTTGAACTTTCAGTTATGAGCAAACAGGGGTGTGGATACGAGTAGGCCCAGGCACAACTGTTCTCTCCTATTCCTTTGCTAGCGAATAGGCCTGGTGCACGGTCTCTGCCACCGACCGTGAGTTTTGGTCGCTGCCACCAACCGGATGAACCGTTGAGGCCCCTGCCACAGCCTAATAGCAGGCCTCTGCCACTGACCTGAGTTGAATAGCTGGACCGCTGCCACCGGTCATAGAACATGAATCACCTTCCTCTCTGAACTTGGCCCCTATTTGGGAAGATATCCCTCCGGGCGGTCTCCAGAGGTTCATCCGGCACTGGTAATCTGCTGCACCAGGTCTTCGGAGGAGTCCCTCCTCCGGTCCCTTACGCCGCTGGATTCAGGTGCCCCACTCCCGGGGCCCCCTAGGACAATCCCTCCCTCGTGGGACCCAACGGAAGGTACTGGGCCCCAGGCCTCCGGCTGAGTACCTCACCCCAGACTGAAGGTGTCTGGGATGGAACACGAACTCCAGGTGTCCAGGCCTAGGCCACCTGGACCCCGACCACGAACAGCAGCCCTCAGGCTGACGGTGCCTGGGACTCGAACCTTGTGGCGAAGATGTCTGCCCCCTTTATACCCTCTCCCAGGATGCATGGCGGGTTCCCCGCCCCGCCGTACAACTGCTGCGAGAGGCCACAAAGGGTACGGCACTGCAGCGATGGTTCAACCCCGGCCCAAAGTGACAGCGCCACCTGCTGGGCCACAGGGAACTCTGCATCACTGATGTCTTCACCAGAATTTAAAAAGTAATACCCGCTACAACTATATTCATATTTGATTTTTTTTGTCAGCGAAAAAGGTCATGTGACATTACTATATTTATATTTGAATTTTTTTGTCAGTTAGAAAAAAAAGGTCATGTAATATGACTATATTTATATTAGAATTTTTTTTGTAAGTTCTAAAAAACTTTTTTTTTAAAAATACATTTTTGAAAAAAAAAATGTGAATTTTTTTTTTAAATACATTTTTTTTAAAAAAAATGACTTTTTGGGAAAAAAAAAACTTTTTAAAAAAAACATTTTAGAAAAAAAAATTTATAAAAAAAAACTTTTTGGGAAAGTAAATCTTGTTAAAATTGGAAAAAATTTGATTTTTTTTTAACTCTTTAAAAAAAAAAATTAATTTTTTTTTTAAAAAAAAGTATTTTTTTGAAAAAAAATTTTTTAGAAAAATAAATGATGTTTGAAAATTTTTTGGGAAAAAAAATATTTTTGGAAAAAATTTTTTTTGGGGTTAGAAAAAAAGGTCATGTGACATGACCATATTCATATTTGACTTTTTTTATCAGTTAGAAAAAAAAGGTCATGTGGCATGACCATATTCATATTTGAATTTCTTGTCAGTTAGAGAAAAAAAAGGTCATGTGACACGACTATATTTATATTTGAATTTTTTTGTCAGAAAAAAAAGGTCATGTGACATGACCATATTCATATTTGAATTTTTTGTCATTTAGAGAAAAAAAAGGTCATGTGACACGACTATATTTATATTAGAATTTTTTGGTCAGTTAGAAAAAAAGGTCATGTGACATGACTATATTCATATTTGAATTTTTTTGTCAGAGAATTCATATTTGAATTTTTTGGTCAGTTAGAAAAAAAGGTCATGTGACATGACCATATTCATATTTGATTGTTATCAATTAACCACTTAAGCCCCGGACCATTTTGGCTGGTTAAAGATCAGGCCCCTTTTTGCGATTCGGCACTGCGTCGCTTTAACTGACAATTGCGCGGTCTTGCGACGTGGCTCCCAAACAAAATTGACGTCCTTTTTTTCCACAAATAGAGTTTTCTTTTGGTGGTATTTGATCACCTCTGCGTTTTTTTTTTTTGCGCTATAAACAAAAATAGAGCGACAATTTGAAAAAAATGCAATATTTTTTACTTTTTGCTATAATAAATATCCCCCAAAAATATATAAAAAAAACATATTTTTTCCACAGTTTGGTCCGCTACGTATTCTTCTACATATTTTTGGTTTGCGCAAAAGTTATAGCTTCTACAAAATAGGGGACTGTTTTATGGCATTTTTAATAATACGTTTTTTTTTACTAGTTATGGTGGCGATCTGTGATTTTTATCGTGACTGTGACATTATGGCGGACACATCGGACACTTTTGACATCATTTGGGGCCATTGTAATTTTTACAGCGATCAGTGCTATAAAAATGCACTGGTTACTGTGAAAATTACACTGGCAGTGAAGAGTTTAACCTCTAGGTGGCGCTGTAGGGGTTAAGTGTTCCCTAGGAAGTGATTCTTACTGTAGGGGGGCGTGGCTACACGCTACACGTCGCTGATCGTCTGTTCCGATGACAGGGAACAAACGATCACTGACATGCCACGGAGAAGAACGGGGAAAAGTTTGTTTACACTCACCTCTCCCCGTTCTTCAGCTCTGTGACCCGGCGGCGCACACACGACCCATGGCTGGGCTCTTAAAGGTCAACATACCTGTACGTTGATGTACCCAGCCGTGCCATTCTGCTGACGTATATCGGCGTGAGGCGGTCCTTAAGTGGTTAAACAGTGTCTATTGGGCTGCTTAGAGTGGATGATGTCACAGCTAGAGCACAGAGCCTTAAAAAAATTATCTTAGTTCTTTCTCTATAAATTGCTCTTGCGCTCACAAGATCTACTTTTACACAATTTATACATCAAAACGTAGGTAATTTTGTCTAGTTTCAGGCAATGTGCTCAGTAAACGTACGGAAATCAAAAAACGAATAAAAAAAAATAACAAAAAACATTTTGGAAAAAAAAAATTTGGAAAAAAAAAATTGTATAAAAAAAAATTGGAAAAAAAATTGGAATTTTTTAAAAAAAAAAAACATTTTTTTTGAAAATAAAATAATTTTTGAAAAAAAAAGAAAATTTGCATTTTTTTTTCCAGTTTAGTCCGATACGTATTCTTCTACAGATTTTTGGTAAAAAAGAATCACAATAGGCGTTTATTGATTGGTTTGCGCAAAATTTATAGCTTCTACAAAATAGGGGACTGTTTTATGGCATTTTTAATAATACGTTTTTTTTTGTAGTTATGGCGGCGATCAGCGTTTTTTAATCGTGACTGCGACATTATGGCGGACACATCGGACACTTTTGACACCATTTGGGGCCATTGTCATTTTTACAGCGATCATTGCTATAAAAATGCACTGGTTACTGTGAAAATGACACTGGCAGTGAAGAGTTTAACCTCTAGGTGGCGCTGTAGGGGTTAAGTGTTCCCTAGGAAGTGATTCTTACTGTAGGGGGCGTGGCTACACGTTACACGTCACTGATCGTCTGTTCCGATGACAGGGAACAGACGATCACTGATATGCCACAGAGAAGAACGGGGAAAGGTTTGTTTACACTCACCTCTCCCCGTTCTTCAGTTCTGTGACCCGGCGGTCAGTTAGAAAAAAAGGTCATGTGACATGACCATATTCAAATTTGAATTTTTTGTCAGTTAGAGAAAAAAAAGGTAATGTGACATGACCATATTCATATTTGATTTTTTTTGTCAGTTAGAAAAAAAAGGTCATGTGATATGACCATATTCATATTTGAATTTTTTTATCAATTAAATCTTACTTCCTATAAATTGCTCTCACCCCCAAAAATCTACTTGTCATACACAATTTATACATCAAAACATAGGTATTTTTGTCTAGTTTCGGGCAATGTGCTCAGTAAACGTACGGAAATCAAAAAACAAATAACAAAAATTGCAAAAATCATTTTAGAATTTTTTTTTTTTTTTTAAATCCTTTTTGAAAAAAATATTTTTGAAAAAAAAATATTTTTGGAAAAAAATGTTCAGCTCTTTCAGCTAATAATGGGACTTCTTCAACTTTTTTTCTACTATTTATACTTTTTCTTTTAAATATTAAGCTTTTAAACACTGTTTTTTAACATTAAAGTGAATGAGAGCATGCTTCAAATCCTTAAAATGTTCTTTCTCTCCCAAAAGTTTCAGCGCTTTGATACTTTCACCTACAGACGCCAAACAAACTTTAAAATGTTCACAAAATATTCAGCTATCCGGCTATATCTTTTCAGTTTGATATCTTTTACAGTTTTTGTGAAAAAGCTGTTTAACCACTTCCCTACCCGCCCATAGTCATATGACATCCACAGGTGGGATCTCCCATCCTGGGTGGACGTCATATGATGTCCTGGGCTTCCCTGCCGCCTGGAGGGCAAGCACATGCCCGCGGCATCGCTCGGGACCTGGTGCGCGTGCCCAGCGCCCGCGATGTCCGCCGGGCACCCGCGATTGGCCGCAATCACGGCAGGACCGTGAATCTGTGTGTGTAAACACACAGATCCACGGTCTTGTCAGGTGAGGAGACCAGGGTGCTCAGGCCCAGAGATATGTGTCGGAACTTGCAACAGCAGTTTAAGCAGTACAATAAAATGAAAGAGCAATGAAAGGAGGGAAGGAGGAAAAAGAAAGGGAGTTGTAATTGGGAAATTTAATGAAGCTGAAATATTTAAACATTGAAGATACAGGACTCAGATGAGATTCACATTGGGAGAAGGCATCAGATAACCTTCAATCTATATGCAAAACCATCTGCTTGGAATTGCAATTTAATTGGCCTTTGGGGAAAAAATATTGATGTGCACATATTGCAAAAGCTGACCCCCAAAACCAGATCAAATTGCAAAATATGAGCCATTTTCTTTAGCCATCTTCTTCTTGTTGTACAGATAGATAGATAGATAGATAGATAGATAGATAGATAGATAGATAGATATTACAAAGTAAAACATTTTTGACCACTGATAAAACTTCCTGTTTTCTTTAAAAGCTCTTCCACTCAAGAAAGAACAAATAGTGTGGATGGAAAAAGAAACTCTATTTAAGAGAAATTAATCTAAGAAGAAAGGCTCAGCAAGCAAATGTGCTTAGATTATTATGAACTCTGTCTTTTATTCTCTCCCCTGGCTGTAAATCAAAAGAATATATCTTACTGGTAAAAACAACAAGAGGGATATAAACTATATTTATATGCCTCTCCCGTTATGTGTTTTTAGTAGATCTTAGTCCCCTCCAGCTCTCTCTTAGCTGATATATTACAGTAACAAATCGTCAGACCAATGGCATCTTGATTACAACTTTCTCCTATACTTCATCAGTGGGACAGCAATATAATGCACTGTGCTAATATATCACTGGAGGAATTGACAAATAATACAGGATGTTAAACAATAGAGATTAGAAGGCATTGTTTGGCATACTAATTTAAACATATTTTATATTTCTTAAGCATTGTCAGGAACGAGTATGGAGATCGAGATGCAAAGAGGGCTCCCCTTGCGGCTGAGTGCAGCGCGACCCTGGAGTTGGGAACAGGGAGCGCGGTGCCCACAGAAGCACGGTTGGCCAGGTGCTTGCTTGCAGTCTGATGAGCTCAGCCACTGAGGGATGGCGGAGGCAGGCAGAACTGAGCTTGTTATATTCAGATGAACGGAGATATCGGAAGCCAGGCCGGGTGTCAAACACAGGAGATCAGTCCAGAGCATATACAGGGGCGAGCCAAGGTCATACACGTGCAGGGTCCAGGTACAAGCCGAGGGTCAAGCCGGTTGGTCAGGAAGCAGAGTCCAGAAGCAGGCCGAGGGTCAAACACAGGAGATCAGGAAGCGAGGTCAAGGCAAGCCGGGTCACAACGGATAAGCACGGATCAGGAGACAATGTCAAGGTACACAGGAGACTGAAGAGATAATCCAGCAATGAGCAGCTCCAGCAGCAGGCTTAAATAGATCAGGAAGTTAGTCATGTGATCTGTTCAGGTTACAAGGAGGAAGTACCGCCCACCTTAGTCATGCTGTGCACCATGATTGTCTTGGGCAGAATTGCCAGTCCTTCTTCGGCTATTTCCCTGACAGTGCCCCCCCCCCGAGGGGCAGCCTCTGGATGCCCAACCTAGACCATCTTTCTGGGTACCTGTTGTGGAAATTTTGCAAAAGTCTTGGAGCATGTAAATTATCCATTGGTTCCCAAGAATTTTCCTCTGAAGAATAGTCAATGTGAGGGTTGTGCGCTCGTAACCAGGGAACTCCCAGAATGACCGGAAACAGAGGAGAGCACAAAACATCGAAACGTACCAGTTCCTTGTGGCCAGAGCTGGTTGTCATAGGGATTGGCAGGGTCTCATGGGTTATCAGTCCAGAACTGGGTAGAGATCCATCAGCGAAATTAACTGTTAACTGCTGCTTCTTGGTAACAAGGGGAATTCCAAGTCCTTTGGCCAAGTTGATGTCTAGGAAGCAGCTGCAGGCCCCAGAGTCGATGATGGCTGAAAGCCGGATCTCTTCCCTGGCCACCGATAGGGAGATAGCGAGGACAGGGTGAGATGAGGTAAGTCCTGACACTTGACAATGTACTGAGGGTTTGAAGAATGGTTTCTTCGGCCTGAGGTGGCAATTTTGTAAGAAATGGCCATTGTCTCGACAGTAAAAGCAAAGGTTCGCCTTTCGACGGTAGAGTCTTTCCTCAGGTGATAGAGCAGGCCGAAACAGGCCCATCTGTCTGGGCTTGACTTCAGGTATGGGTGGACTGGAGGCAAGAGAAAAAGAGGATTCTGGCAGTCCTTGAGCTGATTGGAGAGAGACTTCTCGAATAGACGTTCACGTAGGCATCTGTCCAGTTGTATGGCTAACTGGATGAGGCCCTCCAAGGTATCCGGGATTGCTACCCTGGCCAGCTCGTCCTTGAGGGACTCTGATAGTCCCAGACGATATTGGTACTTCAGGGCAGCTTGATTCCAACATGTGTCTGCGGCCCATGTGCGGAAGTCCACAGTGTAATCCTCTGCGGGAAGTTTCCCCTGCTGTAGGATGTGCAGGGCATTCTCGGCCGTAGTCATACGTTGGGGATCATCGTACAACTGGGCCATAGCTGTGAAGAAAGTGTCAACAGAGTCAGTAATGGGGCTCTTCTGTTCCAGTAGCCCATGGGCCCATACCTGGGGGTCGTCCAAGAGTAAGGAGATAATGAAACCAACTTTAATATTCTCCAAGGAGAAAGTTCTTGGTTGAAGAGCCAGGTATAGTAGGCAGGCATTTTTAAAAGTCCTAAACTTTCTTCGGTCCCCCGAGAACCGTTCAGGGGTCGGCACACGTGGTTCAGGAAGCGGGATCGGCACCGTGAGAGGAACATCCTGAGACATTGCAGCAGAGGGAGTACAACTGGAGGTAGGTCTTGGATCAGGAGATATAGGATCGGAAGACAAGTGATGCAGGTGACCCTCTAATTGCTCATGGGCGTCTTGTAGTCTTTGCACTGTTTGGGTAAGTGCGGTGATCTGCTGGCACATAGCCTCTATAGGGGAAGCGCCTCTGTCGATCTCTGACATGGCTGGATTATACTGTCAGGAATGAGTATGGAGATCGAGATGCTAAGAGGGCTCCCCTTGCGGCTGCGTGCAGCGCGACCCTGGAGTTGGGAACAGGGAGCGCGGTGCCCACAGAAGCACGGTTGGCCAGGTGCTTGCTTGCAGTCTGATGAGCTCAGCCACTGAGGGATGGCGGAGGCAGGCAGAACTGAGCTTGTTATATTCAGATGAACGGAGATATCGGAAGCCAGGCCGGGGGTCAAACACAGGAGATCAGTCCAGAGCATATACAGGGGCGAGCCAAGGTCATACACGTGCAGGGTCCAGGTACAAGCCGAGGGTCAAGCCGGGTGGTCAGGAAGCAGAAGCAGAGTCCAGAAGCAGGCCGAGGGTCAAACACAGGAGATCAGGAAGCGAGGTCAAGGCAAGCCGGGTCACAACGGATAAGCACGGATCAGGAGACAAGGTCAAGGTACACAGGAGACTGAAGAGATAATCCAGCAATGAGCAGCTCAAGCAGCAGGCTTAAATAGACCAGGAAGTTAGTCATGTGATCTGTTCAGGTTACAAGGAGGAAGTACCGCCCACCCTAGTCATGCTGTGCACCATGGCGGCCATGATTGTCTTGGGCAGAATTGCCAGTCCTTCTTCGGCTATTTCCCTGACAAGCATACAGAAATATCTTAAAGTCTGTATTGTTGGGGTTGGAATAGGAAAGCACACAATAGCTTAACTAATAATAGTCTATAAATAGTAAACTACATACAATATAGAGGGGTCAGAATGGTAGGCACAATCCTTGTTGGCAACCAGGTACCAAAACATGCCTTGGACAGCATTTCATTGTTAACCTATGGAGCAGTGAGAAGGCAATCTGCAGATAGGGCTGTTTTAGGACCCTGATGGGCCCAAAAAAGATGTCATGAGTGGTTCGCCATCACATCTTTTTATTCCCTAACACAAAAAGGCATACTAAATAATATAAATATAGCGACAGAGAGGGAGGGAGTTACCTGTTTGGTGAAGTCAAATGATACATGCTGGGACTTTTCGTTTTCTATAGGTTTATCTCTTACTGGGTGAGGAATGAGGATAAGCTCTGATTTATTTCTTATATTGGATACGCAGTGGTTTTTAAGTTTATGTATCAATCACTTACTTTAGCAGACCCAGTATACAGATTTTCATGGGAATAAATGACAACTTTACTCACTCTGAAATAAGATTGAATGCACATTCAGCTGGGTTGCTGAGATCTAAGGCCCAGTGGACCAGAGTAGAAAGTTGCTGAGCCATCAATATATCAAACTAAGCAAGAGAAAAGTTCAAAACGAATCTTAGAAAGTATTATTTTACTGATCGGGTAGTTCATGTTTGGAATAGCGTCCCAGCAGAGGTAGCGAGTCAGTGAACAGTAAGTGGCTTCAAACATGCTTGGGACAAAAATAGATCTATACTCTGACAAAAAAATTAGAGGAAGTAAACCACTTGTTTTTTTTTGCTCTGCAAAGTAAAGATTATGTGAACCTTACCTGCAAACGAGGCCCTCGTTGTCACCGCTGGAGGCCGCATCTATCTTCACCCATCTTCCTTCCGGGTCCGCAGCAGCCGCCGGTCACAGCACAGGGCTCTGAAGTAATGGCAAAGGTGTTCACTTGTTTCAGGCAAGTGTCTCACAGAGTACTAAAGTCTATGGGTCAACATGAGTCCTGTTAACTAGCATTTTCAGAAGTATGTCACCAAAGAAAACATCCTACAGCTTTTACCTCCCATTACTCACTAAAATAATACTTACAATAAATATTCATAGTGTAGCTTATATATTACATATACCGCATATGTAACTCTCATGTGGTTTTGATTATCAGTTGGCGGATTTATAGCTACAGGACAACCAGCATGATCCAGTAGCTTATCTGTTAATCTGTCTGTTTATGTGTATCAGATACTGTATGTCCTTTACTTGTGGCAAAAGTGTTAATTTTTTTAAACACCACTTGAATATGTGCCATTATTGCATTATTTATATGAATTGGGTGTTGTGTTAGGACAGTCTGACAAGTACTGCGGAGAATGTCCTTGCAGCTGACAATTTAACTGATATATGTTCTCCTGTAACCCATCATGTCAAAGCCAAACCAGTATCATCAAGAAACATGTAGATTATATATACAGTATGGACAAGCCAAGGAGTCACAATGGCTCTTAAACTGACAGACAAGTGTGAGCATCTCCCAGTGTGCTCAGGCACAGTCTGATAAATCCACTGGAGCCATGATTATAAATATTGTCATTATTGTAATCTGCCATTAATTTAAATACACACAATTAACAGCTCAACTTTTTATAACCTGCATCTGGAATGTTTTGTGTAATTATTTGTGGTCTGTTATTTGTTGCTGAACAATTAGAACACTGGTCATAAATGGAGTCAGACTAGATACCAGAGAGGAACACACAACATCCATAATTCTATACTGGCTGGTTCTTTTTATGAGTCGGTTTCCTACAGTCTGGTACTCAAAGAAAATATGTTATCTTTAGATGTGTTGAGTTTTAATCAGGTTGTCCTTGAGACAGAAAAAAACATTACATTACAGTAATGATAATCAGAGCTTCTAACCCCTTCTCATTTTAATGAATTCAAGTTTTTTGTTGTAATATATGTTCTCACTGGAAAGATTTGAGATCACTTGGTTTGCTAACAGAAAACAATGACTCCAACATTTCCAGCTTATCAGATTTTCCAGATTTACCCATTTCAGGAAATTATCTGCCCACCTGTTCTACAACAAACATCAATGTTTAATTTGTCTTGTCTTTTCTTTTCCAATAACTTTTATACAATATTTCAAATGAGAAATACAAAGCTCCAACAATAGCATGTAAAACAGTCAATATTCCAGATATTTATACCGGAATGTGATGCATTACAAGAGGAATGAATAACATGGGTTTCTACTATTATCTGTTATAGATAGAAACAGAAAGGAGAATAAGTAGAAAGAATAAAGCAAAAGGGGAAAGAAGAAAGGGGCAATACAGTAAAGAGTGAACCCTATTTGGACCGTGATCCAGAACAACAAGCGCAACTTATTAAGCATCCGACAAGTATTTAATCCAGGGCTCCCAGATTTTATCGAACAAGGCCTGTTTATCAAGTAGTATTGCTAAAAGACGCTCATTGACCATAATCCAAGATAACTTGATCTTCACTTTTGGGCACGTCCACCAGACATGGAACATTGTGCCGTCCATACCGCACCCTCTAAAGCACAACGGAGAAGCCCCCGGGACACAGGAGGCCACTCTCGCTGGCACCATGTACCATCGTAATAGCACTTTATAGTTTGCTTCAATCAGAGATGTATTAATGTATGATTTGGAAGCGAGTTGTGCCAATTTAAACCAATCAGCCATCTCCAGTGTTTCGTCTAAGTCTTGTTCCCAACTTATTAGAACTAAAAGTCAATATAGCATAGAGTTTAGATATATGACCGGTAGTCCTATCAAAAGTCCTACAGAGGTGTTTCATCATCATGGAGGAAGTTAGATCAGAGGTGCGGCTTACAGTTGCTAATAAATGTGTGATCTGAGCAGCATATCGATAAACTTCTGAGTTGGGAAGTTGATACTTTTCCTCTAGGAATTGTCTCAACAGGATACATCTATGATCGCACATATCTGGTATGTGTAAGAGGCCTTTGTTTGTCCAGCATAGAAAAGTTTGGGGATTGAGACACTGGGTGAAGGCAGGATTATGAACCAATGGAGTGTGGGAGGATTTGAAACCATGTGTGGTTGTTAATTGTTCCCATAAGTGAATAGGGATTAGGGAATATGATACATTTGGACACAAATATCTTTAGGTAGTAACCACATCAAATGACTTATTGGTCTAGTTGGATGAAGAGAAGATTCTATTTTCATCCACAAGGAGTGAGACTTTGTTGAATGGTATCTTATTAATTGTGCCAGATGTGCCGCATAATAATATTTTCTCAAACCTGGCACACCTAGGGCACCGCTCAATTTAGGTGTATATAGTGTACATCGATTAACTCTAGGGGGCTGATTTACTAATAACAGTGCGCTGTGCTGCTTCTAACCTTAATTGGTGCGCCGGATAACTCCTTCACTGGGCGCAGGAAGCAGCGGCGCACTGTTATAGTAAATAGAAATGTCAGCGGCGCTCTATTGAAAATGAATGGTTCCCTATGGGAGCCCATTGATTTGAATAGAGGTCGCACGGGAAGTCGGATCCGACTTGCGGGCGACTCGTGTGCCGGCTGACACAGGGACAGCGCGACTCTGCGAGGCGACCTGGACACGACCTGAACGTGAAGCAGCCACTCAAGTCGTGTCCTAGAGGCGACTAGCCGGCCGAGAATGTCTCCAGCGCGATGTCATCGCGCTGGTCCTCGGCAGCCTCGCTGTCCCATGTTTGGTATGAATCATGAAGGGGAACTCCAGGCCAAATTTTAATGAAAAAACCGGCATGGGTTCCCCTCCAGGAGCATACCAGACCCTTAGGTCTGGTCTGGATTTTAAGGTGAACCCCCTTAAGCCGAAAAACGGCATAGGGGTCCCCCCAAAATCCAAACCAGACCCTTATCTGAGCACGCAACCTGGCAGGCCGCAGGGGAAAAGGGGGGGACGAGAGAGTGGCCCCCCTCCCTCCTGAACTGTACCAGGCCGCATGCCCTCAACATGGGGGGTTTGGTGCTCCGGGGCAGGGGGGCGACCTGCGGCCCCCCCCCACCCCAAAGCACCCTGCCCCATGTTGATGGGGACAAGGGCCTCTTACCGACAACCCTGGCCGTTGGTTGTCGGGGTATGCGGGCGGTGGGCTTTTCGGAATCAGGGAGCCCCCTTTAATAAGGGGGGCCCCAGATGCCAGCCCCCCACCCTATGTGAATGAGTATGGGGTACATCGTACCCCTACCCATTCACCTGGTGGCAAAATAAGTCAATAAAAAAGACAACACAGGTTTGAATAGTAAATTATTGGGCAGCTCCGGGGGTCTTTCTGCCGGGCCCCCGCTATCTTCTGCTAGCTCTTTTGCTAGCGGGGGTCCCGGGCTTCCTCGCCGTCTTCGGGGGTCTTTCTGCCGAGCCCCCGCTATCTTCTGCTAGCTCTTTTGCTAGCGGGGGTCCCGGGCTTCCTCGCCGTCTTCGGGGGTCTTTCTGCCGGGCCCCCGCTATCTTCTGCTAGCTCTTTTGCTAGCGGGGGTCCCGGGCCTCCTCGCCGTCTTCTTCCGACTTCGGGGGTCTTTCTGCTGGGCCCCCGCTATCTTCTGCTAGCTCTTTTGCTAGCGGGGGTCCCGGGCTTCCTCGCCGTCTTCTTCCGACTTCGGGGGTCTCTTGTTCTGTTCTCCGGTTCTTCTCCCGCTCTCCGACGTCTTCTCCACGATCTCCGGTTCTTTCTGCCTTCTGCCGGGCCCCCTCTATCTTCTGCCAGCTCTTTTGCTAGTGGGGGCCGGTCTTCTACGTCGCCTTCTTCCCGCTTCTCTTCGCCCGATGTTGCCTCGTCGCTGTCCACCGCCGCAATGCTCTGTTCGAGCAGCGGTGCCACTTTTATTGGCATGGGGCGTGGTCACCTGATGATGCCACCGCTGACTCCGCCCCCGTTTCACGTCACAGTCCCATCATTCCCTGGGACTGTGACATCATACAGGGGCGGGGTCAGCGGTGGCATCATCCGGTGACCACGCCCCATGCCAATAAAAGTGGCACCGCTGCTCGGACAGAGCATTGCGGCGGGAGACAGCGACGAGGCAACATCGGGTGAAGAGAAGAGGGAAGAAGGCGACGTAGAAGACCGGCCCCCGCTAGCAAAAGAGCTGGCAGAAGATAGCGGGGGCCCGGCAGAAGGCAGAAAGAACCGGAGATCGTGGAGAAGACGTCGGAGAGCGGGAGAAGAACCGGAGAACAGAACAAGAGACCCCCGAAGTCGGAAGAAGACGGCGAGGAAGCCAGGGACCCCGCTAGCAAAAGAGCTAGCAGAAGATAGCGGGGGCCCGGCAGAAAGACCCCCGAAGACGGCGAGGAAGCCCGGGACCCCCACTAGCAAAAGAGCTAGCAGAAGATAGCGGGGGCCCGGCAGAAAGGCCCCCGGAGCTGCCCAATAATTTACTATTCAAACCTGTGTTGTCTTTTTTTATTGACTTATTTTGCCACCAGGTGAATGGGTAGGGGTACGATGTACCCCATACTCATTCACATAGGGTGGGGGCAGGTATGTGGGGTCCCCCTTATTAAAGGGGGCTCCCGGATTCCGATAAGCCCCCCGCCCGCAGACCCCGACAACCAACGGCCAGGGTGCTTTGGGGTGGGGAGGGCCGCAGTTCGCCCCCCTGCCCGAAGCACCAAACCCCCCATGTTGAGGGCACACGGCCTGGTACGGTTCAGGAGGGAGGGGGGCCGCTCTCTCATCCCCCCTTTTCCACTGCGGCCTGCCAGGTTGAGTGCTCGGATAAAGGGTCTGGTGTGTATTTTTAGGGGACCCCACGCAATTTTTTTTTGTTTTTGGCGTGGGGTTCCCCTTAAAATACATGCCAGACCTGAAGGGCCTGGTATGGATTCCGGGGGGACCCCCACGCCAGTTATTTTTTTATACATATATTTTTTTTTTAACCTTTTTTTTTTTTTTTTTTACATTTCCTTTAACAACCAGCTATAAACAGGTAAAACAAAAAAACGCCGCAAAATTGCGGTACTTGCGTTTTGGATGCGGATCCATTGAATTTTATTACATCCAAAACACTGTTTTTGGCCTGGTAAAAAAAACTGCAGTTGCGTTTAAAATCGTTTTTCACAAACCAAACCCTCAAAATGCCTTCAGACGCCAAAGATTTCCACGTTTCAGACGTGGTACCGGCGTTTAGCCGCATTTTAGTTTAGAAGCGTTTTTAAAGGTAACCTATTTTTTTACATTGATGAACTCCAAATTTATGGCAAATGAGGAAAAACCATAAAATATATATATATATATATATATATATATATATATATATATATATATAAAATAAATTGCTTCCATTGCATTGTGGACAATCCACAACTTGGGGCAGCTGACGTGGCAAGTGGACAATCCACAACTTGTGGCAAGTGATGTGGCAAGTGACACGCTAAATACAACTACACTGCTGCTCTCAGCTGCTGATATCACTCTGGTCTCACTAAATAGCTAAAATCTTAAATAATACTGTTTTTGGGGCTTAGGGCGGCTCCTTATCATATACACGCAAATGTGGTAAAACAGGGCATGCAAACGCCACAAAGCGCGCCTTTCTAAACGCCACTTTCAACCTTAGTTCTGAACACTTTGCACCAGCGTCCCGTCTACATGGGGCCTAAAAATGCCTATGCCATTTACAGCTCAAAAACGCCATGGTGGTGTTTTTAAGCTGCAAAAAACGCTCAAACAAGCGGCTTGAAAAACGTCCGTGTGCATGTAGCCTTATATTAACCACTTGCGCACTGCCCAGACCAAGTTTCACATTTCAGCGCTGATGCACTTTTAATGACAATTGTGCGCTCATACAACACTGTAACCCAATGAAAATGTTTTATTTGTTGGCACACAAATAGAGCTTGCTTTTGGTGCTATTTGATCACCTTTGTGTTTTATTTTTTATTTTTTTCGATAAATACAAAAGACCGAGTTTAAAAAAAAAAAATGGATATTTTACCCACTTCAGCACTGGGCCTATTCTGGCACTTCTCTCCTTCATGTAAAAATCATAAATTTATGGCTATAAAATTACTTCAAAACACCAAACATTATATATGTTTTTGGAGCAGACACCCTAGGGAATAAGATGGCGGTCATTGCAAATTGTTATTTTGCTCGGTATTTGCGCAATAAATTTTCAAACGCCTTTTGTTTGCTAAAAATATTACAAAACAGTAAAGTTACGGCCAATTTTTTGGTATAATGTGAAAGATGTTGTTATTCTGAGTAAATAGATACCTAACACGTCACGCTTTAAAATTGCGCACACACATGGCATGACACCAAACTTCAGTAATTAAAAATCTCCCTAGGCGATGCTTTAATTTTTTTTACACGTTACCATTTTGGCATTACAGCGGAGGTCTAGTGCTAGAATTGTTGCACTCGTTCTAACGCACGCAGCAATACCTCACATGTGTGGTTTGAACGGCGTTTACATATGTGGGCGGGACTTACGTGTGTGTTCGCTTCTGAGCGCAAGCTACCGGGGACATGGGCGTTTTTTTCTTATTTTTGCTTATTTTTTTTATTTAGTTTTTAACTTTTTTGTATTTCTTACTCTTCTCAGGGCAAGCGACCGAATGCTCTGTGAGCTTTATATAACATATGTTTGTGTGCTAATGAGGCAATTGAAAACACATGCACAGTCCATGAAACACCCAAAATGCAAGTTCACTCAATGTAGAGACTGAAATTCAAAGTGGGTACACCTGTTAAATTACTAACCCATCAAAACACTCTCTGAGCATGCCCAGAAATACCCAGGTGCTGTTCACATACAAAAAGCACCCAAAAAAACCTAACTGGCTGGGCATGTGCAGAACAACACCAATGCAGCTAGCAAAAAATAAACCCCCCCCTCCCCCCCATCCAAAATTAAGCACATCATCCAGCATGCTACAAAATTAGAGATGGGACAATCACCCCTCCCCCCCCCCCACCAACAAATACCATTGCAGTCTATGGGAACTGACTTGTTAATTTTGCTAGTCCCCACTTGGCTGGCTTATCTTCTAGTTATTGGCCTTAAAATGGGGGCCCAGGTCCCACCCTAAGGGACATATATCAATGTCACCAATTTGGAAAACACCAAAAACAAAACAAGGAGAAGTGCCTTTAAATATGCCAAATTGCTTAAGGGCCATTTCACACCACATGCAGTGCATTGCGTTTTTTATGCATCCAAAATGCATGGAAAGTTGGTTATATGGCTCTAAATGGCAGTGTTTGTTCCAGTGCATTCCAGTTCCACAAAAAAAGTAGAACATGCTGCATTTTACCTGCACTGGACTGTACTGGAACGCAGCAAAACGCATCATAAACGCACTGGAACTCACCGGAACACACCTAAATGCACCAAAAACGCACTGGAACACACTTGTCCTTATCTATGGTTAATAAAAAAGAGGGGTGAAAAAAAAGCACTGGACTGCATCAAAAACGTACCAAAAATGGCCCTAGTTCACACCATAGAAACGCAGTCTGGGTGCATTCCAGGTGCTTTTCTGCATGCGCGTTTTTGACACATTCCAGTGCATTTTTGAGGCGTTTTTGATGCAGTCCAGTGTTTTTTCCCCCTCTTTTCACTTAGGACAAGTGTGTTGCAGTGCATCTTGGGTGCATTTAGGTGCGTTCCGGTGCATTCCAGTGCGTTTTTGGTACGTTCCGTTGCGTTTTTGATGTGTTTTACTGCGGTCCAGTACAGTTCTGTAACTAAAAAATGCAGCATGACCAATTTTTTTTTTGCTTTTTGAAACGCACTGGAACGGACTGCAGTGGTGTGAACTATGCCATTGGCATTAATGTGATCAACTTTTTTTGCGTTTTTCATGCATCAAAAAACGCACTGCACTGCATCCGGTGTGAACTGGCCCTAAATATCATAGTGTCTATAGTATGCCTGTAAAGTAGCACATGTTTTCCATGTTTATAACAGTTGGAGAGCAAAATGACATTTCTAAAGTAAAATAATAGTCATTTAAAAGTCCTTGCGGCTGTAATGAATTGCTGGTTCCCGTCATACAGATAAAAGTCATTGAAAGTCTTTGATTACACAAAAAAAAAGCGTGGGGGTTCCCCCAAATTCCATAACCAGGCCCTTCAGGTCTGGTATGGATATTAAGGGGAACCCCGCTGCAAATTTTTAAAAAAAATGATGGGGTTCCCCCCAAATATCCATACCAGGCCCTTCAGATCTGGCATGGATTTTAAGGGGAACTCCACCCCAATTTTTTTTTAAAAATCCGTGGAGTCCCCACCACACCAGACCCTTATCCGAGCACATAACCTGGCCGGCCGCAGGGGAAAAGGGGGGGACGAGGGCGGCCCCCCTCCCTCCTGAACCGTACCAGGCCACATGCCCTCAACATGGGGAGGATGTCCCCATGTTGATGGGGACAAGGGCCTCATCCCCACAACCCTTGCCGGTGGTTGTGGGGGTCTGCGGGCGGGGGGCTTATCGGAATCTGGAAGACCCCTTTAACAAAGGGGACCCCCAGATCCCGCCCCCCCTGTGTGAAATGGTAATGGGGTACAAATGTACCCCTACCATTTCACGAAGAAAGTGTAAAAAATGTAAAAAATGACAAGAGTCGGTTTTTGACAATTCCTTTATTATTGTCTTTTCCTTTCTTCCATCTTCTTCCTTCTTCCATCTTCTTCTTCTTCCATCTTCTTCTTTTCTCCATTCGGGTTTCTTCCTCCATCTTCATCTTCCTCTTCCTCTTTATCTTTATCTTTATCTTTATCTTTATCTTTATCTTTATCTTTATCCTCATCCTCATCCTCATCCTCATCTTTATCTTTATCTTTATCTTTATCTTTATCTTTATCTTTATCTTTATCTTTATCTTTATCTTTATCTTTATCTTTATCTTTATCTTTATCTTTATCTTTATCTTTATCCTCATCCTCATCCTCATCCTCATCCTCATCTTTATCTTTATCTTTATCTTTATCTTTATCTTTATCTTTATCTTTATCTTTATCTTTATCTTTATCTTTATCTTTATCTTTATCCTCATCCTCATCCTCATCCTCATCCTCATCTTTATCTTTATCTTTATCTTTATCTTTATCTTTATCTTTATCTTTATCTTTATCCTTATCCTCATCCTCATCCTCATCTTTATCTTTATCTTTATCTTTATCTTTATCTTTATCTTTATCTTTATCTTTATCTTTATCTTTATCTTTATCTTTATCTTTATCTTTATCTTCATCTTCATCTTCATCTTCATCTTCATCTTCATCTTCATCTTCATCTTCATCTTCATCTTCATCTTCATCTTCATCTTCATCTTCATCTTCATCTTCATCTTCATCTTCATCTTTATCTTTATCTTTATCTTTATCTTTATCCTCATCCTCATCCTCATCCTCATCTTTATCTTTATCTTTATCTTTATCTTTATCTTTATCTTTATCTTTATCTTTATCTTTATCTTTATCTTTATCTTTATCTTTATCCTCATCCTCATCCTCATCTTTATCTTTATCTTTATCTTTATCTTTATCTTTATCTTTATCTTTATCTTTATCTTTATCTTTATCTTTATCTTTATCTTTATCTTTATCTTTATCTTTATCCTCATCCTCATCTTTATCTTTATCTTTATCTTTATCTTTATCTTTATCTTTATCTTCATCTTCATCTTCATCTTCATCTTCATCTTCATCTTCATCTTCATCTTCATCTTCATCTTCATCTTCATCTTCATCTTCATCTTCATCTTCATCTTCATCTTCATCTTCATCTTCATCTTCATCTTCATCTTCATCTTCATCTTCATCTTCATCTTCATCTTCATCCTCATCCTCATCCTCATCCTCATCCTCATCTTCATCTTCATCTTTATCTTTATCTTCCTTCTTCCTTCGGTGTTCTCGTCCGCATCTTGCTCCGGCGTCTTCCCTTCTTCTTTCTTCTCTGGCCGCTCCGTTTGAATTGGAGGTTCCCGCTGTGCGACGCTTCAGTTCTTCAGTTCCCCATCGGGTCCGCTTACACCCGGTGACCCCGCCCCCCTCTGACGCACATGGATTTCACGGGGAAAATCCACTGAAAAATGTGTGTCTTGAGTCACATGACCACTAAAACATTTTAAAAACCCTTTGGCCACTAAACAGCGCATTCAATAATGTAAGTTACATGCACAACCTTAAAATAACACTTTTCTCTATGTAAAGTTCACACACACACACAGTGGCATCAGTTTCCATAACAAGCCATTGCAAACATTCAAAGGGCGTATTCCTTTCAACAAAACAGCTACTATTGTCTGGCTTCCAGCAATGCCTTGCAGCAGGCTGCTTTCAACTTAAAAACCCAACTCTTTACTTAAAATATTTTTACACTTATGGGGACATGTGTCTTTGTCCCATACGAAGGTAGAAATCACAATTTATCCATTTCTATTTTTCATAGAAATCTCAGATGCTACACACATACAGTATAACATCAGATCATCTCTCAGGGCGTAGCCCTCCCCCAACACAAAACTCCTGCATGCTATTTACAGAGAGTCCCCAACTTTCACCATTGTAACTGATAGATGCTGGCTGCCCCTCCCCCACTAAAGCACATGGCTTATGGCTCAATGCAGCGGCAATCAATAACAATGCAGCCAAACAATCTAATCACATACAGTCTGTATTTATCATTTCATACACAATATACAGCTCCATCAGCATTCACACAGGCTCAAACACTACACACAACTTTGTTCTGAAAATTGGAAAGTCAGATACACAGAACTATCAAACATGCTGGTCACTGATGGCCATGCTGCCTGCCCCCCCCCCCCCACTAAAGCACATGGCACACAGGGACCAGACTAACAATGCAGCCAAACAATCTAATCACATACATATGATCGGATTCACAGGCATACGATCTCTCTCCCAACAAAATCACACACACGCACGATCGGATTCACAGGCACACACACACGCACGATCGGATTCACAGACACACACGCACGATCGGATTCGCAGACATACACACACACACACATACTGCAAACTTAAAGCATTATTTCAAAAAGACGAAAAATGTGTTCTTTTACAGAGCAGAGCCCCTACGCATCGGATCGTGCATCCATACTTCCCCCATTTCGACTCGATGCCCAAAGGGGCTCCATCTAGTCCCACCGTGAGTCGCCATCCTGTCGTGGAAATATAGGTTCCATGCAGAGCATACAGCCTATATTTCCTGTGCTAAACATGCACACACTTTAGATTTCATCCTTTTGCAATAATGCTATCTTTAGGCTAAGTTCCACTCCATCCATCCCAAGAAGGCAGCACCAGACAGCTATTTTCTCATCTCAGCCTCCCAGCATAGAGTGCCAAGCCGACGCCTCATCAAAGACTTTTATTAGACTCAAAAGATCTCACAGACAGGAGGTGATTGGCTGCAGCAACCAATCACCTCCTCCATGGGAGGGGACATCACAGGATGTCCCCTCTACACAGGAGAATGACCATACAAGGACATCCCTTCCAACAGGGTTTCCCATACAATCCAGTACATGAATACCATTCAAGAAATACAACATTAAAGGATACAATTTAAATGCATACAATACATACAATGAATACAATAACCCATGATGGCTAAAGTCCTATGGGCGTGTCCAGGCAGGGAAAGCGCGCATGCTCCCAGCAAACAAAGCCGTATTGCTTTAAAGCATGGACGCCCTCCCCGGCTCTGACAACGCTCTCATATTACCGTTGATAGGAATCCTTATTCTGCGCTATTCCATAGAATAACGCATATTCAGATTATACTATTATTGAATGGGGGAGGGAGGCTATCTGCAGACGCGCGCTACAAATCCCGATCAATGTTGATCAGACACAGCAGAGACAAGAGCACGCATCTGCCTATAACCAATGATGTCGTTGCAGAGCGAGCATATCCCCTCCTCAACGATCGTCCGTGCTAATGCACAGAGGGCCCCCGCTGGCGAGCATATCCGCACGCTGCAAACATCATACTCCAACCTCAAGACGTTTTCCCCTACCAGACGGGATTCAACCAGCCTCAGACTGCCCCAGTCAGCTCTTTAGAGCGGGTTGCGGAAGTACTAACACTGGGTGACACTATGACAATACATATTAAATACATCTTCATAAAAATCTCCACAACAGGATAACATGTATGAAAGCATTATTTTCATGAGGGGGAAGAGTAAGAGCCTTTTCTCAGATCGTTAAAAAAAGCACAATAATGGCCTGTAAATCCATCATACCTGGTGCTTTTGATGGATGGAGATTTTTGATGGCCGCCTTAACCTCTTCCTCAGTAAATTGGTCCTCCATTAACTCTGAATGGGCTTGTGCCACTTTAGGAAGTGGGAGATCATGGAAAACGTTTCCCGCTCAGATCGTGGTTAATAGTTTGGGAGGAGCATAGAGCTTAGAATAGAAATGAAAGAATTTCTGCAAAATTAACTGTGGATTTTGGGTTGATTGACCGTTTCACAAATGTAATTTTGGCAACCCTGGATTGTACGGTCACGGAGTAAGTTTCCTCGCTAACAACGTAGGTATTTTTACGCTTTTTAATTTGTCGTTTCATTTTGAAATATTCTAGGTAATAGTTTTCTAGATAACAGACCCACTATCTATGTACCGTATATACAATGTTTGGCATAAACTGATTGTTTGTATTGCAGATACTTTCAGATAACATTTCCCTGTACAGCGCAAAGATGGAATACAACAATTAATTAAAACTATTACCAGGTGATACAAAAAGTTCAACCTCATAATAATTCCAAACACATTCAATATTTGCTAACCTGAATGTATTAAATTTGAAGCAGCGAATGTATTAATGCTGTTAAATCAAGCTTATGTGCAATGATTGGTATTTGACATTAGTTTCAGCAATAAGTTAATTTGAATGCTCTGTGGTTAAGAATTCATTTAAATAATAATGATATGAATTTGTAGTATAATTATTAGAAGTGTATTGTATCTGAATTAAAGCTGACTTTACAAAACAGTAAAAAAAACTTACAAAACAGTAAAAAAAACTGTGCAGATATATTACAAATTCTATTAGAACTCACGTGTGTTGCTACAAAATTCAAAAGGTCATCTATCTGAAATGAATTTTAATCAGAGGAGCAAAAGAGCAAGAACAAAGAGTCAGACAGGTTGAATATAGTGATTAATAAAATAAGATGTGGCCTACTTACTACTTGAGAAGGATAGAGTTGGGAAATATATTGCTACATGAGATGAAGACTAAGGCCAGACCCAGGTGCAAGGTGGTGTAATATTGGTCAATGGTCAGATTAAGCCTGATATTGTTGTCAACTCATGGTGCTGCGTGTGTGAAAATTCCCAGCAACTTCTATACTTCCCCAGGATGCTCTCAGCTATGTATGTGGAACTCCAAATTTTTACTTTAGGAGCATTATGGGTGATAAGATAACTGAGGACCATTGTAAGACTAGAAACAGCTGAATGTCTGCATCTGCAACAGTTTATCAGCTGACTGCAATTGTGCTTGCAATCAACTTTTAATTAGTGCAAAATAAAAAATTACATTTATGATGCAGTCTGTCCTTAGCATTGACACAGCAATTTTTGTATTCTTACTTGTTGATACTGCTAGTAGATCCATTGATTTTCCACTTTTCACTTTTCTTTCATTTTCCTCTAATGCCGCGTACACACGGCCGTTTTTCTCGTCGAGAAAAACGAAATTTGTTCCTTTCGACGAGAAAAACGATCGTCTGTGGTCTTTCTGCCGTTTTTTTCGACGAGAAAAACGGCATTAAAAACGACGAGAAAAATTAGAACATGTTCTAATTTTTCTCGTCGTTTTTTTCGACATGTTTTCCGCTGCAGTGTTTCCCATAGGGAAACACTGCCACGGAGCCCACACACGGTCGTTTTTTTCGACCAAAAAAAAAATGACATTTAAAACGGCCGTGTGTGGGGGGAACAAGCTGTTCCTCATTTTTCACATAGATTTTCTCGACGGTGTTTTCACCGTCGAAAAAATCGATCGTGTGTACGCGGCATTAACATTGTAACAGGCCAAGCTGTCAAACAAAAGTGTTAAAGTTATAGGTTGGAAAAAATTGTTGGTGTAACTACATAAAAGTGTCAGCTGTGGTTAGACTTTAGTTTGTTTATTTTTTTACATAAAGTCTCTTTAAAAGTACAGCAAAGAAATCACCCCAACCCCCAAAAGAAGAACATGGGGAAACAGTGCATAAAATATAAAGGAAATAACAATAAATCTTTATTCATAGAATTAAAAACAAGTCAAAATATTTCATATGTTACATGCATGTATACTTTTTTATCGTAATTAGCGTAATGCGGATTAACACATTTAGCAAGAGACTCGTTTCCTCAGGATCCACTGTACTTCCGCACGTTGACAGACAAATGTTTTCTTCTCAGCAGAGCTAAGATTTCTATTAGGCATGTTTAGACACAAGAACTAAACAATTGCAAGTCCTATAAAGGACAAAAATGTTTCTAAAACATGAAAACAAGAGTATCACTGTCTCCTTAGGAGGTGCTGTATTTTGGGGTTCCCCTATTGCTCCAAGGTTTGACTCCCCCTTAACTGGATTCACCAATACACCAGTACTGATAAAATGGGCTTTATTAGAGTAAGAATAAGCCCTGCAAACAATTTTAACAATGACAGGATTAACCCGATATCAAACACTGAAGCAATTATCTGAGCAATAAAGTAAATGCCATCCATTCCTCTGGCTGCATGTGAAGCAGCCCCACCAAAACATACTAGGAGAACAAAGAAGGAACAACTTTAGCAACAATAACAGTGGTACATTTAAAGAGAAAATCCTTATAATATAGGATAATGCAGTCTAATTATAGTTTTCAAATCCTGTCTAGCTACTAGCCAGTGGAATAATAAAGCAGATCTGCTGGCAGTGGGGTCATTAATCTTGCATTGGAGGGATCACCCTCAACAAGGTTTTGTAATTCACTGGCTATGGAGGGAAAAATTAGCAAAGTTCATTAACCACTTAAGCCCCGGACCATTTTGGCTGGTTAAAGACCAGGCCCCTTTGTGCGATTCGGCACTGCGTCGCTTTAACTGACAATTGCGCAGTCATGTGACGTGGCTCCCATACAAAATTGACGTCCTTTTTTTCACACAAATAGAGCTTTCTTTTGGTGGTATTTGATCACCTCTGCGGTTTTTATTTTTTTGCGCTATAAACAAAAATAGAGCGTCAATTTTGAAAAAATGCAATATTTTTTACTTTTTGCTATAATAAATATCCCCAAAAAATATAAATTTTATTTATTTTTTTCAGTTTAGGCTGATACGTATTCTTCTACATATTTTTGGTAAACAAAATCGCAATCTGCGTTTATTGATTGGTTTGCGCAAAAGTTATAGCATTTACAAAATAGGGGATAGTTTTATGGCATTTTTCTAAAATATTATTTTTTTTACTAGTAATGGCGGCGATCAGTGATTTTTTCCGTGACTGCGACATTATGGTCGATACATCGGACACTTTTGACACATTTTTGGGACCATTGTCATTTTCACAGCGATCAGTGCTATAAAAATGCACTGGTTACTGTGAAAATGACACTGGCAGTGAAGGGGTTAACCACTAGGTGGCGCTGTAGGGGTTAAGTGTTCCCTGCATTGTGTTTGAAACTGAGGGGGGTTGGGCTCTGTGTCACATGACACTGATCTTCGCTCCGTGTACACGGAGCAGAGATCAGTGTCATTGTCACTAGGCAGAGCGGGGAGATGCTTGTTTACACAAGCATCTCCCTGCTCTATACCTCCGTCCCCCCGGCGATCGAGTCAGGGGGAACCACGGTCCAACTCACGGGGAAGGCGGCAGGGTCGTGAGCGCCCCGCCGGCAGCGCGCGCGCGACCACACGGCAGGCATTTAAAGGGCCATGTACAGGTACGTGATTATGCCTGTCCGTGCCATTCTGCTGACATATATCTACAGTGCGTGGTCCTTAAGCGGTTAAAGTTCCAAAGTCAGCAAGCAAGTGTAATATAAATATAGGCAGCCAAAAAGCCTTTCACCACACCAATGCTTATGTCTTCTTGACAGAGTTGTACAGCTCTCACTGCTGACAGGTTGCTCTGTTCCTGAGTACTTGTATGTTGCTCACACCTCTTCTGGAGCCAGCCTAGAAGGTCTTCATTCTCAAGCCCGCACCTATACATGGTACTCTGTCTTTGTACAGCCGTTCTACAGCCTGTGTGTCACGATCAGGGGTCAGGCTGGAAGACCAGCTGCTATAGAAGTAGTGGAACTACCAGAGACCAGCAGGATAGGTGCATATGTAGTCTCCCTGGTGAATGGTGCGGGCTCACCTGAAGTGCAGAGTCTAAGTACTAATGGGTGTTCACCAGAGCTCCTGATGGGTGAGATGGATTTCGTTAGGCTGTGGTCCTCAGGATGTAGACCAGGATGTGGTCCTCAGGATCGCAAAACCAGGGTCCAGTAGCAGATAAGCAGGCATGGATCAAACAGAAGTGTAGCCAGTAAACAAGCCAAAAGTTAGTAACAAATAGTTGCAGGTTGGAATCAGGCAGTCGAGGAACAAGCTAAGTGTCGATAACGAGTGGTAGCAAAACATGGACGGCAGCAGGGAAGACAAGAGCGAGATACTGGCTGGAGAGAGCACAATAATCTGGCAAAACAGGAAGTGCAGAGACATGGCTTAAATCAGGAAGTTCATGGGAGGAGCAAAGATTTCAGGGTTCAAGACAAACAAGGTTCAAGACAGGATCATTCAAGGAATTGTCATGGGAACTGTCCAGAATTCCAGGTAGCTCAGCAAGAAGAGACATTGCCTGACACAGCAAAAGTTCCAGGTTCAAATCCAGACTGTATAACAATTACTGACACAGTGTGGGCAAAAAAATTCCCACCATGATGTGTCAGGAAATGGCTGAAGGTATCATACTTTTGTACAGTGACCAGGAGTGCATCATGAGAGCTGCATATGATGGGGATGGCCTCTCCAGACCTTTTACCCTAAATCTTCCTTCAGGATTCATTGAGCTCTTTCTTTCAAGTGTTGGTTTTCAGTAAGTGTGCACAATGCTGAGTTCTCTGCACACCCCAAGTCAAACTCATTCTTGGAGAACAACTCTCAACATCTCCGGAGCTGGGCCTGGAGTGTGTTCTTCCACTCTGTCCATATTGGAGAGTCTGTTGGATAGAAGTGTTCCACAGGGATTTCAGCTTCTGCTCCCACCACTCAAACAGAAGGAGAAATAAGGGTAGCTGAGTTCATTTTTCTAAGCAGCATTCAGGTCCATAGTTCCACTGAAGAGTCAGTGGTGCTGGGGATATTTACTGGAACACACCATCAAGTTCTCTGTAGCAATTTCATGAAGATGATATTGAGGATAAGCTCTCTACCAGAGTCTCTTCTGTCGGGTCTGCTTCTAATATAACATGGGGTCCTGCCTGTTTCCAAAATGAGAAATGGGAGGGAGGGGGAAAAAGGGGGGGAAAGAAAAAAGGAGGGGAGAAGAGGGGAAGGGGAAAAAAGGGGGGAGGGGGGTTAGAGGGGGAAGAGGGGGGAGAAATATCCTCCCCCCTTTCCCGCCCTCAAAACTTCCCCCCTCCATTTCTACTAATCCTTCTCCCCCTCCTCCCCCCTTCCTCCCTCTCTCCCCTCCCCTTTTTCCCCCTCCCCTCTTCTCCCCCCCTTTTTTCCCCTTCCCCTCTTCTCCCCCCTCCCCCTCCTTTTTTCTCCTCCCCCCTTTTTTCCCCCTCCATCCCATTTCTCCTTTTTCCTTCTTTTTCCACTCTTCTCTTTGGTTTGATCTACACATTTACACTTACCATACAACTATTTATAGGCAAGGGTCTTGCTATCCTGTTTATTCCTGGCCGGACCGGAGATGTCATCCCCACGGGCTCCCCAGGTTCTCCTGCCCCTCCTGGATTGATACACCAACCGCACAGTTTGAAGGTAAAAAATGAACACACTAATTTTTAATAAAAATTAGGCTTTTCTACGTACATTTGTTTTCCATCTAAAGAATCTTGGTATTATGAAACACAGCTGGGCATTGTACAAAACTCTGTAGTTGTGCATGTTTTGTTAAAATCATGAGTTAATGGGTTCATAAGGGGGCAATTACAAATGCCCTGCACTGATTTTACTCTTCTTATATATATTTGTTACTACTGTTGACATTGTATTTTCAAAATTCTGATTCTAACTTTATCTTATGTGTTGTTTTTCTTGTGTTTGATTTTAAAGGCCCTGATGAAGCGGGGCTACCCGCGAAATGCATAGGCCATACTTATGATACATCTGACCAGGATCTACACACCCTGGACCAAAGTAACAGTAAAACTGTATTTTGTATCAAACTGTGACATATTGTTTTAAATAATCCCATCCAAGGATGGTAAATGAAATCTTCTCTATGTTGTTTTAAAATTGTGATAGAAATGTTCTCTTCTCTAAACCCCACAGAGGCACATTTAAAGTCCCACCCCACTTTGTACTTTTAGAATTTTCATAATTTAGATGTTTACACCAAAACATAAACATATGGTTTATTTAAATACTTTTACCCAGTTGTGGGAAATCCACACAGATAGTACATAGTACAGGATGGCAGATCTTAAAGGGACTTGATCCCATCTGTCCTGCAAATAAATTGGGACTTATATTGGGATGTAACATGCTTCCAATTAATATAATAATAAAAGCAAGTAAGCTAACAACCAGTACATTCTGTGGCTACGAAGCCCACACCAGCGCATCACACTATTCACTTTTATGTTAAATGTACTTTATTGAAATGTCACAGCGACATGATTGTAACGTTATTGTAAAGCTTCCGTTTTTTTCCCCTAAAATAATAAACTTGTTATACATACCTGCTCTGTGCAACAGTATTGCACAGAATGGACCCTTTTCTCTTCTTCTGGGTTCCCCCGCGAGCACTCTTGGCTCCTCCACCCTTCCAAGTACCCCTAAAGCAAGCTGATTGCTATAGAGGCACTCGTGCGGCCTTGATCTCAGGCCAGGCTGTGTGTGTCTACATACTGTGACAGCAGGAAGGTAAAGTCACCTGGTTGCATCCAGGGGGGTAGATATATTTCTCCCAGATTCAGGCTTTATGCCGACTTATACAACTAGGGAGTTGATGAAGCCCAGCTGAGGCTAGTGGGCTCATGAATGACTCATACCTCTAGGGAGAGTGCTGGGCGTCGTGAGGCAGGGAGTTGATGAGACCAGCTGAAGCCTGTCAGTTCGTTTAAGGCCTCTATAAAAACTCCCAGATTCATTAGATGTTAGCTCATGCCTGGAACCAGACCTGTGTGGACTGTCTAGGGAGAGTGAACCCCTGTGCGGTGAGGCAAAGCCTGTGTGGCTATTTGTTTGGACTTTTACTAAACCAGGGACTTAGGGACTAGGACAGCACCAGGCTGATCCCAGTTGTTAGTTTAGGAAACCTGCATGTTTAGTCAGAGGTCAAACTGACCAGGATTTATTTTGTTTGTTTCTTTTTGGCTTTGCTGTGTTTTGTCACTGTACATAGAGAAATAAACCGCACCTTTTGATTTTGAAAACCACAACCTCCGTCTGCTGGCCCTGTTTTTGTGTGGGGAGCCCAACCAGGGGGTCACACACACCCGCTACCGAGTTAACCCCCTCACAGTTGGTGGAGAACCAGTGGCAGTTTTTTTTAAGCCAGCATGGAGGAGATACTGAAACAGCTGGCTCTAGCAAATGCCAATCAACAGCAGACAAATGCAGGTTTGCAAAGGAGCCTTGCAGCCCAGCAGCAAGCTCATCAACAAGCCCAGCAGCAATCTGAGGCCCGCTTCATAGACCTGTTACAGAAGCAAGAGCAGAGACTACAACAAATGGAAGCAGTAATGCAGCAACGTCCGCAGACCAGTGAGGAAAGCCGTCCCACTAATACCGCGTCCTTTGGGGTGAGTCGTTTATTGACAAAAATGACTGGAGAGGATGATCCAGAGGTATTTTTGACCACATTTGAAAGGACTGCTGAAAGAGAAAAGTGGCCTGAGGAGCAGTGGGCTGGACTGGTGGCTCCTCTGTTAACTGGTGAATCGCAGAAGGCTTACTATGACCTAGAGCCTGACCAAGCAAAAGACTATGTGATGCTAAAAGCTGAAATATTGGCAAGGCTGGGTGTCACCCTGGCTGTCCGGGCTCAGCGTGTGCATAACTGGACTTTCCAGCTTGGAAAACCCCCCAGGTCTCAAATGTATGATCTCATTCACCTGAGCAGGAAGTGGCTACAGCCAGAGACTTTGTCCGCACCGGAGATTGTGGAACGTGTTGTGATGGATCGTTTCTTGAGAGCTCTTCCTACCGCCATTCAAAAGTGGGTAAGCCATGGAGACCCAGAAACGGCCGGTAAACTTGTGGATCGTGTAGAGAGATACTTGGCTACAGAGAACCTGACGGCCTCTTCCAGAGACTCTCGGACTTTCCACCCTAAGACCAGACCATCCCCAGGGGCGGATAAGAGGATTCCAAGGGGTGAGGGTGGAGAGAGTGAGAGGGTGGGAGCTCTACCCCAAGTTTGGCGAGAACAGCCTGGGAAATCAGCGGCTCAAGAGGCCGCAAGAAGGATCGTTTGCTACCGCTGCCGGCAAGCGGGACATATTGCAGCAAATTGCCCGGTTGTGGAGGAACCCATGCAATGTGACTTTCTGATGGACAGACGTCAGTCGCTGTGTGCGACAGTCGCATGCACTGCCATTCGGGGAACTGAGAAACATTTATGCAAAATGTGTATTAATGGTAGAAATGTTGTGGTATTACTGGATTCAGGTAGCCTTGTGACCCTGATAAAGGCTGAATTAGTTAAAACAGAGGTCTCTGGGAATAGCAAGGTAGCTGTTATTTGTGTGCATGGGGACACCCGAGAGTATCCAGTGACTACAGTGTGTTTCGAGACCCCCAAAGGTACCCTCTCTCATCCAGTGGGGTTAGTATCTCAATTACCGCATGATGCCATTGTGGGAAGGGATTTTCCGAAGTTCTGGGAACTGTGGGATGATCCTGAGCCCCCCACTGGTGCCCCTATGTACCAGGAATGTGATAGCCAGAACTCCTCTGAGAGTGGTGAGGACTCTCCAGAATTTCCCTTGTCAGTATTGGCAGGGGAGACTCAAGAAACTGGAGAGGAGCCCACCTCCTCAGACGAAAACCTACCGTCTGTGGAGTTTTCTGATCTGGAGGTTCACAGGGAAAATTTTGCCACAGAACAGTTAAAAGACCCCGCCCTAATAAAGGCACGGGAAAACGTAGTGGAAATAGATGGCGAGTTAGTGAACCCAGATAATACCTGCACTTACCCATACTTCAGCGTAGAGAAGGACCTACTGTATCGGGTGGCAAAAAGGGCAGAAGAAACCGTTGAGCAGCTGGTGGTGCCCAAACCTTACAGGAAGTTGGTGTTGGAGTTGGCCCATGGGCACATTCTTGGAGGTCATCTGGGGACAGAGAAAACCCGGGAGAGGGTATTACAGAGATTCTATTGGCCTGGGGTGATGAAGGACATAGAAAATTATTGTTCCTCCTGCCCTGTGTGTCAGAGGTCGGCCCCGATGCCACATTTCCGTAGCCCGCTGGTCCCTCTACCCATCATTGAGGTCCCGTTTGAGAGAATCGCAATGGATTTGGTAGGTCCTATAATCAAGTCCGCTAGGGGGCACCAGTACATATTGGTTATAATGGACTATGCCACCCGTTATCCAGAAGCGATCCCTCTCAGAAATACCTCGGCCAAAACCATAGCCAAAGAGCTATCTCTTGTTTTTAGCCGGGTGGGTATTTGTAAAGAACTGCTTACGGACCAAGGTACACCCTTTATGTCCCGGGTTATGAAAGAGCTGTGTAAATTGTTCAAAGTGACGCAATTGCGTACATCTGTGTATCACCCCCAAACCGATGGGCTGGTTGAAAGATTCAACAAAACCCTAAAACAAATGTTGAAGAAAGTGGTGGATAGAGATGGAAAGGATTGGGACTGTCTACTTCCTTATTTGATGTTTGCTATTAGGGAGGTGCCCCAATCCTCTACGGGATTCTCCCCCTTTGAGTTACTGTATGGGAGACACCCAAGAGGGCTGTTGGATATTGCCAAGGAAACTTGGGAAAGTGAGAGTTCTCCCCACAGGAGTGTGATTGAGCATGTCGCCCTGATGCAAGATCGAATTGCACAGGTAATGCCCATCGTGAAGGAACATTTGGCCCAAGCGCAGTTGGCACAGCAGAGAGTGTACAACCGTGGAGCAAAGACCCGTACCTTTTCCCCGGGGGATAGGATATTGGTACTTGTCCCTACGGTTGAAAGTAAATTCCTTGCCAAATGGCAAGGCCCCTACGAGATAATGGAAAAAGTGAGCGAAGTGAATTACAAGGTCAGACAACCAGGAAGGCGAAAGCCCGAACAGATATATCACGTTAATCTGTTGAAAGCCTGGAGGGATAGAGAGTCCCTAGTCGCAGAAACTTGGTCACCAGCTCAAACTGGTTGCGTGATTCCGGAGGTTGGAATAGCAGCCACCTTGTCACAACCCCAACAACAGGAGGTTAAGGAGTTTGTGCTTCGCAACAAGGAGGTGTTCTCTGAGCTGCCGGGACAAACATCTGGGGTAGAGCATGATATTATTACCCCGCCCGGTGAAAGGGTGAAGTTAAAACCCTATCGGATCCCAGAGGCCCGACGGGAGGCAATACGGGAGGAAGTACAGAAAATGCTGAACTTAGGGGTGATAGAGGAGTCCCAAAGTGATTGGTCTAGTCCCATTGTGTTGGTGCCTAAACCGGATGGGAGCTGGCGATTTTGTAACGATTTTCGTCAGTTGAACAAAGTTACAAAATTTGACACCTACCCCATGCCACGTATAGATGAGTTGATCGACCGGCTGGGAACAGCCCGATACATGACGACTCTTGACCTCACAAAAGGGTATTGGCAAATTCCCCTGGCCAAGTCGGCCAAAGAGAAAACCGCATTTGTAACCCCAGACGGGGCGTTCCAATATAAGAGAATGCCGTTCGGGTTACAGAATGCGCCGGCCACATTCCAGCGGAAAATGGACCAGATGCTGAGGCCCCATCGGAAGTATGCTGCGGCTTACCTGGATGACGTAATTGTCCATAGCACAGATTGGGCCTCACATCTGCCAAAAGTGCAAGCAGTCCTGGACTCTGTTCGGGAAGCGGGGTTTACGGCTAACCCCAAGAAGTGTACCATTGGGCAGGAGGAGGCCAAATATCTTGGGTACACCATTGGCAGGGGAGTAATAAAACCCCAACTCAACAAAGTCGAGGCCATCCAGAGTTGGCCACGTCCCAACAGCAAGAAGCAGGTACGAGCCTTTCTGGGAATCGCGGGTTATTATCGGCGCTTCATTCCCCACTTTGCTTCTAAGGCTGTGCCCCTAACCAACCTGACGAAAGGGAAAGGGTCGGTCATGATTAAATGGACCCCCGAGGCTGAGGCAGCATTCCAATTCTTGAAACAAGCCTTATGTAGCCAGCCAGTGTTGTACTCACCCGACTTCTCTAAAGACTTTGTAGTACAAAGTGATGCGTCAGATGTGGGGTTAGGAGCAGTATTGTCCCAGGTCTGGAACGGGGAAGAGCACCCAGTCATTTACCTCAGCAGGAAGTTGAAGTCCCATGAGGTAAATTACGCCACGGTTGAAAAGGAGTGTTTAGCGGTGAAGTGGGCTCTAGATTCCCTTCGGTACTATCTGCTAGGTAGGCACTTTGACATGGTTACGGATCACGCTCCGTTAAAGTGGATGGCTCAAAACAAGGAGACAAATAGAAGAGTGAATAGGTGGTTCCTGGCCCTACAGGAATTCAACTTCACAGTAAAGCATCGCCCTGGCGTTCAAATGGGGAATGTGGATGCTTTGTCTCGAGTACATGAATGCCTGATTGCTGGTGTTCCAACCCCAAGGTTAAAACAAGAGGGGGGGGTATGTGACAGCAGGAAGGTAAAGTCACCTGGTTGCATCCAGGGGGGTAGATATATTTCTCCCAGATTCAGGCTTTATGCCGACTTATACAACTAGGGAGTTGATGAAGCCCAGCTGAGGCTAGTGGGCTCATGAATGACTCATACCTCTAGGGAGAGTGCTGGGCGTCGTGAGGCAGGGAGTTGATGAGACCAGCTGAAGCCTGTCAGTTCGTTTAAGGCCTCTATAAAAACTCCCAGATTCATTAGATGTTAGCTCATGCCTGGAACCAGACCTGTGTGGACTGTCTAGGGAGAGTGAACCCCTGTGCGGTGAGGCAAAGCCTGTGTGGCTATTTGTTTGGACTTTTACTAAACCAGGGACTTAGGGACTAGGACAGCACCAGGCTGATCCCAGTTGTTAGTTTAGGAAACCTGCATGTTTAGTCAGAGGTCAAACTGACCAGGATTTATTTTGTTTGTTTCTTTTTGGCTTTGCTGTGTTTTGTCACTGTACATAGAGAAATAAACCGCACCTTTTGATTTTGAAAACCACAACCTCCGTCTGCTGGCCCTGTTTTTGTGTGGGGAGCCCAACCAGGGGGTCACACACACCCGCTACCGAGTTAACCCCCTCACAATACACACACAGTGCAGCTCAGCCACACACCCTTCTCCCTCTTCACAGGATTTGATTGACAGCAGCAGAACCCAATGATCTTGCTGCTGCCTCTGAATCCTGTAAGGAGAGAAAGGGCAGTGCAGCTGCTCTTGGGCACAGCACTGGACTGAGATAGGACTCAAGTAAGTATTTATCGGGTTTCTAAGGGGGAAGTGATCATGGAAGGTTTTTTAAATTAATGCATATGTAGCAATACCCCCAGTTAAGAGGGCTGCAGGTATAGTTTTGGGCCTGTAACACACTGCTATCAACCCTCAGGAACTGGCTCTAACCTCCCTTGGCACAGCTAGCACAAATGGAAGTGTGAAACCCACTATGCTATAGAAATCATCACCGCTCCGCAATAAAGCATACACAATAGTTAATATCAAATTACCTTAGCTGACTGCTTAAGCTGGGATGGACAGTACGCCACACAACTTGTTTGCTTAACCACAAATACTTTTACTGAGTAGAAAATATAAAGTTAGACAATGGTACATTTATCTATGCAGAGCCCTACAATATTAAAAGTCAAGCAAATAACAAGTACTACGTTCTAACAGTCTTATACACACTGAATGTCTCTTAGTAAACTAGCTTCCCCCTTGTGTAGCAATATGGCGCCCAAACAATGTCTCCCTGCTGAACAGTCAGTAGGAAAAGGAAGAGGTCCTGGACTGCCGCACACAGTAAAATGGTTTATTACAAAATATATTCAAAAAAGGTCAAATCCAAAAATCAATCCATAAATTCCAAAGACTTCTTCCTTTTCCTACGGACCAGCGCATAGCCAGCACCTGTCAGTGCAACAGGGCGGGAGCAATCATTGGAGTCTAGGAGCTTGAAGCGGTACGTTTCTTTGATCGTTACTGCTGAACAGTCAGGCCAGACTAATTCACACACAGTTAATTTGTTGAGAATAATCTGCGCTAGCAATGGTGGTGCACTTTGTAGGTTATTTGTAATCCAAGGGTATTAGATTATCAGTTACTCAGCATGCAATAAGACAACTTAACTCTTGCTGCACAACACACTGTTTCTCTGGGGTGCAATGTAACACTCCGGTAACGGTGGGCCCTGACCAAAGGATACTGGGCCTAAAAGGTAGTCAATGAATATTGAGCAAGTGCTCTCTCACCCGACCGGACCAGTCCGTACAACCGACTTCAGTAGTTGGTGCTCCAACACACAGTCTCACGATACCCGTAGTCTCCGATCCTCTCGACCATCCCAGGGAGATTGATGGATGAGACGGCTCTGGGTTCTCCCGTGATGATCAACAAGCTCTCCGGATCCCCTAGGCCCAGGCTCTCCGGTCTAGTTCAAAGCAACAGGCCCCAACGTAGGCTCCACTTGCTAGGAGGGCGGTGTCCAAAGAGACCCGCGTGTTGCTCCTTCCTGCTTAAATAGTCCTTCCCCAGCAGACCTTGTGCCGGGCAAAGCCCTGTGGGTGTCCAGCTGCACACTTGGTATAGTAGGCTTTGTACTCATTTAAAGTGACATCACGCTACACACTCCCCCCACTTAAAATCTTTGGTCCCCGAAGATAAGCAGTAAAGATCAATGTTAGCATATGCACACGTAATACAATTCACGGCTACAAAGGAGCCTGGCAGAGGAACTTCCCACCAAGCTTTGGGAGAGAGGTTGTCCTGCCCACAGGTCACATTAGTGGAAGTGGCCTGTCTAACTGTGCCAGGGAGTGAGCTAGGGTTGCTTGCCCTCTACTAAATTCACAGTAGAGGGACCAGGCTTATCTACTGTCCTTCTTGCTGTAACAACAGTCTCTTCCGAGCACTCCCCCATTTGAGTGTAGGTTAGTCTTCTTGGGGGGTGGATGGTCCTTCTCTCTCTTTGCTTCCTAGGAGCCGGGGTCTCAACTGAAGTGGGTCCGTCCAATTCTCCCTCTATTAAGTCAGGTGTATTGTGTTCCGCTGGTCCAGGGGCATCTAATTCAGGTGCAGAGAGGTACAAGGACTCCCTGGGGTTCTCTACTGGAAAAGAGTTCAGAGCATCCTCCCATTCTTCAGTAAGAGTATCAAGTGGTATGAGCTCAGCAGCCTCAGCATTTAAAGTGTCCCCAGTGATAACTTCAGATGATGGAGAGGCCATGGTCATGGGTTCAGGCACTTGAGAGGACCATAACCAATCGAGTTCCAATTCCTCATCTTCACTCTGATCTTGGGCATCCATTTCCCCTGAAAGAGTTGTTTGAGATCTGGTGACAGGTCTAGGGGTATTAGAGGCTGAAAGGGGCTCAGAAGGATCCGAGGTAGGAGGCAAACAAACTGCTTCGGAGAGGGGCAGCAAGTGGTTCCTGTGCCATGTCTTCAACGGCCCCACACTCCCTTCTGGTTTGAGGTGATACACTGGCAAACCTGGCAATTGTTTACAGATTACATATGGTTGTGACCTCCACCGGTCGGCCAGCTTATGCTTCCCTGGAATGCCTAAGTTCCGCAACAGCACCCTGTCTCCTGGCTGTAGGTCATGAATTCGGACCCTGAGATCATAACTCTGCTTCTTCCTGGCTCCTCTTTGATCGGAAGTCGCCTGGGCCTTCTCATACGCCAGTCTTAAACTCTGCCGTAACCGATCCACATACCCCTTGAGGGAAGCTGCTGAAATATGATCTATTGAAGTGCCAAAGGCCAAATCTACCGTTAGTCTTGCTTCCCTGCCGAACATCAGTCTGTATGGGGAATACCCAGTAGCATCACTAGTCGTACTATTGTATGCATGCACAATGGCGGCCACATGCTTGCCCCAGTGCTGCTTCTTCTCACTACTCAATGTCCCCAGCATATTTAACAATGTCCAATTGAATCGTTCAGGTTGGGCATCCCCTTGTGGGTGGTATGGGGTGGTTCGGGTCTTCTTTATACCCAGTGAATCTAACAGTTTCCAAATCAGTCTGCTTTCGAAATCCCTTCCCTGGTCTGAGTGGAGACATTGAGGTAGTCCGTAGTGTACAAATAACTTTTCAACAAAAACCTTAGCCACTGTGGAGGCCTTCTGGTCTGTGCTTGGGAATGCCTGAGCGTATCTAGTGAAATGATCGGTTATCACCAGAACATTCCCATGTCCACTAAAATCAGGTTCTGGACAAAGAAAATCAATGCATACCAGATCCAAGGGCCCTTGACTTTGTAGGTGGCCCATTGGGGCAGCTTGATGAGGCAGAGTCTTTCTTTGTATGCATCTTGCACATGAGTGACAATATTCCTCCACTTCAACCCGCATACAGGGCCAGTAAAATCTGTTTCTTACGAGCTGAAAGGTTCTTTCCGACCCCAGGTGGCCATGATCATCATGCAAAGTGGTCAGAATAGTCTTCCGGTGTTTCTCTGTCAGAAACAGTTGCCACTTATCCTTCAAATCATCAGAGGGGCCCCTTCGGTAGACCACCCCTTGATGCATTTGTAGCCGGTCCCATTCTCTTCTTAATAGACGAGCCTCCTTTGAAGGGTCCTTCAAAAGTAAGTTTGGTTTTTGGCTTTCCAATGCTTCCAGAGTCAATCTCCCCAGTGGGTCTTCCATTTGATCTCTTCTCAGATCCTTCTTTGAGAGTTTGGGTAGATTCTCTTCTCCAATCTGGGTCACATCACAATAATACTTGGGTACTCCAACAACCGAGATTCCTATTTCTTCGGCTCTGGACCCTCCACTTGTCTGGAACTCTGCTCCCTGGCACAAGGCTGCCATCCACAGGTAGTTCATACGGCTTTCTGGTGTCCGCATAAGCCAAGACGGGGGCAGTGGTCAGACTCTCCTTCAATCTGGTGAAAGCCTCCTCACAGCTCACAGTCCACTAGTCTTCTATAGACTCCCCCGGTTTTCTGGGCCCTGACTCATCTTCTTCTCATTCGGTCTTCAGGAGTTCATTCAATGGCTTGGCGATTTTTGAAAACCCCTCCACAAACCTTCTGTAGTAGGAGCAAAACCCCAGAAACGACCTAAGCTCAGTCACTGTGGTGGGCCTGGGCCAGGAGGTAACTGCCTCCAGCTTTCCTGGATCTGAGGACACTCCTTCGGCAGATACAATGTGCCCCAGGTAGTGAACTGAAGATTGGTAAAACTGGCGCTTCTCCAAAGAAAGTTTGAGTCCCTCATCACTGAGTCTCTTCAAGACCTTCTCCAGCCTCAACTCATGCTCTTCTAGAGTTTTCCCGAACACAATGATGTCATCCAGATAAACCAGCACTTCAAAAAGGTTCATGTACCCCATCGTCTTCTCCATGAGCCACTGGAAAATGGCCGGAGCTCCTGACAGGCCTTGAGGCATGCGATCAAATTCATAGAACCCCACAGGGGTGATGAATGCTGTCTTTTCTCGATCTTCAGGGTGCATTGGAATCTGGTAATACCCGCTCTTCAAGTCCATCACACTGAACCACTTTGCTCCAGACAAACTCTGTAAGGCACCCTCTATTCGTGGAGTGGTGTATTGATCGGGTATCGTTCTCCTGGCTGTTGAAGAGTATGCTCAAACTGGTAGATTAAGTCAGTAACTTTCTCCAACTGGCCAAACTCCTCCTGCAGCATAGTTAAGTAGTCATAGGCAGTACAAGAGGTATTGCTGAATCTAAGATTCTTCACAGCTTCTGCAGCGGCCCCCTTTAAGCTTTTGTTTATGCGCTGTTTCTTTTGGGCTTCCGTCACTTCCCATCCTTCCACAGCCTGCATTGCTTGTTCCATCCACGTATCAAAGTCCTCTTCCCCGAGTGGTACAGGCTGTTTACCCGAAAAAAATCTCAGCTTCCGGTACCCAGTCTCCACACACACCGTGTTACTCTTCTGACAAGGTCCCCTAAAGCGTTGAGGAGTTTGGGGCCTATAGTGGTCAGAGGCGCCGCAGAGATCTTTGTCTCTTTCGGCTGCTTTTCCCTAGGGGCCGGTTCGGGGGGTTCTTTCTTTATAGACTTCGCATGTGCTAAGCGGTATGTCTTCTGGTCTATGGACTGTACACTCTGGCCTCTGAAACTCTCAGGTATCTAATCCCTCCATTCTACCAATGCATAGGTACAGGAGGCCCCTTCGTCTGGCCTGAGGTCAATTAACCATCCCTTCTGGCTTGGGGACAGTAACTCCATGAGCCTGTCTACATCGCTCCCCGACCAATCTTCCCCGGGGAGTTCAACGACTACAGCCATGTCTGTAAAAGTGCTGGCTGATGCCCACCACTGGGTCACTGTTAAAGGATCCATGCCTGTACTTCTGGCAGGCTTGATTACAGCATACAGGATCCCGGACTCGAGCCCCCATGTGTAGCAATACCCCCAGTTAAGAGGGCTGCAGGTATAGTTTTGGGCTTGTAACACCCAGGAACTGTCTCTAACCTCCCTTGGCACAGCTAGCACAAATGGAAGTGTGAAACCCACTATACTATAGGAATCACCACTCTGCAATAAAGCATACACAATAGTTAATATCAAATTACCTTAGCTGACTGCTTCAGCTGGGATAGACAGTACGCCACACAACTTGTTTGCTTAACCACAAATACTTTTACTGAGTAGAAAATATAAAGTTAGACAATGGTACATTTATCTATGCAGAGCCCTGCAATATTAAAAGTCAAGCAAATAACAAGTACTACGTTCTAACAGTCTTATGCAGCGTACACACGATCGTTTTTCATGCCATTATTTTTCCCGACGTTTTTCACGTTGTTTTTTTTCATGTTTCCTCTCAAGCCTGTCTTGCGTACACACGATCATTTAAAAAAACATTCAAAGCAAAGCGCAGTGACGTACACCACGTACGACGGCACTATAAAGGGGAAGTTCCGTTCTAATGACGCCACCCTTTGGGACGCTTTTGCTAATTCCGTGTTACCGCGTGTTAGTAAAAGTTTGGTGAGAGACGATTCGCGCTTTTCAGTCTTCGTGCTTTGAAGATCGTTTTGTGGAGTTCAGTTTGTGCTTGTGGGTTCGTATCTGTTTTGCAGTGCTTGTAGTCAGTTCGTATCTGTTTATTCAGTGCGTTCTTGTCTGCTCGTTCCTGTTTTTCAGCTTGTTCTTCATAGGCCTTGCTGCTCTTCCATTCGTTCTTCTAGTTCGTTCTGAGCTGCCGACCGTTATGTTGCGGCTATGTACTCGTCGTAGAGTTCGTGCTGTAGTTGGTGCAGGGGTTCATGCTGTATCCCGACTACATGCCATGAGCAGGGTCAGGAGGAGTTCATGGACCAAGAATTGGTTGCTCCAGCGGCACCAGTTCTGTCATATGCCTTTGTTGCGGGAGATCAGGGAGAATAATTCTGATGACTACAGGAATTTTCTCTGGATGTCTGACCCCGTATTTCAGCATCTGTTGGCTTTGGTGTCCCCCTACATTACCAGGCAGGACACCGTTATGCGTGAAGCCATCAGTGCTGAGCAGAGGCTCATTGCCACGTTGCGATACCTGGCGACTGGGAGAAGCCTGCAGAACTTAAAGTTCTCCACAGGCATATCCCCCCAGGCTCTGGGTATCATTATACCAGAGACGTGTTCTGCCATCCTCCAAGTTTTGCAGGAGGACTATATTAAGGTAAGTGTTCTTATTTCAAACATCACATTGTATGTATTTATTTGTATTAAATTTTGGGGGGGTTTATTAGCAGTCCCTAATTCCCATGATTCTTAGCTGCAGGGAATGTCCCCTTTCTCCACATGCAAATTTATTTTTGGGAAATTTTTCATTAGGCCTACATTAAAATTTGCCTTACCTAACCTCTCCAGCATGCTATCCTGGGGCCATACCCACCTTGCCTAGTCATTTCCATGTAATTTAATCTATGCTCCATCGTAGTGCTTTACCCTAAACGCCCCCTAAAGATTGCCTAGGAATGTTACATTTTTCACTAATTCATACAGAGTGCTACAGCCTTCATTTGTGATCTCCCCAACTCTTCTTCAACCCCCCCCCCCCCCCATTTTATTTTGTGTTTTTTTTTTTTGGTTTGTTGTTGCTTACTAATAATGTTTTAATTTTTCGGTTTCTCCCAATGTTGGCCATGAATGCTTTTCTTAAATCTGCTTTCAATGTTTCTGTCTCAAAGTATTAATTTATTTTTTATTTCATTCCACAGTTCCCTTCTACGCCACATGAATGGCAGAATGTGGCATCGGAGTTAGCCCAATGATGGAACTTTCCAAACTGTGGAGGGGCCATCAACGGCAAACATGTTCGGGTCGTCGCACCACCCCATTCAGGATCCTTTTATTACAATTATAAGGGGTTCCACAGCATCGTGATGATGGCAGTGGTGTCGGCCACATACGAATTCCTCTATGTGGACATTGGCAAGAATGGCAGGATGTCTGATGGAGGAGTTTTTGCACAGACGGAGTTTGGGGAACGGCTCCTTTTGGATCAGCTGGCCTTGCCACCAGCGGAGCAGAATGTGGAGGGACTCCCATTTGTGTTTGTGGCAGGTGAGGCGTTTGGCCTGGGTCCCCATTTGATGAGGCCATTCCCGCAACGCACCCTCACCCCTGAGAGGAGGGTGTACAACTATCGGCTGGCCAGAGCAAGAAGGGTGGTTGAAAATGCCTTTGGCATCATGGCCAGCCGCTTCCGCCTGTTCCTCACCTCCATCCACCTTGCCCCTTACAAATGGAACCATGTTGTAATGGCTTGCTGTGTGCTACATAATTATCTCCGGGTACATTCCACAAATTATCTGACTTTGACTGGGCCTGAGGCCTCATTAATGGAAGCAGAACATCTTGTGGCCCTGGAAGCTGGCCGTCCAGGCTTGGTCCCCCAAACCGGACGTGAGGTCCGTGACAAATATGTGGATTATTTTGTGGGTAGGGGGGCCATTGAAATGCCTGATGACTTTTAACCTTTTAATTTAGAAAAATAAAACTTTATTTTTCTCAAAGATTGGTTTGGTGTTTTAATTTAATAATGGTTTATGTTTCTGGTAGGTTTACCTAGTGCACTTGTATTGCCATGTGTATTGTGCATTCTTAATTAGCCTTCATTGTCAGTGTAAACACAAAACATTGATTAGTTCACTTTGCACAACATTTACATAATGAAGCCACAACTTCTTGATAACAAAATACCATTTTTTATTTTTGTTTTGTTTTAATTCCTTTTAAATGTAGATGTCCCAAACATTTTTTGCTTGTTAAAATGCATGAACAGCCATGCATACAAAAAAGATCTTTAAAAATATAGTGAAAAAATAAACATGTACTAGTCCTAAAAGGTTCAATGAAAAACATACCTGCCAAAACACAGCAAGTTCAACGTTATTTTTCTAAAAAACATTAGACACGCCCAAGCACAGCCATGATCTTTTGTAGCCTTTCCTCCACCCGCTTGGTATTTTCCCTGATCTCTATCAAGTCTCCCTTTAATTTTTTAAGGTAACAACAGCAGACCATCAGGTATTGGATCAGGATCTGGGCACTGTGATGTGTAAAATTTTTAGGGTCTTCGGCCAGAACTGCACCTACATTAAAAAAAAACATGTATATAGAATATGTAGGCCTACATCTATTAACCTGCATCTGTCTGGTTTGACACTGACCTGTTGAGGTGCCACTTTCCACTTCCACAACCTCACGTTCCTCTCCATCATGTGGGTCTGGGGCTATTGTTGAAGGTGTTGGATTTAGAGGCTCATCTGACGTAGCTTTTTGAAGCCCTATGGAGATTGCAAGAAAAGGTATAGTTTCATTAGTAACGAAGATTTTTGGGAGAAAACTAAACCATGAACAAATAATTTGGAAACATTATTTTGAAGTGTGGTCCATTTTTCAATGTACCCCCAGTGACAACCGGAACACATGATTGGATACATAGCCAAAAACATAGCATATACTTTTTTAACCAAAGTTTGACACATTGTAACACCCCAAAGTATATACACAGGATCACCTGTGTGTGACACCCTCAAACTTTGGGGCTTTTGGCCCACACTTGTACTACTGCGTTCAGATGTTTCATCAGCTGCTGAGCATTCTCTCCCTTAACATTACCATGCATATCCTTTTTTTTAATAAAAATTGTCCTTTGGATTTGATCCCCAAAAATAATTGTTTACCAAATTTGCTACCCCAAATAAAATTAAATAAATTGGTGTTCACACTTGATGATCCAAAAACATTGTTTGATGAACTGTACAGAGAAAGAGGTTTAATACGTCCGTTTACTTTGTGGACGAACCTGAAAGATGGTATCTTTCACTGTACTATATCAAAGACAAAAATACACGACATAATACAAGTAATAATCTCTAGCAGGGAAAATATCAAAAATATACTTACTTTTTCTTAAAACTTTCTTGATTCGTTTGTATTGGTCGGGCTCCCGCAACTTCAGATCAGACCATCGTTTTCTGAGCTGTTCCTTCGTTCTGCACACCCTGAATTTTTGGTGAAGTCTTTTGACCACTTTGCCCATAATTTTTGTCTTGACCAGATTAGGCCTTTTATATGGCCCATGCTTGGCATCATAATCCTCCCTCTTCAAAATTGCGACCATCTCCACCATTTCCTCGAATGACATGTTGGATGCCTTATATCTCCTGGATCGGGATTTGGGCTCCTCAGGAATTTCATCCTCTGTAGAGGTAATCTCAGCCACCTGTGTCTCCGCCATGTTGCTAAGCACTACGACGAGCGAGAAGGGGCGGGGAAAGTACAATATCGAACGTCAGGGGCGGGGAAAGCGTGCGGAGTTTCACGCATGCGCAGTGTATATCAAGTGCAGATCCATGTGTCGAAAATACGTTCATTTGGCGAGAGAGGGAGTTCGCAACGAACGTGTTGACCAAGGTACATAACATTTTAAGGATTTGGGTTTCCGCAGAGGAGGAGATTTGGGGCTTTTAGATCTGTCCAAAATGCTGATTTGATGAATGTTGCCTGAAACATATGTCTTTTCTGGGTTCTTGATTTTACAGAGAGAATGAAAACATTCAAAAACCCTGAGTTCATGGGGGAGTTCATTGACAAATGGAAAGAACTCCCTATCCTGTGGCAGACCAAAAGTGGGTCCAATAAAAACAAAACGGCCAGGACAGCAGCACTGGAGAGCCTGCTTGCATTTGCCAAACCCAGATACCCACAACAACTCTCCAAGATGTGAAAAACAAAATTGCTACCATCAGGGGGACATACAGGACCCAGAGGAATATGGTCCTGAAGTCCCAGAGGTCAGGTGCTGCAGCAGATAAGGTTTATAAACCCAGTCTGTGGTACTACAGCAAGCTATCTTTTCTGGATGACCAGCTGGAAGTGCGGGAATCTCTCTCCACCCTTCCCCCCAGAGGTCAATCCAGCCTTCCTTGTAGCCAAACCTCCAGCCTTCCTTGCAGCCAGCCCTCCAGCCTTCCTGGCAACCCTGCTCTGGCTTCCTCTGAGGATCAAGATCAGGCCCTTGAGGAGGCAGATTTGGATATATGGAGCCAGGTAAAGTATTGATATCTCCATTTATATGTTACAAAAGTGATGAATTTAAATTGATGTTAGTATTGTTAGGTATTTAATGATCGAAAAAAAAAAGGATTTAAAGACCAAAATACAGTAGTGGTCAATTTTGATGTGGACAAGGCAACAATATCAGGAGGCGGAATCTGTGAGACTTTTCGAAATTTTCAGATTCAATTAAAAAATGTCTGGAGGTGAACAATGTGTGTGATTCATAGTGGCAAAAAAATAATAATGTCCCTTTCTTTTTTTACAGCCAGAGCAGAGCCAGGAAGATGGTGATGTTGGGGACCAGGAGGAGGCAGGGCCAAGTGGCACCCAGGAGGAGGCTGGGCCCAGCACAAGAGCCCAGATGCCTCCCCTGATAATGAAACCACGAGGGCCAAGGAGAGGTAGGCAGGTGGAGGAGGAAACAAGAGCCTTCATCAAAGAGGCTACTGCGGCCCTCAGAGAGGCACCCTCTGCTGAGGAGGGCTTTGCCACAGTCCTGGCCCAAAAGCTAGGCCAAATGGACCTACGGCAAAAGCTCTATAGTGAGACCCTTCTCCTGAAGGTAATTAACAAGGGATTGCTCGGTGAACTCACCAAGTTCACCGACATCACGGAGGTTGTCCCTACTCCTCCACCTCCTCCTCCTACTACTCCTCCTGCCACAACCTCTCCTCCTGATCCCCAGCCTCCGAGGAAGAAACCAACCAAGGCTGCAGAGAAGGCTGCAGAGAAGGCTGGAGAGAAGGCTACAAGGAAGAGGAAAAAATAATGCCTGCTGTAGTACCACAGACTGGGGACATATATGACTTATCTGCTGCAGTTCCTGACCTCTGGGAGTTCAAGCCAAGATTGGTCTCCTTTTTGATTTCTTTCCATCACTAGTTTGGTTTTCACATCTTGGATGGTTGTTGTGGGGTCCAAGGGATGCACAAATGCAAGCAGGCTCTCCAGTGCTGCCATCCCCTTTAATTTGTTATGTTCCCAAATAAAGGATACTTTTTTTTGGCTTAAAATACTTGACTATGTGATTTGTAGTTCAAAAGAGAGTTTGCTAGGGAGCAGGCAGGGACATTTCAAATAATATTATTGTTATTAACAAGGGATACAAACCTCCTTGAGGCAAAATGAGACAAATTTTGAAGGTTGGTGTGGGAATTTTACACAAAAATTATTTAAGGACAAAAAAAAAAAGGCCCAAAAAAATTAAGAAGCTAACTTAATTACTAAAATAAACTGCAAAAAGAACAAAAACAAAAAAAATGATCTTTACATTTATTTATGAATTTATGAGGGAGATGTGGCTTGAAAAGAATATTTTTCTATCATTAAAACAATTAGGAATTACTTTAGAAACAAGTTTGGCATAACTCTCAATGTCATTATCAAAAGAAGGTAATTGTTGAAGCATTCTCAAAAGAAGAACGAAATGCGCAGCATTAAAACGATGCTATTAATTCAACCGTGACGAATGTGCCATATCTATTTCCAACGCTAGCTTTACCAAAACGAGCGCTCCCGTCTCATACTTGATTCTGAGCATGCGCGTTTTTTTCACGTCGTTAAAGCATACACACTATCGTTTTTTACGTCGTTAAAAAAACGACATGAAAAACGACGTGAAAAAAGAGAGCATGTTCGAAATTTTTAATGGCCGTTTTTCACGTTGTTAAAAATGCTCTGGAGCATACACACGATTTTTTAAAATGGCATTTTTAACGGCATGAAAAACGATTGTGTGTAGGGGGCATTATACACACTGAATGTCTCTTAGTAAACTACGCTCGCGAGCTTCCCCCTCGTGTAGCAATATGGCGCCCAAACAATGTCTCCCTGCTGAACAGTCAGGCCTGACTAATTCACACACAGTTAATTCGTTGAGAAGGATCTTCGCTAGCAATGGTGGTGCACTTTTTAGGTTATTTGTAATCCAATGTATTAGATTATCAGTTACTCAGCATGCAATAAGACAACTTAACTCCGGCTGCACAACACACTGTTCCTCTGGGGTGCAATGTAACACTCCGGTAATGGTGGGCCCTGACCAAAGGACACTGGGCCTAAAAGGTAGTCAATGAATATTAAGCAAGTGCTCTCTCACCCGACCGGACCAGTCCGTACAACTGACTTCAGTAGTTGGTGCTCCAGCACACAGTCTCACGATACCCGTAGTCTCCGATCCTCTCGACCATCCCAGGGAGATTGATGGATGAGACGACTCTGGGTTCTCCCGTGACGATCAACAAGCTCTCCGGATCCCCTAGGCCCAGGCTCTCCGGCCTAGTTCAAAGCAACAGGCCCCAACGTAGGCTCCACTTGCTAGGAGGGCGGTGTCCAAAGAGACCCGCGTGTTGCTCCTCCCTGCTTAAATAGTCCTTCCCCAGCAGACCTTGCGCCGGGCAAAGCACTGTGGGTGTCCCGCTGCACACTGGGTATAGTAGTCTTTGTACTCATTTAAAGTGACATCCCGCTACACATAGAATGTATTAAAGTGGATGTAAACCCTCTCCTATACCCAGTGAAGTGAACAGCCTCAGATGATACACAGGGATGAAACAAATACATAAGTTTTCCATGCATATCTGCTGTCTTCAGCTTGCTATAGTCTTTAGCATTCTTACATCATGTTAGAATTTTTATTTCCTCATCCTGTAGTAGGAGTGTAGTCTTGGCTTACACTGTGACAGCTGACTGGAGGAAAGGCACACACCCCGCCTCCACATAGGCAGCAGAACGAAGATACTTTTAGAGCTGTGCTGTGACAAGACAAGCTCTCTGCTAATCTATTTATAGCACCCACCCCAATACATATTTTAGGCTGCTTTTATCTCCCGTCACGGAGAACTTGTCAGATGTTATCATGCTGATAACAGAAGAACGAAACAGCAGAAAGACACGGGACTCAGGGCTTTGGAGAGAGATAAGTAAACACTACAGATATATGTGCCTAGGTCAAATTTCATGAATCAGGTTTACATCCACTTTAAAGTAAAATCCTTGTGCCTTTGCAACCACTTAAAGTTCAATTGCCTGCCGTGTGGCGAGAGTCAGTTTATTGCCTTCCACTACACTGCGCTGGAAAAAAGTACTGCTCACAGTACTTTTTTCCAGCACACACCATCCACACACCACTGCAATGCATTTATGATAACCAGTTATACCAGAGACGAGGCATTTTGCCTTATCATGTCATGGGACTGCTCTTGAATAGCTGCTGAATGCAATCCCACCACATCTGGTGTGAATATACCCTAAACATTTCCAGCACCCAGTTATATACCACAGTCAGGGCCGCCATCAGGGGGTACAGGCAGTACACCTGTAAGGGGCCCGGAGGTCCCCAGGGGCCCGGATGGCAACCCCCCTTTTTTTTTTTTTTTTTTTTTATTTATTTGCAAGGGGCCCGGAGGTCCCCAGGGCCCCGGATGGTAACCCCCCTTTTTTGTGTATTTTTTATAAAAAAATATATATATATTTTATTTTTATTTTTTTTATTTTTTATTTTTGTAAGGGGCCCAAAGGTCCCCAGGGCCCCGGATGGTAACCCCCCTTTTTATGTATTTTTTATAAAAATATATATATATATTTTATTTTTATTTTTTTGTAAGGGGCCCAGAGGTCCCCAGAGGCCCGGAGGTCCCCAGGGCCCCGGATGGCAACCCTCCTTTTTTTTTTTATAAAAATATAATTTTTTTTATTAATTTCTTTATAAAAAAATTTTTTGTAAGGGGCCAGTGGTCCACAGAGGCCCGGAGGTCCCCGGGGCCCCAGATGGTAACCCCCCTTTTGTATGTATTTTTTTTTAAAACAATTATTTTTTTTTCATGAAATTTTTTTTCATTTATTTTTATTTATTTTTTGTAAGGGGCCCAGAGGTCCCCAGAGGCCTGGAGGTCCCCAGGGCCCCAGATGGCAACCCCCTTTTTTTTAATAAAAATATTTATTTATTTATTTATTTTATAAATTATTATTATTTTTTCCTTGTAACCCCCCTTTTTTATGTATTTTTTTATAAAAAAAGAATTTTTTTATTTCATAAATTTTTTTTTCATTTATTTTTATTTATTTTTTGTAAGGGGCCCAGAGGTCCCCAGAGGCTCGGAGGTCCCCAGGGCCCCGGATGGTAACCCCCCTTTTTGTTCTTTTTTTGTTCGTCAGCACCCAAAGCCCCCCAACCTCAACAATTCTCGGCGGCAGCACCCCCCCGCTTCTCAATTTGCGGCGGCAGCACCCCCCCCCGGTTCTCCTCTGCTCCAGGGGGCCTATGCCTCTGAAGCTGTGTAAGGGGCCCCAAAATTCCTGGTGGCGGCCCTGACCACGGTAGACCCCACTTTCCAGTAGTAGAAAAAATTGCAGGCCCAGTTCACTAAGCCATAATACAGGTGCTATTTAACATAACAATTACTATTTCAAGTGTAGCGGGGTGTTAAATTTAGGGGAAGTGTCTGAGTGGTAATTAGGCCAGGGTTGAACCACTGATACAGGGCTGTGCTCTTTTTGTCCCCTCTCAGCGGTAGTATGGCGGGGCGGGGAGCCTGCTGTGCCTGTCGAGAGAGGGTATAAAAGGGGGCGGCCATCTTCCATTGTGGTTCGTCTTCGTCCACCTTCAGCCTGGGCGTGCGTGTGTCATCTCCGGGTGCCCTAGGCCCGGAGGCCTGGTTCCTGTTCCATCCCAGACACCTTCAGTCTGGGGTGAGGTACTATTTTTGAAGGCCCGGGGCCCAGCAACCTGAGATGAGGAGGCCAGGGAGGTAACCCTTTCCGAAGACCCAGCGCAGAGTCATGGTGACGGAGAGGGCCTCTGGTAACTCTCCGGAGGGATGGTTTTCTCCTTTACATGGGCCAAACACTTCAAGAAGGTAGTTCACCAAGTCAGTGGCAGTGACTTCCGTTCACCAAGTCGGTGGCAGTGACTTCATAGGGCAAGGCCCTATTCACCAGGTCAGTAGCAGTGACTCTATTCACCAGGTCAGTGGCAGTGACCCGTTCACCAAGTCAGTGGCAGTGACTTCTATTCACCAGGTCTGTGGCAGAGACCAACCTCACGGTCTGTGGCAGAGATCGTGCGCCAAAACTGTTTGTGAAACCTGAACAGTCCGAGGAAATCATTAGAGTTTGTGCCTGGACCTCCTCCCACCTAAGCTGTCCTGTGTCTTGTTCCAACCTGTCTGCTGTTAAAGAGACTATTTGTTATCCAGTGTGAAATAAATATAGAAGTTGGACTTTTAGTTGGTGTGGACAGTTGCATTACTGGGGAGAAATAAAGACTCGCATCTATTCAAGATAGAGGTGAGAATCATTCTCGGGAGGATTCAACTCCAGCCGCAGGCAGGCCCGAAACTAACACCGCTCAACCTCAACCAGGAGAGTACGGGCTTGTGGTGCGGTGTGCCTCTCTCTGCCTGCGAGGAGCCTAATTAAATGCAGGTAAAGACAGAGGGGTCTGTGCGCTACACAAGCAATGCGATTGCTTCATGCCTCCCAAGGTATGACAGAAATAGCAAAATAATATGAGTTTACAGGCCACAGAATGCCTGAGGGGAAGTTCCCTTGGAGGAAGTATCTAATTACTGGGTCACCCTGATATCCTCGAAGACATTGTAGTTTATCCGGCTGATGGTGGCAGACAGTTCCAAGAAGCTGGCAAAAGATATACCCTACAAGGGGAAACCTACTCTTTCCCTCCTGGTCAGGTACATTTACCTAACACTGCTCCTAGGGCTTTTTCCTTGACATTCTCCCACATTGCAGGGGCTCCAAATGATGCAGAAACTGCACTTTAAGCACTTCTGTGTCAAAATGGCTACCCAAATATCACTGGAATTTGGCATTCAATAGATGTCTGCCTGGAGCTCATAACAAGGGACAAGTGGTTTCCTGCCAGCCTGAAGAAGCAGCATAGTACCACCTTTTGGTCGGCAGACAAACTGCAGCCCAACAATTGATTATTAACCACTTAAGGACCAGCCGCCATCATTATACTGTGACAGGTTGGCTCTCCTGGGCAAATCACCATAGGTGTACATCAGCCACTTTAAGAGCGATAGGGAGGGTTGTGTGTTGCATGGTGCCGGAGATGATGCGCGTGGCCGGCGGCCGCGATGTCCGCTGACCACCCGCGATTGCTTCACAGAGTGCCAGAACGGAGATCTGTCAATGTAAACAAACAGATCCCCATTCTGACAGGGAAGAAACAGCGATCTCTCTCCTCCTCCAGTCAGTCCCATCGCCCCACAGTTAGAAACACCTCCCAGGGAACACATTTAACCCCTTGATCGCCCCCTAGTGTTAACCCCTTCCCTGCCAGTGACATTTACACAATATTCAGTGCATTTTTATAGCACTGATCGCTGTGTAAATGTCAATTGTCCCAAAAATGTGTCAAAAGTGTTCAATCTGTCTGCCGCAATGTCGCAGTCCCGCTAAAAAATGCAGATCGCTGCTATTACTAGTAAAAAATAAATAAAAAGGCCATAAATCTATCCCCTATAACTTTTGTGCAAACCAATGAATATACTCTTATTGCGATTTTTTTTACCAAAAATATGTAGAAGAATACATATTGGCCTAAACTGATGAAGAATTATTATTTTTTGGATATTTATTGTAGCAAAAAGTAAAAAATATTGTTTTGTTTTTCAAAATTGTCGTTCTTTTTTTGTTTATATTGCAAAAAATAAAAACCGCAGAGCTGATCAAATACCACCAAAAGATAGCTCTATTTGTGGGAAAAAAAAGACATCAGTTTTGTTTGGTTACATCGTCAGACGCAATTGTCAGTTAAAGCGACGCAGTGCTGTATCACAAAAAATTGCCTGGTCATTAAGGGTGCAAATCCTTCCGGTCCTTAAGTGGTTAATTGTCCCACTTTTTAGTCAGATGTATAGAACTCTATTCATAAATGTTAAAGTATATGTAAACCCAAAAACAACATTTATTGCAGCTTTGCCATTCTTAAATGTGTAGATTTTTTGTCATATTTTTACCTGGTGATTCTGCCAGTAACACTCTTTCCATCTGGGGGGGGAACAACACTTTACTGCAGGGGTAGGCAACCTCAGCCCTCCCGCTGTGGTGAAACTACAAGTCCCATGAGACTTTGCTAGACCCTTAAAATCACAGGTATGACTCCTAGAGGCATGATGGGATTTGTAGTTTCAGAACAGCTGGAGTGCCGAGGTTGACTACCCCTGCTTTACTGTATCGGGACAACGGGATGAAACCAGAATTAAACACCTCATCCTATCCGCTTCTCTTCATAGCATGGGGGCAGAGGCAGAAAGCACAGGATTTAGCAGCTACCATGATTTTTGGCAAGATTAGCAGGTACTTATTGCCCTTAACAAAACACTTTTAATGGTATATTTAACAGACCAAAAAAGACCAAATAGGAGAACTTCATAGTTTGGGTTTACCTACCCTATAACTAAAGTGTCAGAACCTGGATTACCTGCTGGTGGAACTTTGGTTTTCTGGGTTGTAGTTTCCATGTCTTCCAGCAGATGTCTCCCAGCAGGCAGCAGTTTCTAGTAATCAGTCTCCACCTGATGCTGGCTGCTGGGAGGGTATTTAGTCCCTCCTTTACTATCAAACTTTGGTCAATGTTTTTATTTGATGCCAGATACTGCTACCCATTTATCCTAGTTTTGACCATGCTTTTGCCTTGTACTCATACCTGAACCCTGCTGCTTTTTTCCTAATTTCCCTTGTTCTTGATCCTAGTTTTGGTTTCACCTTCCTATATGTTCCCTCTACCTCCAATTTTATATATAATAAGTTTAATAGTTAGGATTTGTGTTATTTTGTTAGGTAATTTAGTTCAGTATTTTGTCACTGGGTTTTGGTTCACATATATATATATATATATATATATATATATATATATATATATATACAAAACAAATCCTACATAAGATATACATGTTAATCTGCAGATCTCTCTTCTCTACAGTCTTCTAAAACACACGTTTTACACATCTCTCAGCTCTGAAATGCAGGGGGCAGGGATCTGAGCCTTGATTGGAGGGAAGGAACACCCCCCCTCTTTTTCACAGTACACAAAACATGCACAGCTGTGGATGTCAATCACAGGCTGTGTGCTGGAGCTCTCCACCCCATCACCAATTATCTCTTGTAGTCAGGAAAAGCTGTCAGATGTGATAACAGAGGAATGAGGCAGCAGAGTGAAATCACACTCAATGCGTTGAACAAAGACAAGTTCACAGTATAGAATGATATGCTTTGTTTATATTTCATGTCTGAGATTCACAACCGCCTTAACCCTTGTAGTGTGGAAGGAAGACTCACTGCAAAGGTAATGTTTGATTTTGCCCAGAGTTCAGTTTTAATATCTTCTAAATTACTGCATTTCTTAACAAACATTGTGCATTTGTGACATGCGTCGCTGGGTCATGTTTTGGCCAAGAATTCTTCATGGTCCACTTAACTGGGGGCATAGTGGAGGTTTGTCCTCTGTTTACATGCTTTATGGTAAATGGTGTACCTCAGTACATATTGATAAGTTGGGAGGTAAGCTGGTATTTTTTGCTCTAACTGCTGAAAATAATTACTGTTATTGAAAATAATGATTATTATAGTTTAGTGAATTGAGCCTGTACTCTATTGGAAGACATGGGTGCTGTGATTGGTTATCTGCATCTTTCTCATCCTCAGACTTGAACACACTACATTTTAAATAACATCACATGGATATGGCAGTCGGCAGGTGGCTGTACAACACTGAAACAAAATTATGGATGCTAATTCAATTGTAATGGGTGCTGGGGGTATTCAGTTTCCTCTATGATTTATTTTTATGTACTGTACTGAGTTTGATCCCAACTCAAATATAAACACAAGTGAACAAGTACCTTCACCTTCAAAATAAACATGAAGTATTTTTTTTCTGCACAGATATAAGTGAGATAGTACAACATTCGGGTTCTTCTGTGTATCTTCTCTTTATTTGATCTTCCTTTGAACCTTCAATAGAGCGGAGATCGCGTTGCTGTTGTGTATGAATTACTCTCACACTCATAAGAGACTTGCTATCACCCTGAATTTCTGAATTTTTGAAAGTAGAACACAATATTCCAAATAAATATGTCCAGTATTAGTTCCCCCCCTTTAAGATTGTTGGCAGTCATGAGCATAGTAAATTAAAAACAGCATGTCCAAATAACCCACAGCTCCACAGAGACCGCATCTGAATTAAAGCAGAACAAAAAGCAATTAAATAAAAGTGCAACTCTTTATTAGCGCAATTTGTAGAGACTTCAGGTGAAAATAAATAATGGAAAAAAAAAGAATAAATAACGAACAGAAAATTGCACTTGATAATTTTGTTACAGAGATTAAAGCAGATGAGGTCCAGAATGAGGAAATTCAATTTGGCTCAGCCAAAGCTCACAGTTTGAAGTGATTCTCTGCAAAGAACAAGATGTTAAATGTAGGCACGGCAGTATACTGGAAAATGGGGCTAAATTGTGAACTAATTTGTGTGTAAGTTTTATTGTTTTTCAGCGGCCAAAATCTTAACACATGCAGTGACAGAGAAAGGGGCTAAATAGCGTTCAGACATCACACAGGCATACTGAAGACCATTCAGAGATCATACAGCTGTACGTATGTGTGGAAAAGGACACTTAATAAGAAATGTCCCACTCCTTTCTACAGGTTTTCATGTTTGGCACAGCAGTGCAGAAAAGTACAAGTAGTTGTCTCTCTGGTAAATCTTAAGTGGATCCACCATGGCAAATTAAAATCTCATGTTTTTACCAGCCTGCCAAGCATCTGAAACTTGGCCCCAGTCTCAGATGCTTTCCAGAGGCACAGGTGATTTCACCATGTCTCCCAGCAAATCTCATCTCTGTCTGAGGGGACGGTGACGTCATATTTTTTTTTTTTTTGAGGTTGGGGGGTTGTACAGTTTGTTTACAACTGACTTTTTAGGAAGTACACTTCAAGTGAATTTATATCCGTTCATATCAAAATGAACAAGAGATTCTCATGCCTCCCAACTTTCTGAGATGGGAATGAGGGACACCTATTAGTAAAAGTATGTAGGCATAGGACACACACCCTGCCACGCCCTCTTAAAGGAAAATTATCCACAACAAATTATTAGTTAAACCCAAAAAAAAATTTTTTTACCATTACTATTCCTTTTTTTGGCTTTTGGTATTTACAAATGCAGCAATAATGAAACTGGATGAAAGGTTTAGCATTGTAAAACACTTTTGGATAGATAAATAGTGCATTTTATATACATCTATATGAATCAGACCAAAAATGAGGGACACATTATGAGGAAAGAGGGACAGAGGGACTTTGATCAAAATGAGGGACAGTCCCTCAAAATCAGAAACAGTTGGGAGCTTTGGATTCTGAGATATAGACAGTGGGAGTTATATGGAAAGCCAAACTTTTCTTGCAAAAGTAAAAAAATTTCCCCTCTTGTTATGCCTTTTGAGACTGCTTATTTGTCAGCGAGCCTGTGAATTACATTATAGGGCAAATAGGAAGGCATGAAAAGTAAATATGAAGTCAAAGTTCAGTTGCATGACATTTATTTTTAGAATTTAATCCACAACCTTGATACTTAAACTTAAAGTGGAGCTCCACTCAAAAGAGGAAGATCCGCTTATCTGCCTCTTCCCCCTCTCTGGTGCCACATTTGGCACCTTTCGGGTGGGGGGGGGCGGGTACTTGGTTTTGACAGGTACCAATTCCCACTTCGAGGTGAACTCCCTCAGAAGTTCGGTCCTCCTCCTCCTTCTCCCACCACTGGGCCATTCAGAAAAAGCAGCGCACTTTGAGCATGCGCAGTAGAGAACCCTTACAGGCAATGGTGGCGACAGCACCCGAGAGCTGATGGAAACATCGGCTGGGGTGCTGACATCGCTGGATTCCAGGACAGGTAAGTGTCCTAATATTAAAAGTCAGCAGCTACAGTATTTATAGCTGCTAATTGTTATTTATTTTTTCATGGAGGGAGTGGACCTCCTCTTTAATTTCTATCCTTCAATCCAACCCCAAAATCTAGCCCAATCCTCATCCTAACTGTACTCTTTTACATGGTATCAATTCATTCCCTTAAACTCCTACCAGAAGAGTAAACCTTTCCTGAATGAAATGTGGTGGTTGCCATTACTGACTTCTTAAAACCCAATTTGTCTTTGCTACAATCCTCTGGCTTCAAGCCATAGTTAATGCTGAAGGCTTGGATAAGTCACTGCATTCTGGGAAATGCACCATACTCTGTGCTTGCTTTCTCAGTCTGAGGTGTAACTACTTCAACTCTCTGTCCCGTGAATCCAGGCTGGGTCCCTAGGCACTCTGTGCCAGAAAGTTGGGAGCCAGTCGCTAGTGAAGGTGCCAAGCACATAACCCCCTTCACTACCAGAGTATCCGTCACCTTGGCCATGTCACCCATTTCCTGGCTGGTTTGCTGAATTAGCATGGGACACAGACACTGTAGTCATTAGCAATGACATACTAGTTTCCTCTGGACAGCATTCTGCTTGTTAGACCCATGTGCTGTATCTTCTCTAACCTTAGTCCCCTTTTGTTTAAGTCATGTCCTTTTGATATGCTGTACTTGCACCCCTTTAAGAGACTTCAGACCAGGCAGAACAGGTGAACAAACAAACATCCTTTACTGAGGTCATTTGCAAATAACAAGTAACAGTTCTCAAAGACATCTTTCACACAATTTCCTATACAAAAGCTCTCTTTTGCCCCATAAATTAACTGTAGCTTAGGCAGATAGCAAAGTCCATTAAGCAATCATTTCAAGTCAAAAGTCCATTGAGGCAATAAACCTACAAGAGTCCATGATTTGTCAAAAATCCACAAAGAGAATAAAGTCCATACTGGCAGTTATAAGTCCATGAGGGTCTATAGGCTTTAGAACCCACTGGGAACCCCAAATGGGCTCCATCACCCCCCTCCCCCCAAAGGCCAAGTATCCCCAGAGCAAGCAGCTTGCTATGGGGGCACCTAAACCAAGCTGCTGCTTTGTGTGTCCATTCAGACACGGAGCCGTGGCTCGGTCCTGCCCCCTCCCTTTCCTTATTGGCTCACTGACTTTGATTGACAGCAGCAGGAGCCAATGGCACCCGCTGCTGTCTCAGCCAATGAGGAGGGAGAGTCCCAAACAACTGAGGCTCTCGTGCTTGAGATGGGGCTCAGGTAAGTATTAGGGGGGCTGAGGGGGGCTTCTACACACAGAAGGTTTTTTATCCATAGAATGCATTAAGATAAAACACCTTCTGCCTTTAGAACCACTTTAAGGATCAGTAAGCAGCACTATTATCAATTTTGGTTTTTGACTTTAATACCATTTTAATCTGTAAGTTTACTCTACATTGACCTAACACCCTAATACTAAAGGCCATTTCACATTGCCTTTATGTGCATTATTTTGCATGTTATCATGTGTTGCAATAAGGCAATGCATTAATTTGAATGAACAGCTAGTGCAACACAAGGCAGTCAAAACAGACATGCACTATTCCTTTCAATACAGAACTCCGCAACAAGCATACCTTGCACTGCAGTAAAGTTTTGTTAGGATTCATTGACATGACAATGCATGGTAAAACGTGCTTTACTTTGCGTTACAACATCGCATAGATGTGAATGGCCCTAACACCCCAAAGCTGAATACTGACTTTATTTTTATTGACAATGTCCCGCAGGGTACTTACAGTGGTGGAAATGGCGCTAAAACCCCTTCACCAATGTGAAATGGCTAAAAAAAATATTTGCTAATTTGCAGGCTACCCTTATACCACATACACATGACCGTTTTTCACAACGTTAAAAATGCAATTTTTTAAATTGGGCATTAAAAACGATCGTGTGTAGGCTCCAGAGCATTTTTAACGACGTGAAAAATGGCCTAAAAAAAATGAGAACCTGCTCTATTTTTTCATGTCGTTTTTCACGTCGTTTTTTTTAACGACGTGAAAAACAGTAGTGTGTATGCTTTTACGAGGGGAAAAAAATGCGCATGCTCAGAATCAAGTATGAGACGGGAGCGCTCGTTCTGGTAAAACTAGCGTTCGTAATGGAGATAGCACATTCGTCACGCTGTAACGGACTGAAAAGCACAAGGCTGAAAAGCGCGAATCGACGCTCAACAAACTTTACTAACATGAAGGGTGGCGCCATTCGAACGGAACTTCCCCTTTATAAATGCCGTCGTACGTGTTGTACATCACTGCGCTTTTCTCAAGCGTTTTTTTTTTAATGAACGTGTGTATGCAAGACAGGCTTGAGAGGAAACAAGAAAAATCACGTCGAGAAAAACATTGTTTTTGAAAATGACATTAAAAACGATCGTGTGTACGCGGCATAAGACCCTTCCTAAGGGCATTACCCATTTACCTTCTAAACAATACATTTGTATGTTGCAATGTCTGCATTCTTCTCTCTTTTATAAGGCTTACAAGCTTGATTCTCCTCCTCCACTTCTGTTTTCCTGCAGTAACTACAAATATTATTTACACAGAGCTGCAGAAGGTACTGTTGTTCATTGCGTAAAAAATAATGTCGTCCCTTAACCAAAACCGTTGGATGAATTTATAAACAGATCATTAAGACTACAGATTGAGAATGAGCACTGTTTACACTTATCTCTGCCTCCTCTCGTTACTCCTTCTAAGGTGGAAGCTTTTATTTCATAACTTTTTTATGTGAATGTTTTATCATAACACATCCCATCACAAGGTGTCCCGTAAAAGTGATAAAACCGTGTCTGAACTGAGAGCAGCATTTGGATAATGACAACATTAAGTTCTATATGAAAACAAAGTGCCAAAAATGTTTTCAACATCATTAGCCACCAGCACACAAACTGTGTCAAGAGAATTTTCTCCTAATTGTAGAACAAACCCATCTGTATTTTCAGAGATATGATTCATTATGTTGGCTAGCTTAGAACATAGAATTTTTTTCCTTCAATTAAAGAAGTTCCAGAGATGAGGCACATATAATTATGAGCACAGAACTTAAAAATATAATGAATACAGTACATTAAATATGATATAATGAAAGCTGAATTGTTGCCCTTCTTAATTCAGAAGTGCCCAGTCAGTATCTCAGCAGCTGCTTACAGATTGGTCTTCTTTCATTTTATATTATGAAATATCCAACAAAGGTTTAATAACAAAGTCGGTACATTTATTTACAACAGGATAGCAATTTTGGATAAATGTTAAAAGTGTATTGTAAGCCAAAAACGTATTTTCTAGTTTTGGAAAGAGTGAGGGCCCATTCACACGGGCTGTCTGATCAGGTCCGCCTGTCAGTTTTTCAGGCGGACCTGATCGGACCTTCCATTCATCCCTGTGGAACTCCGTTATCTGATCCGATCCTGTCTGAAAAATTCAGACGGGTGGTGGTCCTATTTTCCATCCATCTGGCAGATCCGATATGATCGGATGAAAACGGACAGGCGGTCCATTTTCATCCGATCTCCCCATAGAGGAGAGCGGGACTGGGTCCATCAGTGGGGATCAGTACAGAAAATCCCAGAAAATGGAGGTGCCCGCGTGAAAGGGGCCTGAGGGAAGATTAGAACTTGTCAGGTTTTTACTGCTTTAGGAAACTCCATTAGTGAATCTTCACTTCCTGTCTAGTGGTCAACATCGTCACCAGACAAGAAAATCTACAACATGAATACAGGCAGAAATACAAATTTGACTGGAGTTTCTGCCTTCCCTACTCTACTAAAAAGAAAAGCATTTTTATTTCTGTCTATGTTGTTTTTGTAGGGCTTTGCACACCTGTCTGCTAAAATGTTGTCAGTAGAAAAGGAATGGAGAGTAAATCTCTGTACGTATTATACTTGGGGAGGGAACCTGGGGAATGTAAGCATCAGCACAGAGGATGCAGGCTATCCTGCATACTTATTATTCTCCCTAAAGAAGGAAAGTATTGCGATAGAATGGGTCCCTAGGCAAGGTAGCAGCTTTGCCCCCCCCCCCAATTCCTCAACTGACTTTGAAGTAGCTCATTTGCATTGTCTGTACTGGCATGGCCCTCCCCATCAGACACCAACTACTTACAAGTACGTTTCCTCTTAAAAAGTTACAGGTAGCGGCACAGCTTTGATCAGTTGCACTGTCCCCCTAATTTATTGCAGATGCATGGTTTCTATTGATGCCCCCCCTGGACATCCACTGGGCCCTAGACTCCTGGCCAGGGTGCCTTGTGAATAATCAGGCTCTGGCCCTAGGTGTAGAATTTCCACAAATCCAGGTCTAGTCTAGTAATGCAGAAGTCCTCATATGGTCAGGACCAGACAGAGGTTTATTGGCCTGTCCGGTACCGCAATATGACATAAAATAGTTTTCCTAAACTACTTTAAAACTTTTTTAACCACACACACATTTTCTGCATAGATATTTAATCATTACGGTTGCAGTGTTTGCCGCATGCTGTTTTTACAATAGAGGCTCAGAAAGCTATTCAGATTACATAAATATCACATATGGTGCATTCGTGGGAATCTACAAATGATCTCAATCGAGACAAAGCGCTCTTTTTCATAAACCATTTCACTTTTCAGCTTTGAGTTATAACTTGCCACACTTAACATAATGCGTGATTACACACTTGCCTGCCTCTCTAGTCTAGAATGCACCTTATATTTTAGCTAAATTGGGCTTCTAATTTGCCTATAAATTCCTGTATACCTAATGTTGAGCAGTCTGACATAACGAGCAAACCTCGGGGTGCTAATATATATGTATAATACTTGGTGAATGAATTTAAATTTATCAGAATCATGCTGTGCCAAATGATACAAAGAATAGCTGCTCATTTAATGAACGGCTCAAAGAAAATGGAAACAGATAGTCCTATCTTTGATTTAACGTTAATTGAAGCTTTTTTTCTTTTTATCAGTAAACTTTATGAACACTGAAGCAACACAAAATGAGGATTATGCTAATCTACAATTGATCTTTTTTTTTAAATAAGCTGTAACAATGTTTCATAAGAAATGTTCCCAGTCGTCTAGGGTAATTTTGCTCATTAGCTTGACTGCTGATTAGATATATTATTCCGTATAATGCAAAGCAACAGAGGTAGGATATAGCGGAAAAATCTTGAAATTCAGCGTATATAATAGCACAATGTGTAACCTTATAGGCTCTACTGCAGTTGTAAATATCATGAGTAGGAAGAGAATGAATTTCATCTGGAAGTAATGAGCACACTAAATATCAAAGAATCCATTAGGGGGAAACTGTAAGAAATAAAGTGATCTATGAATATCAGTCCTACTGAGGTATATTGCTAAGGTAAGATGTCTCTTCAAATTTAATCACTGACCTGGTTTAAGAGCAACTGCAGGCAACAAGTAAATTAATTTGATTACTTGCAAATATTATCCTGAGAACACGGTGTGCTAAAGTCAGGAAGCCCACTCAGTGTACTTTAATTAGAATTTTACACAATCTCCCTTCTGCTACTTTGGAGTTCCACAGAGCCTCTTGGAGGGAGTACATGTTTCCAGTCCTTCAATGATGAGCAACCTCTATGCTTCTAGAGGATTGCATTGGAGAAGATCAGGAATACAATTTATGTCTAAGCAGTACATTGGACTGGGAGCGGCCCCCAAGCTTTTTGGCACCAGAGATCGGTTTCATGGCAGCCAATTTTCCCAGGGACCAGGGGCGGGGGGTTGTGTTTGGTGGATGGGTCGGGGAATGGGATTTCACAGGGACTGTCCTCAGTCCCCTTCACACTAAAACCCACCTTTACAGCATAGTTCCCCCCTGTATATCAGTGTCCTCAGTTTCTCTATCACAGCACAGTCCCCTTTTACATTTACAGTGCCCGTTTACATTAATATAATGGGGAATGCTCTGCAAGGGGGCACTGTAATGTAAAGGTGAATACTCTGTAAAGGGGGCCCAGTGCCGCTCACCTCCCACTTAGAGGCCCGGTCATCAACAGGCCGCAGACTAGCACCTGTCCAGCCTGGGGGTTGGGGACCCCTGCTGTAGGGTACACAAGTATCATGGACATTCATAGTAGGTACATTCAGAAGATAATGACAGAACTCTGGCACCAAATGTTTTGGGAAGCTGTTTCTTCAGAAAGTCCTCATGTAACTAAATGATTTTCAGTGCCAATATCAAAAATATTTGTACCAGTTCATTCAATAAATTATTAACACAATAATACATATGATTATGTTTAAGGTTTAGGTGCTATTTAACCCTTTGATTGCCATATATGTAATACATAGATCATGGCTGTATTCCCTTTCAGGTGGGCTAATGTTGTATGTAATTTGTTTTAACAATCAAAGGGTTAAAACAAAATCACTACTGTTTGCTATCTGTAAGGGCCCTTTCACACAGGCGGATCCCGTGATGATCCGCCCCGTGAACATCCGCTTGCTCAGCAGGGATCGCTCCGTTGATCCCCGCTGAGCCGGCTGATGACAGGGCGGTCCCTGCACACTGTGCAGGGACCGCTCTGTCAGATCTCTGCTCTCCTCTATGGGGGGATCGGATGAACACAGGCCGTCTGTCCGTGTTCATCCGATCCGCTCTGCAGACGGATGGAAAAATAGGAAACGGAGCATAGCGGACACGGATGAGATCGGTTGTCAGCGGACGTTCATCCGTTGACACCCGCTATCCCATAGGGATACATGTATGTCCCTTTTTCATCCGTAAACGGATGGATGAAAAAACGGACATACGGTCCGCACGTGAAAGGGCCCTAAGTGACTTAGGCTGCTGCATAACCTCTAATCCCTATGACTTTTGCCTGATCTTCAGAGATGATACTGGCATCTTTTCCTCTACATAGTCTTATCACCAGCCCCTATGGTACTAATGGCAAAATGGGTGATCGATGAATGGGATGGGAACCCCATATTAACCTTTTGGCTTAATTTATAACCTTGGGGTTGATATGAAGCAATGGGTAAAGATTTTATTTTAAGTTTTGCAAACAGATGTAAACAGATGTACACGATACCCATTCACATGGGGGGGGGGGGGTCGGGATCTGGGGGCCTTCTTGTTAAAGGGCCTGTTATGGATTTTGGGGGGATCCCATGCCATTTTTTTCTTAATTCTATCATAGGGTTCCCTGTAACCACTTCAATACACTGTATTATCTAGTCTGCACTGCACTATATACTCTGCACTGCGCTATATACACTACACTGACTGCACTATATACTCTGCACTTTATTATATATACTACACTCACTGCACTATGTACTCTATGTACTCTACGCTGCATTATATACACTACACTGACTACACGCTCAATCCACTAACTAACCTGCCTAATCTCTCTCCATTCATAAACACTATACATGGCCGCCGTGTAAGCAGCTTTATATAGTGTGGGGCATGGACTTAGCCCCTGAGCCATGATTGGCCAAAGGCACCCTGCCTTTGGCCAATCATGGCTCTCACAGCACATCACGCTGTGATTGACCAAAGCATACAGGTCAGGTGCATGCTTTGGCAAATCAGCAGCCTTCAATGCACTGCGAATCACAGTGCATTATGGGGTGCATCGTGGCAAGCGAACTTCCCACGAGCACCCAATATGTTTGCTTGTTCTACAAACAAACGAACACCCGATGTTCGATTCGAACGTAACCATCTCTATTCACTAATTAGGTGACTTCTGAAGGCAATTGGTTCCATTAGGCTGCTTTCACACTGAGGCACTTTGCAGGCGCTATAGCGCTAAAAATAGCACCTTAAAAGAGCCTTTCCTTTCACTTCAATGTGAAAGCCCGAGGGCTTTCACACTGGAGCGGTGCGCTGGCAGAACAGTAAAAAAAGTCCTGCTAGCTGCATCTTTGCAGCGCTGTAGGAGCGGTGTATACACCGCTCCTAAAGTGCCCCTGCCCATTGAAATCAATGGGCAGCGTGGCCAAACCGCCGGCAAACTGCCGCTGCAGCGGCGCTTTGTGGGTGGTTTTGACCCTTTTTCGACCAATATCGGGGGTTAAAAGCACCCCACTAGCAGCCGAATAGCACCGCAAAAACGGCTCTTTACTGCCAACGCTGCCGATGCCTCAGTGTGAAAGCGGCCTTAGATTTTAGTTAGGGGTATCAGAGTAAAGGGGGCTGAATACAAATGCACGCCACACTTTTCAGATATTTATTTGTAAAAAAATTGGAAAACTATTTATCATTTTCCTTCCGCTTCACAATTATGTGTCACTTTGTGTTGATCTATCACATAAAATCCCAATAAAATACATTTTCGATTTTGGTTGTAACATGACAAAATGTGGAAAATTTTAGGAGGTATGAATCAAGGTACTGTAAACATGATCCTTGGTCCGAAAGTTTATGTATGTCCATAAGACTGTTACTTCTGACACAGTATTTTGTGGTTGCAAGGACTGCGGCGTATGTGTGCATTGTATGCAGCGAATAGGCTTAGGTTTTGTTTGTTCATCCCTCTTTAAGCCACTCCCACTGTTAGGCACACTCCTGCAATACTAACCATTTGCTACAGCATGTTAAGCACACATAATTTCTTGTTTCTGCATTCTATACCAGGTGTCCTAGGTCTAGAGATGTCATAGTCTGCAGAAGTTTTCAGGTATGAAATATGTTCCCTGAAAATTTAAATCTCTACTGTAAATTTTACTTTGTCTTTTTTCTTTAGAATGTGTTTCTTGACTCTGATGAACTGGTTGCCTCTTGAATTTTTTTTTTAATGTTTATTACATTGTATGGAATACAGTAATTACTGTATAAATGACACTGGCAGGGCAGGGGTTAACTACGGGGGCGATCAAAGGGTTAACTGTGTTCCCTCCGTGTGTTTCTAACTGTGTGGGGGAAGTGCTGACAGGAACAACACAGAGATCGCTATTCCTGATCACTAGGAACTGCAGATCCTCATGTTGTCCCCTGTCAGGACAGGAATCTGCCTTGCTTAAATAGGCAGATCCCCTGTCTGCCTCTCTGTATCGCGATCGCGGTATAGGCTCTTCCTCCACACAGCGGGCGTGCGCGCGCCCACACAATCTATTGCATGAAACGACGTACAGTTGCATAGTTTCGTGCAATAGAGCCACCCTGCCGCAGTATATGTGTGGTGGGCTGTCTTTAACCACTTCAGCCCCGGACCATTTGGCTGCCAAATGACCGGGCCACTTTTTGCGATTCGGCACTGCGTCGCTTTAACTGACAATTGCGTGGTTTGCGATGTGGTTCCCAAACAAAATTGACGACCTTTTTTTTTCCACAAATAGAGCTTTCTTTTGGTGGTACTTGATCACGTCTGCAGGTTTTATTTTTTGCGCTATAAACAAAAATAGAGCGACAATTTTGAAAAGAAAGCAATATTGTGTACTTTTTGCTATAATAAATATCCCCAATTTTTAAAAAAAAAGCTATTTTTTTTTTTTTCAGTTTAGGCCGATACGTATTCTTCTACATATTTTTGGTAAAAAAAAATCGCAATAAGTGTATATTGATTGGTTTTCACAAAAGTTATAGCGTCTACAAAATAGGGGTAGTTTTATGGCATTTTTATTATTATTATTTTTTTACTTGTTATGGCGGCGATCTGCGATTTTTATCGTGACTGCGACATTATGGAGGACACATCGGACACTTTTGGCGCTATTTTGGGACCATTCACATTTATACAGCGATCAGTGCTATAAGAATGCACTGATTACTGTGTAAATGTGACTGGCAGTGAATGGGTTAACCAGTAGGGGGCACTGAAAGGGTTAAGTGTGTCCTAGGGAGTGATTCTAACTGTTAGGGGGCGTGGCTTACTGTGACACGTCACTGATCGCTGCTCCCAATGAGAGTGAGCAGACGATCAGTGCTGTTTTACTAGGCAGAATAGGGAGATGTCTTGTTTACAAAGACATCCCCCCGTTCTGCCGTTCCGTGACCCGATTGCGAGACACCGGCGGATATCGAGTCCACGGGTCCCGCGCGCCCGCTAAGGGGCAGGTTTAAAGCAACGTATATATATACGTTGCTTTGCCTGCCCATGCCATTCTGCCAACGTATATCTACCTGAGGCGGTCGGCAAGTGGTTAAGTGGTCAAAGTGGATCATCACTGCATCTGAGCACCACAAACCAAAAACACTATTTAATTCATTTTTAATATTCAAAGCAAATTCTCCCATCCATCCATGTCTCCATCACTTTGAAAAACAACCCCTAGCACTTCCGGCTATGGGCATCTTGAGTAAGGGCAAATTATTATTGTCGCATTTACTTTCTGGAATCAATCTGCCCTTAGATCAAACATGCATGCAGGAGAGTGTGCTTAACTCAGAAACCCCTCCTCCTCTCCTCCCCTCCTGAAGACTCCTGGGATGTATGACATCATTTGCCTAGGAAAGAAACCAGAAAGTAACTAAAGAAATGTAAAAATAAAAATTGAACACAAGTAAACACAATATACTTCCCTATTTACTAATTCTAGCAACACAAGGATTAAAACTAATGAGTGTTGATTGCGAGAGTGAAGTTCCACTTGAAATCACTTATAGTTACCAGAGTATGAAAAAAGTATCCTTTTTACTCATTAAAATGTATACCAGCATACTTTTTTAAATCTCCATGCAGTTGCTTGCTGAACATTGTTGATCCTCAAATAGAAGAAGAATTTGAAAGAAAGACTGAAAAAACGTTAATAGAGATCACCAGTCAATCCTGAAGCAGAGGCCCGGAAAATGTATTCATTCCACATAAAACCAACAAACATCCTCAAAGCCGGGTAATCAGCTATGCTGTTTTCTCTGCATGTTTTGTTTGCTGTTTTTTTTTTTTTTTTATCACCTTAACTTTAATTAAAGATTTTATCACAGGACACTGCCGTTAGTTATTACTTGACTGCCTTTAATGTTTATTATCACCTGTTTAGTGTGCCTGAAATCATTAATTGCCTTTGACTCCTCGAGTGGTTACATGACTGCTTAGGGTAATTTCAGAGTTCCGATTAGATGAGAATGTTTTCTGCGGATTGTTTACAGAATTCACCATGCAAATTGGGTAAACAAGCATGGACGCATTTCGGTGCTTCAAAAGAGTTCAAAAATATTTTTTGCAATGTAACGTAATTCAAAAGAGGGATTTCTGCAATAGCAAAGCAAATATCTATTAATGTCAATGATATTACTAAATCCATGTGATTATGAATTACAGCTTACAGTTCATATCCGAGGACCTCTTCCTTTCCCCACCCACTACTGTTAACCAAAAATCCCATCTAACTAATCTTTGGGTCTACGATTCCCAAAAAGCCAGCATCCAGTTAAAATCCACGGTAATCTTTAATAATCACATACTAAATAAAAACACATCAACGCTGACCCAATTTTGGCCATTCCTAATCTCAACTTCATGGCCATTTTTTGATATTCAGCAACTCCTTAAACTGGCATTTGTGCGGTCATGCAACACTGTATCCAAATTAAATGTAGATCATTTTTTTTCCACACAAATAGAGCTTTCTTTTGGTGGTATTTGATCACCACTGGGTTTTTTATTATTTGCTATAGAAATGGAAAAAAAATTATAGAAAAAACATATCCAATAAAATCCAAATTCTTCATAAATGTAGGCCAAAATGTATTCTGCTACATGTCTTTGGTAAAAAAAACAAAAAAAAACAGTGTATATTAATTGGTTTGTGTGAAAGAGGAATCGTCTACAAACTAGGGAATATATATTTGAAAATTGATCAATCCTGATACTGATACTGACTACCATATTTCTCAAGGCCCTTAAAATACCAGGACAGTACAGTATGAGATATTTAGTAGGTATGGCAAGTTTTTTGAAGTTGAAACTTTTGGTCACAATCTTTTTGAAAAAGAAGAAATTTTTAAAAAAATGTACATACTGTCAGCCGTGCAGAAGAGCGTCATCATATGACCGGGATCGCGGTGATCAGGGATACTGACTGGTGACAGTATGGTAAAAAATGTTTTTTAAATAAAATATTTTTATTCAATTTTTTAAAAGATTTTTAAACACTTTTTTTATTTTATTTTTACGTACTCTCATCAGAGTAGTTCAGTTTCACCATAGTAACACTGCACTCTGAAGGGTGATCAGGGATTTTTTTTTTTATTATTTGATTGCTGTTGCAATGATTATTGTAACAGCTATATTTTGAACTGTCATGAATGGGTTGGTTACATTCATACCAGCTTTGAATATGAATAATCTGTGATTGGCTACAGCTAATCACATGGTACAGGCTGCTGTGATTGGTCCAGGTACCATGTGATACCTGTGGATCAGTCACAGCATCACTCTATAGGAAACACAGCTGTTATGAATGAAATTTATTCATAACAGCTTTGTTGACATTGTGATCACATGACCTCTGGCCGCCGCAGGCGACTGGATACCGGTATCCACAATCCACTGTGGCCGCTGGACACAGCAGTTGTGGGAGCAACGTGCTGCACGTCCCTAACCTGGAACAGGCTGGATCACGTACATGATCCAGCCTGCTTGTGCTGGTTGCCCGCAATAAATGTACTGTGGGTGGTCGGCAAGTGGTTAAATCGAAAAAACTTTGCTTATCTGAATCTAAAGTCACATGATGTGCCTAGTTCCAAGTCTCCTTTCTTCTAGAATAGAAGAAACCTTCTTCTGGTGCTCACACTGCTGCCTAGGTGACATGGACAACTTACAATGGCTGTATAGTAGTGAGGGCCTCCTGGACTCCACAAGAATGTAGTGGCAGGATAGTTTTATTGCACACCCTACAGACTTGACCAGCATTAACCACTTCAGCCCCAGAAGGATTTACCCACTTCCTGACCAGGCCATTTTTTGCGATACGACACTGTGTCGCTTTAACTGACTATTGTGCCACCTTGTACACAAACAAAATTTTAGTCCTTTTTTTATCACAAATAGAGCTTTCTTTTGGTGGTATTTGATCACCTCTGTGGTTTTAACTTTTTGCGCTATTAACAAAAAAAGACTGACAATTTTGAAAAGAACACAATATTGTTTACTTTTTGCTATAATAAATGTAAAAAAAAAATCTTCATCAGTTTAGGCCCATATGTATTCTACTACATATTTTTGGTTAAAAAAAAATCATAATAAGCGAATATTGATTTGGTTTGCGCAAAAGTTATAGCGTCTACAAAATAGGGAATAGATTTATGGCATTTTTTTTTTTTTTACTAGTAATGCCAGGGATCTGCATTTTTTAGCGGGATTGCGACATTGCGATCGGTGCTATATAAATGCACTAATTACTGTGTAAATGTCACTGGCAGGGAAGGGGTTAACACTAGGGGGCGATCAAGGGATTAAACGTGTTCCCTAGGGAGTGTTTCTAACTGTAGGGGGATGGGACTGCCTGGAGGAGGAGACCGATCACTGTTCCTAAGCATTAGGAACAACAGATCTGTCTCCTCACCCCTGACAGCACAGTGATCGATGGTGCCCGGCGGACATTGCGGCCGCCGGGCATGTGCAGTAGCTCCTACGTCACACGGCGCTCCCTATTCCCCTTAAAGTGCCCACCATGCAGCTACGGTGATTCACGCAAAGGAGCCAACCTGGCGGTGGCTGGTCAGCAAGTGGTTAATGCAGGGTGCTGTACAAGGTCGGTGCAAGGATTTTTGTCTGCATTTTACCGTCCCCTGCCACCATATGGAGTTCTGTTAACCCCACATCTATTGCCTCCTTGTTCATAAGTATATAAGTATAACCACCTAAGCAATGCATAGGAATATGAGTATAAAATCGTATTGTTTACTTGTGGAAGGAATCTGTTATTTTTGAACACAGTAATTTGCTCAGCACCAGAAAAACAGGTGAAGTTTACGCTCCTATTCCTAGGCATTGCTCATGTGCTCATTATGGCACCCCTAAAGCAAGCTGCTGGCTGTGGGGGCACTCCATAGGAGGGAGGGGCCAGGAGCACAGAAGAGGGACCAGAGAAGAGAAGAATACAGGCTGCTCTGTGCAAAACCAACTGCATAGAGGAGGTAAGTATAACATGTTTGTTATTTTAAAAAACAAACAATACCTTACAATCACTTTATTAATGTTGCCAGCTACTCTGGCACATGTGCCACTTCTTGCCCTCACACTCTCTATCTCCACCGAGTGTTGAGAAGAAGGTGCAAGAGAGGCCTCCACAACCTTCCAGTCTTTAGCAGGTACTTGATACCGCTGCAGCTTCCAGCAGGAGGGATAACAAGGCTACATAGGGACACACAAGTAGATAGGTGTCAGCATGTCACAAATACATGAGGGCACACTCTGACCCCTAGTGGATATTGTATGGATGCTGTACACAAAGATAAACATATATTTTAAAAAATACGAGATTTCTTATCAATAAAGCATTTTTTTTATTATTCAGTACAGCTTAGTATATAGTTATATTAACAAACGGATAAAGGGTAAAACTTTACTTTAATAAAAAAAAAAAAAAGATTCAATTGCCTCAAGCTGCCATATGATCTTAAACTCAAATCCAAAGTTACAGTATGCAAGGCACATGCAGCTTTAACAGCACAGACCGCATTTTGTATGTTCAAGATGATGGGAGTGTGCAGAATCCGCTATTTGTTTGCTAAAATGCCAAATGTACATTCAACAACTCTACGTGCTCGTTAGCCGATAATTGAACACACTCTGTACAGTTAGATTGTGCCCCGAATAAGGCCGTAGAAGATGCTCACCCAGAGGAAAGGCCTCATCCCCCACAAAAACACTGGGTAGGGGAGGGCCATTTGTGCCAGGGAGTGGACTGTTTCCGGAAGGTCCAGACTATTGGTATGTAGCATGTGTCCAAAAGAAGAATGCCCAAAAATACTAGAGTCAGCGCTGCTGCCATACGACCCAATATCCATGTAACGGAAGCAATAATTAGCATCAGCCACTGCCATTAAAACAAAAGAAAAATATTTCTTGTAATTAAAATACTGGTTTATGCTGCCCATGGGCTTTATGATCCTAATATGCTTTCCATCAATAGCTCCAACGCAATTGGGGAAGTTGCAGCGTTGCCAGAAAACGTCATCTGTGACCATTCTTCTGTTGTAGATTTTTGAAACACAATTTCCTTTAACACATCTCAAATAGCAGGCAGGTGTCACAGAGTATGTAACTGAATGTAGATTTTCCAACACGAAAGGCATAGTGTAGACTTGTTAATGATTGTCCAGTTGCTAGGTACCTACAAATAAATAAATAAATATACTTTAATTTGTTTTTTAACAGTTAAACTTCTGAAAGGCAAGTGGAAGAGTATACAGGATGCCTACACTCGACATCTAAGACTGCAAAGGGATTTTAGAAGTGGACAGCAAGCAGGCCAAGCATCAGTCAGTCAGCAAGTAAGCCAAGAGCATACGGAGAGCCAAATGTTGACTCCAACACACTATACCTCTGCGACACCTGTGGGAGACGAGGTGTCAGGAAAGGTTCCATCCGCTGGTGGCATTTATTATTTATCTTGCAGTACTGTGGTCCACCAGCAGGTGTCTCCTGGCAGTTTGTAACTGTCAGGAGAATCTTTCCCTGCTGGTGTTGTATTATCTTTTGGACGCAGTACTGGTTTCCACCAGCGGATGGATCCTGGCAGTGTGGCGCAGACTGCCCTCCCTCCGATCAGGTGTGACCTGAAGCTAATCAGGCATTCCTATAAATACCCGGCAGGTGTATACACACACTGCCCTGGTATTGTCCTCGTGCCCTGACCTGTAGCCTGTCTGCTTGAACCTTGTTCCCTGTATCCTGAGCCCTGTAACCTGAACCTGTAACCTGATCCTGAACCTGTTGTGTCCGTCCTAATCCCTGATCTGCAGCCTGGTTGCCCCCTGCTTGATCCTGTCTCCCTGTCCTGATCCATCCTTACCCCATCTGCTGATCCCCCTGTGTATGACCTCGGCCTGGCCCTGTTTATGATTCTGGTTTCCCCATTACTTGTACATATTTGTCTGTTACTGTTATTAATTGTGGGTTCTGTTTGTTATTGGTTGTTGTGCACTGTGTGGTATTGGAGGTGGTTATATATATATTATTTCACTTATCTTTAATAAATCTTTATATTTCACTTATACGTGTTTGGTGTTCCTCTGTTGCTAGCTGCACAGTTCTGGTCACACTTGGTACGTGACAGTATACCAGGGCCATTAATGATCAGAAGTAGCTGCACAGAGGACCCATTTTGGTTCTGTTACTCTGCTAAAATGAACTCTGATATGATTCCTTATTATACTCTGCTGGCGTCAGAGAGTGGTGAATATCTCCGTCAGACACTGAAAGAGTGGACCAGAGATCAGCTGCTAGAGATTATTCGTTTAGCTCACTCCTGGGTTGATCAGGGCTGTATGATTTTTGGGGATGTTCAACCTTTAATTAAAATCTGCACAGAGCTGGCTTTGCCTTGTATCCCAGAGGGCCATGATGATTTTTCTCCCCCCTTTAATGTTAATCAGGTCGTATCTTTGGTTTGGCTTCTGGAGGATGACTCCCCATACTTTTTTGAACATTACACAGCTTGTTCCCAACAGAAAATAATAGAGTGTGTTGATTGTGTACAATCCCTTGTCAGACAGGCAGAATGTAAACTGCAGTTTGTGCAGTCACTACTCTCAGCATGGTCTGATATTTTGCAATCGGCCCCAGCCAGCCCACAAAAAAACATCTCTGCTGCCAGACACCTGCCTGCCCAAGAGTCTATTTCTCCATCACCCATGGCAACCCCAGTCGCAGTTCAGTACACACTACTTCCCACCAGGTATCAATATCCAGTCTCTGCTCCCTGCACCTATCCTGCATTCAACCCACCTGCCTCTTCTCAGCTGCCTGCAAGCCCACAAGAACCTCCTCCAGCCACTGTCCCCGTATCCCTGCCATATTCTTCCATTTGCTCGATTCCATCTTTTCCATATACTCCCCCCGTTATGTGCAAACCTGCAGTAACCAAATCTAAAAAGAAGCGGAAGTATTTCCCTACCCACACAATCCAACCAGTAATCCCACCTTCCTCCACACCCACCAACCTGCTCCAGCCTGTAGTTCCAGAACCAGCCTTCGAGCCAGCTTCCCAGCCTGAAGTTCCAGAGCCAGCCTTCCAGCTTGCAGTTCCAGAACCAGCCTTCCAGCTTGCAGTTCCAGAACCAGCCATCGAGCCAGATTCCCAACCTGCAGTTCCAGAGCCAGCCTTCCAGCTTGCAGTTCCAGAACCAGCCTTCCAGCTTGCAGTTCCAGAACCAGCCTTCCAGCTTGCAGTTCCAGAACTAGCCTTCCAGCTTGCAGTTCCCAAGCCAGCCTTCCAGCTTGCAGTTCTCGAGCCAGCCTTCCAGTCTGCAGTTCTCGAGCCAGCCTTCCAGCCTACAGTCCCAGAGCCAGTCCTTGAGCCAGCCTTCCAGCCTGCAGTCCTTGAGCCAGCCTTCCAGCCTGCAGTCCTTGAGCCAGCCTTCCAGCCTGCGGTCCTTGAGCCAGCCTTCCAGCCTGCGGTCCTTGAGCCAGCCTTCCAGCCTGCGGTCCTTGAGCCAGCCTTCCAGCCTGTGGTTTTCGAGCCAGCCTTCCAGTCTGCGGTTCTCGAGCCAGCCTGCCAGCCTGAAGACCCTGTGCCAGCCTGCCAGCCTGAAGACCCTGTGCCAGCCTGCCAGCCTGAAGACCCTGTACCAGCCTGCCAGCCTGAAGACCCTGTGCCAGCCTGCCAACATGGAGTTCCCGTGCCAGCCTTCCAAACTGAAGCCCTGATGACAGTGTCCCAGTCGGAAGATCCGGTGCCCGTTTCCCGGCCTGTGGTTGTGGTGCCCGTTTCCCGGCCTGTGGTTGTGGTGCCCGTTTCCCGGCCTGAGGTTGTGGTGCCCGCTGCGGTGCCCGTTCCCTGGCTTGAGGTTGTGGTGCCCGTTTCCCGGCTTAAGGTTGTGGTGCCCGTTTCCCGGCTTGAGGTTGTGGTGCCCGTTTCCCGGCTTGAGGTTGTGGTGCCCGTTTCCCGGCTTGAGGTTGTGGTGCCCGTTTCCCGGCCCGAGGTTGTGGAGCCCTTTTCCCGGCTCGAGGGTATGTCGTCTGCTGCCCAGCCTGAGATGATCCCGTCTGCTGCCCAGCCTGAGATGATCCCGTCTGCTGCCCAGCCTGAGATGATCCCATCTGCTGCCCAGCCTGAGATGATCCCGTCTGCTGCCCAGCCTGAGATGATCCCGTCTGCTGCCCAGCCTGAGATGATCCCGTCAGCTGCCCAGCCTGAGATGATCCCGTCAGCTGCCCAGCCTGAGATGATCCCGTCAGCTGCCCAGCCTGAGATGATCCCGTCCGCTGCCCAGCCTGAGATGATCCCGTCTGCTGCCCAGCTCGATGACCCGGAGCCTGCTGCCCAGCCCGAAGTGTTCCTGTCCGCTGCCCAGCTTGATGATACGGAGCCTGCTGCCCAGCCCGAAGTGTCCCTGCCTGCTGCCCAGCTCGATGACCCGGAGCCTGCTGCCCAGCCCGAAGTGTTCCTGTCTGCTGCCCAGCTCGATGACCCGGAGCCTGCTGCCCAGCTCGATGACCCGGAGCCTGCTGCCCAGCCCGAAGTGTTCCTGTCTGCGGCCCAGCTTGATGATCCGGAGCCTGCTGCCCTGCCCGAAGTGTCCCTGCCTGCTGCCCAGCTCGATGACCCGGAGCCTGCTGCCCAGCCCGAGGTGTTCCTGCCTGCTGCCCAGCTCGATGATCCGGAGCCTGCTGCCCAGCCCGAGGTGTTCCTGCCTGCTGCCCAGCTCGATGACCCGGGGCCTGCTGCCCAGCCCGAAGTGTTCCTGTCTGCTGCCCAGCTCGATGACCCGGAGCCTGCTGCCCAGCCCGAGGTGTTCCTGCCTGCTGCCCAGCTTGATGTGATTGTCTGCCCGGATGTGACTTTGCCTACTACCCAGCTGATTGCCATGAACTTTCTCCGGCAACAGCTAGTTGGAGCGTCCGGAGGCCGCTCCTTTGAGGGGGGGTACTGTCAGGAAAGGTTCCATCCGCTGGTGGCATTTATTATTTATCTTGCAGTACTGTGGTCCACCAGCAGGTGTCTCCTGGCAGTTTGTAACTGTCAGGAGAATCTTTCCCTGCTGGTGTTGTATTATCTTTTGGACGCAGTACTGGTTTCCACCAGCGGATGGATCCTGGCAGTGTGGAGCAGACTGCCCTCCCTCCGATCAGGTGTGACCTGAAGCTAATCAGGTATTCCTATAAATACCCGGCAGGTGTATACACACACTGCCCTGGTATCGTCCTCGTGCCCTGACCTGTAGCCTGTCTGCTTGAACCTTGTTCCCTGTATCCTGAGCCCTGTAACCTGAACCTATAACCTGATCCTGAACCTGTTGTGTCCGTCCTAATCCCTGATCCCTGCTCTGCAGCCTGGTTGCCCCCTGCTTGATCCTGTCTCCCTGTCCTGATCCATCCTTACCCCATCTGCTGATCCCCCTGTGTATGACCTCGGCCTGGCCCTGTTTATGATTCTGGTTTCCCCATTACTTGTACATATTTGTCTGTTACTGTTATTAATTGTGGGTTCTGTTTGTTATTGGTTGTTGTGCACTGTGTGGTATTGGAGGTGGTTATATATATATTATTTCACTTATCTTTAATAAATCTTTATATTTCACTTATACGTGTTTGGTGTTCCTCTGTTGCTAGCTGCACAGTTCTGGTCACACTTGGTACGTGACACGAGGAGTCCACAATACCCATTTGTCCTCGTGTACCTGCAAGAGCTAACATACATGCAACAAGTGTATGGAAGTGCTGATGGTATCAGAATAAATATAAATTGGTGCCTTCATCCCATCAAATATTGTATAGGAGGAAGAGGCTTAAATTGACTATGTGGGCACCATATGTGAGACCGATGTACAGTCAAAGGTATAAATATAAAAAAGGTTTTTATTACACAAATATAAAACAAATTTAACATGTACATGTTTATAGATTAAAAATCGTTTTGTGACAAACATAAAACCACTCATATAGGCATACCATTGTTGCCAATGGAATACCATACATATACAGTAGCATAGTATACAAGACTCGACATGTTTCGCATTTTATGATTCCGTAGAATCCGCTTCTTCAGGACCTAGATACTATCAATATTTTTCAGTAGATAAACATGAGTTTTGTCACATGGCATGGGAGCTGGGCCATGCAGTGACCGAGATGCAGATCAGTCAAATGGGTCCGCCCTGGAGGACAGACAGGACCCTCACCAGAGAACACAGACTCCAGAGGTATATATCTCCTAAGGCGACACATCCAATTCATCCCAGAGGCATCAAGCGCATGGAGCAAAGGATAATGAAGGTGTAACGGCACCCCAAGTATGAAAGGGGTTAACGCCGTTTAAGATATTCCCTCTCTGGACACACATCCACTGCCGATCCTCCACAGTCAGGCGACCGCTTCCCATAGGATTAATCCTTCCAAACATACGAGACAAACACTCTGTATGAAGTTTCCAACTGGACTGACAATCTTTAATGACAAACTCCCCGTTTTATACACACAGACAGAAAGGAGGTTCTTACATTCTCCTCAGACAATACACCTTTGACAAGACCTAATTTACATGAGCTAATTAACTACAGTGATGACTCAGACACATGACCTTTAGGCTAGCCTCACTGTCTCCCAATACACATCTGACATCTTAGCAGACACAGGTGGGGGCTGGATGTGGTGACATTAGCATCTAACAGTATGCATCCCAACATCATGAAGGAGTCACTTTTCAGTTAACCTGTTGAGTTCATAATCAAACAGTAAATAGTTCTTTACAGATATCCTGGGGAATATTGTGGAAAAATATCACTGTCCCATTTTAAAGCAATCCAAGACATATTCTTAATGTCCATTATTTTCTTGCTCACCCTGTGCCCAAAGTGACCCCTGTCACAGAATTTAATTAACCCCTCTGGGTACAGAGAGGGCACAGGTGGAAGTGTCCCTGAATGCCCTCAGGGACAATTCCACCTGTGCCCTCTCTGTACCCAGAGGGGTTAATTACCTTCATTATCCTCTGCTCCATGCGCTTGATGCCTCTGGGATGAATTGTATGTGTCGCCTTAGGAGATATATACCTCTGGAATCTGTGTTCTCTGGTGAGGGTCCTGTCTGTCCTCCAGGGCGGGCCCATTTGACTGATCCGCATCTCGGTCACTGCATGGCCCAGCTCCCATGCCATGTGACAAAACTCATGTTTATCTACTGAAAAATATTGATAGTATCTAGCTCCTGAAGAAGCGGATTCTACGGAATCATAAAACGCGAAACATGTCGAGTCTTGTATACTTTGCTACTGTATATGTATGGTATTCCATTGGCAACAATGGTATGCCTATATGAGTGGTTTTATGTTTGTCACAAAACGATTTTTAATCTATAAACATGTACATGGTAAATTTGTTTTATATTTGTGTAATAAAAACCTTTTTTATATTTGTACCTTTGACTGTACATCGGTCTCACATATGGTGCCCATATAGTCCATTTAAGCCTCTTTCTCCTATACAATACATGCAACAAGGAGGGCTCCTGAACCAGATTTTAACTGCATGCTGGACATTATAGCCAGTATGTCAGAAAGAATGAACACCAACAGGTCTCATGTGCAGGTTTCTGCAATGTGTCTGGAAGGTCTGATGGAGAAGGTACCATCAGAACTCCAAGCAGACATGTTGGCAGGTACCACCTGATACATAGCCACTTTTATTCCGCCAACCACCACATATACCATGCCATGCCATGAATGTGGTGATGTCACCTAATGAGACAGTCAACTCCTCCCAAACCTTCTATCACCTCTAAAGTTTTGTTTTTTTAGGAGCTACGTTAGCTCCATTTCCTTTTTTTAATTTTTTTTTTTATTGTGGAGCTTGTTGGAGCTTGTTGTTTTGTCTTATTTGTTATCTATATGTTATCTTATTTAGATGTATATGTTTTTTCGATTTCAAGAATATTTAATATTTGAAAAAAAGTAAAGTTTTGTATTAAAACGTGTGTTTGGTGTTTATTTTATGCATATAATTTTTTTTTTATATTGGGGTCTTCATGTATCAGTCTTAACCACTTAACGACCGCTCACTGTATATATACGTCGGCACAATGGCACCGACAGGCACAATCACGTAGAGCATACGTGATTGCCTTTGTACAGTTGGGGGGTCCGATCGGACCCCCCTTCTGTACAATGAGCGGTCGGAATTCGTCTGGGAGCGTTCCGAGATGGGGGGGCGGCCGTTCGATTCCGACCACCCCCCCGCGATCGCTCCCGGCGAATAGAAATGCCCCCTCTGTCTGTGTACTGTTTACACAGATAGAGAAAGCAGGAGGAAGTGATGTCATCTCCTGTGCGGCGCTCACATATACCGAGCGTCGTACAAGAGAAGACACACAGGTCAGTGCACTAACACTACACTAACACCAGCACACATAGGCACATAAATCGCCCCCCCAGGCCCCCCCAGATCACCCCCAGCCCCCCCAGATCACCCCCCAGCCCCCAGTCACAGTGTCACTGATTGCAGTGACCATTTATTTACTGATCACTGCAATCAGTGACATTTGTGACTGTAAAAGTGTCACTACATTTAGTTTTAGGTCCAGTGTAGCCCCCTAACCCCCCCCTAATAAAGGTTTAACCCCTTGATCACCCCCCAGATAACCCTTTCACCCCCTAGCACCGCCGTCGCTTGGCGATCATTTTTCTGATCGCTGTCTTGGCATCGGTGATGCAGATCGGTACCCAGTATTTTTTTTTAGGTTCGCCGCAGGTTTTTATAGCGTCGGGTACCCCCATAAATGATCTAATAAAGGTTTAACCCCCTTGATCGCCCCCCAGGTAACCCTTTCACCCCCTATCACCACTGTCACTAAGCGATCGTTTTTCTGATCGATGTCTTAGCGTCGGTGATGCTGATCGGTAGTCAGTATTTTTTTTTAGGTTCGCCGCAGGTTTTTATAGCGTCGGGTACCCCCATAAATGATCTAATAAAGGTTTAACCCCCTTGATCGCCCCCCAGGTAACCCTTTCACCCCCTATCACCACTGTCACTAAGCAATTGTTTTTCTGATCGCTGTCTTGGCGTCGGTGATGCAGATCGGTACCCAGTAATTTTTTTAGGTTCGCCGCAGGTTTTTATAGCGTCGGGTACCCCCATAAATTATCTAATAAAGGTTTAACCCCCTTGATCGCCCCCCAGGTAACCCTTTCACCCCCTATCACCACTGTCACTAAGCAATCGTTTTTCTGATCGATGTCTTAGCGTCGGTGATGCTGATCGGTAGCCAGTATTTTTTTTTTAGGTTCGCCGCAGGTTTTTATAGCGTCGGGTACCCCCATAAATTATCTAATAAAGGTTTAACCCCCTTGATCGCCCCCCAGGTAACCCTTTCACCCCCTATCACCACTGTCACTAAGCAATTGTTTTTCTGATCGCTGTCTTGGCGTCGGTGATGCAGATCGGTACCCAGTAATTTTTTTAGGTTCGCCGCAGGTTTTTATAGCGTCGGGTACCCCCCATAAATTATCTAATAAAGGTTTAACCCCCTTGATCGCCCCCCAGGTAACCCTTTCACCCCCTATCACCACTGTCGCTAAGCGATCATTTTTCTGATCGATGTCTTAGCGTCGGTGATGCAGATCGGTAGCCAGTAATTTTTTTTAGGTTCGCCGCAGGTTTTTATAGCGTCAGGTACCCCCATATATTATCTAATAAAGGTTTTAACCCCCTAATTGCCCCTAGTTAACCCTTTCACCAGTAATCATCATATAAGTGTTACGGGTGACGCTGGTTAGTTAGTTTGCTTTTTATAGTGTCAGGGCACCCGCCGTATATAACCCAATAAAGGTTTAACCCCCTGATCGCCCGGCGGGTGATATCAATTAGGTTTTAGCGTCAGAGAGGGTCTGCGTCACACCCCAGGCAGCGTCAGGTTAGTGCCAGTAACGCTAACACCAGGGCCGGCCCTATGATGGGACCGGGTGGTACCATGGTACCAGGCGGCACTTTTAGGGGGGCGGCAAACTGACGCCCGCCAGCCAGCCTGTTCCGTCCGATCCGCTGCCTGTGAGGAACCCGACGCCGCTGCCTGTGAGGACAGTCGCAGCCCAGGGGCGGGGGGGGCAGTCAGCGAGTGAGCGGGCAGGCGCCGCTGCTTGTGAGGACACTCGCATCCCGGGGACGGGGGGGGGGGCAGTCAGCGAGCAGGCGCCGCTGCCTGTGTGAGGACACTCACAGCCCGGGAGGTGGGGGCTGTCAGTGAGTGAGCGGGCAGGTGCCGCTGCCTGTGAGGAGCCCAGCGCCGCTGCTGTTAGTGGTGACAGGGGCAGCCGCGGGCAGAACACTCGCAGCCCGGGGGGGGGGCTAGGAGCAGTCAGTGAGTGAGCGCGCAGCGGAGCAGAGAGATGATGTCATCTCTCACCGCCCGCCCTGAATCACCACAATTCCACCCTCACTGTGCAGCCGTGTGCACTCTGGGACACAGCAAGTGACAACGCGCAATGTGTGGCAGGTGACGTTGTGACAATCCGCAACGTGTGGCAAGTGACAATACGCAACGTGTGGCACGTGACTATCTGCATCGTGTGGCAGGTGATGTCGTGGCAAGTGACAATCCGCAACGTGTGGCATGTGATGTGGCAAGTGACAACCCGCAACGTGTGGCATGTGACGCAAGTGACCATGCGCAACGTGTGGCAGGTGACAATCCGCAACGTGTGGCAGTAGACAATCCGCAACGTGTGGCAGGTGACAATCCGCAACGTGTGGCAGGTGACAATCCGCAACGTGTGGCAGGTGACAATCCGCAACGTGTGGCAGGTGACAATCCGCAACGTGTGGCAGGTGACAATCCGCAACGTGTGGCAGGTGACAATCAGCAACGTGTGGCAGGTGACAATCAGCAACGTGTGGCAGGTGACAACCCGCAACGTGTGGCAGGTGACAACCCGCAACGTAAAGGCAGGTGACAACCCGCAACGTGTGGCAGGTGACAACCCGCATCTGGTGGTGGAGTCCAAAGCAAAACTGTAAGTACAAACACACATCACAAGTTGTATGAGACATGAGAGCCTGAGAGGGACTTGCCTTGCCCAGCCCTGATTAACCACTTAAGGACCGGAAGGATTCGCCCACTTAAAGCGATTGTATGGCCTTGTTTTTTATTTTTTTTTAAATAAAAAACATGCTATACTTACCTCCACTGTGCAGTTAGTTTGGAAAAGAGTGGCCCCGATCCTCTTGTTCTCGGGTCCCTCGGCGGCTGTCTCGGCTCCTCCCTGCGTCAGATAACCCCCTTCTGGGAAGCGCTCTCCCAAGGAGGTTAGCTTGTGGGCGCGCTCCCTGTCATACACACTGCGTCCATAGACACAGCGTGTACGACTCATTCCCGCCCCCCCACGGGCCGCGTCATTGGATATGATTGACAGCAGCGCGAGCCAATGGCTGCGCTGCTATCAATCTATCCAATCTAGCCAATAAACGGCCAGCCTCCGTGGAGAAGAGGACGCCGGGGGACGCGCACAGCAGGTGAACGGGCTCAGGTAAGTAAAACGGGGGGCCTGGGGGGCAGTACTTGCCAGGTGTTTTTTCACCTTAATGCATAGGATGCATTAAGGTGAAAAAAAAACAAATCTTTACAACCCCTTTTAATGACCAGGCCATTTTTTGCGATACGGCACTGTGTCGCTTTAACTGACAATTGCGCGGTCATGCGACACTGTACCCAAATAAAATTGATGTCCTTTTTTTCCCACAAATAGAGCTTTCTTTTGGTGATATTTGACAATATGTTTTACTTTTTGCTATGATAAATATCCAAAAAAATTATAAAAAAAAAAATATTTCTTCATCAGTTTAGGCCAATATGTATTCTTCTACATACTTTTGGTACCAAAAAAACACAATTAGCGTACATTGATTAGTTTGCGCAAAAGACATTGCGGCCGCCCGCCATGCACAGGTCCCTTCATACTCCTATATACACGCATAGAGCCATGACAGGTCCTCTTTATACTCCTGTTGACATGTATAGAGCATGACGGGTCCCCTTTAGTTATCATGATATAAAATAATGAATGTGGGGGCCTTTTGGTGGGCGTGATTTTTTTTTTGGGGGGGGGGGGCAGCATTTAATTCTTGGTCCCAGGCAGCACAATGTCTTGGGCCGGCCCTGGCTAACACCCACGCGTGAAGCATACACCTCCCTTAGTGGTATAGTATCTGAACAGATCAATATCTGATCTGATCAGATCTATACTAGCGTCCCCAGCAGTTTAGGGTTCCCAAAAACGCAGTGTTAGCGGGATCAGCCCAGATACCTGCTGGCACCTGCGTTTTGCCCCTCCGTCCAGCCCAGGCCACCGAAGTGCAGTATCGATCGATCACTGTCACTTACAAAACACAACACACATAACTGCAGCGTTCGCAGAGACAGGCCTGATCCCTGCGACTCCAGTGCTGTAGGAGGTGATTTCACCACCACAGTTAAAAAAAAAAAGAAGCAAATATGCCGAAGCATTGGGGCAGCAGGGGCGGAGGAGCGATTTTGCTCCTAATGCCGCGTACATACGGTCGAAATTCCGACGGAGGCTTGCCCGTGGAAAAGTCCGACCATGTGTGTGCGGCATAACTTTTTTGCGGGAGGATGCCCCCATGCTTCGGCATATATAAATGGTGCATGTATGCCCATCATTAGAAGTGGGTGGATGAAGGGCGGTATTCTAATGGTGGGCATACCCACCGATCAATCTCTTTTTTCGTTCAGCCACCTGGCTGCATGAAAAAAAAAGATTACAATACATGTCCAACAAGGACCAGCAACGTACTGGTATGTTGCTGGACTTTGAATGGTTATACCAGAATGATGCCTGCGGGTTTAGGTATCATCTTGGTATCATTCTTTTCAGCCAGCGGCTGGCTTTAATGTAAAAGCAACCCTAGTGGCTAATTAGCCTCTGGACTGCTTTTACAAGCAGTGGGAGGGAATGTCCCCCCCCGGATATAAAAAGCGCCATTGGGAAATTGGGAAAGCATTTTATCACACCGATCTTGGTGTGGTCAGATGCTTTGAGGGCAGAGAAAAGATCTAGGGTCTAGACCCCAGTTTTTTCAAAAAAAGAGTACCTGTCACTACCTATTACTATCATAGGGGATATTTACATTCCCTGAGATAACAATAAAAATGATAAAAAAAAAAAAACATGGAAGGAACAATTTAAAAATAAAATAAAAAAGCAAAATTAATAATAAAAAAAAAAAAATAAAAAAAAGCACCCCTGTCCTGCCCTGCTCTTGCCCAATGGCGAACGCAAGCGTCGGTCTGGCGTCATATGTAAACAGCAATTGCACCATGCATGTGAGGTATCACCGCGAAGGTCAGATCGAGGGCAGTAATTTTAGCAGTAGACCTCCTCTGTAAATCTAACGGGGTAACCTGTAAAGGCTTTTAAAGGCTTTTAAAAATGTATGTAGTTTGTCGCCAATGCGTGTTTGTGCGAAATTTTAAAGCATGTCGTGTTTGGTATCTATGTACTCGGCCTAAGATCATCTTTTTTATTTCATCAAACATTTGGGCAATATAGTGTGTTTTAGTGCATTAAAATAAAAAAAAGTGTATTTTTTCCCCAAAAAATGCGTTTGAAAAATCGCTGCGCAAATACTGTGTAGAAAAAAAAATGCAACACCCACCATTTTATTCTGTAGGGCCTTTGCTTTAAAAATATATATAATGTTTGGGGGTTCAACATAATTTTCCTGCAAAAAAAAATATGTTTTCATGTAAACAAAAAGTGTCAGAAAGGGCTTTGTCTTCAAGTGGTTAGAAGAGTGGATGTAAGCTTCCTAATGTTGTGTATAAAATGCCAGAACAGTTCAAAACCCCCCCAAATGACCCAATTTTGGAAATTAGACACCCCAAGCTATATACTGAGAGGCATGTCGAGTCCATGGAATATTTTATATGTTGACACAAGTTGCGGAAATAATAGGATTTTTATAACAGCTTACCTGTAAAATCCTTTTCTTGGAGTACATCACGGGACACAGAGCGACATAGTCATTACTAATGGGTTATATAGTTACCGTCAGGTGCTGGCACTGGCAACTTCCAAAACCGGAAGTACCCTCCCCTATATAAGCCCCTCCCATCCGGGAGCACCTCAGTTTTGTAGCAAAGCAATAAGTGTCCCCAAAGAGGGGCGGGAGCTCTGTGTCCCGTGATGTACTCCAAGAAAAGGATTTTACAGGTAAGCTGTTATAAAAATCCTATTTTCTTTCTCGTACATCACGGGACACAGAGCGACATAGTCATTACTAATGGGATGTCCTAAAGCAATGCCAAATGAGGGGGGGGATACACCATATATAAGCTGAGCGCTATCAGACATGAGGATCTTTTGCGGCCTGCAACACACTGCGCCCAAAGGCGACATCCTCCTGACTTCTAACGTCCACCTGGTAGAACCTAGTAAACGTGTGTACTGAAGACCATGTTGCGGCCTTACAGACTTGAGCCAGGGAGGCCTGGTGATGCACTGCCCATGAAGTTCCAACTGCTCTCGTGGAGTGCGCCCTAACTTTGAACGGAGGCGGTCTACTTCTCAAGCTATAGGCTTGTATTATGACCTGTCGAATCCACTTGGCTAAAGTAGATTTTGACGCTGCCTGACCCTTTCTGGGGCCTTCCGGCAGAATAAACAAAGTATCCGTTCTGCGAATCTGAGCAGTGGCTTTTAGATAAGCTTTAACTGCTCTTACTACATCCAAAGAATGCAATAACTTTTCCTCTACCGAAGTAGGCTTGGGGAAAAAAGAAGGAAGAACCACATCTTGGTTCAAATGAAAACTCGATACCACCTTAGGAAGAAAGGCTGGCTGAGGACGTAATACTACTCTGTCCTTATGGATAACCAGATATGGCTCCTTACAGGACAAGGCGGCTAATTCCGACACTCTTTTAGCCGAACAAATGGCTACTAGAAAAATCAATTTCCTGGTGAGAAGCACTAAGGAAATATGCTGTAATGGTTCAAATGGTTGTTTCTGTAGAACCGACAGAACCAAGTTTAGATCCCATGGACATATGGGAATATTAACCGGAGGACTAATACGCATCACTCCTTGTATAAAGGCTTTGACTAGTGAATGCGAAGCCAAGGGCCTTTGAAAAAATATTGACAAGGCCGAAATCTGACCTTTGATAGTACTCAAGGCAAGCTTCCTATCTACAGCCCATTGTAGGAAGTCCAGAATTCTACCTATTACGTATTTACGTGGATGCCATTTCCTGGCCTCACACCAGGCGATGTACGCCTTCCAGATTCTATAGTAGATCTGCCTGGATACCGGTTTCCTGGCATTGATCATGGTAGACACCACAGCATTAGAGAGCCCTCTCCTTTTTAGAATGTGGGCTTCAATAGCCAGGCCGTCAAACCTAGGGCTGGTAAGGAAGGGTGGTATATCGGTCCCTGCGAAAGCAGGTCCGGACGATGTGGGAGGGTCCAAGGACTCCCCACAGACATTTTTACAATCTCCGCGTACCATGCTCTTCGGGGCCACGCTGGAGCCACCAGAATCACTGGTTTCTTTTCTACCCTGATTCTGCGGAGTAATCGAGGTAACAATTGTGGCGGTGGGAATGCATATATCAGCTTGAACTGATCCCAAGGGAACACTAGGGCATCCGAGCCGCACGCTAGGGGATCCCTTGTCCAAGAGACAAACCTGTCCACTTTCGTGTTGAACCTGGATGCTAGCAGATCTACATCCGGTGTTCCCCACCGCTGACATATTGTCCGGAAAACCTCGGGATGAAGGGACCATTCCCCTGGGCATAATTGTTGGCGACTTAGAAAGTCCGCCTTCCAATTCTCCACCCCTGGAATGAATACCGCAGATATGGCTGGGACATATCTTTCTGCCCATCTCAGGATGTAATTTACTTCCCTTTGGGCTGCACGACTCCTGGTGCCCCCCTGACGATTGATATATGCCACTGCTGTGGCATTGTCTGACTGAACTCTGACAGGGGACCCTTGGAGTTTGGATGTCCATGCTACTAGGGCATACCGGGCTGCTCGTATCTCTAAGAGATTGATGGGCAGGGCCTTTTCCGCATCCGACCATCTGCCCTGGAGAGACCATTGCTCCAGTACTGCTCCCCAGCCTAAAAGGCTGGCATCTGTAGTGACCACCTTCCAAGAAATCGGACTGAAGGATTTCCCTCTTTCCAGATTCCGGGGAACCAACCACCAACGGAGGCTTCTGCGAACGGAAGGGGACAAGGACATTGGTACGTCCAGAGCCTGAACTTTTTTGTTCCAGGCTGACAGTATGGCCCTTTGCAACTTCCTTGAATGGAATTGACCGTAGGGTACTGCTTCGAATGATGCCACCATTTTTCCCAGCAGCCTCATGCACAGGCGTATGGATGGCTGTCTTTTTGAACCCACTAAGTGGATCAAATCTCTCAAAGACGACCCCTTTTCTCGAGGCAAGAAAATTTTTCTCTGGTCTGAATCCAGCCTTAGCCCCAAGTATTCCAGACTTTTGACTGGTTTTAGGGCTGACTTGTCTCGGTTGATAATCCAACCGTGATATTCCAGATACTTGATTGTCTCGTGAACAACCACTTCTAGTTTTTCCACTGAGTGGTCTATCAGCAACAAGTCGTCTAGATATGCCATTATCGTTACACCTCGTGTTCTTAGATTGGCCAATAATGGGGCCAGAATTTTTGTGAACACTCTTGGTGCTGTGGCCAGACCGAAGGGTAAGGCTCTGAACTGAAAATGGCGCCCTTCTATCGCAAAGCGTAGAAATTTTTGGTGGGCTGGAAAGATGGGGATGTGCAAATACGCATCTTTGATGTCGATCGAGGCTAACCATTCCTCCCCTTGTAGGGCAGTGGCTACCGATCGGATCGACTCCATCCGGAAAGTCCTGATATGTAGGAATTTGTTTAGCCCTTTTAGATTTAATATGGGCCTCACGTCCCCGTTTGGCTTCGGAACTGTAAAGAGGTTTGAGTAAAACCCGAACCCCCATTCTTCCAGGGGGACCTCTATAATTACTGCTTGAAGCAATAATTGTTCCAGTGCCAACAGGAGGGATCCTCTCTTCTGGGGATCCCTTGGCACGTTCGACCTTATAAAGCGGGAAGGAGGGGAGTTTTTTAACTCCAATTTGTATCCCAGATTTACTGCGGAGAGCACCCATCTGTCTCGGATCGTGTCCCGCCAGGTTTCTGTGAACAACTGAAGTCTTCCCCCCACCCGATTGGGTGGGGGCAACCCTTCATGCATTTGACTTTGGGGGAGGTTTTGTACCTCTCCTGCTCCAGGGCTTCTTGTTACCCTGCAACTGTCCCTGATTTTTACCTCCGGGATTTGACCGGGGAGGCCGTCGGAACTGTTTCACAGCCGATGTCCTAGGGACTGGAGAAGCCGGCCTCTTAAAAGAGGGACCTCTAACTCTATTTTTGACCGGCAAGAGTGTACTTTTACCGCTGGAAATTCTCTGGATATACTTGTCCAGGTCTTCCCCGAATAAGCGCTCCCCATGAAATGGGAAGCTGACCAGCAATTTTTTACAGGGAGCTTCAGCAGACCAGTTTTTGAGCCATAGAAGCCTGTGCATATGTACTACAGACAGCGTAAGGCGGGAGGCCTGATGGATTGAATCCTTTATAGCGTCCACCGCAAAGCATAAGGCTCTAGGTAGATCAGCTAGAGCAAGAGCCTGCTGATCTGGCACGTCCCTTAAGACCTGTTTCAACTGATCCTTCACTGCTTGGCAGACCCCTATAGCTGCCACTGCTGGTTGTGTCACCAATCCTGCTGTAGAAAAAGCAGATTTCAATAAGGACTCCAATTTTTCATCTATTGGGTCCTTGAACATTTGGACATTTTCCACCGGACATGTCAGTGATTTATTCACACAAGAGATGGCTGCGTCCACTGTAGGGACCTTCCATTTTCTGACGAACTTATCCTCCATAGGATAGACCACTGGAAATCTCTTGGGGGGAGTAAATATTTTGTCAGGATGCTCCCAATCCTGGTAAATGAGCCCCTCCAGTAAAGGATGGATCGGAAAAGAACAAACAGTCTGGGGAGCTTTTAGCAACCCCAACGAGGAGACAGAAGAGGAGGATGGCTCCGCAAGTGGCATTTTAAATGCTGATCGGACCATATTAGTCAGGGACTGCACCCATAACCTCTCAGCATGTGATGCTGAGAACGGCTCCTCCACTGTTGATTCCTCTACAACTGAATCAACCTCATCCTGATCCCCCTCAGGTAGGTCGTTCTCTGTATGGGACTGTTGCTCTGTTAACAGGCACTCTGAGGGAGGAGACGGAGATCGAGCGCTTTTCTCCTGTGACAGGGAAGCAGCAATTAGTGCTGACAATCTCTCTTCCAGCCCTCCCAGAGCTGAGGAAAAAACCTCCTCTGTTACATACACAGGAGCAGGTGAACTGGGGACAGCCACAGTACCAGGTACTCCTGGGGGTGCCCTACGGTCACTAACCTCTGATTCTTCAGGGGAGACTGGTGCAGCCAAAGCATGCCCAAGATCCTCAGAGCCCGATGGAGACCCCCTATTCCTCCTGGAATTTCTAGTCCCGGAGTTTTTAGACGGCATATTCCTAAGCCACAAAGCTGAGGTATTCCAGCCGAAAATACACCAGTTACTGATAATAGTCTAGCATAAATGCTGCTATAATAAACAGTTGGTGTCTACTAATGTGCCTTTCTAGGGGATGCCTGTATCAACCGCTTGCTGTATGCCTTTAAATGTTGCCAGCTCTGTCTCTGTACTTCATAGCCAGCTTACTGCAATAATGTGGCTTTTTAAAAACCTGCTGGGACGCCCGCACATGCGCAGAAGCGCTGCGGCGCGCACAGAGCGTCATCCCCCAGGCCCCGCCCCTTTTTCCGGCCACCTCTATATATAGAGGCGCGTGCACGCGCACGCGCGCGGCCACGTGCGCCTCGGCGCTAATTTTCAAACATGGAAACCAGGGACAGGAGCCAGGGCCCCCTTTGCCGCAGGCCGGGGGATAGACGAACACTGCAACATGGCAGAGGAAACAGTTTCCTGTAGGAGAACTCACCAGCTGCCTGGACTTTGCTCTCTGAGAAGAAACTAGTCCATATGACAAGAAAAACATTCCACAGCGGCCTCTAGTGGACAAACACAGGTACCGCAGTTTAATATACTAAACATATATAAAAAAACATTCTTTTTTTTTTTTTTTTTCTTGACCACCATTAAAAATTATTACATTTTTTTTTTTTAGTAGTTACAGGCATGCACAGATATTAGCGGGAATACTGTTAGGCAACAGACAGAAAGACAAATTAGGCTTGGGGGTCCCCCAATAGAACCAAGTTCCTGGGGGCCCCCACTTACCTGTTCCCCGCCGCAGGACTTTGTTTGGTCCACAAAAGCCCAAACTTCACCTATCACGGCAGGCATTGTAATCAAACCTTCAGGGACCGGGTTCCCAAGGATTCCACTCCCCTGGACCTGTATAGCACCCTGCACAGAAAACATCTTGGTCGTGGGTATGACCAGAGCTCTGGATCCCAGGGTCCAGCTCTCCTAAGAGAAGCATTACAGGCAGAACCTTGCTCTTCTCTGCAAGGCCCGGGTACCGACCGTTTAGCTATGAAGCTTTTTTGGTCGGATCCGGAATAGCTTACTGAGGCCCAAAAGAACCTGTACGCAAGCTCAGTGAAAAACACATGTTTCTTCTTGGCCAACACCTTAGACACTGGCAAAAAACTGAGGTGCTCCCGGATGGGAGGGGCTTATATAGGGGAGGGTACTTCCGGTTTTGGAAGTTGCCAGTGCCAGCACCTGACGGTAACTATATAACCCATTAGTAATGACTATGTCGCTCTGTGTCCCGTGATGTACGAGAAAGAAAAGACAATTTTTTTTATTTTTTTTTGCACAAAGTTGTCACTAAATGATATATTGCTCAAACATGCCATGGGCATATATGGAATTACACCCCAAAATACATTCTGTTGCTTCTCCTGAGTACGGGGATACCACATGTGTGAGACTTTTTGGGAGCCTAGCTGCGTACGGGACCCCAAAAACCAATCACCGCCTTCAGGCTTTCTAAGGGTGTAAATTTTTGATTTCACTTCTCACTGCCTATCACAGTTTCGGAGGCCATGGAATGCCCAGATGGCACAAACCCCCCCCCCCAAATGACCCCATTTTGGAAAGTAGACACCCCAAGCTATTTGCTGAGAGGTATTGTGAGTATTTTGCAGATCTCGCTTTTTGTCACAAAGTTTTGAAAATTGAAAAAAAATAAATAAAAAAAAAAAAAATTCTTTCTTCATTTTCAAAAACAAATGAGAGCTGTAAAATACTCACCATGCCTCTCAGCAAACAGCTTGGGGTGTCTACTTTCCAAAATTTGTGCCTAGAAATCCTGAAGGCGGTGATTGGTTTTCGGGGTCCCGTACGCGGCTAGGCTCCTAAAAAGTCCCACACATGTGGTATCCCCGTACTCAGGAGAAGCAGCAAAATGTATTTTGGGGTGCAATTCCACATATAACCATGGCATGTGTGAGCAATATATCATTTAGTGACAACTTTTTGTAATTTTTTTTTTTTTTTGTCATTATTCAATCACTTGGGACAAAAAAAAAATATTCAATGGGCTCAACAGGCCTCTCAGCAATTTCCTTGGGGTGTCTACTTTCTAAAATGGGGTCATTTGGGGGGGTTTTGTGCTATTTTGGCATTTTATGGCCTTCAAAACTGTGATAGGTAGTGAGGAGTGAAATCAAAAATTTGCGCCCTTAGAAATCCTGAAGGCGGTGCTTGGTTTCCGGGGTCCCGTACGTGGCTAGGCTCCTAAAAAGTCCCACACATGTGGTATTCCCGTACTCAGGAGAAGCAGCAGAATGTATTTTGGGGTGCAATTCCACATATAACCATGGCATGTGTGAGCAATATATCATTTGGTGACAACTTTTTGTAATTTTTATTTTTTTTTGTCATTATTCAATCACTTGGGACAAAAAAAAAAAATATTCAATGGGCTCAACATGCCTCTCAGCAATTTCCTTGGGGTGTCTACTTTCCAAAATGGGGTCATTTGGGGGGTTTGTACTGCCCTGCCATTTTAGCACCTCAAGAAATGAGATAGGCAGTAGTGATGAGCCGAACACCCCCGGGTTCGGTTCGCACCAGAACCCGCGAACGGACCGAAAGTTCGAACGAACATTAGAACCCTATTAAATACAATGGATGCGAACGTTCGAATTCTAAAGTGCTAATTATAACAACTATTATGCATGTTATTGTCATAAATAGGGTTTGGGAACCCGGGTTGTGCACCAGGGGACATGTATCAATGCAAAAAGAAGTTTTAAAAACGGTCGTTTTTCGGGAGCAGTCATTTTAATGATGCATAAAGTGAAAAAAAAAAAGTCAAATATTCCTTTAAATATCGTACCTGGGGGGTGTCTAAAGTATGCCTGTGAAGTGCCACGTGTTTCCCGTGTTTAGAACTGTCCCTGCACAAAATGACACTTCTAAAGGAAAAAAAAGCCATTTAAAACTGCTTGCGGCTTTAATGTAATGTCTGGTCCCGGTAATATGGATGAAATTCTTTAAGAAAAATGGCATAGCTACCCCATGACCCCCCCCCTACCCCAGCCCATTACCAGCCCCTTTGGGTCTTGTATGGATATTAAGGGGAACCCCGCACATAAAATAAAAAAGGCCCTATATACTCTGAACAGCCGTATACAGGCGGTGCATACAAGACAGGGACTGTAGGTTTGTTCTTATGTAGAATCTGTTTGTAATTTTGAACAGGTACATTGTTGAAGTGTAGCTCCAGCCCAAAAATCTATTTTTAAACTTTTTGGGAAACATAGGTAAGGGTTATCACCCCTGTAACATTTGTTTTGCTGTCTGTGCCCCTGTTCAGAACATTTCACCTCACTTTCCGTCCCAATGACAACTGTTTTTGAAATGTGGTGTTTTTCTTGAAACAAGGATTGCTGATAAAGCATCAGTACAGATGAGACCCCTTTCTCCCATATTTATTCTTACAGGAGAGAATTTTCCTTTCTAGGGGTAGATTTCCTCTCACTTCCTGTTGTCTTCTTTCGTTTGCAAGTAGGAGTCGTTTGTAAGTTGGATGTTTGAAAGTAGGGACCTGCCGTATATACTCTGCAGAAATAGGCCCCTTAGTTGTTGGTGTTGGCACAACACTGTAAGCACTCAGTTACTCTTGGTTGGTGCTGGAACGCCCTGCTGTCAACTATTATATCAGGAATTTTAATTACATATAATTGTTGAACAGTGGTAGTAAAAATTGGGGCTTTGATGGTGGTGCTGGTGCCACAACACTGTAAGCCCTGACAGTTACTCTTGGTGGGTGCAGCAATGGGCCCTGCTGTGAATTATTAGATCAAGAATTGTAATTACATGCCCCTTTTGAACAGGGGCTGAAAAATTGGGCCTTTCGTGGTGGTGGTGGTGGTGGCGTTGCCACAAGACTGTAAGCCCTCAGAGTTACTCTTGGTGGGTGCAGCAATGGACCCTGCTGTGAATTATTAGATCAAGAATTGTAATTGCATGCCCCTGTTGAACAGGGGCTGAAAAATTGGGCCTTAGGCACTGGTGGCACAACACTACAACCCCTCACAGATACTGTACTTGGAGCACAGCAATGAGCCCTGTTGCAAAGTATTGCTTCAAAAATTGTAATGACACGCCCCTGTTAAACAGGGGCTGAAAAATTGGGCCTTAGGCACTGGTGCCACAACACTCCAACCCCTCACAGATACTGTACTTGGAGCACAGCAATGAGCCCTATGGCAAATTATTGCTAAAAAAATTGTAATTACACGCCCCTGTAAAACAGGGGCTGAAAAATTGGGCCTTAGCCACTGGTGGCGGCACCCATAAACAAAAATGATCTTCCAAGCTATCATCATCAATCGTATCATTGAGGACTCGGAGGAGGAGGATAGCCAGTCAACATAACAGCACAGGCACTCAGCATCAGCATCAGTCTTGAAGGGATGTGACATGTTAAAATCAATTAGTCTGTTATATCAGCATCAGGTGTGTGGTAGCTGGTGGTGATCCAAGACTGGTTCATCTTGATGAAAGTCAGTCGATCAACCGAGTCGGTGGACAGGCGCACCCTGTGATCCGTGACAAATCCTCCAGCAGCACTGAATGTGCGTTCCGAAAGAACGCTGGATGCAGGACAGGCCAGTAGCTCAATTGCATACTGTGCAAGCTCTGGCCAGTGATCCATCCTCAAGACCCAGTAAGCCAGAGGATTTTCGGTGGGGAAGGTGTCCAAGTCTGACCTTGCCCCTAGATATTCCTGCACCATGTTTATCAGACGCTGGCGATGGTTGCTGGAACCGATCATACTTTGGGGCTGCGGACTAAAGAATTGTCTGAACGCATCGGTCAGACGGCCACCTTCCCCACCGCTCCTTCTTTGACTGGCCGAAGCCTCAGCAACTCGTTGTCCAGGACCAGGAGTTTGTAACCTCCCAGTCTCTGGGAACGCGTTGCACAGACCTTTCTGCAAGGCCTCCCGGAGTTGTCTCATCCTCTGCTCCCTCTGCGACGGTAACATAAGGTCCGCAACCTTACCCTTGTACCGTGGATCAAGGAGAGTGGCCAGCCAGTAATGGTCCCTCTCCTTGATCCGAAGAATACGAGGATCCTTCCGCAGACTTTGCAGGATCAGGGAGGCCATGCAGCGTAGGTTTGCTGAGGCATTCGCTCCGGAGTCCTCTGGGTCACTAAGGACGACATGATCCGCAGCCACCTCCTCCCAGCCACGTACAAGTCCACTGGTTTCTTGGGACTGTAAATCATCCCTAAAAGACTGCTGCTGATGATGCTGAGTGCCAGCCTCCACCTCCATGCTGACACAATCCTCCTCCTCCTCCTCCTCCTCCTCCTCCTCCTCTTCCTGTGCGATGGGTGGGACAGAAGGAACACTGTCTGGGTAAAGGGGGCCTTGAGAGGCAAGGAAGTCCTCCTCTTCCTGCCTCTGTTCTGCCTCAAGTGCCCTGTCCATTATTCCACGCAGCGTGTGCTCCAACAGGTGGACAAGAGGTACAGTGTCACTGATGCATGCACTGTCACTGCTCACCATCCTCGTGGCCTCCTCAAATGGTGCCAGGACAGTGCATGCATCCCTGATCATGCCCCACTGGCATGGAGAAAAAAACCAAGCTCCCCTGACCCTGTCCTGGTGCCGTAGTCGCACAGGTACTCATTGATGGCCCTCTGCTGCGTGTGCAGCCGCTGCAGCATGGCCAACGTTGAGTTCCACCTGGTGGGCATGTCACATATAAGGCGGTTCTTGGGCAGGTTCAACTCCTTTTGCAGCTCAGCCAGGCGAGCACTGGCATTATAAGATCTGCGGAAATGCACACAGACTTTCCTGGCCTGCCTCAGGACATCCTGTAAGCCCGGGTACCTGCCCAAGAACCGCTGCACCACCAGGTTAAGGACGTGAGCCACACAGGGCACATGGGTCAGTTGTCCCTGTCGGAGGGCGGAGAGGAGGTTGGTGCCATTGTCGCAAACCACCATTCCTGGCTTAAGCTGGCGTGGCGTCAACCACCTCTCGGCCTGGCCCTGCAGAGCAGACAGGACCTCTGCCCCAGTGTGGCTTCTGTCCCCCAAACACACCAGCGCAAGCACGGCATGGCATCTTTTTGCCTGCGTACTTGCGTAGCCCCGTGAACGGCTACGGAGCACCGCTGGTTCATAGGACAAACCACAGGAAGAGGCCATGGAGGAAGAAGAAGAGGAGGGGGTGGAGGAGAGAGGTGTGTCACAACCAGTAGTAGCATTTTGGAGGCGTGGCGGTGGGACAACCTCCAACACTACTGCACCTTGTCCTGCATCCTTCCCAGCTGCCAAAAGAGTGACCCAATGGGCCGTGAAAGAAAGGTAACGTCCCTGTCCATGCCTGCTGGACCATGAGTCAGCGGTAATATGCACCTTACCGCTGACCGCCCTGTCCAGCGAGGCCAAGACATTGCCTTCCACATGCCGGTAGAGAGCCGGAATAGCCTTCCGTGAGAAAAAGTGGCGTTTGGGAACCTGCCACTGAGGAACCGCACATTGCACAAACTCACGGAAGGGGGCCGAGTCTACCAACTGAAAAGGCAGCAGTTGAAGCGCTAGCAATTTAGCCAAGCTAGCATTCAACCGCTGGGCATGTGGATGGCTGGGAGTGAACTTCTTTCGACGGTCCAGCAGCTGGGGCAGGGAAATTTGCCTGCTAGAATCGGACGTCGGTGTACTGCTAGCAGAGTGGCCGCAAGTACTTGGCTGTGACACACCTAATTCTACACCTTCATTCCTCTCAGTGCATGTTTCAGAGAGGACTGAAGTTATAGTGGGGTTGGAGATCCCAGCTGATGCGGTGCAAGGAGAGGTCCGCTTTGTTCTTTGGTGTGGGTCTTTGAGGTAGGCTTGCCAACGAGCTGCATGGCAGGTCAACATATGTCTGGTCAGGCATGTGGTACCCAAGCGGCTGATGTTTTGGCCACGCGATATACGCTTGAGACATATGTTGCAAACAGCAGCTGTGCGATCTGATGCACTAGCCTCAAAAAAGGCCCACACCAAAGAACTTTTTGAATGACGGGCAGAGGCAGCGCCCTGCACAGGCGGAGCTCTGCGGTGTGATTCCGTCGGTGTACTGCCCTTACGCTGGCCACCAAAGGGCA